>OY783194.1:31922585-33122585 GCA_963678675.1 Xiphydria camelus
GTTAAAGTTTTTAGCTAAGCTAAAGCTAAAGGAAAGTACAAAATCCTAGAAATAATTTATGTGCATGCAGAAAATATAGATACATAATTTAATTTTGCAAATATACGCACTGAAAGGGGTACACGCGGTTTAATAATATGCACCATTTACAAATATTTTATTTCATTCTACGGGGTACAGTTATACAAGAAAAACAAATATGTGGGCTAGTGCAATTTTGGCAGGCGCACAACTCTGTTTTTTTTTTTAGCATGAACAGCTGCATAATTATTACTGCCGATCGCTGTTCGTGTTCTACTATAATTGTAAGTTCTTCATTTTACTAGAAATAATTTTGAAAATTCGAATTGTCGCATATACATAATTGCATGCGTGTTGATGCGCACTGGATATTGCAATGGAAATTTAATTTCTGCTTTTATCCTTTCTTCCTATAACGCAAAAATCGAAAAAAGAATACAAGCAACAATTAAATTTCCATTGCAACATTCAATATGCATTAATACGCATATGTGCATATGCAACAATATTGCTTCAACCGAACAAAAAGAAACATTTTGATAAATATGTGAAGTAGTCAAATGTACTGTACTTAGCATTTAACGGGCACTCAGTCCTTTTTGGACCATTGTACCCGAGCCACACTTGGGGCCACTCAGACAGAGAGGAGTCCCCCCCCTCCGCCCACGACCCCCGGTGAGCCCAGGGCCTCCATGCAGATGACATGCAGGAGTCCCCTAGCCCTCCCAGGTGTCCCAACCAGAGGGGGGGCCCCTCCCTGTCCTCACTCACTGGGGAAGGGGGTCCTCCATGCAGAAGCCCCCCCCCCCCCGAGTACAGCCGGTCTTAGCTCGATCCCCGGATCCCGGAAAAATTATTTTTCCGCAAGCCGGGATTCGAACCCTAGACCTATCGCCCGAGCAGTCTTCGAGAGGCCAGCATTTAGACCACTCGGCTACTGCCGGCGACTAGTCAAATGTTAGAACTAAATATGCATGCACAATTGCAGACTTCTACTTTTTTTCATGGCTAAGCTCTATCGATTTATACCTTAGGGGGATTACTTTTCCCCGGTGCCCCCTACATATGCACCTATTGATAGACCAACTGCTAAGAGTATATCAATTTTGAGTTCAACGAGCTGTCATTCGAGACGGATAATTTTTTCAGAGTTTGGAGCGCGGAGAAACGGCGAGCAGTGTAACGTACTTAACGCTGGTAGCGTGTGTCTCCTGTAGTGCTTTTGTATTGTCCTTCATGGGACAACAGCTAAAGGATGAGGTATAGAGAAAATTGAAAATGTTTTCGTATATTTGCCTTCATCTTTATAATTTTCATAACTATCGTTTTTTAATTATTATTATAGAGCCAAAATGTAGGAGTGGTAACGTACATTATCGAATGGTATCGACTACCACGTGAGATCGTACAGAATTTGATGTTCGTGATGGTCAGGTCGAATCGTCCCTCACGAATATCCGCTGGAAAATTATTTGATCTCTCCTATAATAGTTTTACCGATGTGAGTCCGTATAGATATCCGAGATGCTTGACGTGCAATAAACAGGAAGTGTTTTCTTTAATGTTTCTATTACTTTTCAGGTAATGAAAACATCGATCGCGTACTTAAATTTTCTTCGTACGCTCGTAGTTTGAAGTTCCATTGATCTTCAACCTCGAATGATAATCCGAATTATAAGCCTTATAACGAATCACCATTCTAATCTGCATTGAACCCCAATAATTAAAGTAGTATCCAACACATATTAATTAACATCAACTAAGTAGCTTCGATAAGAAATATTGAAATAAACATTAATTGAGAAGCAATGAAAAATCTCGTCGCTTGATATTTTCGGAATTATAATTTTATAGTATATCATCGAATGCACGATACACTGATAAAATATTATATTTTTGGAAACTTCACGAATGAACGCACAGCCGATTATTTTCAGCATTAACGTACCGTGTATTTATATTAAGCAAAACGCCTCCATCTAAATAACACGATTATAAAGTATATCAGAGATAAGACTCGACAGTTTTGCATAATTCGTATGTCGCAAATCCGACCAATCAATGTGCATGATCGAAAATGTTACTTATGCATATGTAGTAGGTACTCCAAAATCATTTTCCAATTTAAATATCTCGAGGTGTGACAGCACGGATACCACATTTTTAGAAAATTTAAAATAGGCAATCTATGATTATTTAAAAGATGAGCTTATTACGTAATACTCCGAGTATGTTAGTACTTTCGGTTTTCATTCGATGACCACGTCCTTTTTGCTTAGCGCGTCAATGTTTCGCAAACACTGCAGTTCGCTTTAGGAAGGCGAAAGACACTCTGATAGAGGATCGACTGATCACCGGCAATGCTTTTTACTGACTCTGCCTTGCCATTGTACACTTCTTTCTTCCCTCTGCTCCTATTCGATTAGTTCTCGACATGACTCGAGCTATCCTCTCTTTCCCTCTCCCTTTCCTCCTCTCTCTCTCTCTCTCTCTCTCTCTCTCTCTCTCTCTCTCTCTCTCTCTCTGCTTTACCTGCTTTACCTCACATGCTCTTGCTTAAATTGAATTTTATCTTATGCCCAACTATTATTAGCATTTTTTCTTATGCTTGTACACTGAGCTCTGCCAAGAGCACATATTATTTGTTCTACTTTGAATAATAAACATCATCATCATCATCATCATCATCATCGTCTCTCTCTCTCTCTCTCTCTCTCTCTCTCTCTGTGCTTCCATCACCACTGAGAGGGAGGGAGCAACAGGGTCTGCCTTATCGAAAACTAAAACTGACACTATACTCGCTAAAAATTTATTATTATACCTGTTTGCTTGTTTAGCTCCAATATTATTAACACACCTGCTGTTATCCTATTTTAGTTTAAGTTCTATATTATCTTTGCGCTGGTTTCGCTGTGCACTGCTTGGGCAGGACACATCTTTTGTTCAATTTTCTGAATAATAAACACTCATCTATCTATCTATCTATCTCTCTCTCTGACAAAACGTGTACCCCAAAATTAGAGCTTGTATTTATAGGTATTAAATAGATCCCTTTTCACATGATTGATCGATATACTCATCTACACCTTCATAAGTAGAACATCTTCGTTCATCAAAGATTATTTAAACAACGTTCCAAGTGTACTATAGTCTACTATGCATGTTCGTGCAATCGTAGGTCTCCCCGCTGCCAAGGCAGGGTAAAAAGACTATACCTTTGAATTACCGGTCGCAAGGGCTGCAACATTCAGGGTTGGAATATTATACAGGTACATGCGCAAGCGTACGTTCGAACGAAGAGCATCCTCCCTTTAGACTCGGGCACATTGTCGATAAACGTGTCAGTTGCCGCCGTAACGCCGACTAGTCATCATGAAGAGAAAATCGCAAGAGGATCGAAGCCGACATTTGGAAGATGACGTTGACTATGCGGTAGCTTTAATTCGTTGGTTGTTAAAACCCATAGGGATATTGCCCGTGCGACGATACGCCAATAAGTGGGAAAAGATCGGCACGCGTGTCTTGGCAACGACTAACTTCGGGCTCATAACTTTTCTGTTGATTCCTATCCTAACTCGCCTGTATTTAGACATCTCATGCGGTGAGATGGATTCTCTCAAACTCGTAAATGTGGTGGGAGCCCTGAACTTCTACAGCTTGGGTGTAATCAAGTTCTGGATGCTGATCGCTCGAAACGAGGAAGTCTCGTTTTGCTTCGAAAGATTAGAGGAAGACTGGGGGCGAATTGAATGTCAAAAAGATTGGCAGGTCATGAAGGAAACCGCAAAGATAGGAAGAAATTACTCTATACTGTGCATCACTCTGACGTACGGAGGAAGTTTGTCCTATAACGTCGTTCTACCGATAGTGACAAATAAGGAAGGCAATACTACCGAAAAAATTCTGCCACACCCGAGCTATTATGGATTCATAGATGACCAATCTTCACCAGCGAATGAAATTTTATTCATTACGCAAACTGTGACCAGTATGCTCATAGTGTCGATAAATTGTGGCGTCAATTGCTTTGCCGCCATTTGCGTGATGCACGCTTGCGGCCAGTTTCGAATAGTGGGTGAATACTTGGAACGCCTTACTATGGAACGGGATATTTTTACGATGAGGAGGCAAATGACGAATATCGTCCAGCAACATGAACGAGCGTTCAGGTGAGTGGATCACGGATAATTCTAAACACATTCGGGCGTCTCTGTCTCCGAGTCCTTCCGATCAATGGAATATCGAATATCCAATAAATTCATCTATCTCTCCATTATCTCCTTCTCTTCCACCGTCTCCTCATTCTTTCCCCCTTCACTCTATTTGGAGAACTTAGTACAGTTCGTGAAAAACCTTTAGTAATGTATTCAAGGTACGCTGAAAATATAGAGGACACATTTAATCTCATCTTCCTTTCGGATATGATCGGATGTACTCTCGTCATATGTTTCCTTGAATATTTCATTATGAAGGTACATTGAAAATGAAGCAAAACTGCAAGTAGATTGTCAATGTCGCAAGGTTTAGGGGAGACCGGGGCAAGACGATCCTCCGTGTTTTTGGCATCAGTAATGATAAATATTGCCAGATCGCTACGAAAACTTGCGTCTAATATAATATAATCCTCGAACAACTCGAGTAGTGGCACTCCTGAAACCAACTTCGTTTTGAAACAATTGACTAATTTTTGTTCAGTAGCTTGGTGTAAGGTAAGCACTCTGTTTATTTATTCTGTAATAAATTTTTACAAAATAAATGAATTGGCTTGTTATATTTAAATAATTATACCGCAACCTCGTTGTTTAACGATGTCGTGAGAAAATGATAAAAATCAGTTTTCCCGTTTATTTTATATAGAGGATCCTTTTGCATAATTTTTAAATTTTTACTATAATTTTGTTTTAACCGAATGAAAAATTTTTATAAAAATATATAACGTAACTAAATAATAGAACTCAGAATATGCACAATTGTAGACTATCTTTTTCTTGACTAAATTTTATCAAATTGAACCTCAGGGGAATCATTTTGCCCTAGTCTCCCCTATATACTTCGACAAACTTCTGAATATTGCAATTTCAAGTTTAAGGGGGTGTCATTTGAGGCGGACCGTTTTTTCAGGCTTTGGAACGCGGAGAAACGGCGAGCAGTGTAACGTACTTAACACTGATAATGTCTGTCTCCTTTGGTGTTTTTATATTGTCAGCCATGGGGCAACAGCTAAAGGATGAGGTATAGAGAAAGTTGAAAATATTTTCATATATTTGCCTCCATCTTTATAATTTTTATAACTATCGTTCTTTAATATTATAGAGCCAAAGAGTAGGAGTAGTAACGTACATTATCGATTGGTATCGACTACCACATGAGACCGTACAGAATTTGATGTTCGTGATGGTCAGGTCGAATCGTCCCGCACGAATATCCGCTGGAAAATTGTTTGATCTCTCCTATAATAGTTTTACCGACGTGAGTCCGTATAGATACCCGAGATGCTCGACGTGCAATAAACTGGAAGTGTTTTTTAATGTTTCTATTACTTTTCAGGTAATTAAAACATCGCTCGCGTACTTTAATTTTCTTCGAGCGCTCGTAGTTTAAAGTTCCATTGATTTTCAACCTCGAATGATAATCCGAATTATAAGCCTTATAACGAATCACCATTCTAATCTGCATTGATCCTCGACAATTACAGTAGTATCCAATACATTGTACCAAAGTCCACACTCATTGACATCAACGGTCTAGCTTCGATAAGAGATATTCAAATAAATGTTAATTCAAGAAGAATGAAAGATCTCGGTGATTGATACTTTTCAGAATTATAATTGTGTATACACAGTAAACAATTCTGAGGTGTAGACCTATACAGGGTGTAACAAAATAAGTGTAAAACATTTCAGGGGGTGATTCCTCATCGAAAAAGAGATAGGGTCTTTCATATAAAGAAACTTCATTTGAGCATCCCTTGTTAAGATACAGCCCCTTAAAGGGGGTACATAAAATTTGTTTTACAATTTTTTTCACAAACACTAAAAAAAGTTACAAAATTGAAATTAACGTGACATTTTCTACTATCAAAAAGACACTTAGCCAGTAATTTATTTGGTTTACCCCATGGTTGTAAGGGGTGGAAAACGCAACGCAAGGGATGCTCAAATGAAGTTTCTTTATATGAAAGACCCTATCCCTTTTTCGATGAGGAATCACCCCCTGAAATGTTTTACACTTATTTTGTTACACCCTGTATAGACCACTTTTGATGTTAGATAATAAGTAAGATTGAATGACACCAGGTGTGATACATATAGGTCCACATGAGTGAAATGGTATTAAAAATTAAAAACCACTTTTTTATTGTATAGCACATCATTGAATGGACGATAACACTGGTAATATATTTTTAGAAATTTAACTAATAAACGAACAGCCAATTATTTCTAGGATGAACATATCATGTTGTTGTGTCAAGTTATCACGCCGAATGATAATATGACAATAAAGTACATTACAGATCAGATTCGATAATTTCGTCTGATTCGGTATGCATCAAAACCCGACCGATCCCCGTTAGTGGTCAAAAATGTAACACTATCCCAACATAATTTACGAAAAAAAATATTATATCTCGAAAAAATTGTACTGTTAGATGGCATTCAGGCATAATTTCGACGCCACAATATACTCGTATAAATACCGCGTATCAAATCATGGAAAAGAACGGACAATACCTCAGTACAGACGTCAAACCCTTACTCTAAATTATTGTACCAGTAGCTGTGACTGAAATATTCAAAGACAGAGTTGCATGCGCAAGCGTACTTTCGAACAAAGAATCGTTCCATTGTCCCTACGGCGTACAACGCTCAGTTCTCGCAGAAACACTCGAGCAGTCGTCATGATAAGAAGGGCGGATGAAGCTCAAAATAAGTTTTTCAAAAATGACGTCGACTATGCCGTAGTTTTTACCCGTTGGTTGCTAAAACCCGTCGGTGTGTGGCCCGCGCGTCGCTCCGTCAAAAAGTGGGAGAGCAACGTGACGTACGTTTTGGCGACGATGAATTTTGGGCTCGTAATTTTCCTAATGGCTCCCACGTTAGCTCGTTTATACGTCATTATGTTAACCGAAAACACGGACGCTTTTTTGAAACCCATGCCGCCCACATTATTCGACGTCATGTATCTAATCAAGTTCTGGACGCTGGCAATCCGCAAGGAGGGAGCTACCATTTGTCTCGAAAGAATGGAGGATGACTGGGAACAAGTTAATTCCGAGGAGGATCGACAAGTCATGAAGAGGAGCGCGAAAATAGGAAGAAATTTTACCGTGCTGTGCGCCAGTCTGATGATCGGAGGAAGTATACCCTTGAACGTCGTTGCACCGCTCCTGGCGAGAAGAGCTGCGCAGCAAGATAACTCAACTCACAGACCTCTTCCGCACCCGAGCTATTATGTATTCTTTGACGACCAAGTCTCGCCTTTAAATGAAATTTTATTCGTTACGCAAGCCGCAACCACTTTTATCGTAGTGCTAATGAACTGCGGCGTTTACAGCTTCGCTGCCGTTTGTGTGATGCACGCTTGCGGTCAATTTCGAATCGTGAGTAGACATTTGGAGCTCCTCGTTGAGAAGGAGGACGTCTTTGCGATGCGAAAGCAAGTGGCGAATGTCGTTGAAAGACATACACGAGCATTCGGGTAAGCAGTGATTTGATTCAATAATCCTATCTTCGAAATTTCTGTCGGTGCACTGATGAAAATAATATTTTTCAATTGACCCAAATGTTGTTAGTCGACTCTCCTCTAGTTGACTTGATGACGTTTTTGTTACCTCGATCGAATGATACAGTTGGAAAAATCGAAATTTCTGAAATTGAACTCTGGCCAATTATATTCGATAAATTTTTTGCGCTGATTCAAAAGATAATGGGTCTGTTAAGGAAATTTCAAAGGAACGCCAAAATATCGATGATTTTCTGAGGAAATTTCTGTCGAAATTTTATATTTACTTTGAAATATCGATGTAACAACTACGTTTTTCGTAATCAGCGCAAAAAATATATGATAGGGTGATTGAACGAACGATTCCAGAGATTTCAATTTTTGTCAAAATGTCACCTTTTGTGACTGATTCGATGTTTCATTCAATTAAACACATCTTGCGATTGATGCTCCCCCTACCCCATTTATTTGACAATCGACGATGGCACCATTTTGTCGAGTTGAATTATTTTTCCATAATCGACTTAATTGTTTTTTATCGTTATGGGTACGTTGAATTTGCATGAAGTGAAATTCTAGTCCTCATTCCCGGCCTGTCGATCATTTCAAGGAAAATTAATTACGTTCCCAAGTGCGGAGTCGGAGAAACTTTCCTTGCAATGAATATTAAGACGCGATGTGCATATTATGTGCATGATACAGAGAACAGGAACAATGGTTTTACTTCCCGAGCGCAAAGGGCTTTTTCCACTCTCCAGTAGAACTGCCGACGGGGAAGTAAAACTATTATATTCTTATTCTCTATATAATACATTTATCTATACGGTGGTAAATAATACATGAAAAGTCTCTACAACGCGTTTTAGGTACGCTGAAAATATAGAGAACACACTGAACGTCGTCTTTCTTTCTGACATGATCGGATGTACCGTCATCATGTGTCTCCTCGAATATCTATTAATAAAGGTACATTGAAAATTAAAAAAAAATGCGAATAATTTATCAACATAAAGGATCACGTACTTTGTGCTATTCTCGATATTGTAATACCGAGCTATGTGAAGTGCTATTTAAGGCAAACCATTATTTCAGGATTTAGAGCTCGGCGAGACGATGAGCTTTATGACGAATATGACGCTGATAACGGGTATTGCCGTTAACGTTTTTATATTGTCCTACATTGGGCAACTTTTAAAGGACCAGGTATAAAATAAATCGGAAATTTGTTTATATAATTGCATTTACATGTATTTAATATTCGTTTTTAATAATATGATAGAGTGAAAGAGTGGAAATGGTAACAACTTCTATCGAATGGTATCGATTACCAAGAGATATCGCACGGAATTTGATATTATTGATGATCAGATCGAATCGTCCTGCACGACTAACTGGTGGAAAACTATTCGAACTTTCCTACAATACATTTACTGATGTGAGGCCATAATACTCGAAATGCTTAATATGACGCCTATGAGAAATATTTATTTAAAAATATTTGAATTGTTTTTTTAGGTAATTAAAACATCAGTCATGTACTTGAATATACTTCGGACCCTTGTGGCCTGATATTCCATGGATTTTTCGCTTTGAACAGTGGTCCGAATTAAATCTAATAATGAATTTTATTCTGATCCTCGGTAAGGAAAGTAACATCTAATATGCATTCATTGACGTCGACTCAACTAAGCTAGAACTGTGTAAATATTGTTGAAATAGTTGAATTGTAAAAATTGTAAATCACAAAATAATGACGAAAATTTGTAATTCATTTGTTCAAGGATAGAATTGTATAATACATTATCGAATACACAACAGCATAAACGCCACATTTTTATAAAATTTAAAATAGGCGATTGCAATTATTCGCAAGATAAACTTATTACGTAATACTACGAGAAATATCAGTAGGTATTCTCGATTTTTGGATGATAGCCACGTCTGTTTTGCTTAACACATCGACGTGTTACTAACACTGCAGTTTGCTTTACAAAGGCGGAAGACACTCTGATAGGAAAATGTCATCCTTAAGATTATCTCGAGGTACGTTTGCAAGAAGGAACTATGGAGAACTAGAAATGGCTAAGCATCTGAATGATATCAACAAAGGCAAAGGAGAAGGAAGAAAAACAGCTGAAATATATCCGATGTGACGAACTTCTAAATTTCAAATGGTCGATCAGCTGAAAATCGTAACCAATACGACCAAGTAGTACGACCAAAAACATGTCATCCGGATTGGTCACCACAGTTCCACACGAACGTACCACAAAAGGTACGTAATAAAAAGAACATCTTTAGGAAAGGCATTTCGTTATCAGGGTGTCAACCGCTTTAATGAAGCAAATTACAATGATTAGGAAAAATAATAGCCGCAGCAGTATAAAAAAAATGTCGAATGTATTTATTTTCCTTATACACGCACAGGTTTCGCAATATGTATTATACTAATCAAATGTTTTTCCCTGTACAGAAAAAAGGTAAGCGAAAAGAAAAATTCATCATTAGCAATAGAACAAATGAAATCCAAGAATTTTGCCAATTTTGATAATTTACCACGGCGCATTGTATATTCAGTGAAAAGAAGTTGCCCAATACAACTTCAATTATGAACTGCATGCCTTAGTCATAAAGAATACCATATAAAAAGGTACTCGTAATAATTATTACACATGTTACTGATGCCAATTTTATGACCAGTCCCCTATGCCTACATAAAAAGGGTTCGAATAATTTAACTATTTTACGGTTGCAATTATTATATTTTTAACGCTTCCGTAAACGTTTTACTTAATTAGTAATAACATTAAAAGCGTTTTTTGCTTTTCGAAAGTTATAAATTCGAAAAGTATCCATTAAATGTTTACGATTTTACTACTAAAAATATTTTACTGAAAATAATTTTACATGCAATGATGATGTTTTTGAAAGAAAATGGATAAAAAGGCCTATTACCCATTTTCTTACAAACGCACTCATTTATTTTTCTCCTACACCTGCTATCAGGCTTGGCAGGACGACGATAGAAACGGGTTTCTCACCGAAATCGATACCTACTAAAATAACAATATAAAGTTATAATGCAACTCTTTCCCCATGGCAGAATAAAGCGCACGCGAGCGCAATTTTAAATCGCTTACTCCTCTCTCTGACCGCAAAACAACCCTGCCAGCCGCGTCGACACCCCCCGACGGGCGGCTATGTTATGAAGCCTGCGCCCCGCGAACCGAGCTCGACGTCTACAAATACTAAAGTTTATACGGAAGAGATCTGGAGTGTAGCGTGGAGCTAAACCGCTGGATCTTACAATTGATATGGATCTGGTCCGTTTTATCTGATAACGTGAAATTGATGAAATTGGGATGATTAACTTGAAATTACGATCTGAAATACCTTACTTTTTTCTTATAAACTCCGGAAAAAAAATGGTTAAACGTAATGCATTCTGCTTCGCAAGATTAGTCGTATTGTAGGAAGCTTGTTTTTTTTAAAATAAATATCTTATACCTTCGACGATGTCAAAGTAATCTTGATTTTTTTAAATAAGGCGCAACTTTTTCACTATGGTATTACGAGGGATGTCCAGAAATTAAGTTCCGTTTATTTTTTAAAAATAGAGTTTTTATTGAAAAAAAAAAATTTAATTTACAGGGATTGTACTTCGATATATATATATATATATATATATATATATATATATATGTTATTTTTCTATGTAATCCCCAGCGATCTCAATACATTTTCTGGAAACGAGCTTTGAAATTTCCTCCTTGTAGAAGCTTGCCGCCAACACTTGTATCCAGTTCTTGACTGCTTCCTTGACCTCGTCGTCAGAGCTGAAGCGATTTACCGCTAATTCCTCCTTTAATTTAGTGAATAAATGGTAGTCAGATGGGGCTAAATGAGAGTTGTAGGGTGGATGGGTCAAAATATCCCATCCCAACTGCTCAAGAAGCTGAGTGGTGGCACGAGCGACATGAGGCCGAGCGTTGTCGTGGAGCAGTTTGGATGGCATATTCTGCCCGTCCACCCTACAATTCTGATTTAGCCTCATCTGACTACCATTTATTCACTAAATTGAAGGAGAAATTAGCGGTAATCGCTTCAGCTCTGACGAGGTCAAGGAAGCGGTCAAGAACTGGATACAAGAGGTGGCGGCAAGCTTCTACAAGGAAAGAATTTCAAAGCTCGTTTTCAAGTATATATGGAATGTATTCAGATCGCTGGGGATTACATAGAAAAATAGTACATATATCGAAGTACAATTCCTGTAAATTACATTTTTTTTTTCAATAAAAACTCGATTTTTAAAAAATTAACGAAACTCTTTTTCTGGACATTCCTCGTACTACGGATAAAAAGACAAGATGACATTGATATCTCCGAAGACATAGGATTAAAAATTCAATTTTCCTACTCGATAGATCCCGATAAAAAGAATATATTTTGTTTAAACATTTTTTCAGAGAGTAACAAAAAATAAAGATATTTTTTCCGAAAAATTTTTCATAAGTCATTCAATTATATTATGTTATACTGACACCGCCAGATAATACAACAATATTTCGATAGTATTAAGATCGATTTAAGGATCAGGAAAAATTCCTGAACGCGTACTTATTGATGAAAGAAACAGATTAATCGAATAAATAATTTGAAATAAACATATATGATTCGCCAGATGAATGTGTAATTTAATATATTTATTTCAAGAATTAATGGAAAACATTCATTAAAATCTTTGTAAAAGGAGACAACCCTTTCTTTCTTGCATGTATGTACGAGTATATCTAACACTAAGCGCAAGCGCACGTTCGCAGCACTGGCACTCTCTCTGAACTGTAAGTAACCCTTTACATCCACCCTGTCGATTCGCTATCATGCATGGTAGATCTAGCGAAAAACGTTATTCCAAAATTATGCAATTCCAAAAATTTACAAATAGAAAATATATGTATCGTCAAACGAGTGGAAACATAGTGAAATCCCGACCTACGATCGCAATTAAGTGGCGATATATTACTTTTTATTCTGTCCAATTCCATTCATACTGATAATAATACGGCCTATAAACCCTTTTAATTAAGAAAGATACAAATTTGTGACTGGAAATTTTCCCGCTGTAATTTTACTCTCTGACCATCTTGAAGTCCTCTTTTCAGATTTTTTACAGAGAAACGATTGAGAATTACAATCAAAATATCGAAACATCATGTTTATTAGCAAAAATCATGAGACAATACTTTTAAAAAAGCCCGAAGATCGGAGGAGATCTAATAACGATATGAGTCTTTTTTAACACACAATTCAGCCCTGCTCTCGGAACTATATTTTCCGTTGATTTCTTCTGTGTGGAATCGTTACTATATTCTAATGATAATGGGACGTGCAATTTTGGATGTGATGTTGACGATGCACGTGTATGGGCAATACACACACACACGAAGTGGTGAAATCCCATTACTTGAGAAACATGATCAGTGAACACGAGGACTATTTTATTGGGCAGAGAAAACTGACGATTAACATTCTCCGAGATATCTACGATATTAAGGTAAACTTTAATTCTTAAAAATTGAAAAACTCTGTTCCTCCATATTTTTTTAACTAAAGATAAGATGTCTCAAGTACTCGACTATAATTTTTCTCCTTAGGATAAAAATGTACTTCGTATAAAACTGCATAAACTTTTAATGTAGAAACTACGAAGCAAGCGCAAATCATAATATTTTTAGATAAGTTATTACAAGCTTAGCTATAAGACTTTTATTCCCCTACGGTTTTTCTGTGTTATTGCAACACTCGCTGTACTGAAAACATTACATTTAATATTTATAAGCGTCGGCAGAAACGAAATACAGTTCGAGTGCAATAACCTTGTCAAATATAAACTGCAGTACACGTACCCGAAAGTTCAAAGTCCTCAATTTCCCCCCCGTCTATTTCACCCCTTCAATCGTAATTGCAATATCGAGTTGCCAATACGACTGACGTATCATCAATAACCGAGCGATATTTTAATCGAATTAGTTTTAAATTAATATGATAATTTGAAAGAGCGTTACAGATCTATTTTAGTGGTGAGTTATAAATCGCTCATGGGCTGCAACAGTGGCATAACTCAAAATTTAAATTTTCCCAAGAGACGACTTTAAAAGTTGAATTATTATATTATACGAGCATTGTGTGATCATTTGCTGCCAGATTATGATAATTATCATAGAATTTTCATGATAATTATCATAATCTGGCAGCAAATGATCAACGCTCGTATAATATAATAATTCACCTTTTAAAGTCGTCTCTTGGGAAAGTTCCAATTTTGAGTTATGCCACTGTTGCAGCCCATGAGCATAATGATTTCTCTGAAATTCAATCACAATCGAAAAGCATTTAAAGCGTTAATAAAGCTATTTCAACATTTGCCACTATTTTTCTAATTTAATACATATTCAAAATAGTTACATTCCTGTGATAAAATATGAAAAATTTAATATATCATCTGAAATCATAAGATCATCACTGATTTTTATGAAAAATACTGACATTTTATTTGCGTACAGTTTATAGAAAATAGTATACATATACTTGTTTGAACAGTATTTATAAGAATAATCGTCACCATATTCATATATCAAGAGTTACCATGGTTAAATTAGATCATTATTTCGGTGATAAACAAATTTTATTTCAGCGCGCGTAACTTATCTTTCACATAAACCCTGAAGTATTATATCCTTGTCGCCATACCGTGTCCTTCAAATACGAACTGATGAAAGAATTTCCCAGCATACCCTCCAATATTTTTTTGAATCCAAATTGACTAGCTAACGTGTATTTACACTCAATATCCGACAATTGAGACACTAGCATTTGCATATTTTCCGCCATTTGCTTGGTAATCGATTTCTCTAATTTATATCTGTCAACAGAGAAACGTACCATGTCAGGAATAAATTCACTGTCAGATACATACCATAATAAACGACATACTAAACACGCGCATTAAATTATAGATTTGTCACAACAAGAGTGCAATTATAATTAAAATATTTTTTAGTTCTCAAACAGTCCGTCCTGACCAAAAATATAATACAATCATGTCAGACGGTAATGGTTAATCTTGTTGTGGTATTAAATAAAGTGGATGCAACTTTAGACGCAGTTTACATTCGGAAGGTGATACCAATATAACATTATTCCATGGACAACTTCATTTTGTGTGTGAAGATAGTATAAATTACTTATACAACTTTCTTGCAATCTACGCTTCAAAATTGCTGATATAATATCTACTCAAGAACAATACAATATCCGTGAAAAACGTCTCTTTTTTAACTCACCGTTTAGCGCAGTCGCGGACGATCGTCGTAGTAATGATCCTCGATGTTGATAATTCCTTCAAATATTTAGTCTCCCCATTAACAATGCAGTGGGTGTAAATGGCACTGGCCCAATCTGCATGATGATTATACGCTCGCACCAGAATTAGAGCTTGAGAAAAGCTCAATGTTTGACAAATTATTCTATCGATCTCGGCATTATTCAAATTGAGAATGCACATGACTCGTTGATTGTACTGCACACCACTGAATAACGAGATTTGAAGAGCCACTAACTGCGCTTGATGGGAACACCGCCACGCGAGATTTAATCGATTGTCCTACGAACGAATGTGTTATATTATAATTGAAATGCACTGCGACTTCCATTTCTTAAACGTTTTGCACCGATGGAACAATGAGTGCCTCAAGCGCATCGACCTGACTGCCATGTCGGAGTTCGAAGCGGTTGCCAAGGAAATGTTACCACAACGGAAAGCGGTAACGTGTATCAAGGAAGTATGAATCATCTGCTAATATTCAGCCTTCAAGTAAAACTTGAAATTCGAGTGTTCGTTGATGTTAGACTAATTTCTTTTTGTTTGCAAATAATAAAAGGATATTATATATAAGCATAAGATAACGAAACTCATGTTTAAAGATGCGTTCAAGTATGAAGGTTGAGTCTGTGCGCGTAATGAGACATGGTTTAAAATGTTTCCGAAACAAAACTCAATTTCTGTATTCAAACACGATTATTGAACTGGAGATGCAATAGAAAAAATGATATAAAGAAAGAGATCTTTTAATCTCAGTTTTTAGCTAAAATAGCGAGATATTTCCAAATATAATGGCAAGTATTTTACCTGTAAATAATATTGCGTAGCATACGTTAAGTCCGTAATAAAGTATTGCAGCTTCTTCTCGGTATTTTCATTCTTAACGATCGTAACATCGGTAGGCTGCGAATGAGCAATATTTCGCATTTCATTCTTGGCCTTATTTATAACATCAACTATCGCCGCTTTCGCTTTCTCCTCCCACATCAATGCAATTTCGTAATAAAGCTGAAAGTGCAGAGCGACTAAAGTAAAGAGATCCCTATTTTCTGGGCACTGGCGTTTCAAGAATTCCAGTAACGCCATTTTTAAGCCGGGTACCTACAGAGGATATAGAATGAAAAATAAATAGCATAATATACTTGCGAGAAAAACTCCGAGGCTATTGACTTTAGAATAGAGATCAACTGTGAAAAAGCATACAAGCGCAAATATTTGTAATCAAGTTATGAAATAAAACGTTTCGCCCGGTAATGTTTGTGAAATCTAAGTCTCACCTTATTCAGGCCTCTTTTCAGTAGAGATTCGAATTGGTCGTTGTCCTTCAATATTTGGAATATATAATTCATTTCAGTGAAGCGACTGACACCAGTGAGAAGGCGTACCTGTAATTGAGCCGTTGAAAACCAGAATGTTGTAAGTCACATTTCATGTAAGCTGAGATTATTTGACTGCAAAGTTAAGTACAATTTGAAAAATCTGTCTAGATGATACAAACAGATATTTTAAATCGTAAATATCTGTTTTGTATCATCTAGAGACATTTTTCAAATTGTACTTAACTTTGCAGTCAAATAATCTCAGCTTACATGAAATATGACTTACACCATTCTGGTTTTCAACGGCTCAATTACGAATATCATAAAACATTAAATTTATAATATATCGTCTTATCCAACATTATATTCAACGTTACCAATAAACCCCACTGCTTAAGGTTCTGTAAAGAATTTGCAAGATACTGGCACTTCCGTAATACAGATGCAATCCCTTCCATATTACAAGAAGCCGTGAAACAGTCGTGGGCTCTTATTAACAGTTCCACTATAATTTTTAAAGTCGGAACTGCAAACAAAATGTTAGCTATCAAATATCGATATGGACATTGCATAACATTAACAATTAAGTTTACTGAAAGGTAACTAAATATTTTACCATTCCGCTTAAACCCTTGAGACCGGCCTAATAGCGTACTTGCACCCTCTAGAAGTTTCAATCCTAACAGAGACGGTTCGTTGCATAATTCAATTATTAAATGAAAATTCGCATCCAATGGATAGCCCCAAATAGCCATTAATTGATCGGCTTCACCTGAAAGTGCGTAATAAAGTATCAACAACCAAAGGACTTTGATCCATGCACAGTTTACACGCGTACGAATGTCTGTGCATCTGTTTATGATGTAAATTTATACCGACCTTGTACTAAGACAGTTATATTCTTTATGACTTTATCTGCCAAAAAGTCGGCAACCTCCTGATTGGTTATACGATACGCAGTCACTATATCACTAACTATTTCCAATTTGTGATTGTAATTTTTCTCTACGACTTCCTGAAGAAATTTCATTGGGTCGTTCAATGTCAATAGGGTCTGATAACTTTTTCTCAAATGCATACCGAGTCTATAGCATATTATCACTCTCTTCGCTATATCCAACCCGTGTTGAAGAGTCTCCAATAATTTCTCTAGCAACAATATGCAATCAACTTGTACTCGTGATTCACTGCTGGGTACATCGGGTTCTATTTCTTCCGAACTACCGGTGGCATTTATGCTCGATATGCATGTATTGACTGAAAAGAAAACTTGGTTAAACATAAACGAACGCAATCAAATCGAAAATAGAGGCAATGTCTTACGCGATGACGACGATGACAGTCTCTGAGATCCCCGATTAATAAAGGTTCCATGCTTCGGGTGACTGGTATCATCTATTTTGGATAGTAACATCCTTTGTTGAGCTGTTAATTCGTAAGGCAATACTTCGCCCTCGGCTAAGCTTAGACATAACATCAGCACTTGCAGATCCTGCATGAAAAGTTAATAATACAGTACCGCAATGTTAATTAGGATATCGTAAATTTGTTTCTCATATGTTCAGCGAACGAAACACTTACTCTATGCTTGAATTGAAAAATGTTGCTTATTCGTAAGGCGATCTCCAACTGACAGTCGTCTAATAATCGATTGATTAAAGTTTCGACTGCTTTCTTTTCTGTTTCCTCAGTCAACTTGCAAGTGACTTCCAGAGTATTCAAACCAGACAACAATTCGGTCTTCAATTTGTTAAAGATGCTATTGTTACTTTCCAATTCCACATTTTCGGGACCCGCCAGAATGCACGATTTCCACATAGCCATTTCCAGCGTATCTACTATCTGTCGATCTGTTATACTCTTTTTTAAAACTTGCAGAGCCAGTTTTAATATTTCATACCTAAATGACGATATTTTTTTTACTAGTAATCGTAGATAATTTTTCAAATTGTGTCTTCATTTCTGTTATTCTATTTGCTATTATTTAATCGATTGAAAATCAAAAAATATATTTACCGCTCTTTATGCGACACAACTTTTTCGACATGCGCGACAAAAAATTCCGTGGCTTTCTCACGACAAACGTTATATTTTTCAAAATCAGTTGCACAACGTTTCCAAAAACTCAATTCTACCTTACCGTCTTCATCGATACTTCGTTTAAAAAAACTGCGATTCTAAAAATAAACGCACTGATGAAACTCTGTCTTATAATTTCATGTAAAAGACGAAGCTCACCTGGGCGATTATAATTTCGGAACATTCCATGTGAGCTGCTAAGGATAATTGCAGTGCACTATCATAATTCTCACTCTTAACTAAATTATTTATGCAAGTTTTAATCTCAATATCAAAGTTACATTCATTTTCCGTTATGTCAATGTTTGAAAAGTTTAACGTCTCGTCAGTTCTGGATAAGATTTTAATAAATTTTAGCAAACTGTGAAAATCCGGAGAGTGTACTGTAAAGAAGAAGTACGTTAGCGCTGCTTTTTAATAGTGCTCCTTTTCATATGCCTTTTATGTAATTACCTGGTAAGTCCACCTGGAAGTCGCACTTGGTCAATACCTTCAAAAATTTAATTTGTAAGCTAGTGCTCTGAAATCTCTGGCCAAGTGTAACGATTACGCACTTGACAGCCACAACGGCGATCCAATATGCGTTAATTAAATATGACATGTCAGTGCTATTCCAATTGATCATTTTCTAAACACAAACATTTTATATGTAACGTCACTGCTCATAATAGAACAAAAAAAGCATTGTAACTGTTGGCTTACGTTGCATTTTAGGGTTGCGTTTTGACTTTTGAAGTTAATCAAACTACATTCTCCCGTTACATAATCTCCCAGATTGATACAACGTACAAGAAAATCAGCGAAAGGACACAGTGGGCTTGTCTGCAAAATAATGAATGACATTTGCCAAATTACAGATTACTGAATTGTGTCATGCACGCGCAATATAACTGGATATAGTTTACCGGCATAAATATCTGTAAGCTTCTACTGAGAGAATCAACGTAGCCCAAAGATACTACATTCTGAATCAATTCCAAAACTTTCCCAGCTGGCCATACTTGCTGTTCCATGCACTCTTGATATTTTGCAATGAATTCTTCGCTTTGTACTGAAATCACTAACCAGGAGCACCAGAACGCCGCAGTGGAGGATGGCTAAAAGATTCACATTCGTAAAAATTATAAAGAAAAATATATGAAGATATTTTCCCTCTCTTTTTTAATTTATTTCCGTAATATTTAACGCACTTCGTAGCACGTCGCCAAAACGGTAAGTAAAGGTGACATGTGTAAACGCGATGCGTTTAGAAGAGTACCGGGTGGATCTTGACTCTGATGACATCTTAAAATCGTCCACCACTGATCGTTGATGCCGGAACAAATAGTTGCATTCAAATCTACACTTCCGCAAGAACTCGTTTCTGACTCCGTCGTGCTGCAAGTATCCATATTTCGCATCATCATCACAGCAGATGGACTCGGTTCAGGAGATTCCTAGGTAACAGACAATATTTACATATATCGATATTATTACGTTTGAAAAGGAGTTTCCATCGTGATTTCTTGCTCATAGCATACATATCTTACATTTTGTTTAAACCCGATCTTTGAATACAAACACCGCCTAGTGTCCCTGGACTTAAATTTTGATGTAATATAAGAAGACGACTTTTCCGTCAGTTGAGAGTTGTTTAAAGAAATCAATAAATGCTCCTTCATGCTCTGATTCTCAAAGTGTTTTGCACTTTCTAAAATCTGCAAGAATAGAAGAAGATGAGGGCGAGTTATTGACAAAAATGATCTTTCTGTTTCCGAAAGTGGCATTTGCGATACGAGCAATCTATAAAAGACTATCAGGCGATTTAAGGGCTAAAAGAGATGTGTTCCATTGAAGTCTTTACCTGATCTATAGGGTACGCAAATATATGTCCAACTAAAACAAACTCAAACCAAAAGTTGTTCCTCGCCAAAAACTTCAGCAAGGAATCTGGCAAAGACACGTTATGAACTCTGGCGAATTGTAAGACCACGTCCCACGTTTTCAAATCGGAAAGAAACTTTTCAATGTCATTGACCCAACTTGTCGTCATACATAGGTTGAAACTGTGCTCCAAGTAAGATAATACAGACCTAACATCTGTTTGGTCCTTACTACTCATAGCAGCTACCAAAAGATTTTCTGGAATCGAAGGTGTTGTATTTATCACGCCGACAGCTTGAGTCACTGCCAAATTTATAAAATTTTTCAGAAGTTACCAATATAAATATTTAATTTATCCCGAATATAATCTGCTACGGTTATGTGGAGTCTTAAATTGATGGAATCAACTCCTAATATCTCAATGAAAGATATACAGCTCGACAGAATTTCCGGATTACTTAAGTTTTTAAGTCCAAAAGTATGTGCAACGAGGGCTGCTTGAGATCTCCTATAAGAAAATATGCAACATACGGATGCGAGAATATTGATGATACGCGAGGTAATTGATATAATATGCATACATGTAACATGTAATCATTCTTATAAAAATTCTTTTAATAGGACATTCGCTTATAGAAAATATGTTTAATTGGGTCGCAATTGTCATTAATTAATAAATATAACGGTGTAGCTTTCATCCGATCCATGAATAAAAAATATCGCCGTAGCTTTCCATGACTAAATCCTCGTGAAATTAATAGATGATATCAAAATTTATAATTACATTTTTGTAGAAATGCAACCATGCAACGCATCTTGTTCACGTTTCAATACAGTCACAGCCATGTTAGGTCGTCCTTCTTTCAGATAATATACATAACTCAATTTTTTCCTATAACCGTACTTCTTTGATAAATTTTTATTCGAAAAAGAAGGAACAATGCCATTTTTTTGTCGCCATTGAAATACTTGCGATACATTTAAATTCTTATAACCATTCAAAAGTTGATACATCGTCATATCACTCATTTTTGCATCGTTCTCTATTACTTGCTTGAGATGAGGTAAGTGGTTCAGCATATTAAAAATAATTTCTTTGGGAATTTCAATCGTACCAATCTTGAAATCACAGTCATCTTTTACTATGTCTTCTAAAGACTTTCTCTTGAAGTCTGTATTCCCTGTGTCTAATTCGTCTCCACATTGAAGGGAGATTAAAACAAATGTTACTAAATAATTCTCTGCTAAAAATTCGAGAGGGTTCGGAGAAATGTAATTCATTGTCTCCAAAATTCCCTTTTTTAAAGCAGATTGATATAAACTTCGCGAACTACACATATCTTTCAAAGCATTTGACAACTTTTCATTAGATATATCTGATTCTTGTTTCTTATTGTCTTCTAAATAACTTCTTGAATATAACTGGATGTCCAACTTGGATATAAAATCTCGTTTGCTTATATTGCACGATTCGTAAGATAAGATCTTGTCAAATGTTGTTGGTAGAATGCAGTTCTTAAAGAATCTGCCCAAAATCAGTTTTACATTAAATTGTTCTTTTGTAGCAAAAACTCCATATCTGAAATATACACGTTATATAAGCATTCAAATGCATAAAGGAATCAAATAGCTGCATTTTCACCCGTCAGAAAAAATCGTTATACCTGCACAGAAAATTTAAAGTCTCGTCCTTTGTAGTTGCAGTTGCATGAGAGTTCTCTACAAAGTCGATCATCTCTTGAGTAATCTTTAATCCTGCAAACACTTTCCTCATTTCCATGATGACATCCTTTTGCAGTTCGTCTGTTTCTGTATCTTTAGGTGCATAATTCACAGAAATCCAAGAACGAATCAAGTCTATCCTATTGTTGAACAATAGATAATCCCAAACTACATCACTACAAAGCTTATCGCATATTTCTTGTTGAAAAACATGAAAATATAATTCTGCATATAAAGCTAGTTTTGTATTCTCCGACGTGTGCCTTATCTCTTCTATAGATGTGTTTGATAGTGGTCTATCCTTCAATCTAAAAGAAATTCAAAAATTTAAAAAAAACTGTTACAAGAGCATCTGCATCTGTTCAGCATACAAAACTCTCAGACTTACGCATATTTGCTCTCATATTCAGCAATAAAGTTGATAATATTCCATGCTTCTGTGTATACTTCTTCAAAGCCATCGATTTTTATTAAGTGTTGAACTAAGTAATTCCGTAGTCTTGGCTCCGTGCACTTTGTGCATATCTCGAAGATATATTGCTTGGGACTTTTTTCCTACATAATATGAGAAATTGAATGATTTGCTTGGGACTTTTTTTCTTACATAATATGAGACATTGAATGATTTGCACCCATTCTATCGTGCGAAGAACCTGTTTCCAACTGAGATGCCACTTGTAGAATTAATCAACTTACCACATTTTGCAAAATATGAGAAGCCTTATGGACCTGCCGCTCTTTGAGTAATTCATTGACCCAAATATCAACCTCTTTGTAAAAATAATTCTTGGCCTCGCTAATCGAGCAGTTTCTTCTGCAGGCCAAACACTTTTGTGCCAAGTTTATATGAGTTCCTTTTGCGGAGGCCTCTCGTACGACTTCACGGTCTCCCAGAGTACGCCAACCTGACCAAACTGCTCCCAATTCTCCCATTAAACATTCGACGGGAACTCCTCCAACGGTTTGTGTTTCCATTGAAATGTCTTATCCTTAAATTTGTCATGAATACCTTAAAGTGTACGTGCAAGAAAAAATAAGAAAAATTGATGCAGTTCAAAGAAAGTTGCCTGGTATGTAAACTATACCATTCTAAATTTAATAATGAGCTTGCCTCATACGATAAAACTATAAATTTAGAGAATGACAGTGTGTTTTCGAAGCCTTACCTTATACTCGTATGATACCGCTATTCTTCACTGAGACGCATATTATAATACACTTCGCCCACATTTCTCCCACATTATTGCACAATATCAGTTTACCTTTGTTTTCACTTAAGATCGACTACCTCTCATTTTTACCTAATTCTTAAAATTGCGGCTCTCTCTCTCTATTTATCTTGCATTTGACAGCTCGTGATGTAAACAGCTGACCGTGGATGCAGTCGCACTCAAAGGTCAAAGTTGGTCAAAGTACACGCGAACGCGTGATAATTGCAAGTTACATAGTTTATTTATCGAATATTCAAAATACGGAACACGATAAGGCCCGCGCGTGACACGGCTTATTCACATAATAGTTTCAAGAATAATAAACTACGTTCGATGCACTTCTCTTTTTGCAGGTTTATGCTTACTGTCATGCGTGCGCATGTCAAATATAAATAGGTATATGTGTAGAGGGGGGTTTGCCCAAGTGTGCAAACTAAAGAGGAGGAGGAAAATATTTTGGCCAAGTGAAGAATAATCAAAACCTAAATTTATTGTGCCTATAAATTATAATATACATACATATAAATTTAATGTGGAATTTATTACAGTAGTTTGACAGAAACATCAATAGACTCGCTAATTGTAATAGTAGGAATTTGTAATGGAGAAAAAGGAATAATCGCAAAGCGAACCTCAGCAAGACCCCTTCTATTCACATACACCGTAAACTTCAATTATAGGGCTGCACTGTCACTTTTGATATCGCTTTTAAATTTTCAACGAAAATTGGGAAGTTCTAACCATTATTTTCGGCAATAGAGATTAATAACACAAACTGCACGTTGACAACCGCAACAATGTACCGTAAATTTGATAATGAACAAGACCAAATAAGGTCGGCTATAGAACTCCGAAATCGTATCCTCCAAAAAACTAATTTACACTATAACGGCAAACATGAATCATATTTCTGGTAGTGCTGACATGCCCGAAAGTCGACCAGTACAGTACGAAATCCATACGATTAATAAATGTACGTGCATACACGTCGTAATGTGCGTCGAACTATGTCAGTGGATTTTTAAGGACGCGACGGGGTTATGGTAACTAAAGACTGCAAATTTCGAATATTCTAAAAGTGACAAATTCCATACGATGTCAGCTGACATCTCGCAAGATAATAACGTGTCCGGAGGAGCCACAAATGACGTTCCAGTCGTGAGCCATCGAACTACCAGAGGAGGACTAAGGGTATACAAAATCGTCGTCCTAGGCGATGGAGGTGTTGGAAAGTCTGGTACGGTTTGATTTCGCATTTCCTTTGTATTTAGCAAAGTAAATTTATCAATTCTGAACTTTTCAGAACTGACCACTTTTGCGTTTTTCTCCTTCACTTTCTTCCAATCGAGACGTTCATTTGCTTCAGACCAACAAAGCATATTATTTGAAATTAATCCGTGATTGTTTCAGCCGTAACACTGCAATTTGTCAGTCATAGTTTCCTTGATTATCACGACCCTACTATAGGTAAGTCTTGCCATCCTGTACAATTAGTATTATCACGAGTACTACCACAATAAGGTCCAACGAAGAAATTCAATATGCTTATCACTTTATTTTTATTAACAGAGGATTCATATCAGCAACAAGCAGTTATAGATGGGGAGGCTGCTTTGTTGGATATTCTGGATACCGCCGGACAGGTGCAAGCTTTGTGCTTTTAATTATCGATTGATAGTTCTTAGAAACTGTATCGAATTTGTTTTGGCCCCTTTGAGTGCACTCTAAATAAGTAACAAAAAATAAACATCAATTCAAACTTATGTAATGGTACCTAGGAATCACGACATAAATGTTCTATTACATCATAGTTCGAGCAGCATTGAAAGAACAAAAACTTCTGTCTAATTTCTAGGTAGAGTTCACAGCAATGCGCGACCAGTACATGAGATGCGGAGAAGGTTTCATGATTTGTTATTCGGTAACAGACCGGCACAGCTTTCACGAAGCACTAGAATATCGTAAATTGATATCTCGAGTGCGAGCGCACGAGGATATCCCCGTAGTATTAGTTGGCAATAAATTCGACTTGCAACATCAACGACAGGTGCGCTTTTTTTTTATCAATTCATCGTGATATCTTCGTGATCGCATATGTACACGTAATGAGAAGCCTATACATTGTTCTGTGCAGGTGACAACGGATGAAGGAAAAGCACTGGCCCATCAGCTCGGGTGTCCCTTCTATGAAACGTCTGCCGCGCTCAGACATTTTATAGACGATGCATTTTACTCACTAGTTCGACAAATACGTGCTAGAGAGAGAGCGCGCTGCCCCGTTCGGAAGCACAGTCGTTGGTGGCGGCTTCGATCGATCTTTGCTTTCATCTTCAGAAGGAGGCAGAGGCAGAATTCCCACTACTCTCCTTAGGTAAGTGTATTTCATTTGGGAATCATTCTCCTTTCGTGGAAGCGTGTCGTTCAAGGTATAACCGAGCGCTATAACAGCGGGTCATTGCGACGCGAAAGATAAACGCTATTAATATGCACAAGTCATCCCATCAACGCTTGAAAAGCAGAGGACAATTTTCACCAAAGTGTATGTCTGCTCGTATCACCGATGTAACATAAATAATAAGTCTCTCTCTAACAGTATTTTCTATGAAGTCAAAGAGGAGAAATCTAGTTGATACGATTAAAATTTTTCTTAACGAGCATCGGTTATAATATTTTTAACAATTTTTAACGTTTAATTTGTGTCCATTCTATAATTAATTCGGGCAAGATTTTAATTGGCGAGTCTGATGATTTTCGAAGATAGTTCGCAGGTCGAATGAGGCATCACTGAATTAGTAGTAAATATTGTATTTTTAAACAATCTACGCGCGCGCGTATGGAGATTGATTCACGTCTGATGATGTAAATTACAGCCAAATTTATGAATATTTTTCAAACTATACAGGTAAAACACAGACTTGCGTCGGTTAAGACTTGAAACTTTTATTAGAACTTCTTTGAACGATGTTATTTTCATTTGTCTTATTACCCGCTTTCAAGACAAATTATACAGAATTTGAAGTACTTAAAAATTCGTGGTGAAACAATTTTACTGGGGATATGATTCAATTAATTTTTGGTGTAGAACCTTTTTCTACGCATAGTCAGGCTTATTAATTGAGAAATTTTATTATTTTTTAAATTCAGATAATGATTTTGAGAAACGATCTCTGTTCCTGCTGTTGTGCATTACATTTGTCATTCAATGAAAATGAAAGGACATTTCGTATGAGCCAATCATCCAATTGCACTGATCGATGTAGACGATGCGCTGCAGGTATAATTACGTACAATATTGCTTTTGAGAAGTAACGTAATTTTTGAGCGGTACTATTAGACCTTAGCAACACATCAACACTTGTAAATAACACAAGTGTTATAATTTGCTTTTATTGTACTACTAAAATGATAGCATTGACAGTAATTTAAAATTGCAACGTCAAGTAGAATGATCGACATTCATTATTCGTATATAATAATGTGTAAACAAAATTTGTGGCATGACCGGTATTTAGAGAAAATATTACGCACGTCAATAAGAAGTACGTTTTTATTGGGAAGACTAGAACTATTTACCGTTTAAAGTTGCCGGTAGTTACAAAACAACAAAAATCGTCATTGTTAGAAGAGTGTCTCAATGGTCAAACTTATTTGTAATATCATGAACTTTATGCTTTTAATAACTGCTTTTTGCATATTTAAGCATCGACGTTAAACGTGAACTGATTTGGTATCCCCTTTTATTTGTTAGGTTTACAGAAGTCATTACTGCATTTATATGATCTACTTATTTGATTTTAGGTTTGCCTTTAAATATTTATGAAATCAAGTTAAAATTATACTTTTATAGTGGGTAAGTTTGTCAAGTTTTTATAAAAGCGGGGAAGGAATTGAATTGAAGCAAAAATATAATTCTACAATACACTGATGAATAGTATTATGAATTGTTTTGAATTTTTTTATTGCGTGTTATTATATTCTTTTTGTACTCCTCAGTACGTGTACTTCAATTTTCGATAATTTGAAACAAAAGTTAATGTGAGGGATAACTTCCAATTGGATATCCTTTTTATAGTTTTGATAGTACTAACTTAATTAATGATCAATACGTATCTATTGGGTTGTCCGGAAAGTTCGTACCGCGCGCTTTTTAAGAAAAATCAAATCGAAAATCGGCACGTACTTTCCGGACAACCAATAATTCATTTCGTGTTACACATTATTATAAATATTGACATATCACTCAACAGTAAATTTTTCAAGTATTCTGATTTGCATATTGCATTTTTGTATACGAATAAATTCACCTCGATAATTATTGTTGCAACTGCAGTATAAGCTTGGAAATAACTAAAGTAGTGTCATTTTAGTAACGAATGTATGCAAATACACAAAACGCACGTTACGCATAATAGATATACTCTAGTCGCGACTTCATGTTTTCCTAGTCAAGTTTTGTATTTTGTTATACAGATATTTATTAACTTTATATAGATTACTGATGTTGAAAATGTATACATTTTTATTAAGCTCACTTTACAAGCTTTATAACGTATACCGAAATACGCACGTATACAATAGGCATGTAAACGAGAAATACATATGTACTAAATTCTTAATTTTTGTTTTCTTACGCAGTAACTGTAATCCGTAGACTAATAAATGACATGATGTATCACATGCAAAAAAAATACTGAATGCATATGAAGTGTGGTCATGTATGTGTGTGTATATAAATATAGTAATATATTTCAGTGTGTTAACGTGTGTGAATATGTATAATTATGTAAGATTGATTTAGAACACATACGAAAATATCACCGCCATAAACATACAATTTTATGTTCTATTGCAATTTTTATAGTTTCTTAGGTGCCTTGATTACATTCAATATTTAATCAATAGTTAACAACGAATCGACTAAGAAGCAGTTTTGGTTCAGTCATAAACATAATATGCATAAAATAATGCAGATATGCATATATTTAGATTGGACGTTCGAAACGTACCGGTTGGATAATAGATAATCATCGTTGATAACTGCTATTAGTAAAAACACTTGTGACAATACATTGTCTCATATGAATACACTGTTTCGAATGTATACCCTTGTAAAGCAAATACAGTATTTTATGAATATCAATACTTACCTGAAGGAAAACGTTGTAGATATATGGTATCGAATATTTGTACGTATATTATCATAACCAGATAAGCAATAAAATCAATGCTTTTTGTGGGATCAAACGAGTGAGAGACTTGCTGGAATATACAGACCAGTTTCTAAACGTGACTAAATGTATAGGTATCAAACGACAAATATATGTTCAATGTAATAGCGCTAATCTCTGTTTGGAAAATGAAATATACACCTTAATATTAAACTGTACTTTTTTTTATTATCACAGTATCATCGAATTATATGTAGAAACGAGTATAGGATATCATCAATAACTACCTTCATAATGAGTTCTACGAAACATTCCTCCGAAATAAAAATGCATTTATTGACATTTTATACATAAATGTAACATTTATGGCAATCTATTAATTAACTTATATCTTAATTTACCAATGTATACCAATTTTGACTAGCAACGCGAAAAAAGTAAAATTCATATCGATTTTATTACGCAATTACCTCTACCTGTACACTTTTTTGCTTATGATGCTGCAACATATTTGTAAAAACTATGTTTAAGCTGAAAAACATTTTTTAATTAAAGACAGGATTATAATTGCAGATCTAGTGGAGATTCCTGCATGCACAAAATATCGATGCACAATACCAGTATGAAATCCTTGATATGTTATCAATAACGACTGATTAGAAATCAAAACATGACCATATAAACAATTATTTGTGCTAATAATCTTATTTTGTTTGCTGCACTCGTATTGCTGCAATTGACGTACTGATCGGACACATTTCAATTATAATTGTACAGGATTTAAGAACTAAGAATCCCCATTATTATTACATACTTACAATTAGTATAATGTACGTTGCCTCTAGTTTTGAAAGCGGCAAAGTCCAAAGAATTCAAATCATTTTATGGACGGAATGTAGTTCTTTGGGTACTAGTAAATTATGTGGAATGTTAATTGTTATTCATCTAATTTTTCAAATACGATCAATTTTAAAGGAAGCAGCAGTAATACAAGACGAATTCATCTAAAGAGTATATTTTGTATCTAGACATGAGAGAGTCATCATTTGGCAGTCCCTTTACCAATGCACATTCTGCGACTATGTATAAAAGACAATAGAAGACATAAATCTCTGCTCTTTGAAAAACATGGTTTCCAGTAATAACGGGATAATGCTTGTCAATCTTTTGCAATAAGATCGCAATACATATTGATAATTTATGGAATGTCGATTCAAAATTTAAGTATTTTCGGTTATTTCAAACTATATTTTCGTGGACTTGGTAGTTTATAAAACTAAGGGCGACGCATATTAATACTTTAATGCGCTAATTATTCATTTCTTCTTGTTCTATTCGTTCAGATGTCCTTTTTGTTTCACGATCATCATCGTCATTGTATAACGTTCCTATATCCTCCGATTTAGCGATATCTAAAAAAGTTGACAAAATAGAAATGAGAAATCACCTCGTGATAATTTAAATCCCATCGTATAATTATTTACTACAAGAAAGAGGACTATATTTGAAATATTATTTAGATAATCCTACCAATAACCAGTATGTCTCTGTTTATGCAAATCAAAAAAATATCAAGCCAAAATAAATTGCCATTGCAGATCCCTATATCGTGCTATCAAACCTTTGATGAGTGATAGCATCTGTTACCTTATAATTTTATAGATTGTTGGTAGTTGTGACTTCTAGTTTTTACCGTTTATGCTGTTAGCCCCAATTTTTTGATCTTCCACATGCAGTGCTTCCTGATCAGCATCTTCGCTTATCTGTTTATTTTGATCTTTTGGAGGTATTTGAGCTGAAAATCATTCTAGTTAAATTGCAATACTTTAAAATAATGTCTCGTAAAATAATGTTAGTAATGCGTGAAAATGTGACAATCGTTTTTTTTTTTGTTACCAGAATAATTATTATCTCTGGGCCACCAATAGTTTGTACAAAGACAATGTCTTTTTTTTTAAATTGTGACGAAAGAAATCTGATAACTAAACTATAACAATGATACAAAAGTAATCACATAAAAAGACTTGATCTCATTACTTTGAATTATATATTTTCCACTTATGTACCATCATAGTACCGTTACGAATTCTACGAATAAGCACTCAACAATCTCACTCGATATTTACAAAAATGAAGTAATCACAAACAACCACATCATAGAAAAATTGGACAAAATTACGGCGATTCTATTATTGAATTTGGAAGGTCTTCTTGCAATCGATTTAGGTATGATAATAACATTGGAATAAATGCTTGAGTTTTTTTTATAGAGGCACCTACCATATTTTAGTTAGTACCTGATGGTTTAAATATCGAAGCCACTTGGGAATATGAGTATAATACAGGGTGAAAGAACAGGTAAGAAAAGTAAAATAAATAAAAACAAACCAAGCAGGGACATCAACATACATAAATACAGGTACCTATGATCGAAAACATTACGCATTGTTAACGTTAACGCATATGTTTTACATTAATAAGTGTCCAAGATGCGAATGAATGCCATATGTCCGTCGAACCGTATACAGCCGTATGCAAATCAAACGCAGTCAAAGTGCAAACCGTTCGCTTTAAGCTCGAATATACAGTATATTTGAAGGGCTTATCGGAAAAACGTGACAAGCCACACTCTGTTCAAAAATAAACAGTTTACTTTGTAGTAGTCCCCTGCATTCTTGTTTCATACTTTAAGATTGTAGACGTTTATATGAGCTAGAGTACATCTGTTAAAAACACTGAGGGGTTATAATCAAATATGCATTTTACAGATTTCTTTGAAACTTCAAAGCTCGACTTCTCAATGAAATGATTTTGTGGCTTGTCACGTTTTTCCAATAAGCCTTTCATTTCTCAATTCTACAAATTGTACACCCCTGTGAGCAGTGAGATCCTCGTAAGACGTCTCACAGATAATATACGTTTACCAGTTATCAAAACCTGTTGTAATTTCATTAAACCCACATGCCCTGGTTCAATTACACTTATGAAAATAAATCGATTTTGAAAATACGAATCACCAGTTACTACATATTCGTAAGATATTTACAAGGTATATGTGGCTGATGTAATACTAATCACAGAGCTTATCTCAAGGTTTCCTTGGCACGTCTACTGCCATAACGTGGTAGCACGACTTTCTGTCTACGAGATAACAGCGGACGAGTTAAATTAAAAATTTGCTTGCAGCGGATACAAGAAATGGCATTTATTTCGTGTAACTAAAAAAGAAATGTAAAATATGCCATTACAGCTCAAGCAATCCCCGACATTGCTCTATGGAAGGTCTTTATGTGAATTACTGCCAGTGAGTCTTTCTCCTTCTTTAAAAATTCTACCTTTCAGCATTGTTACTGAGAGGAGAGGAGCTTGACGCACGGTGCCAGGTGGATCCCGCGGGAGTATCGGAATTCCGTGGTACTTCACACCCCGTTGACCGGACGTGGACACTTTAACGGCCGACTCGACTACGGGTCCCAACTGAGACTTGTCTACGATCATTCTCTGTCTCGTAGCCGCTAAATGATCAAATCCCCAAGATATTTCATACCGATCTACATGGTCGGCCTATGACGTCAAGAAATTTCACGGAGCTTTACGATTTCATGCGAGGAGAAAGCCCCGCGAACGAGTCTTGTTATCTCGGCCTGATTTAATTTCGGAAAATTACACCACAAAGAAAGCCAAGCAATTCGACTGGTACTACTTTACAATACGATAAAATTAATTGCAAAACAACGCATATTTAAAATGAGTATATATCGTGCAATACAAAATTATGAAGTTGGACTTACATCCGAGTTTCCTTTCCTGAGCTGTGTCCAATGACAATTTAAGTTTATTTAGTTCTTCTTGAACCTGTAACGTGTACAAATTGGCGTTAATAGTTAATATTTTTCATTGTTACAAGGATAAAAGTTTTAAGCTTTCCGTTTCTTTTAAATATGCTGTACCTTATCCAAATCTTCCTGCAGTCTCTTATTCTCCTCTCTTTTGTCCTCTAATTGAGAAGTGATAGCATCCTTATCTATTCTCAACGTATCTAAAGTAGCATCCTTCACCGAAGATACTTTCTTCAATGAGTCCAATTCACTCTTACACATCGCGCTGATCTCTTCCAAGTCTTCGTTGCGCTTCTTTTGTTGTTCTAGGCTAACTTGCAAAGACGCCCCATTGGCCTCTACATTCTTGTAACGTTGCTCCAATTTTTCCTGCGAAGTCACACACTCGTCCCTTTCTGTAGCACTGAAAAATACAACATACTTTTTCAACATACCTTTATATATTGGTATAATATAAAATCTATACCATATTATGTCTACAATATCGATATTATACGTCTGATGGGAGAATTAACAAGCAGGCAATATTGAATGAGCTATACTCATTCTATACAACCATTTAAGTGAGATTTTAACGCGTGGTGACCTTAAAAAACTACCGTCGAATGTTTATTCTAGATAAATATTTTTAAAATGTAGCATTTCTAATAACTAATAAGCAATTGTAAGAAACCCTTGAGATCGGTGTTTTAGAAATACGAACTTACCTGATTTTAAGTTGTTCACCCAATTCGTCAATTTGTCGAAGCAACTCCAGGTTTTCGGACGACAAACTCCACCAGTTACAGACGAGTATCAAGCAGGATAGGAGGAGGCCTCCCACAATAATAGGAGGACACCGGCCTCCTCCAACTCTCATGCTATCTATGCCCATTACTCTTCTCAATTTTTATTATCACCCCATAAAAATGTCATTCAACTCAGAAGTCACATTCACTTCGACTCTTTCGTGAACGTCAGCGAATGTCGTTTCTTCGCGTTTCGATATTAGTTTCTTAGCTAATTATGTTTGCGTGGAACGACACATCCGATACCGAACTGTGGCAACTCGTTTTGCATCCAACCGTCAACTCGGGTTATCGCGTTGAAGACATTCCACCATTCAATCATCCAAATTCGTTCTTGTGTATGTATGTTTGTATGTATTTGTGCAAAGTGACAGCGCGAGGCAATATTTAAAAACTGTCGAAGCACCGTTATGCACTGCGCACTGCACCGCATTACATGTGTTCGGTGATCATTGTAAACTGAGCTTTATTATTCCAGAATTTCGGGTATCGAGTAAATTTGGTGGACTTTTATCTAGATCTCTAGATGAACTATAGCCAATAATGTACAGTAGAATTCCTGTAAATCCTATAGGGCTCTAGCGTACTTCCACAAACGTAGCTTTTGTTTGTGTTACACGTGTACATATAGAGAATGTACATCCAAGTTTCGCCAAGAAACCCAGCTTGGTGGCGCTGCTTGTATTTACCTTTTGATAACGATTTTCCACGGAAAGAATTTATTTGAATGCTTTGAAATCCACATTCTATTGTAATTGAGGCCATGTTGATTAAATTTCATAGGTAAAACACTTCAATTATTATCCAAAATAACGTGTAAACAACGCTTATACCACGGGCATCTGCTTAATGCTTGGTGCGTGCCACAGATGGCACTCTATCTGTTTTGTGCAGTTACCCAATCGCCCTATCCCCACAAGGATCTCATGTGTATCTATCGTGTATCATGATAAAAAGGATTTTTTTCCTCGGTTATGTAATCTATGTAGGGGTATACCTATGTAGGTATTGATAAACGCATGAAATAGGAATGAAATTTTCAAATCGGGCCAAAATTCTCGTAACCGCAGTTGTAGGTTTACACATAGCTTTTACATTTTTGCAGTCATCGCGTGCGAAACAACAATCGAATGTCGTAAAACGACCGAATTTTTAGAACTCGTAAAACAATCGCGGCGCTCGGGTGCGAATGGAAGAAGAGCTCTCACTAAGAGCTCTGATATGAAAATAAGATTTAGGAAACCTAGAAGCCTTTCTTGGGCGGATATTTTTATAGTTACTCTTGTAGGTGTTACAGCCAGTATATACACGTGGAAACCTTATTTTCAAGAGCTCAAGAAGAAGGAAGAAGTCAAACAGGAGGAAGTAGTACCATGTCGTAAGTACTGTACCTTTAACCTATAACGATCATTATGCCTGACTAAACGTTCACATTGTAAGAACTCTTGATAATAAAGTGACACATCTTACGTTATTACAACTAAAAATTACAAGAAATACCTGGAGATGATTTTAACGCATGACTATCTTCAGTTGTGATGGAAGAAAAGATATTCGTAATATATTCCTTTAAATTTAATGATTTCCTTAGCAAAATTGAAATGTATGATTTTCATGAATATTCAATTAGATGTTTTGCTCTATCAAGTGCACTTAGAATTATTTCAAAGTACTTCACACAATGGACTTGCAATCAATAAAAATATTTGTTTCAAGAATAATTGCAAAATTTCGGGAAGGAGCAACTTCACCCCTGGCTCTGCTGGGTGTTGGAATATTTGCAACATCGATAGTAATAATGACTATCAGGTAACAAGTAATGGATACATTGATAATGATACAAAATACTATTCCCTTTTAACGAAAAATTATGCCTTACCAATATATAGATTTGGTATTAATCCTGCGCTTGCCCGTCAGAAGAGGACACGAAACGAGATGTTTGCTAATCAAGTCTATGAAAATGAGAAGTTGGTAAACCAATGATATTATTAAATGTAATATATGAAGCATTTCAATCATTACACAATAAAATAGTAACTCTACAGAGTATATGATTATATTTGTGTGCTCATTTATTTCCTATACACATTGCAACTTGTACGCAACACAATTACAGCGTATCTGACAAACGTTTACAGCTATTTAAAGAGAAAAAAGTCAGTCTTCATCGTATTTTCCTCTGTAGTAAGGTATGTATTTGGTTACCACTTTCCAGTCTGTGAAATAAAACAGGGTCAAGGTTGCCGCAAAACCATATGTGGCTAATGATGGAATCCTGAAACAAATTGAATTGTTAAAATACCTAGGAAAAAAGTGTGTCCGAGCTTTTCTTTGAAGAGCTTTTGAGGTATACTCTCGAACTTTCTTGTGTTTTAATTACATAACATGTATACCAAGTGTTAATCTCTCTTATACATCTATATATTATATACATATCTGGGATTCTATTCATAATTTGCAACTTAATTTAAACAAGAAAAAGTCCTAGAAATAGTTGAACAGATCTAAAAGGATCAAAAAATGAAAATGATTTGATATCGTTCTTTTAGACGTGATTTTGAAAGCGCTTACCAGGAAGAAGCTATTTCTGCATGTCGTCTACCAACTTTTCTAAATGGACTTGGTAGAACCATTCTTGACTTTTTTTTCTCGCGATAAATTGAAAAATCAGATCAGAAATTGCGGTCTCGCTGATAATCGCACCCCTCTTCACCTAGAATAGGTAGAATATGTTCACGCACGAAGGAAAATCCTAAGGTGTGTGTGTAAAATTCAGATCGTCCTGTCTTTGAAGGAGCGTTCCGCAAGTACAACAAATTCTACATAGGGTCGCTCTTATGCTGATTGGCTGAGGCAAGAGTTTGCGTTCCACAAAGCATCTGTGCCGTGTCCATGTGTGTAAATTTTGGACAAGATTAAGTTAGGTTAGGTTATGGTGCTACTGTAAACACAATACAATTCAAATTAGTGAAATCACTTTACATATGGGTACACGACAAATATAGTAAAGTAAGTGCTCAAAGCTCTATTAGGTATCTGAATTACTAATTGTAACAGAAATTGTTACGCGATCAGTTCATAAATTAAACTAATATTCAGAAACATATAAACAACATAAGAGTTTCGCACGTCAATTTTTTCATTTTCAGAATAATCGAAAGATCTCAGTTGCTCTGTATCAACGATGAATGCCCCTATCAGTACTGCGATGGATAATTGGAACGCTGCTCTAAAGTCGAATATCATACCGAATCAGGAATATCTGCTGCAAGGCTCTGTGGTGGATAATGCTGTCGAAGTTTTACTTCACAGACTTCGTGGATTGTGCGACAATGTTGACAGTGGGCCTGAGACATTTCACGACCACGAGATGTGTTTTAGCATCAGGCGGTAAGTATCGATGATCTTCGAATGTCTGTTCTGGAAAATTCAAGTTGGTTAACTTTTAGAGCTCCGCCGCCGGAACCGTCCCTCTTGCTGAGAGTTCGACGAGCCCTGGATTATCAGGATATGCCTTGGCAACTTCGTTACATTGGTCAAAATGAATTGGGGGACAAATCCCGTCCTACAATAGTCAGAAGCAGCATAGACATAGCCACTAGTAGTACAGTAGTGGAATTTCTAACAGAATTGGGATGTCGACTGGACTTTGAATATATTGTAAGGGGATACATGTTTCGCAAGGGGAGAATGAAAGTTACCGTATCTAAAATATTCAAGATGGGTCAAGGGAAGCTCCCTGAAAGCGTGGAGGCCATTTCTCAGAGTTATCTAGTAGAATTGAGCGTATTAGCTCCCAGTGGTCAAGATGCAATTGCAGAAGATATGAGAATATTCGCGGAGCAACTCAGGCCACTGGTACAGCTTGAAAAGATTGATTACAAACGACTCGTACATTAATTAAAGTTTTTATTTCTTCTAAAGCAATGTACAGATTAAATAAATATCACACAACTAATGTATATGATAAACTGATAATATTAATTGAATAATATACACAAAAACTGTTTAATAAGTCCATATTATAAAGAATGTATTTTAGTTTGGCCTTCTTAATGCGACTTATCATTCACACGCGTTAATTTGCGTATAATAATTTATAAGGGTAGATAACACTACATATATCAATGTAACTTGTAAATTTTGACAATATCAATTTCCCGCCGTTTCATGTACGGGGCGATATTTCTGCGATTTGGACGCACGAAAGTCCCTAGAATTTATCGATTCTAGCAATCTCCAATATTTTAGCAAAATACGTATTTTTCTTCAACAAAACTATAAAATTTAGCTCTTTGTTAATACTTTCTGAAAAAATAATATTGTATATAAATTAATTTCAATACTAAATTGTCATTACCGTGACGTAGGTATAATTTGTTTTCGCAAATGCAAGCATATAAACATAATGGCGTCACTAAAGTTACTAGTCTGCTAGGAAAGAAGCCGTGGAGTCCAGCCCCATTTTCCCTCACTTCTACGTGTGTAGTGCATTGGGGAGGACGTGCGTTTGCTGCTGTCGAGTAAATAATCAGGGAATACGATAAAAGTTACAATGTAAGTAAAATAATTATCAGCATGGAATCCCGAGTATCTTCTTTCAAGAAATATTGTTTCGTGCAAACGTTTCTCCGAAAAATTCAGAAAAACTGGCAAAAATTTCCATGGCGTCGGTTCGATCGGCGGGATTCTCAGCAACGCCCTTCGTTATTTTGATTTCTATCGATATCGTCGTGATTTCGATTCCATGAACGATTCGTCATGTCAAACTGAATTACACGTACTGTTGAGTAATTAGAGTGCGAAGCTCAAGCAAGTACTTACTCCCCGCGCTTTATAAATATTTGGTTTCCAACGTGGGATTCTCCACGGCGATCGCAAGGCACCGCAAAATGGCGGACGCCTGCCTTCCTTTTTTCACCGTCTGTACAAAATTCCGTACAATTCTGTTAGTTCGCCATTGAGAGCGCGGAAATTTTTCGGAGAAGTGTGTCATCTAAATACCAGAAAACTTGTAGCGAGTTGAATTCGATCGCAATTTACGTTTGACAGTGATGTAGCGTTATACTTATTTCGAAATATTTCTAACTATTTTCAAACGATAATTACGTATCGCACTTGTTAGTTTCGAATATTTGCGATCCGGTAATCGGGTCACATAGTAAACTGACAAAGGCAGTCATAAAATTCACGATTGGTGTCACTGGTCTGAGTAAACAATATTGTAGCAATTTCACAGTTCTAAAGACCTTGAGCCTATTTTTAATTCCAGTTTTTCGAAATTTAATAGTCTTATTAATAATTTCATTTATTAATACTGGAAATGATCTTTGAATTTTACTCCAAAATTTATACAGATTGTATTTTATCCACAGCTGCATAGGATGTCACGCTATCGCGAGTGGGACCTTTCTTGTAAAGTTTACGTCGGTAATTTGGGTAGCAGTGCCAGTAAACACGAGATTGAAAGTGAGTTCAGCAAGTATGGGCCCTTGAGGAATGTGTGGGTTGCTAGAAACCCACCTGGATTTGCGTTTGTGGAGTTTGAAGACCCTAGAGACGCCGAGGATGCCGTGAGGGGACTCGATGGAACGTGAGTACATTTTATGCTTTCATAAAAATTTTACTATCTATTAAATTTACATTATTCTTAACTTTCGCGTGATTGTCTTTTGAAAAAATGAGATGGTAAATAACTGAAAGTCATTGCTAACTTTACCCTGTGGTAAAAAGCCCATAAATCTGTATAAAATCCTTTAGAAATACCATACAATTCCTTACGGAAATACGATATGTATAATATTTAAAATAGCAATTCCAAATGGCAATCCATTAAAATTTGAGAAGAATAAATCAAAATTTATTGGACACTCTATGCGTATATAGAAAAAGAAATAAAATCCCACAAAAACAAATGTTCTATTGGTAATTGCCGTTTATAATTACCAATAGAACATTTATTTTTATAGGATTTTATTTCTTTTTACACATACACATAAAATCCAATAAAATTTCGATTTATTCTTCTCAAATTTTAACGGATTGCCATCTGGAATTGCTGTTTTAAATACACTTCATGTTTTCACGAGGAATTGTGTGGAATTCCTATAGGATTTTATAAGGATCTATTGGTTCTTTTCAACAGGGCATTGGGTTTTGTCCTTAAGCTTATGGGTGTTTGTAATTTCTATTATAAAACGATGTACGTTATTTTTTTCAGTCGCTGCTGTGGGACTAGGGTGAGGGTAGAAATGTCTTCAGGAAGAAGTCGTCGCGGTGGTGGCGGTCGCAGGCCAGGGCCGAGATATTCCAGGTAGGAATCTCACATTTCCTTGACTACTGTACTTTGCAGACTCCATAGAGGTGGAGCAGTTTGTGAATGGATTCACCAAGCAGGTATACGGTGATGTTATGACTAAGAGGGTCGATGAAGAGTGTACGAGCTCTGCCGGAGAACCGTTACGCACGGCAAATGAAAATCCGAGTTTGTTTTTCATTTTCGAATGTACATATATCTTCGTTTTTTGTTCCTTAACATATCTCGTCGCTCTTTCGGCTCGTACTCTTATGTTATGACATCCACTGATGCCTGGTAATCCGGGAAGGGTCTGATAACTTGTAAAGCAAAGTGTAAGAAAGTGAATGCCAGGAATTGAGAAAATTCGTCCAAAATGCGTCTGTGGTGCATGAAAAGTTGAAAAGTGAGGACTTAGATTCTTCTTTTTTTTTTTTGTTTTTCTAAGGACACTAGTGATTTTACAAATCATTTAACTCACTCTCTTCTTCCGTCGTATTACACGTTGTGAATATGCGTAGAGTACAAACAGGATATATGTACCGTACATTTCTTTTAACGCATTTGTAGGTCCAAGTCACGCAGTCCGTGCAAGAGATCCGTGGCTCGTCTCCCGAGGTAAGACACTCTCAGGGCCTTTACACTGAATTTTCAGGTCCGAAATAATGAAAGAAAGAAATCAAAGAAAAAGACCGGGAGTGATCGGCAACATTTTCAGCTGGCGAGACATACAACAATTTTCTTAATTTTTTTTAGGTCCCTGTCAAGGAGCCCCCGACGATCGCCCATAAACCGATACTCCAGGTAATTACCTTTCATTCTCAGTTTCCTACAATTTTCAGAGCCATTGTAAGAGGAGCGTGACCAATCCGTAAAGCCAAGTAGGTATTCGTAAATACCGCTTGTATTGTGATCATTGCAATGTTGCACGAAACACCGCGAAAGTGTTCGGATATATTGTAAAGTAATGCCGGTTACTTGACAATGTAGAGGTCGTAATCTCGAATACCTTATCGGGCGTGATTCTCACGTACTGCGGTCGAATCTCGCGTTGCGAATTATCGGGCGCAAATATAGAGAGGACAGACCGTGAGAGATAACGAATACGAAGGCGGAAAACGAAGGAGTAGTCTAAGCAAATCGACAGAAGTTGAGGATACGTTATTTTCCATTGGCTATTGTTCTTGGGAGTTGCTTGCGACGTAGCAGTAATGACGGAATCAAACAAAATAGAGGTGTCTGGCGATCGTCGTTGCGATCCGTGTAGAGAGAATGTCTTGTGTGTAGATTAGAACTGCACCGATCGATCACATGATGCATAGAGCCTCTTTACGATTCTATACGTTAAGCCTTCTAAGGTTTCTTGCAAAAGCACGCGTCAGAGCGGCGGCTCCTACATGCATCGTTGCGTAATGAATTTAAATCAAAGACTGTGCGGCGATATGCGAATTTGCGGAGGATGGACACAAAGACTTGCGTGGAGAGACTGGGAGGTTGAAAAAATAATTGATAATTTAGCGACTGATCTGATATCTAACATATACATATATTTATACATTAGTATATGTCTTATATTGTATATATAAGCTAAAGTGGGCAGCCTGAGGCCAAAGTTTCAAAGATTAACGAGAGATTTTTTTGATAAAATTGAATGAAAGGGAGAGCTAAGTATCGATAGTGGCAAGGAGTATGGTAACGATGATGGTTATATTGGTAAAACTGACGTTTGCAGATTCTACCAGCATCAGCTCCTAGCTCTGCTCGTCTCCCCGCCACTACTACTGCTACTACTACTACTACTACTACTACTACAGCCACCGTGAAAAAAAAATCTAGCAATCAAAATCGAACAAAAAAATTGCCTGCCTGCCCACTAACCTCCCAACCAGTCACCATCAGTCACCACCAGTCACCGGTAGGAGCCAAGTCGTCCGTCAATTGACAGTCCGTAGCTGTCCGTCAGTCCGTCTGTTCCCCTACAAAAAGACTTCTTCAGGCTACCTCCACCTCTAGCAGCTATAGGAGCATCGTGACCCATCGAACAGCCAACGCGATACGAATGAATACTTCTATCAAAATATCGGCGCGTCCGACCGTTCGTCCGTCCCAACTTCTACTACTACTACTGCTACTACTACTCGTCCACCGTCACGTTTAACTTAGCTGACAATGCGACCGCCACTTCTCTTCGACCGAGCAAAGCAAAAAGATCACCTACACACCATCCCACCACCACCCAACCAAGTACCACCACCAACCACCACATGTTCACAGTTGTCTGGTATTTCACCGATTTTCAAAGATTTTTTATTATCTTTTTTCCATCGCAGCCGCGTTTCCGGGTTTATGAATTGATGGGATAAGAAGTGAGCACATGCAAATTGTCTCGTTCGCGCATTCCCGCCGTCAGTTTTTCTATCGCGAGCAAATGGGTTTTTCTAGACGCGGCACGCGGTATTATCGAAGTACTCGAAATTTTCTCAAAGATGAAATCGCATAATTAGTCATTCGTCAACCCGGATACAAATGGTCTATAACATTTAATTTATAAAGGTTTAATTTAACTACTAAATTAATCTTTTGCTCTTGGTTGATTTGTCATTGTTGGTGAGATGTCATTTGTATTAATTATTAATTACTGTGTTTAACTAGTTTCATCATCCCTTTAGGCAAAATGCGAATTAGTCGATCCTAATTCAATTCAATTGTCTTGCGATGATTTTCATACCTATATGTGTTTATCAAGCGTCACTCTACCGCGCGAGACGTTCGTTTAGCTACTCCGATATGAACCTTTATGGTTTCAGCCTTGAAATTTTCGCATCTATCCAATCGGAGACGGTTTTCAGTGAGCGATGTTTCTCGATATTACAGAACGTCGAGATGCGGCAGAGCGACGCTTTTCGAGACATACGCCCCCCTCAGAGGCGTGATCGTTATAAACTCTTCTCTGAAATTTTAGGTCAAGGTCCCGCAGCCCTCGCAGGAGGTCCCTGACCCGCAGCCGTAGCCGCAATCGCCGTTCGCGATCGGACTCCCGCGACAGACGGTACTAATTCCACAACTTAACAAAAAAAAACCAATCTCTTTGATCGAATGGGGAACTCCATTCGGTCGTGTCCACCCGTCTGTGTTCCTTCCGCGATCGCGATAAATAATTAAGATTCAAATTTGGGAATTTTAACTATCGTTGTTGTACATACAGTCAGAGCGTGGATGGAGTACGTAGAAATCGTGCGAGTCAGAAGACAGACGGAATCCCCGTGACCGCATTAGAAGCTTTTTTATTGTACATTCGGACAAGGAAGACCGCAAAAAAACGGAGAATCTGCAATAGAGAGGCTCTTGTGCGATCATCAGGGTTGCGTCGACGCTTCCACTCGCATTCGCACGATTCCCACGTGCCCCGCCCTCGCTGTGACTCGGTATTTCCCGTGTGTACAGGGCTTTTTTTTTTGCATTGTAACTTCCACTTCCTCCTTTCGCGAGGACGCCGGTGCTCGCTGTAAATAAGAATAAATAAGCTTGACTTCTGTAAGAAAACGAAACAAGAAATGATGAGCATAAATTCTCCGATCCGATGGTTTCCATTCGATTTTACCCCGGTCGTCAGCCAATCAGCACCGCGGGCACTCCCTTTGCAATACAGCGTCTGCCTCAACGTCCAACTCATCCGGAACGCTCGTCGGCCGGGCGTATCGCGCAGAATGTAGTGCAAAGCGGATGCCACGGCCAGAAAGCGAAAGAAACAATTATATTCTACTCAAGCGTGTTCTATTCAATTACAGTTAGGTCCTAACAGTGTTCGAGAGAATGGACGGACTTAAAAGTGTGCCGGATGGAAGAAAAAGAAAAGCTGTTTTATTTGTATATAAACTGAATATCACACACACACTAAAAAAAATTGAAGCATACGAAAATATAATACACGTAATGTTTAGTTAACTCACACGCATAATACTTACATACATACATGGACACGCAGTAAGAGAGGGGTAGCTTTGAGCACTTGATTATGATGTGAGATGTTTTTTAAAGGGGTACGATACAAGGGACTATATTTGACCGCGATTAATGGTCAAATGATTTTTGAATAGACAGGGATTGAGCGCATCGCGATCTCTTATAGCGAGAAGGGAAAGAAAACAAATACACAGATTGTTTTACGTTGTATTCATTATTTTGTACTCTTACGAATTAAGGACTTGAAATAAAGCTGTATTATCGTACCGTATCTCGTTCGCGAGTTCTTCATTGCCCGCGAACAAATCCACGAAATCTCGATCTTTCGGTATATAGATAGCGATTTTTATATCACAGCGACATTTCCCAGAGTGAGCAGACACAGCCTGACACCCTGCTGACACAAATGATAGTCTCTGATTGGTAGCGCTAAGGTCTCGTCGAGGAGTTTCAAGATCTCCAAGTATGCCTTAAGAGCGCGTTCGTGGTGGCCTTCTTCGAGGTTTCTGGAAGCGACTTTGTACAAGGCATCGGTGTCTTGCAAAGCTTTCAAGCCCTTCAGGATATTCGTGCTCTTCTTGCACTTAGAACAGGGGACCATAAACTCGTTGGAATCCGTCTTGACCAGAAGAATATTACCGCACTCCGGTCCGGTCTCGCATTTAAATCTGTAATCACAGATGGTATTTAGGGACGAAAATAAAATATTGCTATTGTTGTCGTATTCCATCTGTACATGAATTATAAAAGCGTAGAGACTCTTCTTATGCGTACCTAAGAGTGGTTGGTTCTATTTCTTCCAGAAGTGGCCAGTGTCCGGTGCACGCTTCGCACGCGCAATCAAACCAATACTGCAGTCTCAATTTTCGCTTCCTCTCGTTCTCCGGGGTAGTTGTAAAGATTGGACCGTAATTCTCGCAAATCTCCTGTCCGGCTGAAATCGTCCTCAAAGCCCGAACGATCATGGTTGTCCCGACAAAGTACCTTCCATTTTGCACCGATAAATATTGATTATTCTTATAACTTCATTTACAATCGTTCGATGGAACGAAATTGCAATCCAGATATGACTTTTACGGGCTCACCTTATTACACCAGGGTTGCAGGAGTGATTAAACAGTGCCACTGTAGGATACACGCCACCACCAATAAAGACGCTCTTCGACTTGGCGAGAATTTTCTCGTTTGCGGGAGTCACCAATTCTGATATCTAAAGTGGGAATTAGAAGCGTGTGCAGTATTCGTTCTGTAAAATGCAACTTGTGAAGTAATAATTTAATCGTATACCTCGTGAGCGTTAAATTGCAAAAGCTGCAGATTATGGAGCAGCAGACCAGCTACGAAAAGCTCACCACTGGAGAGCTGCACTTCCGCGGCGTCCGGCGTTTTTATCGCGTCGGGGAAGTACGAAGTGCGCTTCAGCAGTCTGAGAAGCCAGGCTGCCATGTAGGCTCTATGGAAGAGATCCTCTGACGTTCTCTCATCCTCGTGAGTGACTGAATGAATATGTATCAATTTAAAAAAATGTGAACCGCTTCTCGAAGCATCAATTATTCTGCATCGCGTATATATTTAAAAGCGCAGTACCTAAGCCGTGAAAAGTCACGTATTCGTCTCCCTTGTAAGGGCAAGCTTTCGATATCTTGCTACCACCGGCGGAGGTTTCCAATTGCTCGCGCAATTTCAGCAATTGCTCGAAAGGCCTCTGAGTAATCGCTTTGACCGCCAGCAGACAGGTCACCGACGCGCCGGACAACCACAGAGCCGTCAGCAGACCGCACTCCGACCGGTGCGCTTTCGCGTCCCTTTCCCTGCAGCGAGCGCTGCAGTACACGACGGAACTGCAGGTGTTGCAAGCTGCTGGAAATGGGGCGATGACCCTCGAGAAGCACGACTGGCAGTTAGTCAATCTGAAACGGGAGGAGCGACATTTCGAGACGCGATTTACAAGACGGAGCATTTGCATTAGAACATTACTTTGAAAATAGCTCTCTCTTGCAGAGGGTTGCTATACAGTTCTGGAAACCCGGGAAGTGTCAGGGAATTGGATTCGCCAGGGAAAAGTCAAGGGATTTTGGATTTTTTACTAGAAAATTATAAATAAAGTGGAGTTCATTTCTCGACATTTCACCGTTGATACATTTTACGATGCAGTTTGCGCTGCTGCTTCAGATATCTCCAGTAGTAGCGCACGTGTGTCCCATCTAGACTAGAATTATAGTCTCTACTAATCTGTTTGCAACCTTGTGTTCTTATTTTATGATTTATAGTTATGATTATCCATAGCTTTGTTGATTTGATTAGCGAATTGAATGCTTAGAACTTTATCTGAAATAGTCAGGGATAAATAAGCGAGAAGTCAGGGAATTTCATAATCAAATTTCTGTAGCCACCCTGTCCCCCGACTGTGAGAAAATCCGATCAGTAAAACAAATACCAAATATGAACGAAACTTTACATGAAACAGTCAGTAAGTAGTCTCACCTGAACTCGGCGAGCAGAACAGCACTGTGAGGCCTTTCCACGACCAGTACCTCGCCCGGACTAACATTTCGCGTTGCAACCGCGTGACGTCCAATCGCACCGCCGGCATCTCTGATCTCCACGGCGGAGCTGCACGCCGGATACGACGGATTGCAATTTTGTACCTTCGGCACGACTCTCCTATCGCCTTCCTTGGGATCGCTCGCATCTTGAAACTCAGTCGCGCCGTTCATGCGCTTACCCTTTTCCATGACGGCCAACATCACCCTGATATCCGATTCGATCTTCTGCTTGCGCTCGAGCGGGGCTTTGGCGTAGTCCAGCGCTGTCAGGGTGCTCCTGAAGGCCTCGACTGCACGCGCGTGCTTCTTCAGCGCCAGGAGACTCTTGGCGCGTCTTTCCTCCAATTTGTAAAGCATTTCGCGGGGATAGCCTGCTTTGAGGGCCTCCTCGATGTCCGCCAGGACCAAATCGTGGTACTGCATCCGCTGTAGAGCGGCGGAGCGGTTCGCGTAGAGGACAGCCACATCTATGGTTCATAATTTCGCTAGTAACTATACAGGCTGTGTTCCCTATACTCCTTTATTCCCCTGTTTTTTTAATTTCCTCATTTTTCACCCCAAGACTTGCGATTTTTCCCTTTTTCCCTTATAATTCGATATTTTTCCTCTAAAACCATTTATTATTCAGCTTCTCCGTTGAATTTGTTTTCTTATCATATCATATTTTTTTGCTGTAATAATACAACTCCTACTCTATCTACCTGCATCAATATGAAGTTTAAAATATATTGAATTAATGTTTCTTATTAGAAACTCTATTCGACAAATGGTCTCTTTTCCTTAAATCAGATTGTAATACTCAGATTTAAGTGTACATAATATAAGATATAAATTTGAAATTCACAAAACCACCTTTCATTCACATAATAAATATTGGTGTTTCATTATATATCTTAAACATTATTTTTTTAATCAAAATTGCTCTCTTTTTTGCCAAAATTTCACTTATTTTCCCTTAAATGAAATAAATAAGGGCTGTCAATCCTGAACTATACGAACGGCGAAAAGGTACGAAACAACGGGGGAATTATTAAAGACATGCGATGGTTTTCTCTTCCATTCTCATTCAGTTAAACGTTCCTCTCTAGTCTTCCGCTACCGTACCGCCTTCCGGTGCGAGGAGAACGGCTCTGGAGTACGTCTGCAGCGCCCTGATGTAATCCCCTCGGCCGAAGAACTTGTTCCCGGCCTCTTTCAGCTTCAGAGCCTTATCCGCGTCCTTCCCGCTCACGTTCTCGCTCTCGACTTCCAATTCGTGAGCCTCCGGATACGCGAGGACGAAGGCGACCCTCTCACCGTCGGTTTTCAGGGCGGAAAATTTTTTGAAGTCGTTCTGATCTATCGCCCCGCGCGTGGCCAATAGGTTCGACCGGAAGTAATCGCCGATCTCGGCGTCGGAGGCTTCGTCGAACATAGCGCGGCTCTCGATGGGTGGCCTGACGATCGAATTCGATCAACCGAAGCCCCGCCGGCACGGTACGCACGCACGTGGCACGGATAATGGAAACTTAACGAGATCCCAGTTACATAACTTTTCACTCGCGCGTGGACCCGGCGCGATCGGTCGCTCTTTATCAGGTGAATACGCGCTTCGTCGACACGCAATTACGCGTGGCTTTCGGGTAGAGCTATTCTTCGGTCGCGTCGGCACGGCGTTGCTAATCGTCGCGGCCGGGTTTCCGGGCTATTTCCGGACGTCTATTTTGATCGTCCCGAAGAGCGCGGACGTCGGCACGTCTGGAGGGGAGGCTAGTGATTGTTCGACGTTAGGGAGGAATATTTTTTGGTATCTTTTTTTTTCAATCAAATATTTTATTTCATTTATTATTACTGCACGCAAGTTGTGGCGATACATCTAGATACGCGTAATAAATGAAGGTCTAAGGTCTAACTTAAAAACGATGCGTTAAAACCCCTCGATAATCCGTCCTTCGACAGTTCTCACGTCCTGTCGAATGTCCGCAGTCCTCGTCTGCTCATCTTCGTCTTTCCCTGCTCGTCCCTTTATACCTAACACACGCGTAACTAACGCCTGTGCGGCCTCGAGAAGGAAGCATCGAGCCGGAAGGCGAGGAAATCGGATATCTTCGATAGGTCCGAGCCTCGGACCATCGAGGGGTTCTACCGTGTATTGTATATGTATATATGTACAAAATTAAGTAAGTACCAACGGAATGACCCAGGCGGAAAAGTTCTATATAGTTTGCATATAGTCCTGATATGAATTTTGTTCTATTATACTTACATATATATCATACATATAAGGCTAAACTTACTCACCAGTAAAGAAACTTCAATATCCATTATCTCGTTATTTATGAACTTTTAGCCTACATCGACATAAGACATTTTTGTAGATAAGAATGTAATCTACAACAAAGTATTATATAAATGTAAGCCGAAAGCTCATGGGTAATGAAATAATAGTGATTGAAGTTTCTTTCCTGGCGAGTAAGTTTAGCCTCATATGATATAATTTCTATATGAAACATGTATGGATCATACACGATGTGTGTGTCCAGCGGATATATGGACTGTATACAAACTACATAGAACTTTTGCGTCTGGGGCGCGACGACGAGGAGAAACGCGAGAACGAGCTTTTTCGAAAGAAAATGATAATTAAATAGAATAAAGCCAATAAGAGTGATTCGACCCTTTGTACAATGGGGAAAAAAAGCTGCCGTTTCGCCAGGGGCCGGTCTGAACTTCAATCGCGATTATCTCCTCACCCGCGAACTTATGTTCGATGACGATATGGACTTTTCTGAAGATCGCATCCTCGATCTACGAAAAGTTTCCCATCAACGTCGGAAGAAAAGTCCCCGGGAAGGAAGATAATCACGATCAAAGAGCGAACGCGCTTCCGCGATAATTACAGCCTCGTCCCACGATCGATCCTCTCGATGTGGTCGCTGCTCCTCGTCGGGCACTCCTCGGTAAAGTCACGCAACGAGAAACCTAGTCTACGATGAACGCGGTCGTGCTGAAAATTGATTGAGAACTAATTACAAGGTAAATATGATATGGTAAAAAAATAGCCTCTAAAGTGAAAAAGGGGGGTGGGGGGTTGAACGATGGACGTCGTGGTTAGTAGCGAAGGACCATTTGGAGAGTTCTCGCGCTCGCGAGAACCGTGTTAAATGGCGCGTGAGTCGAGTGTGACGGGTCCAGGAATTCGGTTACGTCCTCTCCCCTCGTCGAAACGCTGATCGACGCGCGTCCACCTCCGCCACCCATGGCGAGGAAGAACGTGAGAGGAGAACCACCGACTGTCTCCGTGCAGCGATTCACGAGAAGTCGGGCCTAGAATGATGCGATTGCGTCGATTAAACGATAACGCACGAAAGAGCCTCGCTTAGCACACTGGGAGAAAAGGTCTAGTTGAGTATGAACCCGATAAAAAAATTGATTTGATATAAATAGGAATTTATCCACATCGAACAACAATCTATTTGAATTTGATAAATATTTTGCATATCTTTTTAATGGAGTACGACTACGCCTACGTTGAGAACAATAAATTGGTAAAATCCTGGAGATGATGACCAAACCGTATGGTAAAATACGGATTCTTCATTTATTTGGTTGAACTGATTACTTTTTGATTAGATTGACTAAACGTTCGGTTGGAATAACTGAACATTTGGTTAAAATAACATAAAACTGACCAGTATTCTGGTTGGAATAACTAAACATGTTTAGCCAGATTTTTGTTTTGTCATTTTAACCTAATCAGTTTTCTCACTGAAGTAGAACATTTGTTTAATTCAAATAGCAAAAAGTCTAGACTTTTGCTCGACGTGAATAAATTCCTATTCATCTCAAATAAATATTTCTATTAGGTTCGTACTCGAGCAGTATAGTAGACCTTTTCCCTTGGGTGCGAGTCAGGCGCAATCCGGAGAACCACCGGCGCGCGCCACTTCCGCGCGGCGACTCTTCGCGCGGTCGCGCGAAAAACCGATTTTCAGGTCCGCGCGCTTCCCGTCCTCTCCCCCCCGTCAATATCGGAAATCTCAACGAATCTTTGGTCTCTGCGAAGTGGCGCACAACGCGAAGTGTCACTTTTGAGTACGAAACTTTCGAGTCGTACCGCGAATCGGCGTGCCGTCGGACCTGAAACGAACGTTCCAGCACCGAGAAGAGAGTTTCCGTTTTGCGGCCAAGGAGAGTTATCGCGCGAGACCCCCCCGCCCTCCCTGGACGTTTCCCGCGATCGCGCCTGACCTCGCGAGGCGCGTCACGATTCCAGAGGAGATTCCGCGCCGCGGCAGAGCCGACAGTGAGACGGAGAGAAGGAGAACGAGATGCGCAGGAGAAGAGCCGACCGAGAGCGCTCGGGAATGCGGCGCTTCGTCCTGCGCGCGATTTTTTCTCTTAGATTTCTAAAAGTCGTACGATGCTTGATCCTCGTCCTTGGAGGTTGGTCGGAAGCAGATCCTGTAAACGGCACCGGCGGCGAGACCGCCGGCGAGGGGTCCTACCCAGTAGACCCACTGGTTGGTCCAGAGGGCGGTGATGGTGGCGGGACCGAGCGAGCGCGCGGGATTCATGCTGCTTCCGGTAGCGGGTATGACGGCGAGATGGGCCGCGGCGATGGAGAGACCGATCGCCAGTGGGACGGAGCCCTTCACGTCGGATCGCCTGCCGTCGGTGGCGCCGTGGACCACGAGCACCAGCAGGAACGTGACGACGGCCTCGATGAGCACCGCCTGGCCGACGCCAATGCCGGCGCCGACCATGGTGCTGCCAAGATTACCGGCCACCTCGGGTGGTACCACCACCTGAAAGGCGAAACGTCGGGGAATTAGCGGTAGGGCTCCCGGTACTAAATATCCACTCGGTAGGGTGAGACAAAATTTCAACAGATTCAGCTAAGCATTTATTTGTATATTACTAATTAAACATTTCACTGGCTCGAGGGATGTTTATTTGTCCCGATAGAACAATTATTTTATTAGCTCGAGTTGATATAGTTTGTTGGAGGAAGGATCCGAAGCGGTTGCTTTATCCGGAGAATGTTAGAAGAGAGAAGAGGGATGTAATAGATTTCATTTCATTCGCAATAGAGTCAGACGATACGCGGATGACTCCGATAATTAGTGCTTGAGCAATTTAAAACAGCCACTTATTCTCCAGCAATAAAAGCTACAATAAAACCAGCTAGATCTCTTTCCCCCCCGCGGTGAGCCTATTTAGCGTATAAACTCGTCCCATCGAATGATTAAAAGTCACGAAATCGTAACCCCGTTGCGCGAGCGGAATCGAAGCCACGTAATCGTTTGATTTTTTTTTAAACCGGTCAAAACGACCGGTTCGATGGTTCCGATGTCGGTACACGGAGATAATTTTAAAGGAAAAATTACCCATCATGCAGGCTAATCCTGCATCATAGTGACGTTTCACTGAGAATTTACCCTGCAACACAGTAAAGATATAATAACGTATTCTATAAAATGTCATTGCGCGTATAGAGGATTATTTTCCTATCACCGCGGTAAATGCTCAGTGAAACATCACTATGATGCAGGGTTAGCCTGCATTGATGGGTAATTTTTCCTTTAAAATTCTCTCCGTGTATCGCGTATCGCGTGCCCCTGTCGGCACCGCGTTGCATTTATCCGCGTCTTTCTTTCGGCGACGCCCCTCGAATCGTTTCGGTAATTAAAATCGATGCGCCCCGCCGCGGGTTGATACGGGTGGACCTCGTAATTGGCAGAGGCCACGATGAAAGGCCTCTCGACCGGAGTCCGACGGGGGGACCGCACGTTCGGAACTAATGGAACGGCGGCTAATGCCAGGGGCCATCGACGATTGGTTTTATTGGAAGATGACACCGCGCACGGCGGTACGCGTGGTATACAGCCCGTGCACACAGGTGCGTTCGCCGCGCGATATAGAGTTATATATACGAGTACGCGCCGTAAGTCCGGCCGCCGCCGGTTGACCAGTTCCGATGTTGTAACGGACCCCGCACCCGGGCAGAAACGTGCGCAGAACCGACCACACCGGGGGGCCTTGATCTTGCGCTGTGACACTTTAATTAAGCAAGCGTTCACGGTATACTCGAATCGTCATCCGAACCGTTCCATCTCCCGGGACGAGAGACGTTCGTCCCTCCGTTAGTTCCTCCGTGGATCTTCTTACCTTCAGTAAGGCCGAACCGGCAATGGCACCGCAGCATTGAACCGCGACGAAGGCTAAACCCTTGAGCAGGCTGCAGTTTCCACTGACGATCAGACCGGCCGTCACCGCCGGGTTCACGTGGCATCCGGAGACGTGTCCGATGGCCTGAAACGCATAGAGGTTGGAGGCACTTGAGAAAGCGAACGAGAGACTACAGTTTCAGGCACCGCGTCCATATGAGGCTAAACTTGCCAGGAAAGAAATTTCAATCGCTATTACATCGAAAAGACAATTTATGTATAATTAATAAATGTTTGTTTGAATATGGCGAAATAAACATTTTGTTGGACCAAGTAAATGTTCGTTAACTATTACGATATTGATTCGGCACAATTAGGTCCTTCGAGGCAACTTTATTGTTCGAATGAAATAAACATTTTAATAATAACCAAGTATTTTTTTGTCCTAACGAAATATTTATTTCGCTGTATTTGAAATTACATTTATTAACAATAGTTAAAACAGTTATTAATGAATAAACTGTTTTCTCGGTGTATGTCATTATTTGTGAATGTTTTGCCTATATTGATATAAGACTGTTGTAGATAAAAATGTAATGTTCGAAAAAGTATTACCTGTACTATAAACGTGAGCCAAAAGTCCATAGATGATGAGATAATAATGATTGAAGTGTCTTTTCCGGCGAGTAAGTTTAGCCGGATATGAACGGCGAAAAGGTATGATACACTAGGGGAATTATTAAGGACATGACGCAGTTTTCTTTTCCATTCTCATTCAGTTAAACGTTTTTCTCTGGTCTTCCGCTATCGTATCGCTTTCCGGTGCCTTTTTCTCCGTGTACGTATGTATACCATATGAGGCTAAACTTACTCATCAGAAAAGAAATTTCATTCGCCGTTATCTCATTATTTATAAACTTTTCACCTGCATCGATATGAGACTTTGTTGTAGAGAAAAATGTAACGTTCGAAAAAGTATTATATCAGTATGGGCCAAAAGTCCATATGGATAATGAGATAATAGTGATTCAAGTCTCCTTCTTGCACGAAAAAAAGAATTTTGTACAAAGTGCTATTTCATATAACAGAAGTTGTCCTTGGAAGCGAGATAGCACAGAGTACCATTGCGCCGTTGTAAGAGTACCCATCAACATAGCAATATTCAAGATGTTCTACAACTAATAACCTCTAATGTATTACATACACGATATAAGAGTACTACGTTGAATTGTGGTTCTCACAGTGAAAGATAAGGTACCTACTCTTATAATGTACAGTAATCCCTCGTTATCCGCGGGGGTAATGTTCTTACAATATTCCGCGGATAACGAAATCGCGGATAACGAAACTGGAAGCCCATTTATAAAATACTTACTGAATTAGTGAAAATTCGCCAATCTCGCTAATTCTAAGCACAAAAATTATAACGAAAATTAAATGTGTAACTTTTCGCTTGCTCTTTTCTGTGGAGAGGTGGAAATCATACGATAAAACGCGGGAATTTCAAATCGCGGATAACCGAAACCGCGGAAAAAGAATCCGCGGATAACGAGGGATTACTGTACAATGGTACTCTGTGCTATGTCACTCCCGACGACAACTTCTGCTACGCGAAATATCACGAATTACTTCATTTATCGAGTACTTTTAAACAGAGTTCTTTTTTCCATGTGGCGAGTAAGTTTAGCCTCATGCGCGATACGAGTATACCACGACGCGCGTCGATAGAAGGAGCGATCGCATTAGGAAGAGGCGATGGAGGCGCGCGTCGACTTCTGGAGCGATTTCCACATCGCGTGGATCGCGAGATCTAGGCGGTCCCGATCGCCTCGCGGGCTAACGATCATCGGCGCTTCGCGGCGTTTGAGATAAAGCGCTGAAAAAAAGGGTCCCGCGGTGCGCTACCGCGCGCACTCTCAGTATGAGCAGAGGCCCGCGCGTACGGTAGCCGCGCGTCAGACACGGGGGAGACGGTCCATTAGCCCGGCACCGATTAGAGGCGTAAAAGGCGCGGATAAAAAATCATCTAGATCGCGTGGGTCCGGGGAGGACCGATTTGGGTCCGACCGTCCGAAGCGAACGCGGGCCCCGGCGGCGGCCCAGTTCTCATGCGCACCGGCAAGCGGCAAGGTCCCCTCGGGCCGCGGGCGATATCGGCACGCATGCGCCGACTCCTGTCCGAGGGAGCTTGCGCAACTCTTCTCTTTTCTCTATACACATCGCGCGCGCGCGTGTACCTATAACGTAGGTAGGTGTACATCTACGTATGCGAACGCGGCGGCGGCGGAGGGCCCGACGATTCGCGAATAATCTCGCCTTCGTTACTTTCGAATTATTGTTCCGAAGTGAAAAAGGTCCGTCGCAACGTTCTCTCCCGCCGTCCTTCCTCTCCCCTCGGCCTGGTCCTCGTCTACTGCGGATGCTGGGTGTCATAGCGCTCGGGGGAGGGAGCTGCTCGACGGTTTATCGACGACTTCATGGATGGTTTCAGAGATTTCTCACGCGTTCCAATTCGGCAGTCATTCAAGGTGAGATGCGTGGACCGTTTCTAGACTATCTCTGAATCGTCGGCGAACTGGGGCATTTCTTAATAATCGGCTGTCTCTGGAGAGGAAAGGGGTATCCTCGGTCGAATCCGCGATTATAGGTGCGCATCGCTCATCGTGGAGATCGGCAACGATAATAATCGAAGAGATCGGCGAGTAGATTATAATAAAGCTGTACTTCGCTCTCGGAGGTGCGCCCGCTTCGGGCGCGTTTATCTCGTCGACGGTGAGCTTTCGGATTATGGGATATAGGAATTCTCCGAAAGAGAGTCGAAAGGTAATCTTTGAAAGCGTAGTTGCACGGGCGAAAGAGGCTTATCGGTAACGGGATAATCCCGGCCAAATTAGGCACTCGTCATTGAACAGTTCCAGCTTTCATTTTTCGCGCGATTATCGATGTCTGTTTATTAAATACACCGATAAAACAGTTAGTTAACAGTTGATAAATGTAATTTCGAATATTGCGAAATAAACGTTTCATCAGGAGAAGAAAATATATATCGAAACGTTTATTTCATTTAAATGGTTGCTTCGGAGGATCTACTTGTGCCTAAGAAATATCATATCAGTTAACGCGTGTTTACTTGGTCCAGCGAAATGTTTATTTCGCCATATTCAAACGAACCTTTATTAAATACAAATAAACTATATTTGTTTGAATATGGCGAGATAAACATTTTATCGGATCAAGTAAATATTTATTAACTGTTACAATATTTATTTGGTACGATTAAATCCTGCGAGGCAACCGTTATAAATGAAATAACCATTTTTTAATAATTAACATAAGGCTAAACTTACTCACCAAGAAAGAAACTCCAATCACTATTATTCCGTTATTTATGAATTTTTGGTCTACATCGATATAAGACTTTGTTATAAATAAAAATAAAATCTTCAAAAAAGTACTATAGCATAAATATGAGCTAAAAGCCCATATATAATGAGATAACAGTGGCTAAAGTTTCTCTCCCGGCGAATTAGTTTAGCCCCGCGTATGATATATTTTCCTGTCCAAATGAAATATCTATTTCGTCGTATTTAAAATAACATTTATGAACCACCAATGAATTATGCCAAGTCGCGCGCGTGCCTCCAAATCACCGAGCTTTCTCGCCGGGTGAAACGAGAGCCGCAATTTTCACGCATACCCACCGGCGGGGTAGTCGCGTCGCAGGCGCGATCTCGTCTCGAAATAGTCGCGGCGCGGGCGCGATCCTTTCTAGCGCCTTCCTGCGGGGCGGTGTCCGCGTTCGCGGTTTCGTGCCCGGAGGGCTCCGCGACCCACAGCCCCCAGTCATCCGCGCGTCCGTGTGCGAGCGCAGGCGCGTGCGTGCGCGCGCACGCGAGCCGCCGTCGCTGCCCGCCGGCCAGGCATCGCGTCCATCCGTCTGTCCCGTCCGTCCGCGCGCGGACCGCGGCGTGTATGAATGGGTAATGCGCGCGCGCGCGGTTCCAGGGCGAGGGCGAGGGCCGGGGCCACGCGGGGACACGCACCTCGCTCTTATATGGTACACGCGAGCGGAGATTGCGCTCGCGCGCGCTTTACGGGGCAGGACAATGATCTTTCGCGTTGGTCGCATTGCACAACCCGAGGCTCGGGCCGAGGGAGCGGCCTCCCGGGGCCGGGGCCCCGACAAGGCGAGATGACTCTAATATTCTGCCGAACCGAACGCGTCGTCGCGTCGTCCTCCTCCGTACGCGGGCTCGCTCGGAGCTCTGGGGCCCGTTCGCACCCTCGACGGCGCGCATCGAGTCACGCGCTTCGGGTGTGGGCACGTAATGCGCGCGCGCGCCGTGCTTTTGAATATTTAAATGTCAGTACGCGTCCGGGGCCCGGCGGAAAAAACAAATATTAGCCAAATTACCGAGGCTTGTGCAACGGTTGCGGATGGATGAGCGCGTCGTTGAAGCCACGCGAGGCGCGAGGTCTCGTCTAGCGCACGCGCATGGGTTTTGCGCGTACATACAGCAGTAGAGAGAAATGGGAATGGGTTCGAGTGTGTACCCTAAAATCGGAGCGCCTATGCCCTCCGGTCGTTCGTGTGTGGCAATAAAAAACGGAGTTTTCGGCAAAAATTTTATCCGAGGTTACATCGCGCCTAGGGTCAGTGCCGCGCGAAATGGCAGATAAGACTGTGTGCGCGCGCGCGCGCGCGCGTATCGTCGGACTGTAGCGCGCGCGAGTAGGAGCAATTCACATTTTTCACGTGTGGCGACATTGTCATTTTCGCTACGGCTCTCTTCGCTCGGCACCGTCTCGCGAATGTGTACGAGCTATTCGCATTTTTCATGTGGCGACATTCCCGGTGGATATATCGCTCTCGTACGTTACGAGTGACGTGCGCGCGTCAGAGCGACCTATAATTTACCACTCGTTTATATATAGCCGCAATATGATACGTGGCCATCAGACATCTATTTACATCGAACGAAGATTAATTACGCGGGCGGCACGCTCTCCGTGCGTTTAAAAGCTCGAACCAAGAGAATGAGAATCGAGGAAAAAATGTATTTATCGGAAATTCTATTCTGCTCCATGCAAATGAGTTTTTATCTTTATCTTCCCCGCAAATTCGCATGCACACACGTATTACTTATCTAACCGTTCGTAATAAACATGATATAAGCGACGTGCCTGCCGAGTTTTAGCAATTGCTGCAACTGCTACACCGAGAAAACAGTTTAGTTATAGTTAATGTACGTACACTTGATTATGGCGAAAGAAATACACATATTTCTTTGGGCTAAGTAAATATTCATCGCCTATTATACTTCATTTTTGTTTGAATGCACCGAGAAAAGAGTTTATCAATACTTGATGAATGTGATTTAAAATATGGCGAAATAAATATTTCATTAGAACAAGAAAATATGTGTTCATTATTAAAATCTTTATTTCATTCAAATATAAATGGTTGCCTCTCGAAGGATCAAATTGTGTGCCAAATAAATATCGTAATATTTTACGAATATTTATTTGATCCAATAAAATGTTTATTTCGCCACATTCAAACAAATATTTATTAATATTATAAATAAACTGTTTTCTCGGTGCGAAAGAGACATTCTAATAATGAATATATATTAATTATCTGGCCAAACGAAATTTTTCTTTCGCTATAATCAAATATATATTTATTAACTACAAATAAACTCTTCTCGCAGGGTATATTTTTCCGCGCAAATACATCTTGGTGTGGCATCTCCATGCGAACATTCTCGGAAAGGCGTCACCAGCGCGCCATTCGAGATCGCAATTGGAATCACTCCCAGCCCCCCGCTTCACGTTGTTCCCGCAGGTGTGACGCGCCGAGTTGCGCAACTCACGCGGCACGCTACTCAGGATTCACCGGCTCCAGCGCCCGTGCAGCGCGCGCGGACTGCGGGTAGATCATTTCGCATACGAGAGAGAAATTGACATTGAATCTATTTTTTACCCACGGTCCGATCCTGCGCGTGTTTATCCACGCGGAGCTCTCCCCGTGTGAGGGCATCCCGCGCGCGCGGTCGATTTAACTGCAATAAATTAAGAGGCCTTACGCAAGACCTAATGTAACGCGCCAACGAGGCGTGCTCTTTTTATCGCGGGACTGAACGGGTGAGGCCACGTCGGTGTGTCGCGGGCGGTACGGCGCGATTCTCCGGGCGATTCTTTGCAGGGTATCTGCACTGAGAAAACTGTTGATTAATAGTCATTAAATGTAACTTCAAGTACGATGAAGTATAAATATTTCATTAGGAACAGAAAATATATATCGATTATTGAAATGTTTCTTTCATTCAAACGGTTACTCCGAAAGATTTAATTGTCAAATAAATATCGTAATAGTTAACGAGTATTTACTTGGTAGGATAAAATGTTTATTTCTTCATATTGAAACAGTCACTTATCAATTGCAAATAAACTGTTTTTTCAGTGCGTACACTGAGAAAAATAACTTGATCGATTTAATCAAAATCTTGGAGATTATAACCAAACCGTTTGGTTAAATATGGATTCTCTGCATCTGTTTGGTTAGACTGACCATTCTCTGGTTAGAATAACTGTAGACATGTAGTTAGAATAACTAAATATATAGTTAGAATAACTAGATACTTGATTCAACTTATCAGTATTTCGGTTAGAGCGACTAAACTCGTGCTTTTTGTCATTTTAATCAAGTTATTTTTCTCAATTGTACATCCGGGGGGAAAAATATGAGATGAAAATTGTGACGTTTTTCGTGCATAGAAGGAAAGAAGTTTATTTGTATACTTTCCGAAAATGGAGAATCAATCGAGAGTATGATAATGAGATCGTAAGTGGTATTCAGATGAGAGTCATGGTGATAAATATCGCGGATTGACATAAAACTCTAAACTTTTCTTCGTAAAAGTCGTCTGTGCGGATGAAATTCGTCAACGAATACACGAATTTCTCTATATCGAATGCAAGTTATGTATCTTTCTCTCGAAGCGTGCGAGTAAACGTGTATTCAACGCGTTCCGGGTTCGTATAGCTTTCAGAGTACCAACGCGACACTTCAAACGCAATCCATCAATGAAATTTGTAAAATCGATAAGGTTACAGATGGAGACGTGAATTGCGAAATTGCAAAGTGCTTGACAATTCAGCGAACGTGTCCATTAGAAGGCGTTTATACGGCAAACATTACCACGCTATCTGTCATTTCTATTGCCGTTCGATCGTCTCGGCGGCAACAATTCCCCGGCGACGCAGAACATCGTAATTTGCAGCACGATCCGAGTATGTATATCCCTGCATCGATACGACGAGCGGCAATCGCGAGCCGCGCGAAGAAGCGAGGATCCCCGGAGTAGAGCGAAGGGAAACCCCACTGCCGTCGCCGCGCGCACTACAACGAACGGGGCAGGGCGCGCGAGCCACGCTCCGCGAGCGCGCGGAACGACGTCGCCTCAGCGCGACGCGCGCGAAGGTTCCGAGAACCGAAAACCAAGCGGGTGACCCAGTCGCGAAGCGAGAGATCCGGTGCGGATTTGCGCGCGCGCGTTACGAGACGTTATAGGATTAGCGCGAAAAGGAGCTTCGTGGTGGGGGTGGGTCGCCCGCGGGGCTCCGCGACGGCGAGAGGGCCCGAAGAGGCGGGGGGCCGGGAAGTGCACGCGCGCAGTCAGAGTCGGAGCGAACGAACGGGCGAACGAAAGAACGAGCGAGTAGGTTGTCAGAGCCTTCGGGGCAGAATTGCACCATCCCGACAGTTAGACCCCCTTGGGCGAATCCGCGGCCTTATTTACCCTACCAGCGGCTGGCAGCTATACGCCGCGCGCCGCTGCCTTAACTAACCGACTAACTAACCGCGTATAGGTTGCGTCGCGCATGCGGTCGCGCGCGGGGCTCCGCATTACTCATCCGCCTCGCAGTGACGCACACTCGCGCAGGAGTCCTCCTCCCGCGGGAGGCGCGCGTACGACGGAAAGCGAGAGTGACGCGCGCGGGAAGAGGCGGAGTGAGAGAGGGACAGACGTACGGGGGAGAGGAGCGAAAGAGAGAGAAGAGTGGCGCGCGGTACCCCGACACAGAAGTCGCGCGCGCGCGCGTACAAATCTAGGTAGGCCCGCAGCGCGCGATCCTCGCGCGGCGGCTGCCCGCGCCCGTGTAAACGCGGGAGGCCCGCGCGCTATCCGCCCACGCTCCGCGACGCAACACCCGTATACCTACATCTGGTGGCCATCGACGTCACTTCACTTTTTTCTTTGCCGCGCGCAAAAGGCTTTTCGCTTTTCACGAGGCGCGTCGTCGTCCTCGATTCACGCGGACGATCGCGACCCCGACGTCGGTTGCGGCGCGTGATTCGACGATGAATGAGAGTCCTTTCCCGCCCTCGAGGCTGATCTTTCGCTCACGGGGTCGGTAGGATCCCTCCGTGCCCGCGGGCCGATCCGATCCGTTGTGCATCCTCTCGGCGCGCGGCTCCGCGCCGCCGGGTCGTCGTCCTTTCCCACGCGTAAGGATCTCGTAACTGGAACGCGCGCTGCCCGCCGGTCCGCCGCTACGTAACGATCTCGAGTCGATCGCTCCCGAAAGTTGCCTAGCGCGTCGTCGCGCGGCTCTCGTTCCGATGCAGCCGTCGGCGATGGATGATTCCGAGGGATAATAATAAATTCTTTCGAGTCCAAGGTCAGGAGAGATGTAACGCGATTCGAAAGGATGAATTCGTTTTGAGGATGATCCTCTCCGTTCTTTCCATATGGGCTCCCCTCCTGCCGTACCACCCTCTCGCCCTTCTCCTCTCTTCGTTGCTTTCGCGCTCTCCGGCCCCGGCGGCGCGTCGCGGTGTGTTTTTTTATATTTCCTTTACGGATGTTTTACACGAGCTCTTGAGTTGTTTCGTTTTCTGTCGGAGTCGTTGTATGGTTCACCCGATAGAAAGTTCCGAGCGGCTCGGACACACTCGTGATGCAAGAAATTAATCGTTATTTTGTAGAAGCAATTTGGTTTCGTGTTTGCAATTGCATCGCATACACGAGGAATAAAGTAGACAGCAATTATTTTACTGTTTAATTCAGTAGAGTTGATACTCGAGCTCACGCTGAGAAAAATAATTCGGTTAAAATGACAAATCGCATCTGGTTAAACACGTTTCGTTATTTTAACCAAAATACTGGTCAATTGAACCAAATATCAAGTTATTCTGATCAAACGTTTAGTTAGTCTGATCAAAAAGTCCTCGGTTTAACCAAACGGATGGAGAATCCATATTTCACCAAATGATTTGGTCATCGGCTCCAGGATTTAGGTTCAATTGACCAAGTAATTTTTCTCAGTGCATTTTCAAGAATTGTACAAAGAAGCCCATTTTTATTTACTGTTTACAACAGTAAAGATACTAATTCAGCCAGATATAATATCTGTTTGCATAGGAATTTTTAATAGTTGAATCGTAGTTTATGCTAGTCAAACTGCAATTCGTGTACCGAGAAAATGAGTTTATTAATAGTTAATGAACGTAATTTCAAATACGGCGAAATAAATATTTCGTAAGGACAAGAAAATATATGATAATTATTAAAATGTTTATTTAATTCAAACGGTTGCTTTAAAGGATCAAATTGTGCCAAATAAATATTGTAACAGTTAACGAATATCTATTTGGTCCAATAAAAAGATTTTTTCGCCACATTCAAACAAACATTTATTAACTACAAACAAATTGTTTTCTCGGTGTGCAATTTTTTGGTACGCTTGTAAACAGCAAACAGAAATGTCTCCTCTCTGTACAAATTCTTGAAAAGCAGCTCGAGTCTCAGCGCTACTGGATGAAGCAGTAAAAATTTCTGTTTCTTTTTTCCATATATTTTTTAATCGAGTTCTCCGCGGGCAGCACTTTTTCCGCAGTCGAAAGCAGTAACTATGAATTCAATATTGAAAACTGCAGCTGCGCCTTAAACGCTCTCTTCTCAACCGCCCTCCTCTGTGCGATGTACCGTCGCAATCCACTTTTTTTCACGTGACGCACTACTCTCTCTCTCTCTCTTTCTTTCTTTCCTTCCTTCTCATTCTCTCTCCCCGCGTCACGACGATTATATACTTCAACGGTGTCGTAACGGCGCTGCAGTAGGTACATTTGACCGAGATGTAGTAAGTCGATAGCGCTGCGAGGATCGTGCGGCTTCGATTATTATCTTTTTTGTTAAACTAGGATAAGTATAGACCAGCGGTCGGCCACCCTTTAGTACTCGCTGCAGCCAATTTAGCTCGAAACGGGACGCGCGGTGCAGCGAAACGGTCGATTATACATTTCGCGCGGAATGGAGTGGATCGTAGGAAATTTTGCTTTTGCAACTTCGCGCGCGGAGCGCCCCGGCCGATGATTCTGATCGACTCGCTTTGGATGACGGTATTTTATCAAGTCGACCGTAGCTTGACGGTACGAGCGGATCTTCTTGTTTTGCCACGAAGGACCAATCAAATTTAGCTCTCATGGCAAGACAATAAGATTCGCTCGAACCGTCTAGCTACGGTCGAATCGATAAAGTACTGTCATCCAAAGAGGGTCGATCAGAATCATTAGTCACAGGTGTAAATACCGCTCCGCGACTTGCGTTTTCCACACTGAGAAAAATAATTTGTTTAAAATGACAAAACGCATCTGCCCAGGTGGAAAAATTCTATATATTTTCTATATAATACATATGGATTTTATATGATTTCTATATTAACCATATAAGGATTATACATGGATTATACAAACATTCCAAAAAATCTGTATATAGTCCTTATGGTTAATATAGAAATCGTATATAATCCATATTATAATGACCAAAACTATATGTGGATTATATATACAAAGTATATATAGAACTTCCCCGCCTGGACGGTTAAACAAGTTTAGTTCTTTTGACCAAAATACTAATAAGTTGAACCAAATACTTAGTTATTCTAACTAGATGTTCAGTAATTTGAAACACCTACATGTCCAGTTATTCTAACCAAAAAATAGTTTAATCAAACAGACGGAGGACCTATATTTCACCAAACGATTTGATTGCGGTCTCCAGGATTTTGATCAAATTGACCGAGTTATTTTTCTCAGTGCAGCCGACGAGAGATCGCGAGAGAAACGAGTCCCCGAATTCGCGCCCGGCCCGAGTTCAAAGCGGGCGACGCTTACGTTGCAGCGCGCGGGTTCGCCGCACGCCGCTAGAGGCGATTTCAAGATCGCTATACCGGCGTGCCGCTGCAGCAAAACGGGGCCCCGCGCGATCGATCGGATCGCGCTCGGACTGTTTAAACGAGAGGCGCAACGCTATTATCTAAGAGTCTCTGGATCGGTGAACCAATAGCGGGATACCTGTACACACGAGCCCGGGCGATCGACCGGCTGGCCGGTACTGAAATCTCACAGACGCGAAGTCTGTGAGGATCCGTGGTGCTCGCCGCGTGCGCGGTGAATGGGAACTCCCCCTCCGCCTCGCGCCCTCCTCGCACGCCTCGCGGCGGACCCGACTCGGCAACGACTCCTGCGCCACACACGTGCGTACGTACACACCTCGCGAGGAACGTATTTGTCGGCGGCGGGGGGAACCACCGTTCGGCGATTACCTAAATGTGTGGCTCTAATTTCTGTAATCGTAGAGAGTGTATGATTCCGAGTCGGACTTTTGTTCGGAGTTGGATACAATTGCGATTCGAGAGTCATTCTTCGTTTAGTGGTTCTGGGAAAATCTACGCGTGTGTATTATATATCATATGAGGCTAAACATACTCGCCAGGAAAGAAAGTTCAATCACTATTATCTCATTATCTATGAGGTTTTGGCTTATGTTTATATTATAATGCTTTTTTGAAGATTATATTTTCGTCTGTGAACAAATCTCATATCGATGTAAGCTAAAAGTTTATAAACAATGGATAATAGCGATGGGAGTTTTTTTCTGGCGAGTAAGTTTAACCTTGTATAATACAGTTGCATGGTTAATGTTTCTAAAATTGAACGAGAGATAATACTACACTGAGAGAAATAATTACTAGTGTTAAACAATTTTTAATCGAATATATATTATATTCTTGATTATTCAAGAATACCGCCGCGCGCTGAGAAAAATAATTAGGTTAAAGTGATAAAACGCATCCAGTTAAACGCGTTTAGTTATTCGAACCGAATATATAAATGTTTAATTATCATAACCAAAACATGGTCAGTTTAACCAAACAGATGGAGGATTTCGTCAAACAATTTGGCCATCGTCTCCAAAAGATTTTGATTAAATTGACCAAATTTTTGTCTCAGCGTGTGGGAACAATAAATTCTCTCTACATGAAAAAAAAAACAATTACCCGAACCTATCAAATATTTTCTCGCACGAAGAAAGCCATAGCTTGATCCTGAAACGATATCATTTTTCTGATTGAAGTAAACATTTTTTTTGGCGCCAGCAATTATTTCTCTCAGTATGTCTGTCGCAAACGTTCACTTCTCCCAGACGCAGTCTAAATATCGCGGCTCTGTAAGCGAGCCACGGACGACTAGTGTGGTCGCGGAAAAAAACTAATCGAAAATTCGCGTCGCGCGGCAAAATTGTCGAGTTTATATGGAAACGAAATGCACGCATGTGCGACGGAAGGAGCAGACGAGACTGCCCCCTCTCTTTCGCGCTCCGTCTCCGGCGAGGCGTAAGGATCTTCGCGGCGCGGTTCCCGCGGAGTTCCTTAATGACATGCAAATGAAATTAAACGGCGACACGCGTGCGCGGAGGAACAAGAAGCGAGGATCTTCTCGGGTGGACGGGGATACGAAAAAAAAACTTGTCGCACCGGTCGAAAGGTTCCGCATCGTCGTCTTTGTCCTTCGGACGCGCGTAATCTCTGAAACAACCGATCCGTCATATCGGGACTTTTCTGAGCAACAAGCTATTTCTGCTCGAAAAGGGCAACGCGTTCTCTCTCATCCGTTTCCGGGGCGCGTGCTCGCTTGCCCGCCGGTATATCGTGGCCGCGCGACCGGACTTTCTCGTTAAACTGGACGAAGAGTTGATTCTCGTTGAACTGGATTGTATGTGGATCGGCATTGTTTCTCTATTTAATTCGAGCACTGAACTCCGGTAGCACCGTTACACTCGCAAACCGTGGCGCGATCGCGTCTCGTTTCTGGCTACTTTAAATATTGACATTTGATATCGCGGGATTGCGGTACCTGCAAACCGAGCCAGACTGCGATTGCATCGCCGTTCTAGCCAATTTAAACGCAGAGGTCTGGCACCACCGAGCCGAGAGATCGAGGTCAGTCGCGGTCCCAACGGTCGCCGGTACCACGGACCTTTGGTACCACTGCTTCGAAGCACGTGGGGACGTTAAGCTCGGCCGGTACCAGCGATCTTTGACGATCCGGAGCCATGGTACCATCGAATCGTGCGATCCGAATCATTGTCGCGTCGCTACCAACGATACCCGGTACCCTGGCGCTTTGGTACCACCGAATTTCACACAAACGGACGACGAATTCGAACGATAATTCGCAATTTCATCGCAGGTCGAGCTGAACGATAAACGGAGAACTATTTGTACGCGACGTGTGTGTTGTGCAGCGTCCACGTGGAAGTTTCCGCCCCTGACCCTGATCCGCGAGATCCCAAGAGCATAAAAACCTTCCTACGCGAAGATGCGATAACGTTACGAGATACGTTCCATCTGCACGCGATATTAAGGCTAGGCCATTTAACCTGTTCGAGCAACGTATAATTTTCCTCATATCAGCCTCGTCGCTCGATGATCAACCTGCCATCGACAGTGCCCTCGGGGCGGACCTTTGGATCGTACGAAACACTAGACAGATCGACTACTCGATCGTAGGAAGAAAAAACAATCGATTAATGATAACCGATCGGATATTCAAATCACGTTGTTATTCCGTTCTAGCCGAAACGATCGACGAAGCGATTCGGCGTCGACTTCACGACGAAATTTATTCCACCTGCTCGGCTAATCTCAGCCTTCGGAGTGGAGAGGATGAGAGGTTCATCCGGAGGGGCTCGGGTCTTATCCGGAGACGAATCAGCTGACTGGAACGTATTTACAAGCTCGTTGCGAGAAGACCACCGTCTCGCCCACCTCGACTTCTGTAGCTTCTTCAATTCGTACAGCTTCATACGCGGGGACGACAACCGCGCAAGTTCCATATTCGTAAACGGCTCGAGCGATTCGCGTTAAGATTTCGTCCGGATAAGCTCGGCTGAGTTAAACAGGCGCGCCGTTCGTTCCTTACCTGCGCCAGGGTCGCCACGGTCAGTCCGAACGTGAGAGCGATCTGCGGCACCGACGGGTCGGTGGTCCAGCTGATGCACGAGGCGCATCCGATGAGGACGAGCAGCAGCGTACCGAGGAACTCGGCCAGCAGGGCCCGCCAGATTCCCCAGTCCGTCACTTCGTGGAGACCCAGGAACTCCTTCGCTTCTGAAAAAGGTCGGCGAAGGGTCAGACGCGTCGCGCGGTTCCGCGCGGGGTATCGCGTCGTTGGCCTCGACGATCGTGAGATTGTCAGTTGAATGTCTTTCGGTTCACTCGAATGATATTCCCGTTGAATCGATCAAGTGATGCTCAACTGTGATAATCGAAAGATAAGGTTGCCGGTAAAAAATTTAATTCATCGAAACATTCGTTCGTTTTAACAGGATGCTTCTTTAAATGAACTCTCGACCACGTCGTCCGACGTATTTCTTTAGGACGATTCCGAGAACATCGGATTTATTGGGGAAATCTCGGAGGAACACCGAGATATCGATGATTTTCTGAGGGAAAGAAATCTTTCGTGTAATGTGTGAAATCGCTGATATTTTATATCTCCTTTGAGATATGGCTTTAATAATCGTGATTTTCGTAATCAGCGCGAAAAAAATACATCAGACGGGGTGGTTGCGAATTGAATTTTAGAAATGTCCATATTTGTCAAAAATTGAAAAAATGCCCTTGTTTTTCGTAAAAATTGAAATCTCCGGAATTCAATTCCAAGCCACTCTATCCGATGTATTTTTTCATGCTGATTTCGAAAATCACGAATATATCAAGGAGATTCCAAAGAAACTTCGAAATATCGACGATTCTCTGAGGAGAAAGAAATATCTTGTCCATAAAAAATTACTGGTATCTTATATTTCCTGGAAGATATCGAATTAATAACCACATTTTTCGTAATCACCGCGAAAAAATACATGCGAGCTAGAGTGGTCGAACTATCGATTCCAGAGATTTCAATTTTTTTGACATTGAAACTGAATAAAACCCGATAGAACAGACGTTCTCACGGGTTTCGGCTATTTTGATAAATCATTTTTCCAGGATTACGGAGTGTCAATGCCTCTGCGATTAAAAGCTCGTCATCGTTTGTAATTAAACGCTGATTTTTTTTCTCGTAAACACACGGTGCGTGGTTCCTCACATATGACGCGATCAATGATAAAGCAGTCGTCTTTTGGATCTAAATTAACCGGTGTTTGCCAACGAGATTATCCATCGTTTGTACAGCGTTATCGGCGTTCGCGCGTCGCACGTGGCTCGCTTGCTGTTAAAACGGTAGCGTGAACATACTCGTGTATATATATATATATATATGTACATATATGTACTTTGGATAGCGACCTGTGAGGGAGGGGTTGTATGGTATCGTGAAATAGGAGTTAAAAAGGCTTAACGGCTCACCCCAACTGATCCACCAATTCCTATCTAATTTGGTCGTTCGAGACAATTTTCAGTTAGCACCTGGTGAACACTGCATGCAAACTTTCCCAAGGGTCAACGAAAAATTGATCCGAGCTTTGTAATTTAACTCTTATTGCGACAGGAAGTCAACCAAATTAAAATAAATATTTTCGAATAAATTATGTCTCGTCGTTTTCGAAATGATTTATCATTCGAAAAAAATAAAAATGAGCTTTAGCATCGCGACTCCTTATTCGGATTAATTAAACGATATACGGAGGAAAATAAATCGTAGCATTTTTGCAAAGTTTATGGTAAATTTCGGGACAAGGCCAATTTATTGTTACGACAACTACAATTTTAGTAAACATTATAGCAAGACTTGTAGATGTTGCAAACGTTGTTGTAATTTTTACTAAAATTGTAGTTATCGTAACAATAAATTGACTTTGTCCCGAGATTTACCACAAACTTTGTAAATGCTACGATTAATTTTTTTCAGTGTATCTATCAGGAGATATTTATTCGACTCAATTGTGTATATTTCCGTTTAAAACGCAGCGATTCGATCGACTGCGAGATCTAATCAGCTTGCAATCATTCGCACGAACAGAAAATTACGAGACGCCGAAATATACAGAACGACTCGAAAATTTTCCACGAGACTCATTTTCAGACACAATTACCGACAGAACGGATTTTATCGTAAATGGGACTTGAATGTTAGACAATTTCCAGACATGTTCCATGAAAAGCAGAAAGTGTATCGGAGAAAAATATCTATACACCTGTTCTCTCCATTAGAAACCACAAGACGGCATAACATGTTTTCCGAAGTTCCATAATTTAAATGTTTCATGACCGCTGGATGGTCTAATTGAATTTTGTTTCAAGGTAGAGCTGCACTTGTCTACTTACCGATTGCCCAGGTGCCTCTAATTAATTCTCTATTAGAAGTCATCGCGGAGAGCAGGTGGTCGGATATTTTTTAACAATAATCGCACTTTAAACGCGTGCATTGCCGACGCTGAGAGAAATAATTGCTAGTTTCGAAAAAAAATGTTTCTTAAATCAAGAACATATGATCTTACCAATTTTTAAGAATACAGATTCTTGATCGAAAAATATTTATTCTTGATTCAAGAATATCGTCACGCGTTGAAAAAAATAAGTTAGTTAAAATGAGAAAATTCTTCTGGTTAAACGAGTTTAGTTATTCTAACCAAAATACTAGTAAGTTGAATTGAACGTTTAGTTATTCTAGCTACGTGTTTAGTTATTCTAACTACATGTCTAGTTATTCCAACCAGAAAATGTTCAGTTTAACCAAACAAATGGAGGATCCATGTTTCACAAACGCCAAAAAAAACAATTACTCGAGCCTATCAAATATTTTCTTGCACAAAGAAAACCGTGGCTTAATCCTGAAAGTAAATCACGTTTTTGATTGAAGAAAACATTTTTTTGGCACTAGAAATTATTTCTCTCAGTGTATACATCATCAACGCGAGTGGGATTATTGCACAACGATATGGGCACATAAAATAAACGTTAAAACGTTTATCGGACGATTGATAAGAGACTTGAATTTTTAAGAGGTTGCGCACAGCGAGAAGGGAGTCGCTCGTGTGACGTTTATTGTACTCGTATTTTCAGAAACGAATCGGAGCGCGCGTACGCGCGGTGTAGTGGTTTCAGAATAATTACGAGCGCTCGATTTACCAATCGCGGACGTTCAGTTAAATTCCTCGGGTCGAAATTTACGAGGATACAGCGATATCCGGTTATCGCGGCGAGGGCAGTTCGGGGCTGATCGATCGATCAATGCAAGCGTGCACGATGATTACGATCAATACCGATTTATCGGCAATTATTTCACGAGGTCACCCCATCACGGGGTCGAATGGAAAATGAAATTTCTCTACGCACGCGGAAAAGCACCGTTCGTCGAAATGGGCCTTTCTAATTTTCATATATTAGCACCGCATAACGAGTGCGCGGATTACAGCCGATAGTCCATCGATAGCCGTACCCCGAAGCGATTCCTTTCGCAGATTTCGCCTGAGCGCGCGGCACGCGACACGTGCGTCAGAGGAATGCCGAAAATCAAAATTATCAAGCCTCAACTACATCTGCGGAAAACGTTACCGGTCGTTTAAACAGGATTCTTCCGATCAGCTTTCACGCGTCGAGAAAACAATTTATTTGTAGTTAATAAATGTTTATTTTAATATGGCGAAATAAATATTTTATCGGACCCCAAGTAAATATTCGTTATGACTATCACATTATTTATTTAGCATAATTTGATCCTTTGAGGCAATTATTCGAATGAAATAAACATTTTAATAATTAACGTATATTTTCTTGTCTTAACGCAATATTTATTTCGCCGTATTCGAAATTACACTTATTAATTATTAATAAACCGTTTTCACGGTACGCTAATATTTTCCGAAAAATTATCGAGAGTTCACATTTTCAAAATCGACTTTTCTTTCAAACACAACCAATCCTGCCCGAGATATCGCGCACACGACCGATCCAATTCTTCCTCACGGAGACGTGTTTTTATTCGCGCGACGTGTACAAGATATAAATAATAAATCTCACCCGCGACGACATCAACGTCCTCTCTAAATTCCGGTCGACGCATGTACCGTTTAAACGGCCTGACGAGGACCTACTTCTCCGGCACCGCGACGCGCTTCTTCGGCCGCTCGCCGGAGCGAGCGACGAGGAAAAAGAAAGATATTCAACCAACGTACCTTGCCCCGGTTTGCCCATTTTTCGTCGGAATCCACGAAGCGTCTCCGCGCGGCGTTACGCGTCGGCGAACGGTAGCGAAGATCACAGGGCTTCTCGTCAATTGACCGCGTGCGCGCGATTAACGGGAGGATCTTTTTTCTCCCTCTTTTTCCCACGAGCGAGACAGAAGAAACAGCGGTCCCAACGAGATTACGACGGGCGGGCGAGAAAAAAAGAGAGCAGCACACTCGGAAAAAAATATTCGCCAGAGAGGAGAATCGCGCCGCGCGCCGGTGTCGTTTGACTGTGTGTTGGTGTATGAGCTATTGAGTGCGCGGGCCGCAGGTTTCGCGTTCATATATCGTCGGCCACCCCCCCTCAAACCCTACCCCCCCCCACCACCGCCCCCTACTCCCCCCTCACCCATCCCCTCCACCGCGAAACCCATCCGCAAAAGACTATTTGGCTATTATTCGGATACAACCGCGCCGGGGCCAAAGGAGCAGCGGCATTCTGCAGCATTGCCCCCGACGCGAGAAAGGTACCGCGAACCCGCGGGTCCACGTGGTGGAGAAGAACCCGTCCGGCCGCAGCAGGCGCGCGCAAGCGCTCGTGCGGTCGTACGAGTGTACGTTTCTCACGTAGGAGTCGCGCGTACACGCGCGTGCGTACGTACACGCTCGTCCGCGCGTGCGACAAGTCGAGCCGAGACCCGGCCCCACCTCCTCTTTCTTTCCAACACCGCCGTCATCGCCAAACGTAATTTTACTTTCGTTTGGCCCGGCGAAAAATCACGACCGATCGGAAAACGACGAGAACGCGCGCTGCGCGACCGGCTTCGCTCGGTATATCCCGTGGTTTTCTCTCTCGGGGGGCACAGACAGCATCGCGGAGTGTTTCGAGTTCGCGCTGTTCCCTCTCCGCGTACTTACTCCCGGCCCTTCTCGCTTCTTCTCTCGCGCGCTCTCGCCCTCTCTCTCCCTTACCTCACCGGAAACGGGACTGCGGCGCGGCTGTCCCCCCCCCCTCCCTCTCGATCCGCTTTTCCCGTTCTTCTCCTACCATCGTTGTCGCCGCCGGTACTGTATCCTCGCGATGCGAACGCGCGGCAATTCCCGCAACCTTTTTCTCCGTCGGAGCACCGCGCGCAAGGAACACGTTGCGCAAGAGCAGGCGATACTGGGAAAATACGTCGCGGTAGATGCGCGCGGAGGGGGTGAGGTGGATCGATCGAGAATCGGTTCAGGGATTGGCAAACGGGGAGGGAACGCTCCGCGGGACGTTTCCGTGTCGCGTGCTCGAGGCGAATTAAAGGGACGGCCGCGAGGCGCGGTAGGAGAGCCGCGCGGGGAAGGTCTCCACGACGGTGAATCGGCAAAGTTGGAGCGTCTCTCTCTCGAAGGAGCGCGACGAATCGCGATCGGTTGCGTCTCGCTGCGCCCGAGATCCGCGCGTGTACACCCGTCTCCGCAGGTATCGCGGCGGGACGCGGGAGCGGCGCATCGCGTATACCTCTATGCTTCGCGGCGAGGCGGTAATTAAACGTTTTAATTGGGACACTCTAGGCGCGCGCACGCGTGCGGCTGCGCCTCTGCGAATGGCTTAGCGTGTACACACGCTCGCGCGCCACATTTAACCGATCTCGCGTATGCATGTATATATGTGCGGGGGTACGGCCGCGCAGGGAATTCGTTGCGAGACGCGCGGGATAAACATATACCTGCACGGGATACCTGCTGATAGCTATATATTATCTCGCTTACGCGTGCAAGACAAACGAGCGGCCTTGCTCTATTGTGTTTTCTACGTAGAGCCGCGGTAATGCGTCTTCGCGGATCGCGTCGGGCCACTGCCGCTGCTTCGCGCCTCTAATTACGGTCAAGTGGGTGCTAATGCGGGTAATTTTTTAATGCTCGTTTTTACGTCGAATTTTGGTAAAAACGAAATTCGAAAGTACAGTCTGCAGGATAGAGATGTGGCTGAACGATGGGGAATGTAATAGAGAGCCGCTTTAGAAATGAGCCATACTGAGAAAAATAACACGGTTGAAGTAAGAAGAAATGTGAAATTTTTTTCCGGCGATTAAGTATAACCTCATATGGTACGATGGCGAATGTATAGGAAGCCACTCTAGAAATGAGCCATACAAATTCAATAAATATCGTTATGAGGAATCTATAATCGTGAATTCCTCAGAGAATCGCCTCCAAATCGTGACGCGCGATAAATCGTTCGCGTCGTCAGTCATATTGTACGTATTTCCCCAGATTGAAATTTGCTACTAATGGGTATTAAACGATGCTTCGTTCCAACACACATTTGAAGTGCAAAGCGATGAGCTTTACGAACCGGCTGGAACGGAAGGTCCGCTCCGAGAGCCAACAGCGAGATGAGACAAATATCGATTACGGACTGGACTCGTGGATGTCGATATTTACGTCAATGGGACACGACGAGAAATATGCTGTTTTTGAGGAAACCGAACCGCAGGCGAGCACCGCGCACGTTAACATTTTTCGGAGATCAATTCGAAGGCACCGTCGACTTCGAGATCCGGAGTAGCATACGAGTGCCGGCGCGTGTAACGCGTACACACGCGGCCAGGTACTTTTCCCGCGTGAAAGGAAATTTGTTTTTATCTAATCACCGTGAAACTGTTCGAAGGAATAACGAGGGCCCGGTAATGCGTTAAACGGCGGCTCTCGGTTTAAACGGTTTTAAAACTGGATCGTCCTGTGCATTTTGCGTCGATAAAAATGCCGACTTAAAAACATTTTCCAGACTTTCCTTCGCGCAAACCGAGGATTTATTCGGGCGATTAAAGCTCTACGGGAAAGAAGGGGAGAGGGAGCTTTCGAAAAGGCATCAGGAGGGCCTTTCGGATCTGACAAAATGCGTCGTTGAATGTTTTGAACAAATTGAAAGCCTTGCCTGGTCGTACACCGAGAGAAATAATTGCTGGTGCCAACAAAATGTTTCATTCCATCAAAAGCATGATATAATTCCAGGATCAAGTCATGGTTTTTTTCGTGCGAGAAAATATTTGACGGTCTCGAGTAATTGTTTTTTTTAAAGCAAAAAGAATTTCTTGTTCCAACGAAGGTCCTCTTGTCTATCTACATATATGCATATAAAAAAACATGTCCTGACTGACCGACCGATTCATCAACGCCGAGCGAAAACCGCTGAAACTAATTACATGTTTAGATAGTAGGTTTCTTTTGTGACTACAAGAAAGAATTTTACGAAATTCTTCCCCTAAAAGGTAGTCACACAAACAGGGGATGTAGGATTTATTTCGAGATTCACCCGAACGAAGTCACGGGCGGAAAGCTAGTCAAGAATATGTATTCCTTGACCAATAGTCTTTTGACATATTTTTCTGGCATATTTTTTTTGACGCCAGCAATTATTTCTCTCCGTGTACAGGTACCCTGTAGTAGTTTTTTCGATTTACTCCTCAGAGCAAATTCTCTCCGAGAGTTCAAACCGTTTAAGCGACTCCGATTAATTATTTATCGCCTCTGACGGGTTGATCTACCCATAAGCACCTCTGGAAGCGACGCGCCACGTGCTCGGAAATCTACGCTCGACTGCGCGCACACGCGAGCCGTGGACGGTCTCACTAACCGTTCATCTTGGACGCGAGGGCGGCGCGGTAGCCACCGGGACCGTCGCGTTGCGCTGCTTCGACCGACGTACTCGAGGCCATGGAGGAGAAGAAGAAGAAGAAGGACGCCGCCGTTGCCGTCTGCCAATCCCGATGTATAAGGTTAAGGTTATTGCGCGGTCGCGGGTGCAGTAGCGTGGCTATGTTGTTATCAGACTTCAATTGTCTCACAGCGATCGAAATGACCTATTACACTCGATTTTGTCGTCTCTAGATGAAATTAATTTCACCGACGAAAACAGCTTTCTTCGATATTCCTTCCTCGACGCAAAATTTAAATTAAAAAATGCGTTCCTTCTTCCCATTATTCATCCTTTAGTGCGAAATCCGAATGAAGAATATCCATCCACGTTTGCTTATCGGAATGACACTTCAAGGCACAAATTCACGGTGAAACTCGACGCTTATTTTCCGCGTCAACTAGATTACGCGATCAGGATTATTCGCGGATGAGTGGTTCATATTTTGCGAAAATCATTTTTAACAATGTGCATCATTCGAATAATGAAACGTACGTGAAATATCAACCGCTTATTTGCGAGTAATCCTGATCACGTGATTTATTTTCAGCGACAAACAGGTCACGCGACTAAGATTATTCGCACAAGCAAGCTGTCGATATTTTACATAGGTTTCATTATTTGAATGATGGAAATTGTCGAAAATGAATCTCGTAAAATAGTAACTTTTTAATCTCGATCACGTGACCTATTTATCATTGAAAATAAGCGCTGAGAATCACCATGAATCTGCACCCTTACATCTCGCGACAGCGAGTCAAACGTACATGAAATATCAACTGCCTATCCGCGAGTAATCTTGATCACGTGAGTTATTTTCAGCGACAAACAGGTCACGTGACTAAGATTATTCGCAAGCAGGCACGTCTAAAACAAGTTGATTCCGACTGTACGCGTATCGGAGCACCCGCGGCATCCTCCTTGCAGCCAGCGCGTATGTCGTGACCGTCGCGACCGACGACTATCCAGTCGACATGCAACCGTGAATTCTTCACGAGAATGCCCCCCGTCGTGCCGATGGAAAATGTGGAACGCGTTACAGGTATAGACGGGTGAGTTAGATGCTCGCGCGCACGACTAATCGACCGATCGTTATGTATCGGCGCGGATACGGCACGTCGGTGATAATTCCCGGCAAATTGCCCAACGGCACGGCCGAGGCTCCAGCATCCAAATTGGCAAACTTCGACACGCGAATCCGTCCGGCAATCAGACGCCGGATAGTTAGAGGCTCGCGAGTTGGTCAATCTAGTTAGCACGGACGATTCGATCTCGCTCTAAGCGACTGCATAGCGGGAGACACGTTCCCGTACACCGGGAGAATTAATAATTGCTGGTGCCAAAAAAATGTTTTCTTTAATGAAAAACATGATAAATGTACTGTTAAAGGATTTGTAAATTTGTTATAGATTTTCTGTATAAAAGTATTGTAAAATTGCAAGTCAAGACGCAGTAATGTGGAATCACTACGAATTGTTTGTAATTTTCGAAAAGAATTTCGAACTTTACAGCTTTTGCTCGATAGTTGCTTCAATTTTGGTATATTTAAAGTGGTTTTGTGGTAAATTTAAAGCAAATCTGCAGTAAACTTAATTATTTCAACAGTTGTGTAGTAAACTTCATAAAAGCAATGTGAAGTTTACTACGAAAGCTTTTCACTGTGTAATTCCAGGATCAAGCCATGGTTTTCTTCGTGCAAGAAAATATTTCACAGGCTTGAGTAATTTTTTGTTTCGCGCTGAAAGAATTTCTCGTTCCAACGAAGGTACTCTTGAATCAAGAATATACATATATTCTTCGACCAAAAATTAGTATTCTTACATGTCTATAAGATCATATGTTCTTGATTTAAGATATATTTTTCTGGCAATAGCAATTATTTCTCTCACTGTAGGAAGGAGTATCGCCTTGAAAATCGAGCTCGACTAAACTTGTGACGGTTCGCGGCCGACGTGACGGAGCTTTTTGAGCGTTTCTTGTAACTTGGAATAAAAACGAGCACAAAGAGGCAGAGAAGAGTTACGAGATTTCAATCGTGGGTGCATTCTACTCCCATTTCGAGGTAGAACGTTTTCGTCGAACCATGAGAAGGCTCTCGATTGAATTAGTCGAAGATAACATTAATTGCATACTGATGACTTTTTTTTGGGTTAAATGTAAGTTATTTTACGAGGCGCCGATGAAAGTCCGAACGGTCGAGCAGCCGATGTGCGATAAAGGTTTTATCTCTTCGATCGAATATATCGAGAACTTTCCTCCGGAATACTATCTAGAGCGAATCCGAGCGTGAAGACAAATTTCTTCATTTCTAATTTCGTTCATTTTTTCCCCTCGCCGCTATCGTCGTCTCGTCTCCCTCGAGAAATCTCACGATCAATTAACGGACTAATCTTTTTCTTCTTTATCAATCTCTCCGCCGAATGTCCACAAGATAACTTCGATCAAATTGGATATTCCTATTTTGACGTCACCGTCGTCACTCTCCAGGAAAGGAACTTCAATCACTGTTATATATCATTATTTATGAACTTTTGGCCTATATCAATATAAGACTTTGTTATAGATAAAATGTAATCTTCAAAAAACTATTACATAAATACGAGACAAAAGCTCATAGATAATGAGATAATAGTGATTAATGGGATGGCTCGTATGCAGCGTCTTCACGCGGCCAAATTTTTGCTGTGGAGTATTTCCCAAGTTATACCTGAAGACTAAAATTGTTAGTGCTTTCTTAAATAAATACACAAACATGAAAGAATTACCCAGTTGTAGCGATATTTGATCACTGTTCATATTCGCTCGCGTTGTATTAATTTGATGACGCGTCAATAATTATAAACCATAGTCTTCGCTTATAATTTGGATTGCGCTTTAGCCAATAACACTTGGTTTGTAGTTGAAATAACAATACAGCAAAGAATTTGGTCGTATAAATGCGCTACATATGAGCCTTGTGCCACCTTCTTAAAGTTCCTTTCCTCTGACGAGCATAAGCTTAATGATATGTAGAGATCGTGACTGAAATTGTCTAACGTTTATCAGTGCGCGTTTGCCATCCGCCCTCCCCGCGTGGAAGATGACGTAGAGTGATAAAAATTTGGCGCACACTCCGTGTACTTTGATCGATCGTTCCAGTTATTTCGGTTAAGTCACCCAACATCTAAATATAGGTGCGCGGTCGGTAGATAACAGTCCGTTTAATGAATATTACGTCTCAACTTCGCGTACATATACAGTTACAATTTCTGGTACACCAGGTCAATGTCAGCGTCGCGCCGTTGCTCCCTTTACCTTGTTTTCGTTCGCACCATATATCGTTTCCTTTTTGTTATTTTTTTTCGGACCGTCTATTCCAGCCACTCCGTCTCGGCTGTTAACGAAGGTCGCGCTCCTGCTCACCGGCGTTATTACATACGCGCGTTTAAATATGTACACACAGAGCCTCGTCAAATTGGCCGAGGAACAACATTGCGCGTCAGTTTCATTAAAGGTGTCGAGAAACTATCGACGCGCCGTATAACGTCGTTTCTTTTCGATAAATGTGAAAGGTGACAGTCGTTATTTGTTCGCGACATTCCGACTGTTCTCCGGACAATTAGTCCGGCGTTGGCCGCGCTCGCGAATTCGGAGAATTAATCACGTTAGAGCAGCGCGCGAAGACGCGGTATACGCGCAGAAGAGGCGATCCTACCTGGGCGAAGACGGAGGTGAAATTAATGCAGCGCGTTAACGTCAAAGTTAACACGGGCGCTTCTCTCTCGGTCTCTATAGCTCTCTTCCTCTCTCCATCGCTACCGAAGGCAGCCATTACACGTAACTCGTCGTAACGAGACTGCGGAATCACGTAATGCGAACGCATTGAGTAAATAACTCGTGGAATATAGCTGCGCCGGATACCACCTCGTCATGGCTATCTTGATCGTTACATTATAAACATAGGAGGCCGTCGTGACGGTGGCGATCGTAGGTTTTTATCGTTTCTCCCATTATTTTGAGAGCGCGCGCACATGCTTTGGAAGGAAGTAAACAATACTCTGTTCCTTGCGGAATAAATCTCTCGAAGATCGTTTCGATCTTTCTCCAGTTAGAGCCAAACAATTCGACAATTCAGCGAGACGCGTTCCAAGCGACGCGAATCCGGTTTAAGGGGCGTGTTTCAATCCTGGGGACTTTGAAAATATAGCTCATAGGAATGTTTCAGGTGATTGTTAGTCAGGATACGTCGACTCAACAGTTGAAAATCGCTCAGTAAATGTTCGATTCTTATTGATTAATATTATGGACCGTTTATTTTGAAAGTGGTGTAAGAGAGTCCATTTTCTTATTAAACACGGACTAGTTATACATAACAAATTTACATTAAATTAAGCATGAATTACGTGATCTCATTTTTTTTCAAAAATGGATTTACACCACTTTCAAAATAAACGGTCCAATTTTAATGTCATCCAATAAACATCGAATTCTCACTGAGCTGTCACATTTGCTGGACTAGTGTGTGCTTTGAATAAAATTGAATATTTTCTTAAAGTGAAAAAATCGAAAATATGCCATATTTCTTACGCGTCCTGAAAAAATTCTGCTTAGCTGATAGCTACAATGCTGAAAGAAAATTTCTTAGATTCGGCAGGATAATTTAAAGACAGCTAGTACAATCGAAAATTTACTGTAAGTGCATAAATAATTCTAATACTGCTTGAAATATTGTCGCCTGTCAAATTTTGTTAGGCATCATGGATGGTAATAGGGAAATAATAAATTCTTAAACAATTAGAAATAAACAATTGCGCGCTAGCGGCCCGGTAACAGTTCAATGCGATCGATTAAAATTGATCTCGGCGCATAAAAATAAACAGGGAAAGAGATATTTCGGGACTACTGATTTCTGCCAATTTTGCCAACATACAATAATGCTAAACGGCGCCCCTTAAAAAGAAGACCACGCTAATATTGGACTTCATTCGAAGCGAGACGCACGGGCTAAAAGTCCGACGTACCATTACCGCGAGCAATAAACGTTGCGACATTCTTGAATTCTCGTTTTATCGAAATCCTAAAACGCGCGCGGTTCGCGTGACTCTCTCGCTGTGGTTTAAATAAAATTCGCAAATGGCGTCGTTAGCGGGGAGGCGTTAAATGGAGAGGCAAACTTGGGCAAACAGGCGGTTTTTCGGTCAACCGTAATAAGCGGCGATGCCGCTACGTCGACGTCCGATTTGTATTCGTCTCGCATGGAGAGACTTTCCAGAATATCATTCGAATCCGCAAGTTCCAGCGTAGCGTGCGTTCGAGTGCTCGCAGTGCCCGGTGGGAAGTGTCACGTGACGCCCGAGCGTCACGTGACGACAATTCGAACTCAAACGCTTCGTATCGCATCGATCGAGATTTTCATGCTATGCAGGCGGCTTCGAAGGACGCGGCGCGTAAAAACTTTGTGGATACTGCAAATCGAGCAAATTATTCCCACGAGTCACGTCCGGCGGAACGCTCTCGCGGTAGTCTCGGTAGTTGACGCGCGCTCCGCATTGTCTTTGCGTCAGAATGCGGTTCGCAGGCTCGAGATTACGACAGGTTACGTACGCGTAATCAAAGTCAAGGTGAGACGCGAAATTTCCGAGCACTTGTTGCGGATTCAGTTGCGCGGGTCGCTTCCACATATTCCGGTTTGGTTCACAGTTACGAACTTTGACACGCGATCGCCGAGACGGGGGGAATTTTCAGGAGCGATTATTACCCAACGTTAGCGTCGTTTACTCGCGCTCGAATTTCAAGTGGGACTCGACGCTTTCTTTCGGACTGATGTTCTCAAATATTTATTTATCGGACGGGTCGACGCTGAGCTATTTTTAAATTATTCGGAAACGTTCCGCGCGACATCTGTCCAGTGCCTTTCGAAGCGCTTGGCCGCGTTCGATTCATTTGGTTGGCAATTAAAGGCACTTCCGTACCGGCGATCAGAGTAGAAATAATTAATTTCTGGTAAACGGATAAAACTTAATCGCGTAGATTGCGAGCGAGCAAAGAAATTGTTTACGTGACTCCCGATGGATTCCGTCTTCCTTCGTTAAAACGAAGAAATAGATATGAAACGTGACGACTATAAACGGATGACTGCCGGGTAATTTCACGGTAATTGCATAACTTCTTTTGCGGGTACAAAATATATACGTACATCCCGCTCGATATCGAAGAGATAAAACCGAGAAATAGTCACTTGCCGACTCTACCGGCGATTACTTCCAGGTAGCTAATTAAAGAGCCTGGTGATTCACATCTTCCACCGGAAATCCACGAATCGCTGCATCTCCAACCGTGACAATGGCAACATTCCGCAGTCTAGCATCATTATTCAACAGTGTTCGAGGCCGACCGCGTGCAACGATTTCGGAATCGTCGATTATAACGACGACCGCACGTTTGAGAATACCTACACTCAGGGAAAAGGTCTAGTTTAATACGAACCTATATATAATAGAAAAATTTATTTGAGATCAGTAGGAATTTATTCACATCGAACAAAAGTCTATTTGAATTTCATAAATGTTCTACTGGGTTTGTATTCGATTAAAAATATATGCAAAATATTTATTTATCTCAAATAAATGTTTCTATTACACGGAAAAAAACCTGCAATTTTTACTGCTTCATCTACACGGAGAAAAATAATTCGTTGACTCAACTGAATATCAGTTAAGCCAACCACACTGCGATGTTTGATACGCGGAATCTAAACGCGAAATTGACTCAACTGCACGTTGCAGTTGAATGGTGATTTTTTATGAACCTCATCGGTAGTTGGGATAATTTGTTTAGGAACTTAGACGATCTTATTGAAGCATTGGCTTGATAATTAACTAAATAGTATAATTAATTCAATCACTTAATCTTTGTTTCAATTTCTACACATTTGAGGCAACTGCATTAGTAGTCAAGTTAATTGAATAAGTCAACAATGCCGTGCAGTTGGATCTACCACATTAACTTAGTTGCATCCACTTTAATTTAGTCATGTTAAACGGCACTCGGTTAGATTGACTACAAATCCTTTGACCGCATGGTGCAGTTGCAAACGCAACAATTTTTTTTTCAGTGCAGTAGCGCTGAGACTCTAGCTTATTTTTAAGAATTCGTACACAGGGAAAATATTTCTATTCATTGCTGTAAACAGTACATGTCATGTGAGGCTAAATGATTCAGTAATAAAAATCAATTACTATAATTATTTAGTATAATTTATTTGTAGTAAATTATTTACTCCCCAGGAAGGAAACTTCAATCACTGTTATCTCATTACCTATGAGTTTTTAGCTCATATTTGTATAACACTTTTTTGAAGATTGCATTTTTATCTACAATAAAGTCTTATATCGATATAGGCCAAAAATTCATAACAAATGAGATAATAATGATTCGACTTTCTTTCCCGGCGAGTTAGTTTAGCCTCACACGGTAGACCAGTCTCCCGCGTGTACAAATTCTCGAAAATAAGCTCGAGTCTCAGCGCTACCCAGACGAGGCAGTAAAAATTGCTCATTTTCTTCGCGTACGTTCGTATTCAACTGCACCTTTTCCCTCAGTGCAGAAGAGAGCGACTCACCCATGATCCTGGCGGCGGAGTGACGCTCGGCCTTGACTTCCCGCGCCTTCCGAAGATCCTCCTCGGGGTAGACGGTGGAGTCGTACATCGTGCTGTCCAGATTGGGCGGTTGCTTGAGCGAAGAGACGAGTACAAATTAGAGACCCGCAATCGTTCACATCCCTTGCGAGGGAGACATTTTCTTACGGAGCTTGCGGAGTCGAGCGACATCGAGAGAGAGTGGATTTCACTTTTCGATCCCCTCGAGAGTAATCCCCGCGCGTCGAGCGATACCGAGATCGATACGCCGTGGAAAAAAGGGATAACGTATTCACGATCAATCGGCTTCGCACGATTCGTCGCACCTACCGCTCCCTCGCACCGACGCCTGGTGAGAACTCACTGCGTGCCGCCGGAAGGGTCGCTTCGTGGTGGGAAGTCGCGTGTGAGATGCCGCGAACTCGCGCCAGAGTTGTAGATGCGAGCGACGGTTCGCGATTGGACGTTTCATCCCCTGACCGAGGTTGGCGGCGGCTATCGCCGACGCGCATACATGGGAGACCGCCGCTCCAACCCCTTCGAGTCCCCTCCTTCTCCGCCCTTAAGATAGACCGAGCTGCAGTGTCCGGTGGAGGACAACGACGTTCGCCGTTTCGATTACTAACCGGGCGCGCGTCGTTAGTTATTGTCTCCGTCGCTCGGTCAACCGTCCGGCGATGCGGTGCCCGGGTAGCGTGACAGTCATCGCGAGTCACCTTGACATTGCATCGCGTAGCAGTCGCAGCACGCGTGACGGAACTGGAAGCGCAGGACGAACGTATCTCTCCCCTCGACACGAACGTGGCATTTCGATCGGGATCGGTCGATCGGCACGCGCTTGTGGTTGACTTTATGAGATTTGTTTTTAAGTTGACGGATAGGAGTACGGCTCGACGCAGTCGGATCGGCGTTTGGTGACGCGGCTCCGAGGACGCGGCGGTGTAATCTGAAAGTAAAATTTCTTGGCTCTCTTCCACGGGTTTTCCGGCCTGGAATTGGACGCTCGTTCTCGTATCCGGATTCGGGTAGGGCAATGACAATATTTTTAAGCAGGTGGACTGCCGACTCACGCGAGTTTTCAGCTGCTTTTTATCTGAGCCGAATTACGTTTTTAACGATCGCTCTTAATCTACCTAATGCTGCCGTGGGTGCGGTCGCCGCCACGTGGTTTCGTGATAGACTGAAATGATTCTTGGATATTTTGCGAGGAGACGTAATGACGTCGCGTCGCGTCGTTCTCTCTTTTGCTTCATTTTTGCGAGCAAATGCTTTTAATTAGCATCAGTCGAGGAGCTATTCGATTAAAGATATTCCAAATGGCACGTCAAGGGGTGTCTTTTAGTTCTGGGGATTTTGAAAATAGCTAATGGGAATTTTTCAGGTGATAGTTTATCCGAGTACACCGATACGTGAGATGTAAATCGTTCTATCAGTATTGAATCCTTATTGGTTAATATTTCAGGGGCGTCTTTCAATTCTGGGGGCTTTGAAAATAGCCCATAGGGGAATTTTTCAGGTGATAACGATTCAACAGATGAAAATCACTCAATCGATATTCAATTCTCATTGGTTAATATTTAATTTCAACGAATAAACATAGACATAAATCTCACTGAGCAATCATCTGCTGGACTAGTGTCCTTTGAATAAAATTTAATATTTCCTGAAAGTCAAAAAAAAAAAAAATACGCCATATCTTTTACACGTCCCGAAATAACTCTACTTAGATAATAGCTACGAAGTTAAAAAAAATTGTTCGACTTAGCGGAATAATCTAAAGGTCGCTAGCGCGGTTGAATTTACTGTAAGTAGACAAATAATTCTAATAGGTACTGCTTGAAATATTGTCGCTTTTTAAATTTTGTTAGCCATCATGAATTTGAATGGTCATTGCCTGCGACTTTCTTAATGTAATAATACATTTTTAGACGATTTGAAATAAAAAACCGCGCTAGTGGCCGGGTAATAGTTTGATACGATCGATCAAAATTGAGTATGACGCATAAAAATAAGCAGGGAAAGAGATATTTCGAGACTATTGATTTGCGTGAATTTTGCCAACATACAATAATGCTAAAAGACGCCCCTTAATGTCATTCGATAAACATCTACTCTCACTGAGCAGCCACGTCTGCTGAACTAGTGTGCCTTGAATAAAACTGAATACTTCCTAAAAGGCAAAAATCGAAAATACGATATACGTGTCACGCGATTCGCAGTAGCTCACAATAAAGAGAATAGATACGATGCTGTAATACATTGTATTGAATTCAGCGAAATAATTTACAGGCTACTACCGTGTCCGAATTTGCTGCAAGTACGCGATAAATCTAATATTGCTCGAATTATTAGTGCCTGTTAAATTTAATTGAAACCACGTTAGCCGTCATGCTCATCGTTTGCGATTTTCTGAATTGAATAATAAATTTTTAGACTATTAAATGGAAAAAAAATAATACGGTAGCGGTATGTATATAATTAAATAGAATGGATTAACATTTATTTTAGTGGATAAAAGTAAGCAGAGATGGAGATATTACGAGTCTACTAATTTGAGTAAATTTTGCCAACTTCCAAAAAAGCTAAAAGTCGCACCTTAATCAAGTTTTCCATTTTCCATGTCGCTGTATCATTGGTAAAAGTATTCGTTCTGTCATTGTCTGAAAAACTTCCTATTTACATCCTTATTTACGTATCTACATCTATTCAAAAAATACCTTACCCCACACCGAAGCCTTGCGAAGACTTCTTCATACACAGGTCACAACTATCAGTGGAAGACCTTATCGCGGGTTTCAATTGCAAGATCTACCGACCTCGCTAAGATCGACTGTTGGATACCATCTAAAATTAGCTCGTACCTACATATACCTACATATGTGTATGCCGAGTGTTGGTAGCTCGACGTCGTCGAAGGAAACCGTCGCAGAGGGTCTCTCGGGTGGACCAATAATTAGAGGACGTGGGATAGCGTTGAGCTATGCGCGAAAATTACAACTCCGGTGATTTTTCTACAGGATTTCGCGCAAACGATAATTGGTACAATTCGCACCTACGTCTTTCCTTCGGCGAGCCCCGTCACCGCGTATTTCACCCTCGGTACCCTTGTTGCGGTCATCGTCGGCAATGCAGCGATGGCGAGTTCGCGTGCAGATAACACCGGGATAATTAGCATAGGTAAGGTCACTCCCGGGTAGTGGCATAGGAGATAGCAGAACGCTACAGGGAATTGCACATTCCGCACTAATCGATGTCCAGCGTCGCCCGTCATTACGCTTATAGGCGGAGTTGTCCCCATATAGACTCCGCGCGTTCGTACTTTTTTCTTTCGCTTTTTGTTAGCAGACCCGTACTGCGAAAAAGAGTGTTTCGAAATGTAGCAATTAATCTCAGAAAGTACGGGGGAAAAATTCCAGGTAAGAAATGTTATGATGGGATAGTTATGAATTCGGTTAAACAGTATTTAACCAAATTTGTTACCTGAAGTTTTTCCCTATACTTTCTGGGATTGATTTCTGTCTCCTGTAACATCACTTTTCTCTTAGTGCGTGTGTGTGGAAAACTGACAATTTTTATACCACATCAGGCTAAACCTACTCGCCAGGGAAGAAACTTCAATCACTATTATCTCATTATTTATGAACTGTTGACCTACATCGACATAAGACTTTGTTGCAGATAAAGATGTAATCTTTAAAAAAGTATTATACAAATATGAGCCAAAAACTTACAGAGACTGAGATAATAATGATTAAATCTTCTTTCCTGGTAAATAAGTTTAGTCCCATATGATATACATACAATCACTTTTCATAATCGTCTCTCCATAGAAATGTCTCATATGTGAGATTCCATAGGAATGTCCGTTACTGTAAAGTGGGTGTGTCTGTTTCATTTGCACGCAAAAGGAGGCTCAACCCGTGCGTCGAATCAACTCAGACTGAATTATCGTTATTATTAGCGTTGTTACGACTGACGGTATACAAGCGCAATGTGGGAGACAAGTATATCGAAGTTCGAGTGCTTCGCAAGACCCCTGGTAGTCTTCAGAGCGAAAACTTTTCAAAGGCCCGTCAAAGGAGTAGATTGTACGAGCTCCTTCAACGTAAATAGCGCAGACCTCGACCCGTTAATCCGTGATCCAACGCAGCGCTCCCGCTTTATCAACCCAACGAAGTAATCGCGAGCGCGGAAGAGCGACGAGAAATTGAAAAAGTCGCGCGCGCGGCCCCGAGAGCTAGGCCGCGTCGCGGTCCCCGTGCGGCGGCGTCCGGCGGCAAGCCATCCATCGGGCGTCGCGAGCGACGGGTACACGGAGAAAAATAGAGCTCAAATTGGACGAAATTATGCTTGAATATTTGAGTTAAAAATACTAATATGCGGTAAAGCTGAAACAGATTGATAATTTACCATTTTTAAGTGATCAATTTATAAAGCATGCGCTTTTGCCGTCAGACATACGGTATAATAAAACTCATTATATTAGTAATGAAAAATGACGATTTCAATGTTATCATCTTAAACACTATAGCAAATTTTTAACTATCTGCATAGTGAGATTTACTTCATTTCGATTTTTCCTATTTTCATTGTATGTAATATGTGATGCGTAATAAGTATTTGTTAAGTAACACTTCGAACTTTTAACCACAGCAGTGTAATTTCTACTCAGAACTGAGTCTCGTTTTTCTACGTGTAATCGATAGTTATAGTTTCTCCGAGCCGGTTCCCGATCGTCTGTCGCGATTATTCGATCCCGCAGAAGCGGAATGACTCGAGTCATCTCCGCGCATACCTTCACGAGACGCTTGGCAGCGACCGCGAATAACGACAGGACGAGGCGATGCCGTCTTTTTGTACGAACAATTCCCGTCTCTTTTCTGAAAGCGGTTGCGGGAGACGACGTGGTTCCGCGACAAGTGCGACCGGTACGCGGCCACAACTGGATGGGCGCACAGTTTCTCCGATCTAGAAAAGGTGAGGTGGGACGCAACCTGACCTCTTTGTACACCTGCGACGATAGTAAACCTCATCGGTACGCGAGACTTTTATTCGAAAACGTTTGAATTTCTTCCGCGGGTTATTGGTACTGACTGCAGCATCTTACGAAATCTCTGTGAGACGCCTGCGTTTGTGCTTTAAAATTAACTCGATCAACGGACCCAGCCGCACAATACTGCCGCGCTTTACGGAATAAACAATTTCGAAAGGCCGTGGGCTTCTAAGAACCCCTTGAAATAGCTCATAAATTGTTGATATTTTCGAAACGCAGCGAGGTCGCAATCGAGATCGCACCGTGTAGCGAGCGATGTATACTGGAAAAAATAATAGGTAGTATCTAACAAAATATTTTTGAACCAAGAACATAATACGATCTTAAAATTTTTGAGGAATATAAATTCTTGGTCGAAGAGAGTATATATATTTTGGATTCAAGAGTACCTTCGTTGGGACAAGAAATTTTTCCTGCGCGAAAGAAAACAATTACTCAAGCCTACACAGAAAAAAAGAATTAATCAGATCTTTTTCATATATTAATTTGATATTTCTTTCTTACAATCACCATACTATTTATTCCACGTGATTGTAAGGGGAAGTGATATTTAATCGACGTACTCCGAAATTTCATTGATATACATATAAATAAATAGTTACTTATATACGACTCCGCAAGTAATTTTCAGTAGATCCAACTAATTCCTTTCCTCTGTGTATCAAATATTTTCTTGCGCGAGGAAAACCATGGCTTGATTCTGGAATTATATCATGTTTTCGAGCTAAGAAAATATTTCTTTTGGCATCGGTAATTATTTTTTTTTTCAGTGGTGAGGCCTCGGGCATCTGCGTCTGACTCAAATTAGAAAACGAAGCCGTTTCGTTCCACCCGCCGCGACGGGTCTCGTTTATAGACGTGATTCCGGGCTGGAATGAGGAAACACGTTTCCCCTATTGGAATATATGTATATGCGTAAGAGAATCATGTGCGAGCTCCGTCGGGAAGTTACTAATTCGAGAGAGGCATTATACGCGAACAGATTTGGCCGGCCGTGGGGGCGTTGGATTACGAGCTGTAAAATGCTAAGCAGCCCAACGACGACGACTACGGCCGAGCGCCTGGGCTGCCTTGGGCTCGTCATTGTTATATTCAGAGATTAACGTCATCGAGCGCGTTAGATAGGGACGAGACGAAACAGGATGAAGAAGAGAATACCGCCGTTCTTGGCTATTCTGCTGGGCACAATTTCTCAGTTTTCGTATCAGTTGTAACGTCGCCTCGTGTAAATTTATTGATTAGCGTCACCGGTCGCGCCAAATGGAATGGAATGGAGCAGAGTGAGAAGAATACCGCCGTTCTTGGCTAATCTTCGTGAATTTTTATCGCATCGCATAAATATTACGACGTCCTCGTTACGTGAAATTATCGTATCGCGGCTGTAGAGCAAACGCATCATGTACCCGTTTGACGCGTCGTATCTGATGTTTTCTCAGATAAAGAAAAATTGCGCAAAAAATGTGGAATTTCCATTATCTCCGTTCTCTCGCGCAGGTATTTTTGTTTTCACTCGGGGCACCGGAAATTCGCCGGGCATTTCTTCACAAGGGGTGAGAATAGCAAAGGATTATCACTTGTCTCGACACGGCTTTTACGCATTTCCGCTTTCACACTGAGAGAAAAAACGGTATTCAATTAAATCTGCGTTTGCAGATGGAGAAATGCAAAATTAGTCGCTCCGACTGATAAATTTGGTTATAACGATTAATGGCTATTTGAAGGAAACAGGTTGTAGTCCATTTGAGTTAATTATTAATTCAAGTAGTTACTCAAGAAAAAATGCGCAACGGATTTCCGGTGCCCTATTTCTGCCCCGCCTGTAAATTTGTCTGAATGAAAAGAAGCCTACGCGAGAACGGAGACAATGGAAATTCCGTAGCTTTTGCGCAATTTTTCTTTATCCGCGCTATTTATCATCTATTTAGTTAAATCTGCATTCCCCCACCCGTAACCGCCAATTTAGTCAAATTTGCTATACATTTTTACCTTAGCGCATAAAGCTCATTATCGCGCGCGCTTTAGAGATCAATAACTATTCGAAAAAAAAAATCATTTAAAAATAAATATTTGCAAAAAAAATCATTAAGAAATAAATATAAATATGTAGAGTGGCGGGGCTAATTGATCTAAGCGCCAAAAACATTTTTCCCAGGAAAATAAGAAAAACTGCCCATATCAGTGAAACCAAACTGACATTTGACCACCTTTCGACGGCTGATACAACGAAAGGGAAAGCGCATTGGCACTTAAATCATTTAGCTCTGCATTGGCCTTGGCGCATAGGTCATTTTGTGGAAGAAATCCGAAATCATGGAATTTTGGCACTTAGATCAATTAGCTCCGCCGCTCTACATATATGGCCGTCGAAGATTTTTACTTACTGCAGTCGCGCGCGCGCCCGATTGCTCGGCCGTTCGGAGAGCGTCGAGACTGCGCCGCGTGCGGTCCAAAACCCCGCGGCGCGGCCGCTACAACAATCCGAGCGATAACGTAGAACGCGCTAATCTCGCGACGGTAAATGAAATCCCATACCGTCGCGCTATCCGACGGTAAACATTCCCCTCGATCGCTGCAGCCGCAACGTCACGTGTCGCGCGCACCTCTCGAAACGATCTGCGAAGCAGAGATGAGAACAGCGTGATCGCGAAGTGAAAGATAATCTGAGCGCCCCGGCGGCCTTAACCGTGCGCTCGCGCGAAATTAGTTCCGCCTGTGATTTTTCGATCTTTCAACGATGCAACACCTTTTTGCGCGACCCGCCGCGCTGCTGCCCTCGCTCCGGCGTTACGCAACAGGAGACACGGCTACCGCGTTTCGGACCCGCATTGTCAAGGTCCGGTACACGCGGCCGGACCGCGGTGCGCGCGTCGCTTACTACGCTTCCATCGCGCGAAAGACGTCGCGTTTAATTCCGTACGCGCGGCGCTCGTCCCGCAGCGACGATCTAACGGGGATTATCGAGGCGATTGCGTAAAATTCGCGACGTAGATGGAGAAAACGGTTTATTTGTAGTTGATAAAGGTTTGTTTGAGTATGGCGAAAAAAACATTTTGTTAGACCAAGTTAATTCTCGTTAACTGTTACGATATTTCGTTGGCACGATTAGATCCTCCGAAGCAACTATTTGAGTGAAAAAATGAATGTTTTAATAATTAACACATACTTTCTTATCCTAATGGAATGTTTATTTCGCCGTACTTGAAATTAAATACATTTATGCGACGAAATAAATATTTCGTTCGTAGAAAAAAAAGTATACGGTTATTATTAAAACGTTTAGTCATTTAAACGGTTTTCTTAAACACGGTGTCTGGCAAAATGTGAAAAAGAAATTTCCTGACTTTTCCAGGTTTTCCAGTCCGCATAACTAAATTTCTAACTATAGATCTGGCATAAAGTTTAACGCATCAATCATTTTTCATCGAATGAGCAAACTAACTAATTCATAGAACGGGTTATGAAAGCTGAGGAATAATTATTAAAATAATTTAATTTTGTTAAGTCATATTATTATTTAACGGCTTTTTTTTAGAACAGAAAAGAACTTAGATATGTACACATATACCTACGTATAGAAGACTTTTTTCAGATTTCTATATGAACCCTTAAACATTTTAAGAAATTAAAAGTCAAGCTATTCATAAAGTTTGAGTATTTTTGAAAAATTCTAGAAAATTCTTTATTTTCCTTGACTTTCCCATGACTTTTCACTGACAATTCCAGATTTTCCAGAATTCCCTGACCGCTGGACACCGTGCTAAAGGATCTAATCGTGCCAAATAAATATCGCCACAGTTAACAGATATTAACTTCGTGCAATAAAATGTTTATTTCGCCATATTTGAAATGACATTCATCAACTCTTAATGAACCGTTTTCCCGGTGTACGTGTCTCTCGACGCATCCGGACATTATGAGCAGTCACGGTGCGCTGCAACGCGCGGTCTCGCATTGTCCGAACGGAACACGCGTGCAGGACGCTTTCTCTCTCTCTTCACGGCTAATTACCCCTGCAACGGGGTCCCCTCCCCCGATTCGCGCCGTGCTTCTATCCGTCTTCCGGCTTCCTCTGTTATACACGCGCGCACCTATCGCGACTTTTTGGACGCTCGGAATCGGCAGTGACGAGTATCGGCGGACGATAACGATAAGCGCGACCGCGGTATATCCGCTCCGTTGCGAATAAAAGGACATTCCTCGTCGCGCTCTCAACGCGGAGTCAAGGTCGCGGCTCGGTCCTCCGCGCGCGCGCTTCCACTCTGGCCGACATTCGCCTTCGCGATGACGATTCTCCGTTTCCGCGTGGCGTGCAGTCGTGACCGGGCGAATATAGATTTGACGTACGCACGGTGATGGTATCCCGTGGCGTATCGACTAAACGAGGGGGGTCTGATGTAACGCACGCGACGGGCGCGGGGACACGCAACTCGGGCTTTCGACGTGTTCGTGGATATTTTAGAGAGTGTCGGTTCGACTGAGATTCGTCGCTGCGTTTTGCATAGCTTGAAGCATACTGGAAAAATTAACTTGCCGATCCAACTAATCGTCGGTATGAGAATAGGGGTAAAAGCATTTCTGTACTTCAGAGCCGGACTATGTTAAGTCGAAAATTGTAGTTTTGAGATAATTGAGTTTAAAATACTTAATGGAATGTTTAGTATAACTTAACATATAAAACCCATTTTCGGCAAAAATGGACTTAACATAGTTTGGCTCTGAGAGGTACAGATTTATTTAAGACAAGTGTATGTTCATTGGATTGAACGAATCTGTACTGAGAAAAAGGATGATTCGAGATGTAGGTAGCAATCAATTCCAGAAAGTATGGGGAAAAGACTTCCGGTAAGAAATGTAGTGATGGGACAGTTATGAGTTCGGTGAAGTGCTATATAATGTGTAGGATTTATACCGTATGAAACTAAATTTATTCGCCAGGAAAGAAACATCGATCACTATTACAGTCGGACCACGATTATGCGAATCTCAATTATCCGAATCGTCGATTATGCGAACGCTTTTACACAGTATCCGAACTAATTTAGGATTTTTTAATTGTGTTACTTTCAAAATAAGTACAAGTACAATGTCTTTTTTTAAACAGTACTAGTATGGCTGATTCTCTATGAAATGGCAGCCAAAGGTGCACGATTACTTCAACCTGTATGATTGCACGCGCGCGCGCTAAAGGCAGCCGAAGTTGTACAATTACTTCAAACTTATGTGATTGATTAAAAACTTATAATTTTATCGTTTGTTAATTATATTCTACTATCTAGTGATTTTGTGTATGTTAAATGAATAAAAAAGTGCTGTAATACAAAATTCATGCTTTCAGTTTTTCATTTTTTATCTTATTTCAGTTTTTTATCAGCCTCATATATATATGATACTTGCTGTACAGGACTGAATAGGATTTAAATTTACGTCTGATAGAGGTAAATATTTAACAGAATTCACATAACTGCACTATCACTAGATTTCTTACCTGGAACCATTTCCCCACATACTTTCGGAAATTGATTGCTACATTTGAAAACATCATTTTCCTCAGTGTATTATTGATTCACACTTGATTCAAATAAAACATACTCGATTCAACGACAATTTGTCTGACCTAAATAAATACGTTCTTGTCACTATTCACATCGACGGTTACTTAGATTGGCAAATTATTTTTCTACGTGCAGTGAGACCTGCGGCTGTGCGGAATGCGGCATTCGCTGCCGGTCCAAAGCGTGATTTACACGTATAATGACGAAGATTCTCATCGATGATTCATAGTAATTTTACCATAGTTGTGTATACGACAAATATTTATAACCGTCCCAATGCAGGCCAAACGATCGGAAATATGAAAAGAATCGCGATTGACGAAGGTTCCGCCGTTCGATATTGTGGTTTTCTTATCGATTCGACGTTACAAATATAGATCGAATGGGGCGACGCAGCTGCAGGAATCTCGATGCATGGTCATCGCCGTTGAAAGTCGTTCCTAGAACGCAAGGGTATCCCGTTTCGTTCGTTCTTCTTTTTGCACCGACCTGATTCGGGAGATCGAAGAGGAGCAAGGCTCCTCTTCGTTCGTTATCGTTTTTTCGGTCGTGAACGTTACCCGGTCATCGCGCTGCGGGTTGTTGTCGGGGAACGACCCCCCCCCCCCCTTTCTCTTCACGGTAAATACGGAAATAAAAGAAGTAGTAAAAATGTGGGCTACGCGACGCCGGGAGAAATTCTTCTCCATTGAGATACGCGTTTCTTCTTCGATTGGGGAATTAGTAATTATTTATTCGACCGATTGCGATTCGTATATTATATTGATCGAGGAAAAAATACTGAAAAAAAGCAATATCAGGTAGGAACTGTTCTGGAAATCGGAAACATGGGATGTCTCCACCGCCCTGTAAAACCAACGGGACCAACGGCGCTATTCTGTACAAAAGTGTAAGCTCTATAAAGTACAAGATTCAATAAAGTCACATAAGAAAACTAAAATAAACATAATTTCACAGAATAGTACAGAATACACCGAGAGAAATAATTGCTAGTGTCAAAAAAATGTTTCTCGAATGAAGAACATGTGATCTTACAAATTTGTAAGAATACAGATTCTTAAAAAGAACCTTATATATTCTCGATTTAAGAGTACCTTCGTTGGGACAAGAAATTCTTCCTGCGCGAAATAAAAAAATTACTCAAACTTATCATATGTTTTCGTGCACGAAGAAAATCATGGCTCGATCCTGGAATTATACCATGTTTTTCATCGAAGAAAACATATTTGTCGCCACTAGGAATTATTTTTCTCAGAGTGCAGCATCCTAAATCTACCACTAAATTACCTTTACTTCAAAACCTGAAATGTATTTGCTCGAATTTTTCTTAAATCTCACATTTACAGCCCACGCTAAAGACGTACTCCACGTTTCATTAGATCTTTCGCTGGCTTACCTAATGGTATCTTCGAAACATCCAAACCATGTGCGAATATCGATCTGCCCGTATCCTTTCCACGTGTCGCCAAGATGCACCGCGAGCAGCGGGCACGTATACACGGCAGAAGGGATTCTTCCAACTTTTAGCCGCGCGCGCGATACACGTATATCCCTACTCCGTAGCCCGCCGAGTAGAGTGCCAGAGCCTCGCAGTCCCAGGACGGACGCGCGGCTAAGAGATACCTATATGAGATTGGGAGTCGCTATAGCACAGCTCAGTTGTTGCTCAGGAACTGCGACGGAGAGGCTCCCCACTGCCTTCTCGCCGTGGCACCGTACACGATCGGTTTCGTCCCGGTTTTTTCATCACACGTTCTCGGTCCCTCGCATCGTCGAGTTATTCCCGTGGTGCGAACAAAGCCGTCGAATTCCCGAAGGAGAGGAATCTTGTTAACGAGTGCCGATCCGTTTCCACACGAACTTCAGGGTGAGTGTAGTTGATAGTGGTTTCGTTACTTTTACGAGCACGCTGTTTAATAAGAGGACGCGTACACGGAGAAAAAGGATTGTTAAGAAATCATGGGAGAACCCATGAATGTTTACAGTTTCCTTCATTGAAGTTTTTAATGAATCACAGCATACTTTTTACAGTTCGTAATAATACAAATATCAGTTTATACGGTAAAGTTTACATATTTCCCGTTAATAATATGCGTCGGGTGTTTACGGGTTTATGCTGCAATGAACTGTAAAAAGTACGCTGTCTGTTTAAAAAATTCAATGTCTCACCTGGAGATTCGCTGTAAAAATGACTAATCCCTTTTCCCCGTGTACTTGATCCATTTTACAAGAAAATCTTTTCGGAGCGTTCGCGCGTTTTAATGCGGATCGTACAGTGAGCCGAAGGCGAAGCGAAGGAAAAAAGTGGAAGGCTTCGTATTATCGCATTTGCTCGCATAACGGCTTCTTATCATTTCTACAATCACCGGAGGAAGGAGAAATGAAGACAACAACGAGTCCTTTATTTTTATCCCACCGCAATTGGATACTCGGGACGGATCACAAGAGCACACATCCACACACGCGTATCGCCTTTATCGGTGAACAAATTGAAACGATATTAATCGGGATCCACGGATGGGCGTTGCGGAATAATCATCGATGAATTACACCGATTCGCAATTCTTCGCGCGCGAAAGTTCGCCCGTTGTCGCTGGAGCGACACTTGCTGCCGAAATGTTCGAAAGAGGTGCGATCGCGGATGTCGATTACGTTTGGGCGGTCGATCGCGCGGGGACTTTGACACTCGTGCGACTTACACATCGACGAAGCAACAACGGCGGTGTCATAACTCACACATCGATTTGATCGATACCGCGTGTTCTTTTCACGTCTCGGTTGCATTAGGGAAATGAATTTCAAGCGCGAGCATATCGAGACGAATCAGCTACGGAATAAAAGCGAACTGCGTGTGGGATAATTCCTGGAGAAATGCCGCGTAGGTGTTGGTTGCCAGAGCGTCGTTGAAATCACGCTAACTAAAAAAGAAAGAAGATTCTATCGATTGCGTAATCACCACACTGCGAAAAAAAAATATTCGAGAGACATCGTCGTGTATATCGAGAGTATTCGGAATTTTCTTTTTCACCCTCGAAGCAGATGTGTGCACGATTTTCAAAAGCTCGGTGAATTGAGTAATCGAGATCGAGTGTCGAAATGGCTTTAGTTTGAAAACAGTGTATTTGCTGCGTTCTATTTTCATATCAAGGCCGTTTGTCTGGTCAATATTTGTCTATGGTTTTAGTGTGGGAATCTTAAAAATTACTCTTTTATTGTTTGTTATTTCACGCGCGAAATTACATCACACTATAAATCCGCTCGTATCGTATGTTCGATAGTACTCCCAGCGTCTCGGATTTTTTCACTGGTGACTTTTTAAAATGTCATTTTTAAACATATTCGTCAATGAAGAATTAATTCTCATACTGCGTCATTAGCTAAGGCAGCGTTTGCCCTGGATAATGGAAACATGAGAATTGACTGAGTACATTGAGAGATATGATTGCTAGTATCAAAAAATTTTGACGATACATTGAGAGAAATAATTGCTAGTTTCAATAAAATATGTCTTGAATCAAGAACATATGATCTTACAAATTTTTTATGAATACAGATTCTTGGTCGAAGAATACATATTCTTGATACAAAAGTACCTTCGTTGGAACAAGAAATTCTTTCCGCGCGAAAAAAAAAACAATTACACAAGCCTATCAAATATTTTCTCGCAAAACCATATGTTGATCCTGGAATTATGTCATGCTTTTGATTGAAGAAAACATTTTTGGCACCGGCAATTATTTCTCTCAGTGTACATCTACTTTTCCGAATTATAGGAAATACAAAAAGCACGTTACGCTTCGGATTAATAAATCCCACTTTCTCGTAAAATCGATCTACGATAGTCATAGATTCCGCGTACAGCTTCCGCCTTTTTTCGAAAGTCTATAATTGCATTTCGCCTCGAGGACCAAAACAGCTGTCGCTCATCGTCACGACTGATGCGTCCGACAATGCGAAAGAACGACATTTTCCGCAGTCAGAGTTTTCTGCGCGCGCTCCTCCAAAAAAAAAAAAAGTAGTCCGAGCACACGTGCGCGCAGCCTTTATTTTCTTCGCGGTTCTCCCGAAAAGTAGAACGCGCAAACGGATTACCGGTCCGAGAGCAGGTCAATCGGCGGAGAGCCGACGAGGAACCTTATTCGCCGCGAGACGATTAGAAAGAGCATTCCGAGCCATATTCGGCAGTCGGTGCCGTCGAGCCGCCCCGGTAATTTACTCGGTCATCTAATAAATCGCATCGCAAAACGGAACGGAGCTACGAAGGCGTCGTTCCATTGAGGCGTCCCGCGGCGAGCGATTAGCGTCGTTAGCCGCTAACTCGACTACAACTGTCGCGAGTGAGTGCACGAATGAAAAAAAGGTCGATGACGCCCTCGTGAATCCCCCCACTCCGCCGCCGCGATGATCGTGACCGCGTAGAAACGCGCGGGTCCTCTCGAAACTGCCCGATCGGCTCGTCCTGCATCGAGGATCCGACGAATAGAAGACGGCGGTATTCGCTCCGTGCGTACGAACACTGTTATATTTAATCGAGCATGTATGGCAGTACACGGTCAGAGCAATTGTTCATCAAAAAGCACCGATCCACAAAACAGTAGACTTCAAAAAGCCCCTATTTATTTCATTTAAGAGAAATTGAGATTAAATTTAAGCGAAGAAAAGGAGCAATTTTGATTAAAAAAGATCTAACTAGAAATTAAAAATTTGCAATGGTTTTAAAAAATAACAATTTTTAAAATATACAATGAAACACCGATATTTATTAAGCGAATGAAGAATGTTTTTTAACTTAAACATTTGAATCTCTCGTATTAAATCCGTGTATCTTAATCTGATGTAAGGAAATAGAAATCTAGTTTCCGGGGTAAGAAGCATTAATTCAACTAGGCTTTTATATTTTAAACGATATATTGATGCAGGTAAATAAAGTAGGGATTATAGTGCTATTTTATTTAAAAAAAAGGAACGAAATTGACAATTTTGAACCTTTTCACGTAATCCGAAACGAGTTAAAGGTAAACTCAACAGGAAAGCTGAATAACAGGTGGTTTTAGAGGGAAAATGTTGAATTATAAAAGAAAAAGGGGAAAATCGCGAATTTTAGTGGAAAAGGGTTAAATTAAAAAAAATAGAGAAATGAAGGGGAATAGAGGACACACCGTGAAGCCTGAAACAGATCGCGCTGCAAATATGCATGTGTGTAATCACACACGCTCATTAAAGTACAACAGTGTTCGTACACACGGAGCTGATACTTACTCGTAAAGAGCCATTGACGCAATGATTAGCGTATCGCGAATTGGACGTGTAAACGCTAATAAATTTGGCGAACGACGCGCGGGTCGTTGTATTTATATTTACGCTTAAAAGAAAAAATATAAATCCGAGGGCGATGACATCATCGCGAGATGATGCCCACCCCCACGCTCGATTCCCTCCGTCCGCCCGGAAAGTTTGCGTAATACGCGTTTCGTGGCAGTCTTTTTCGGACGGGCTGCGCTGCGGATGCCGCGGCAGCGGCGGTGGCTGCGCCCGGTCCAAATGTATCCGAACGCGATTCGTCCGCGCGCACGGACGGAAAATTTCGGTAGGCATCAGATGAGCGCATATGTTAGAGCGCGGAGGTCCAGCCTCAGAATCTCTGCTCGAGTATATCATTCATCCGACCTTTGAACGGGCATCTCGCTTGACGTAGTAATTTGCACGTATATAATACATATGTACGCTATATCACGTCGAGTCGAATTCGTCTGGTATACGGGGTGTAAGTTTACCAAGGACCACGTCCATTTATTCCTGTCGCTTGTCATTTTACGAAAAAATCCTTCGAATATAAGTGTTTTGGTGTCGAGAGGGACGTACGATACGCGTAAGTGTTTTTTGATAAAACGCCTAATTGACGAAATATGAAGGTTACCTCTATTTTTTAAAACGGAACTCAACTTTTTCGCTATTATAAAAGTTGTAGAGCTCGTCGAGATGAGCAAAAAAGGTATAAGGCGAAAGGCCCATTCGTTGGGCCGTTTTTGAAATATTGCCGCTCAAAGTACAAGAGTAAGTAAGAGAGTGAGTTAAGAATTCGGGGAACTTTTACTCTTGTAGTTTGAGTGGCAATATTTCACAAACGGTTCAACGAATGTGCCTCTTTCACCTTATATCTCTTTTGTTCATCTCAACGAGCTCTACAACTTTTGTAAGAGCGAAAATATCGAGTTCCCATTTAAAAAAATAGCGGTAACCTTCATATCTTGCAGATAACGCGTCTTATCAAAAACCACTTCCATGTATTACACGTCCTCCTCGACACCAAATAACTTTTATTTGAAGGATTTTTTCGTGAAATAAAAAATAACGGTGATAAATGAATTTGGCCCTCGGTAAATGTACACCCTGTATAAAGTCCCCCTCCTTTTACGATCACGCGAAGTCGTTATCGAGCAATAAATTCAATCGTCTCCGCGTCTCGCTCCTCGGGCGGCCTTCGGGAGGACATGACGATCTGCATGTGTAATGCAACGCGATGATGAGAAACGTGGCGATGTTATACGCACGTGTGTGCGTCCTCGGTCTAAATTCGCAACGCGAAGCGGCAGAACTGTTAAACGATTGCGGTCGCAGTTCGTTGTCTCTCATATTCGAGAGTGTGCGCGTGCTTTCGTCGCAAGCTCCGGCCACCGCCGGCGCGTCGCGGCGTTATCCGCGCCCTGCATCGTCTGATAATACAATAGAAATGTTGCTTCGACGTACCGCGCGCATATGTGTGCCGCGTGAGATAATAATTAGTCTCCTGTTTGCACAGATGGTGAACCTGAAGACGGCGCTGGGCGTGCAAGAGCTGACGAACAAGAAATCCAGCATCTACCGGGCTCTGGTAGCGGAGCTTCTCGGCACGATGCTGCTCAGTTTCTTCGGTTGCGGTTCGGTCATCAACGGTAACGTCGTGGCGATCAGCCTCGCGTTCGGCCTCGCGGTGGCGGGAGTCGTACAGGCAATCGGCCACGTATCCGGTGGTCACATTAATCCAGCCGTCACCATCGGGCTGATGTCGGTCGGCAAGGTAAAGGCTGCATCGTGTGTACTGTGCTACGCATGACAGAGAAGCTACAGACATCGTCTAATTGTGTATTCGGCACCAACTGATCAAATTTCATCAATGAAATTCTAAAAATAAATTTCGCCCCACTGCGAAACCCTGGCGGTTTAATGACTGCTGCTATAGATAAAATTTCATTATCGGAGCTCGTTTGTAAAACTGACCTAGTCAGTCGTAATTGCCGTTTCATATATCGGGCGACTTTAATCGTGAATAACTGGAATAACGCTGATCGTAAAAGTAGGCCAAGGAACACGAACGGTGTGATATTTTAGGTATGGGAAAATAATTTGCTCGCAAAAATGATCGATTTTTCGATATTCCTTTGAGATTTCGTCGATAAATTTGCGATTTTCGGAATCAGTGTGAAAAAATACATCGAATAAAGGAGTTGAGAATAAAATTGTAGATTTCGATTTTTTAGAAAATTTCATGGGTGACATTTTTTCAATTTTTCGCAAAAATTAAAATCTCTTGAATCAGTCGTTCGACCACCCTGTCTTATGTATTTTTTTCGCGTTGATTACGAAAAGCACAATTATTATTAGGTCGATATTTATAAAGAAGTATGAGATACTATTCCTTTTTGTTAAAGTAGAAAAATATTTTCGCCCAAAAATCACCGATATTTCTGTATTTTTTAGCAATAATAATAATAAAAAAATAGATCGTATAGGGTGGTTAATAGTTCGTCGCTATACACCGAGAGAACAGTTTACTAACAGTTACAGAATTTTATTATAAATACGGCAAAATAAATATTTCGTTAGGACAAGAAAATACATAATATATGTTAATTATTAAAATGTTTATTTCATTCAAATGGTTGTCTCAAAGGATCTAATTGTGCCAAATAAATGGTATCGCAATACTTAACGAATATTTACTTGATCCAATAAAATGTTTATTTCACCATATTCGAGCAAACATTGATTAACTACAGATAAATTATTTTCTCGGTCTATGAAAGAACCTCGGCATCACCCTGTATAGGTGTGTAGTAGCTATCGGACGGCACATGTAATATGTATGCATCTATAAATGACGTCAGTCGCTAACTCCGCATTGTTTTCGTGCGATCAGGTACCGATCATCCGAGGGATCCTCTACATACTGGTTCAGTGCGTAGGAGCGATCGCCGGATCCGCCGTGGTGAGGGCACTTACCCCGGACAACGTGTTGCTCCTGGGAGTGGTTAGTCTCCAAGGACGTGTCACTCCGGTTCAGGGCTTCGGAGTCGAGTTTTTCCTCGCTTTCGTCCTGGTTCTCGTCGTTTGCGGAGCAACCGACGCGGGTAAACCCGACAGCAAGGGAATCGCGCCGCTCATCATCGGACTGGCGGTCACTCTCGGCCATCTCATTGGTGTAAGAGAGTAATCGAAAGAAACTCGATAATTATAATCGCTTAGAAAGGAAATTCGCCCTGTTCTCGGCGCGAAGGACATTCTCACTGAAGCGTTACGCGACTCCAGGTTCCAAGGACGGGCGCTGGTATGAACCCTGCAAGGTCCCTCGGCAGTGCGGTAGTCATGGCGAGCTTCGACGACCATTGGCTCTACTGGGTCGGGCCTGCTCTCGGCGGAGTCGCCGCCGCGATGATCTACGTGCACGCCTTCGGTCAGGCCAAAGAACCGGAATTGCCCAAGCCCTACGCATCCGTCTCCACGGAGGAAAAAGAGGTACATTACACCACCAAGATGTAGCTAGAGCAACACGGGGATCCCCTGCGGCGGATATCAAGTTTCTCGCGTGTTCGATGTTTTTCATTTCCGCCCGCAAGGGTTCTTTTTGTATACCAATGTTTAACCGAGAGAAAGAGCGATGAAGGAATGAATGCGACGGAGAAAACGCCCCTTTGCGCGTGCGAGAGAGCGATGATCTACTTCCGCAAATTTGAAACATTTGTAAAGACAACTTCGTCTCTGCCCCTTACAGCGGTTCGAGTACATAGACAGCGGAAGAGGTGGCCTTTGACTTTTCGGACGACGTACGAAAAGAGAGCGAAAGAGAGAGAATGGGAGAGAAAGAGAGGGAGAGCGAGCGAACGCTTAAACAAATCCAATGAGTAATTTATAAGGAAATATACAAAGCAAGTTGTTTTGCAGCTCCAGCGGCTCACCAGCAAGAAGGGTGCCCATCCTGCTTGACTCTGCCGCTTTAATTGCCAAAACCTTGCACTCATGAGCATAACCAGCATGACGCATCGCCAATCCGTTATCATCGGGCTGCATTGCGCTTTTGTCCTCGCTCTCGCGCGGGACTGCCGAACGTGGCGATAATAATTTTACTATCACCTCATACCTATTGTGTTACGCGCGAATTTCGCTTCTTCCTATTCTCGTATTCATCATTCGTTTCATACGACGGTATCTCGTTATTTGACTTCGGAAGCGAAATTTCACCTACTTTGAATTTATCTGTGATTGTTTCGAATTGATTTTTCAAGCGTCGTCATTTTCAATAAAGATCGATCGATTTTCCGGAATAATTTTTACGGCCGAAAATTCAATTTTGAACGCTTGCTTTCATTGCATCCACCGTAACAGCATTCTTCCGCCATAGTAGACTTTAATATTAAGCTTGTACTCATTTGAAGCAAACCGTTGAAATACGCGAACTCGCTATGTCTATTTTCCTACGACTTTTGTATTAATTTATAATTGTCGCGTTTACGAGTACCTACATACTTTTCTATTCATTTCGTTTACTATAGATATAATACATAGAACAGAAATACGATATTACGTATACGAGTATAAATGTAGCAAGGAGATGTGTAATTTGAACATGTAAACCGTACTATGTGGTGTGTGTAATAAAGTATGCACACATATTTTCTACGAGACGACGTGCCTTTCACACTTTTTAATAGAATCTTTAAAACAGGAAGCTGGATTTTCGGAGGCGGAAGAAATGATTTCCAAGAGTTTCGATACGTACACACATACCACACTTTGTATTTGATACAGAGATGTAAATATTGTTTATCAAGTGTAACCTACAGGCTTTTACTTCTATCGTCGTTTATGTCTACATAAATCTTTTTTATAAATCTTGGATGTGTCGTGACCATACTGTGTCGTTGTCATTAAGAGATGCATCGCACGCTAAAATTCTTGCAGCACGTTATTTTCGAAACGAAGTTCAACGAGGAATACTTAATTCAATATTCAGCACCTGGACAAAATTATATCAATTTTCAATGACTGCGACACAAACCGGCCAAAAATTTACATAATAACTCTTACACACAATCACGATATATTCCATTTCCCTGTAAGAACTTAAAAAACCCGCGCTATGTCTATATCTATATTTATGATTTCTGCGGGAAAGTCATATCGATCTTATAAGAATTTCCGACAGATAGCGAATTATAGTCCTTGCAATAGGTACTGTACGCTAGATCAAGCGATTCGAACGTCGCGTGCAGGGTACGTAATTGGATGCATACGAACCTTAGCACTTCGGTCACATAACTGTGATTGCACTCGTTCACGTGAATTCTATTTGCACGATCATTCTTTTTTGCGGGAGTATCTACTTCATTCAATTACAACTGGCATTATCCGAAGTTTTCACGAGTCAATTTACAGCATAGATTTTCAGTTCCTTTACGGAAAAATAATACCGAGAGAGAGAGGGTTAACCGCAGCTGTAGTACTACTGATTTGTAGTAGATACTATTCGTTGGTAGCATCGACGATGACAATCGCGAATTTATTACCAGCTGGTAGCAGTACAACTGCTTGGTAGTTACGTACTATCAGTATTATTTTTCCGTGAACTATACGACTATTTTGTAGAGTTTCAAAGTTCATTTTGAAAGCGACATATACATTTGTGGTGCCATTTCTATTCTCTAAATGACATATAAAAATTCCGCAAAGTGAAGATATCACGTCGACGAAACAGGTGAGATTAAGCATTTCGCACTGCTTAAAGAATATCCATATTTACAAAACAATGTCAACAGGTGCTGAACTACTCGGCTTTGCAAGATCCCATGCAGTGTTAAAAATTAAAAGATTTCCGCGATAACAGTTCCCGAGTAATACAATAAAAGATGCGTACAAACGACTGATTTTCAAACGGAATAATCATGTGTGGATAGCGATATTTTTCTCGGTCCTACATTTAAGAGATATACATTATAGGAAGGATGTAGCTTTGCAGTTTACCTATTGCTTCCCGAGTGACTACAGGAAGAACGCTCTAAGTATTACAGAGAAAACGAAGATTACGAAAATGTAATAGTAACGTATAACGTAAAACATGATGATTATGTCTATGTATTTTTAATTTATCGCGGGAAGCAATCGAAGAATCTGTGTAGCGAAACAATCGATATCGTTTTTCGATAGCTCGGTCATTCGCAACGGTCATTCGCAACAGTCATTCGCAATCCGATGTATCTCGTTACCGCGTTCCACCGATTGTCCCAGTCATTTCAAGAATTTATAAATAGCGTGCAATGAAAACTGCTTACGATATCGATTGGCTTCTCAACAGACTCTGCACGTTTCATATCTCAACCCTCCATCTGCGAGAGTTTATCCTCAAGACTGTCCTGACTATCGTTGGTGTCGTTCAAATTGATCGTATCGTTTCCTTCCGCCAGCTCCATTATCGAGTCCTCCGCGTGTGTCTGGTCCGACTTTTGAGCACTGAGCACCTGATCCGACGTTTCAAATATATCCGTAGTCTCAGAGAGATCTTGTCCGCTCAAGGACAACGTCACATCTTCCTGGACCACTTCCTCCTGACTTATAACGTTTTCCTCAGGTTGAATCTGTTCAGATTCCTGACACTCTTGGCTTTCATCGGTTGCTTCGAGAATGCATTCATTCTCCATCTTGATAGTGGATAGTCTCTCCGTCTCGTTTTCAGCCAATTCTTCCTCCAATGGTGCGGCAGTCGTCGTGTGTTCTTCCTTTATGTTATCCGTTTCCATTGGTTGCGGAACCATATCTCCGGCGACTGATATCTGGGTCAGATTATTTAACACGTTCTCCTGCATCTTGATGACATTCTCGGTGGAGTCCAAGATGCTGCTGAGCTCGTGGCTCATATCCTCCATGGGAGGCACATCTTCCGTCTTAACCACGATGATCTTCTTATTCCCGTAAACCTTTGAGGTACTCATCACGGCTGGTTTCTTGTAGTCCTTCTTTACTGGTTCGGCCGGCGTCTCGGCCGCGGTCGGTATCGCTTCCGCTGCATTTTTCGAATTTCCTTCATCCCTCTTAGTTTGCGGCCCTTTGCCTTTTCCAGTTGCGGCGTTCTTCTCATCGCTGTCGTTATACTCCTGTTCCTCGTCGTAAATGCTCTGCTTCCTCTTAACGAAGACTCTCTTCAGCGGCAGCTGCTGCTCGTCCTCGGACTCGTCGTGTCGTTCCGGAAGCGAGTCGTCGATCTGCTCGTACTCCTGCTGCTTCCGAGCTTGGAGCTCCTCGATCTTCAACCGCTGCTGCTCTACTCGCTTCTCCAGTAGCTCCAACTTTTCCTTGGTCTCTCGATCTCCCTTGCCGGAGATCCCCGTTGCTTCCTCCTTCGTCACCTCGACATTCTGCACGGTCGTCGGCGATTTTTGACTGGACACCTGCGTACTGGGCTGCGAGGTCTTCAACTCGAATTTCGGCGAATCTCCCAACAAGGGGTCGCTCGCTTTTATCGGAGCGGTCTGCTTTTGTTCCGGCGGTGATTGCGCCACATTCTGCGTTCCGCTTTGACTTTTATCGACCGGCTTCTTCACCACCACCCGCTTTACGACATTGCCCGTTTGAAGTTTCGCCAGTTCCGCGGGATCGATGATGGTCCCGTCCGGATTCATGATCACCTCTCGCGTGGTGTCGCCGTGCCGAATAATTCTACGGACGATTACGCGCTTGGTCACTTTGTGTCCAGACGCCGGAGTCGCTTGACCGCTCTGCGCGCTGTCTCCCTCTTTACCGCTCGGCGTTCCCGCGGGTGCCTCCCCGCCGCTTCCCGCCGGTTTTCTCACGATTCTCTTGATCACTTTGATCGTACTAACCGACTTCTGAGTAGCCGCGGACGCGTCTCCCGCGTCGTCCTTAGCGGCTTGACCCGAAGTCGCGTGATTGCTCTGCGGAGTTGGCGATTTCGAGTTGACCTGACTCGTCGATTCCTTTCCCTGCTCCTGTGGAATGTTCTGGTGCTTCAGCGGGATCTTGTGCTCCTTGAACACCTGGGCGACGATCTTCTGCACCTGCGCCTCCGTGTCGTCCACGCGACCTTTCTGCGACTCCTCCGCCTGCTTCGCCGGGCTGATTTTCGAAGTGGACTGACCGCCCGGTGACAATTTAGTCTTGGACTCCTGCATCTCTCCCCGACGTTGGATCGGCATGAGCGTCTTGATCGTCTTCTTCACGACGTTCCCGTCCTTCCCGCGCACGAACACGACCTGCTCCTTCCTATCCTCCTTCTCGTTCCTCTCGGCTTCCTCTTCGCTCTCGGCGGGCTCGTTCTTTGGCAGTTTCTTTACAATATACGCCGGCGGCTCGTAATCGTCGTCTCCGTCCGAGTACTGCTCCTCCTCCTCCTCCTCCTCGGAATTCGACTCGAGCTTATCCTTCGACGAGTCGGGCTGCAGCCCGTCGGGTCCCATCTTCTCGCCAGCCTCGATGTGCTGCTTGATGTGCGTCACGTAGTCCGCTCGGTTCCTGCACGACTCCTGGCAGACGTCGCAAGTCAGGCCCATCCTTGTGCGTTTCGTGTGCGTCAGTTGATGCACGTCCAGACTCTCCTTGCGCTTGAAGGCCTTGCCGCAGTCCTCGCAAACGTGACGCTTCTCGACGGAGTGAGAGCGCATGTGGCGCGTGAGATGATGCGACAGGAAGAAAGATCGGGGGCAGAGCTTGCACATGTACGGTCTGTGCCCGGCGTGGGTGCTCAGGTGACGAGCGAGCTTGGTGCTGGTCCGGAAGGCCTCCTTGCAGTACTCGCAAACGAAAGACTTGTCCTCGCTGTGCAGCACTTCGTGGCGCTCCAGGCCTTGCTTATAGGTGAATCGCTTATTGCAGATGTTGCACTGATACGGTTTTTGTGTCTTGTGCGACGTCTCCTCGTGTTTCTCCAGTTCCTCGGTCGTGAAGAACTCGCGGTCGCAGTGCTGGCAGCCGAATCGCGGCTCGTCGCGGTGCATCTTCTCGTGACGCTGCAGTAGGTTCGCGCGCGCGAAATTCCGCTGGCAGACGGGACAGGTGAACGGCTTGTCCTCGGAATGCGTGGCCATGTGCTTGGCCAGATCGGCTCGAGAGAAGAACATGCGTTCGCACTCGGTGCATTTGTAATTGCGATCGCGATGAGCCCTCTGCATGTGCAGCACCAGGGCTTGCCTCAGCGGGAAGGTGCGATCGCAGTGTTCGCAGGCGTGAACCCTTATCTCGCCCGGCTCGAGTTTTCGATCGTCCTTCTCGTTGGAAGCTTCCTGATCGCCCTCGCTGCCTCCGTCTTGCTCCTCCTCGTAAAGTTCTCGCTGCTTCTCGGCTTCCCTCTGCCTCTCCCTTTCTCGCTCTCTGGTTTCGCGTCTCTCGGGACCCTCCACTCTGGGCTTCTTCGGCTGATCGCTCTGCATTCTCTGGTCGGTCGAACGCTTCATACCCGTCTCCGTCGGAGGTTCGTTGGGAATGGGCGGAAACGGCCTCGGTAAAACGCCCGAGAGCGGGTAAGCCCTCAAGGCTTCGTCGGCTTTTTTACATTGCAATTTGAATTTGTACGATCGGTCTAAGTTCCACCGACATGTGCTACATATCATCTGTGGCATTCCGTCTGCGGCGTAAACCTTGAACAATTGCGATTCTTTAACTTTCTTAACAATGGGATAAACCGCTTTGATTTAGGTACTGTATTCTGGAAAATAGGAACGGTGCGGGTGGTTCAGAGAGTGTTTATCAAAATTCGATAAAAACTTAATTACCCGCATAATAATTAGGCGAGTATAAAATACGTAGGGTTAACCGACCGGTAATTGGCCACAACTTGCCGTTCGAAAAGCATTTAAGTGTTCATTCATTGGTAAGTGGCCATTCACTAGTCGGTTTACCCTATATCGATATACAATTCAGTTTTTCAATTGATGTTTTCTTGAAAAAAGAAGAAACCCAGGTAAAACAAAGTTGCGATTCTCAAAAAGTTTTCTAAATGTAATACAAAATGAATAACTAATGTCTGTCCAAAAAGCAACTTATTTTTCAGATCTTTAAGATATCTTTAAGATAATTACATTCAGATAATTTTTTGAAAATCGCCATCTTGTACTATCTTGGGAATCCTGGTAGAACAAGATGACGATTTAAAGATAGTTATCTAAATGTAATATAAAATGTGTAACTAATGTGTCCTCAAAAGGCAACTCATTTTTCAGATACCTTTAAGACACCTTTCATCTAAAATAAATATCTAAAATATAAAATAAAAATGTAAAATAAATATAAAATGAAAATCTAAAATAAATAAAAATTTTCGAAAAACATTAGTCATACATTTTGTATCACATTCAGATAACTTTTTAAAAATCGCCATCCCGTTCTACCTGCGAAGTTTCATTTTTAAAGTAAATAATCAAAATCGTTTTCCCGCAAAAATAACGAGTTCATCTCGCAAGGGGGTAACGGGGAAGCGCGCGACGAATGCACATCTGTCCTACGTGCATTCCTTCCCGATCCCTCTTGCGTTTGATGCGAAGTGATACGTTCAATGCGATTCAATGGTTAACTCGATCGATAACGAAGATATCTACATTGCCAGCGCGAGTAAACGCTATTGACTCGCCTCTATTTCGCCGATTAGTTATATTCCGATCAAAAGCACTCGGAATATTTCGATCGAACGTACTGCGAATACATCCGGGTGGGAACTAGAGGCGGGGAAGATGAAAATGAGATTTAATTCTATATTACCTCGATGGCGACACACGACATAATCTGCAGGGTAAGCGGCACCTGAAAGGGCTTGCTGTGGTCCCTCTCGTACATGTAGCTCAGCGGTTCCGACTCCGTGAGGCAAAATCGACAGACCCGCCTGGAACGGAGCGGCGCCGGTCTGTTCTCCATTTCGTACACAAGCGACAACGCGGACTCGATTTAACGAAGGACTATCACTCGCGTTATTTTACTCGATCGCGCATCAAGAAAGGCGACGCCGAGCGTCGGTAAGCGTCGCGTCACGACCGCGAGCGGGACAAAGTATACTACCGCTATGGCGGATAGCTAAACTCGGATTCGTTTCCTCGCTGCGTGGCGTCTCTTGTACGGCAACTCGATCACAGCGCCGGGCTTTGCTCAGTAGCGCCGCCTCCGTGGGTTCGCGTGAGTTCGCACTCCACTGGTAAAGAACTTTGATGATCATTGAAGCACTGACGTAAAGATGGTTTGAAGTTTTGCCGTAGCAGCGCCGACCTGGTTGGAACTTTAAATCAATAGATTAATTTCCCTCGCTTACAATGAGAAGAGAAATTTTGCGAATATTTTGCAAATAAAATACGATTGCTTATATCACGGCATCTCGAGCCATTCTACATTTTCATGTGAAACTTACTTCTTTGACTTTTTTTCAACTATTATCAAAACGTTATCGTTCCTTCCCAAATAATATATGAGTTGGTGTGGTCCTCATACTCCCGATTCTTGTAACGAATATGTTCAGCAGTTACCAAGAGTCGAGGAGCTCCAATATCACGGAGTTCTTCGAGCAGACGTTCCCGAAGAAAACAAAGATCCTCGGGAATTGCGCGAAAGAAGAGCTGTACGTCTCTGGTCGGATCAGCGGGGGACATTGTCCTCCCGGGGACCGGTGACCGAGTTCTCGCTGACGTTAGAATCTTAGAATGTCAAGGTCAATCGCAAGAACTAGCCTTTCAGCTTTTGTCGTCTTCCTTTTCTCTCGTCGTAAACGGCCGCGACTTCGTCGTCCGAAGGTCTCAAAGTGGACAACGCGTCGTTGACCGGCCACCAACCGCTAAGCGGACGGCCTGCAGTAAGGATTGCCGCGTGAAAAATCTCCGAGCTAGCAAAACGCTCCGATGCATCGTGGTCAGCGTGAAAAGTCTACATCGAGATGTGTACGGAGAGCTAGAGAAAGAGAGTGTGCGTAAGACTCTCGTACAGGGAAAGTTTTTAACGAGACATACTCTCCCAGTCCTTCGAGATCACGTTCAACGCTCGACGGACGAGTTCCAGGCGAACGTCCATCTCAAGCAGCAGAGCAACGTATAATATTCTCGAAGGGTGCAACCGAAAGCGTCTCGTTGCTCTAATGTCGCGCGTACCTATACGTATAGGAAACCAACCTATTCTAAGCAACACACTTTGGTCAAAATAACGTCACCAACTAATTAATGTCATTATTTTTGTTTCGGAATGGCATCAAACGTCTTTCAGAAATGGCAAAACAATGAGATTTTATCATTATTTTGTCATTTCTAAAAGACGTTTGATGTCGTTTTGACAACAAAAAAATTACGTCCTTTAGTGAGTGACATTACTTTGATCAAAGTTTGTTGCTTGTGATACGAGGGCCCAGAAGATCCTAGCGAATAACGGAGAACGTGACCTCGGTCAGGCAGACCCTGAACTTTCCCCTTCCACCCATCCGGAAGGCTACGAGTTCAAGGTGGCCCCACCGAATTTCCCGCCATGAAGTCTACGGCTGGTACAATGACCCCGCGTATTTGCCCGTACCTTGGGACAACAACGTCCAATGTCAAGGCAGGCGCGTCCACTTCGCTGGAGATCGCGTATCATGTATAATTGCGTCTAATACGACTCGACGTCTTCGTGTCACTCTCTCAGGAGTGAAAAGGACATTAGATAAATCAGATGCTCCATGACTATATCTCCGGGCTAGGAGGTATTAATCGTACCACGGACGATTAATTAAACCGGTTGGGTATTACCTTGTATCTTGCGAAGGATCGACCGAGGGTCTTCAAGTTATACGTAAAGGACTTACAACCACGGATCCGTCCTAGAGGAGTAAAGTGGTAGCGGGGCTCAAGGACGATCCAACGAGTTGCGCGACCTCGAATCAGAGGAGCTAAAAACGCCGATACGCCGTTACACGGAAATCGTCTTGACGAGGACACGTCGCTGCTGCAGAAGCTGCAGTGAGAACAATAACTCGGTCGATTTAATCAAAATTGAAGACACAAGTGGATAAAGGTGTCATGTAACAAAAAGTTGGTTCTGAGATATTTGAGTTTGTAGGCCGCCTTCCATACAGTAGACATATGGAATACTAAACTTACTCCATGTAATATACATATGGGTTTTGAATGGCATTAGAGCTATCCAAGATTTACCAGAAGTTACATTGGGACATAACACTTTCATCCACTGAGTGATCTCATTTTTTATAAAAATGTTACATGACACCGTAATCCACTTGTGTCTTCAATTATGGAGACGATGACCAAATCGTTTAGTGAAATATGGATCCTCCATATGTGTTTAGTTAAACTGACTACTTTTTGGTTAGAATAACTAAACGTTTGGTTGGAATAACATTCGATCAGAATAACTAAATATTTAGTTCAACTGATCAGTATTTTGGTCAGAATAACTAAACGCGTTTAATTAGATGCATTTTCTCATTTCGACCTAATTATTTTTCTTAGTGTGCAAATCGTGGAGAGTTGCTAGCGACAGTTTAGCCATCATGCGTATTCTATCCTGGTAAAGTATTTTTTTAGTGCGATGGAAATATCTCGGCATATTTTATACCCCTTCAAGAAGGTAAGAAAAACACAGAGAAAAATAGCTTAATTAAAATGACAAAACGCATCTGGTTAAACATATTCAGTTATTCTAACTAAAATACTAGTAAGTTTAACTAAATATTTAGTTGCTCTAACTACATATGTATCTAATTATTCTAATCAGAATAAGTGCCAGTTTAACCAGAGAGATGGAAGGTCCATATTTCATCGAACAGTTTGGTCGTGGCCTCCAAGATTTCGGTTAGATTGACCAGCTTATTTTTCTCAGTGCACGATTCATGCACACCTGTTGCTTCCCCGAACGGAAAGCCAATAACACCACGCGTGGATCACTCGTAGTCAGCCGTAGGCCAATCTCCAGGGCCTACCGAGAGATCGTCACGCTGGAAGCCGCCGCGGGGTTCCTCGCCTACCCGATAATCACGTCGTGGTACGGTATTTTCCCGGAATGCCTGCCCCATCCGCGACCTTCCCGGAATAGTGTGACCAGCAATGACCTTGAAGACAGTTACCACGAGCAGTGGACCTATAAACCGCGAGAGGTGCACGACCCGCCCGTACGACCTTCTTCGCCGGTATCGCGATCGCGCAGTGGGCCGACCTGATAACGCGCGAAACTCGCCGGAATTTCATTTCTCATCAGAGTATGAACAGCGCGATAAAAATACACGTAAAAGTTCAAAGCGATCGAGAGCCAACATCGAACCTCTGTTCACTATCGATCAATGATGGTCCAATCCTGTTCTTCCGAAGGTCGAACCACGCACGGACGGGCAACCCATCGAAACCCGTTTCGAGCCCGAATCGAAATTTGTCATCCGGTTTAGACCGTCTAAAAATAGGAAGCCGGATAAAACGAGCACTCGCCCATAAGCGATCACCGCGTCCCGCAGATTTCCTCGCGCGCTCTTCGTAGTAAAACGTCCCGCGGCGAAGAAGTCCGTGATATATCGCCGGTCCGCTCGCCCGCTTTTGTCCGCTCGCTATAAATAATCCGCCGCGCGTATCGTGAGAATCGTCTCTTTGTACGACGGCGACGATCGCGACGACGAACGACTAGACGGCAGAAACCCGGAATGGGTGTTCGATGCGAGCATGCAGAAGAGCGGCTCTCCTTAGGCTACGGCGCGGTGCAGGTCGTCGAGAGTGTCGAGTGTTGTAACTCGTTGCTCGCCGGGCCCAAAGTGGGGGAGGGATATAAGGCTTTGAGTCCCCGTTCGAGAGCCCCAGTAGCCTCTAGTCATCAACACGTATACTAGCGACCATCCTTAACGCCGGAGCCGTGCCCGGGCCTACGAGGTGCCGAGACTACTGACTCCCCTCCCCCCCTGCAAGCCCCCCCCGCCTCCCACTCCAACGACATCATGAAGAAGGAGGTCCTTTGTCTCCTCGTTTGCCTCGGTGAGTTCTGTACATGCTTTCTCTCTCGACCTTGCTCGTAGCGAAAAGACGGTCTTGCCGTGCGCGGAGCGTTTCGATCCTTTTATTTGGGCTTCCCCGTCCGATGTAAATCCTTGAGAAAAATCCTTGCGCTCTCTCTCTCTCTCTCTCTCTCTCTCTCTCTCTCTCTGCTGTCGTTGCAACGCGGTCGTTAAGTCTTTTTTTTTGGCTGGTGCAAAGTTCTGCGATCACGCTGAGGAAAATAATTTGGTCTATTTATAGTAACTCAAATCTTCGAGACGATAATCAAACCGTTTGGTGGAATATGGATCCTCCTTCTGTTTGGTTAAACTGACCGTTCTTTTTGGTTAGAATAACTCAATATTTGGTTCAACTGACCAGTATTTTTATTAGAATAACTAAACGCGTTTAACTCGACGCGTTTTGTTATTTTAATCTAATTATTTTTCTCAGTACAGATTTCCTCTCTCGCTGCGGAAATATTATAGTAGAAAGTAACTCCGACACAAGAAGGGCGGTTATTTTGCGATGAGAAGAATTCTATCGAGTTTCTCTATTCCGCGGGAGAAAATGGGGATTCGGCGTGATTTATTCTACGTATTTTCAACAGTCAGTGGGATTCGAGGGGTTTTCGTGGTTGGTAATATTGCTTCTAGACTGGTCTATCGCTTTCTATTATTCCGGTCGTACGAATTACCCAAGAAGCGCAATGTGAAATAAAAGGCAACTGGAAGGAATTGCTATAAGAAGCATAAATATTACGAAGCGGTGTGGTACCAATCATAAAAATCACTAATGCATCCCCCGCTCGCGAGAAATACGAGTAAACCGCATACGCTATACCTCTCTCTTCTCCAGCTACATATGTATATTGAGAGGAGAGTTTATTTGTAGGTAAAAAATATATACTTGATTTTGTGACGAAAGGAATATTTCGTTGTGGACCAAGTAATAATATATTCTTATTAAAAAATCTCTTTTTTGTTCAAACGGAAATAAAGCGATAGCTAACGAAAATTTGCTTGGCTCAAAGAAATATCTCATTCGCCGTAATCAAGTATACGTATACTAACTATAAATAAACTCTTTTCTCAGTGTACGTAAGAGTTTCGAAACGACAATCTTTGTTCCCGGAACGCGCACGCCGTATACCAAATATTTCACGCGATTCCACGAAGATTATTCCCACTCCTCCGAAAGTTATCGCGTGCAGCGAAACGATCCGATCGCGAATACATTCGAATTCGTTCGACCTCGCGGTCCCACGATTTCCCAGAATACGTGATCGAGAGACGGTATCGTGGCCATGGATCCGATCGATTCGTCTTGGAGTCGCATCCCTCCGTTCGGATCGCGTCTCTCCTTCCTTCCAGCGTTATCACTCGCGGAGCAACCCTCACGGGAAACTGGAAAGCGGCGGTTGCGATCGTGCCGGACGATTAAGCGACATTTAAAGTCCCGTCTCGCGCCTCGCACTTTCTCACTTACTTTCTTTCTTCTCGGCGAGGTCGACCGGCGTCTTTTTCCGTGCGTCGCGCGTTCCGTCCGTCCGTCGTGGTTCTTGGACGCGGACCCCGTCATGGGAAGGAGCGAGGTTGCTAACCACTCCTTTCCTCGACGCCCTCCTCGTATCTCCGCGCCGTCGCTCTCATTGTCTCTCGCTCGCGCGACGGCATTTGTGCTGGTGCACGAGCGACAGTGCGGAAGTCGATGAATGTAGGGTTGAAGTGGGAGAAGCGTGATTGAGGTACAAGTTCGAAATCGATTGCAGATATCGAGAAAAAGTTTAAACGAAAAAAATGTTTCTATATATTTTCACTATAAAAAATACTGCTCTACGTTTTTTGCGTTTTGAAATAATCGCGTTCAAAGTTAAATAGAAACTGGGACATCCATTCCATTTTTGCCCTACACTGAGAGAAGAAATTGTTGGTGCCAAAAAAAAAATGCTTTCTTTAATCAAAAATATAAACATGATTTCAGGATCAATCCACGATTTTCTTCGTGCGTGAAAATACTTGATAGACTCGAGTAGTTGTTCTTTTTGCGCAGAAAGAATTATTTGTTTCTCCGACGGTTCTCTCTTGAATCAAGAATATGTATTCTTCGACCAAGAATCTGTATTCTTAAATATTTTTAAGATCATATTATGTTCTTGAGATTCGAGATGTATTTTTTTAAGGTTTAAGAAAATGTTCAAAATCAATTATCTCGAAATTGACTGGAGATAACGAAAACAAGTTTCAATAAAAAATGTTTCCCTGTATTTTTACTACAAAAAAGCTACTTTACGTTTTTCGTATATCTCCACTGCGTTTTGAGATAATCGCATTCAAAGTTAAGTAGAAACTGGGGCATCTATCCTACTTTTACCCTACTTGTAATATAAGATTGCACGTGCGGAATGGAATGTACATACGTAGAGAGACTATCTGCGTATGCGCGCGCTGCGTACAAATCGCGCTCGATCGATTTTCGATCGTCGAACAGGATCTCTCTTATCCATTTGTTTCCCCGCGTGGGGCGACATGAATCGCGATACGCGACACGAATAAGTGAAACGAACGGAATGTCGAAACGTCGCGACGGGGAAACTGAAAAATACAACCGGATTGTGCGTTGTTTCGCAGGGGCCGTCAGCGCGCTCTCGAGGAAGCAGGAAGCCGCAGAGCAGAGTCGTCGCAAGGCTGCGCAGCCCAGCCCGAAGAAGCCGCAGGCCGCCGAAGAGGAGGAGTACGACGACGAGCTCTCGGATCAGTGCCCGGAGCCTAACGGCTACTTCCCGGATGCCGAGCAGTGCGACAAGTACTACGACTGCAGGGACGGCAAGATCACCGAGAAGCTCTGCCCGGACGGCTTGGTTTTCAATGACTTCAGTCCGCAGCACGAGAAGTGCGACTTGCCATTCGGCATTGACTGTTCCAAGAGGCCGAAAATGCGTGAGTGAAAATGATTGTCGATCTGCTCGTGATACACTGAGAATAAATGAATAATTGCTGATACCAAAGAAATGTTTCTTCAATCCAAAACAGGATATAATTCCAGGATCAAGCCATGGTTTTCTTCGAGCAAAAAAAATATTTGATAGAGCGCGAGTACACCGAGAAAACAGTTTATTTGTAGTTAATAAACGTTTGTTTGAATATGGCGAGATAAACATTTTATTGGCTGAAGTAAATACTCGTTAACTATTACGATATTTATTTCGCACTATTTGATCCTTTGAGGCAACTATTTGAATGAAATAAAGATTTTAATTACCATATATTTTCTTGTCCTAATGAAATATTTAGTTCGCTGCATTTAAAATTAGATTTATTAATTGTTAATAAACTGTTTTCTCGATGCAATTGCTTTGTTTTCGCAGTTTCTTGTTCCAACGAAGGTACTCTTGAATTAAAAAAAAATATATATATTCATCACAACTAAGAATCTGTATTCTCTTAAATATTTATAAGATCATGTGTTCTTGATTGAAGATATATTTTTTTGACACATTAGCAATTATTTCTCTCAGTATAGGCGATGCTGATATGTCGATCGCTGGGGATCGCGCAGTTCAGGAAAACTCGCATTTCTCAAAAACATATTTATTTCGTTCCGACGAATATCGATTCGATCCGGACAGGTAACCCGGATTCGCCCGACTATTCATTCGAATCGAATTAACGCTTAGCGAGGACCACTCGAAAACAGGTTCTCTTCTTCGTCGTTATGGCACCAGCCCAAATTATCATCGCCTTCTTTCGAATTTTTCGATCTTTAAGGATTTCGTCCTAGTTGGATTCACTAGGAAAGCCGCCATGTCTTTTCCAAGATTTTAGATTCCTCCTCATTTCCAGATAAAGAGTGTTTCACTGACGAACCATGGTTCCTCTGCTAAATGAGTCCTTCGAATTGTCACACGTGTTCCCAGTTTTGTTAACAAATGTTCCTTTAATAGAAACAATTTCACGAAAGGTCCCCAGCACTCCCCGGAACTGACAAATCATTAATTACCGTACTACAATAGTCTACCATGAAAAACAAAGACCACGTGTAACAATTTCACGGTCTCCTTTACCCGAAACACCATATTTAGTCAGTGAAATAATTTTCACTTGAAAATAACAAGCGATCTGAATTCTCACTAAAACACCACCCGACGCTTATCATCCGGACAGACTCCGCGCCTAAGAATCTACGTAAAACAAGGCGACTTCACAAACCGGATTCTTAACAAAAAATCACTATCGATCCGCAGAGGAGCCCCACCCCAGCACTCACTGTCCTCGCATGCACGGCTACTTCGCCCACGAGGACACCTCGATCTGCGACACCTTCTACTACTGCGTGGAGGGTAAATTCAACATGATCACCTGCCCGGACGGCCTGGTCTTCTCGCCGAAGACCGGCATCTGCAACTGGCCCGACGAGGCCCAGAAGAAGGGCTGCGGCTCGCGCGAGCTCTTCAACTTCACCTGCCCCAAGGTCGACGAGTCCGTGGCCGCCACGCATCCCCGCTACCCCGACGCCGAGGACTGCCAGTACTTCTACGTCTGCGTCAACGGGGAGATCCCCAGGCGAAGCGGATGCAAACTCGGTCAGGCGTTCGACGAGCGCACCGGGAAGTGCGACTGGGCCAGGAAGATACCGGAATGGTAGGCCGAACGTCTCGAGGTTTCGCCGGTTTTCGCCATCCCCGATCCCCTTTTGCGTAACGTGACCTCTCGAAAACCGCGTCACGAGGTGGCGCGTTGTAGTTTCGACGGTAAAAAGCTCCCGATTCGACGCGCCGAAGGCTCGACCGCGAGCGCTCGGCACGCCGGTTTCACCGCGCGGGATTCCAAGTTCTGGGATCGTCCGCGCGACGAAAGAAACGAGCTGGATGGATCGCGATTCGAATCGGGGAGTCGTAGTCGCTCACGCTCGATCGTACATTTCTTTCTCTCCGATTACAGCAAAGACTGGTACAAGGATCAGCTGACGGACGAGCAGCTCGACGCGCTGGAGAACCCGCCGCCGAAGCCGAAGCTGTCCGGAGGCGAGAACAGGAGAAAGAGCCACCGGCCTTCCCAAAAGAAAGACTAGACCTCGCGTAGATTAGGTTAAGCTGTTAATTTTAACTCTGTTTGTACAATAAACTTACGATAATTTTAATTACTGATATCGTCCGCATTTCTTTTTCCTTCTTTCGACGACTTTCACGCTACATTATGCGTATAAAGCACCTCGATTCCCCGTTGTTCGAAAAGAGCCAAGATGGTCGACAATTTGTAGCTTTTCAACATCGAATTTAATCGATCTTATAAACTCTGATTGGCACATTTTGATTGCACTCGTAAAAACGACGTATTTTAACTTACCCTGAGTTTTGCAGGGTATTGAATTTTTCTCTCGCACTTCGCCTCACTCTCCTAACGAGTTTGACGAGCCTATGCCCACAGTGCGCACGAAAATCGGGCGAAAACGGAATTTCGGGAGAAATCCCGCTTGCGAAACTAACCAATTCCAGCGTTAATTCCTGATTCGAACGCTCTATTTGCCTCGGGCGGTGAGGCGAGGCGAAGGGGTGTTGGCGCCATCCCCCCGAAATTCCATCGAGGCGTAAGGTAATTGTCCCAATAGGCGAACGGCTGAGCTCAATATCCGGACAGGCATAAAAATTCATGCACTCTCTGAAACTAATATTGGTTTGATCGAAAGAAACGCGTTTTTGAATAGTCCTAAGAATACGTTTATTCGGTTAGAATGATCATCGATTAGATGTATATAAGTATTATTGATTTACCTTAATATTATTTGGATCAAATTGGTATTCGTTCGAATCGAATAGATATGCTCTTAGGACTATTCAACAAAAGCGTTTATTTCGATGAAGCAAATTTTTTCTCAGTGTACAGTAGATTTTATTCTTACCAGTGACACTTCCTGTATACATCTTTAATTTATTGAAGATTTTTTTTCACTAAGGTAAAAGTACCAGTGTCCAGACACATTCCAATATCCGGACATATTTACGTATAACATAAATTATTGAATGCTGCGAAAGAATCTGCAATAAATTAGAGATGCTCACGACAGATTCCATCTAGTAAGAACACTGAATCAAATCTGCTACATACATTTTTATGGTTGTCCGGATATTGGTCATAATTTATGTTAGTCGTTCCCTTTTACCCCATTTAATAATTTGAATTATACTCAAATATGTCCGACGGCTAGGACGTGTTCTGCTATTGGTACAGCTGCCTTACACGCGCTCGTAACGAACGTCACGCGCCCTCGTAACGAATTGTGCGACGATTACCGGGAAAATGCTTTCGTGGAGTGAAAATAAACGGAGAACATTCTTCGGCGTCGCGTGGCGTCACACCGCGACGGTACCAGGGCCTTTCGCCTCGAGCGGCTATATACACGCCTCGCTTCTTGTATTCCCCCCCAATTTGTCTATCAACTCGCCCGCCACGTTTCGATGCTGTTTTGCCGCTCCGCGGTTACGTACCCAGCTACATCGTCCTTTCCGGAAGTGTTTGTCTTCCTCCGGCCATCGCGGACTTCCCCGGGCATTTTTTCCAATCGCCACGGTCGGCGTTTCGATTTCGGAATTCACCGATCGTCGATACCACTTTGCATTTGAAAAAAAACCTCACTGGAGGATTTAAATCTATGCATATAACAGAACATGTCCTGACCGACTGATTGATTCATCAACGCTGAGCCGAAATCGCTGAAGCTATTTATATGAAATTTGGACAGTAGGTTTCTTTCGTGACATAAGCACCCACTGAGAAAGGATTTTACGAAATTCTTCCCCTGAGGTGGTAAAATAGGGGATGTAAGTTTGCATGAAAATTCGTCATTTTTGAAGTTATATCCATGGAAATTGGTATTTGGCCTTTCGATCAGAAATTAAGAAAGACGTGTATCAGGATTTTTGAAAATTTATCCCTTAAAGGGATTGAATAGGGGTTGAAAATTTGCATGGGAATTTCTATTCCTTTCGAGATCCACGCCGACAAAGTCGCGGATGAGAAACTACTCAATTCACAGAATTCTTCAAGAAACAGCGTCACCTTTCCTCGCAGTCCAGCCGTATAATCGACGCATCGATAAATATTATATTTCCAGCGGCAGATTCCTCGCGACTGAAAGATCGCGCGACCTTTGCAATTTTCTCCGAAAGCCGGAGAAGGCTCGAGCGGGCGAGCTTCGGATGTGTCGGAAATGTCGGATGTGTGGAAAGAGCATAGGTCGGACGGACCGATAGACGCGTATGTAGCGGAGAAGAAAGAAGTCCAGGGAGGGGGGACAGAAGGAGAGAGACAGAGGAGAAAAGACAGGGAAAAGTGCATGGTCACTCGTCTCGGATAATCCCGATTCTCGACGACTCTTCCACGGCATTCGCGGCGGCCAGAGGCGGCGCACGGCGTGGCTGTGCGACACGACGGCGTCGAAAGTGGGGAAGTTGACGCATAGTGGGGGTTGCCAGGGTATACCCGGAGGAGAGCCGCCGTCGCTGCAGTCTCTCGCGACGAGACGCCATTCCAAAGAGAGCCCAAAAATTATCTATAATAGTTGTTGCAATACGTTTCCGTAATCGTACGATATCTTTCTCGACGGTCACAATCGCAGTTTCAAAATGACCAAAGTGTCGCTGATGGTGTTGCTGGCCTGCACGGCCGTCGCATGTGAGTATCTCGTTATCGGTTACTCGCGCATTTCCCGTTCCGCGGGGAGGAGGTTCGATAGTTTTGTGATTAACGGGTCCTCCCGTTTTTTTTAAATAATTCCAAGTACGGTTTAAAAGCCGCGCAAAAAGTTTGGCCGCTCGTGAAGAAATATTCCGGTCGATCAACTCGTTGAGTCAACATTTTTTAAATACCTAACGAGACGCGAATGCGATCGACTGAGTAATCGAAGTACTCGCGTTCCGCGCGCTTCGAAATACGAACGCAGCTGCGTCTGTGTCGCGCCGCGCGCATCTGCATACGGGTGCGATGCACTTTCCCGACAGACGACGCGCGCTTTGAATTTCAAACGGGGGAATCTTGCGAGTTTCCTGCGGACGTCCGACGCGCGGCTCCGGGTCATTACGCACCGCACGTACAGCAGTGATCGCCGCACCAGTCGCGGAGCGTGAATCGCGGCGGGGAAAGTCAGCGGAGAAATGCGCAGAGAAGCGACGCGATCGCGCCAACGGTGACGGTATCCCGCGACTGTACGCGCCTTTTGCAACGACCTGCATCGCCGGGGCGAATGCGTTTCGATCGCGCGAGAAAGAAGGCTTATCTATAGACGCAGTAGACGTATCGCGCGCGCGCGCGCGCTTACACCGCGTGTGTGCAAGCCGACGCGGCACCGCGATATACGACGGTTGGGAGACTTTCTAAAATGCAAATGCCACCGCGCTGTCTCCCGATCGATTGCGCAAGAAATCTTACCGCCGCATGCAAAGCGGATATCGCGAATTATGTAACGAAAGCAGCGAGGATGATCGCGTCCGTCGTGATCGCGAGGAGAAGCGATTCGTACCTACGCGCGAGACGAATGCGAGCATTTCTCGATCCTGCTTTCTCCCATCGTGGAGAGCACGATCTGCACAGAGAGAAGAACCTGGTCAAAGTTCATCAAAATAACTGTTTGGTGAAATACGGATCTTTTCTGTCTGTCTGGTTAAACTAAGCATTTTATAGTTAGAACAACTGGACATGTAGTTAGGATAACGAAATATTTGGTTCAACTTACCGAACCGAGAAAGAGGAGTTTATTTGCATTTGATGAATATTTGTTTGAAACGGCGAAATAAACATTTTATTGGATCAAGACGATATTCGTTAATTATTACGATGTTTATTTGGCACGACTTAAGACTTCGAGGCAACCATTTGATCGAAATAAATATTTTAATAATTAACATGTATTTTCTTGTCTTAACGAGATATTTATTTCGCCGTATTTTCAATTACATTTATTAACTATTAGTAAACCGTCTTCCCGGTGTAGTTGCTTTTTTCGCGCAGGAAGAATTTCTTGTTCAAAAATGACGGTACTTTTAAATCAAAAATATATACTCTTCGACCAAGAATTTTGTTCGAAGACAAAATATTTGGTTCAACTTACTAGTATTTTGGTTAGGACAACTAAATTCGTTTATCCAGTCGCGTTTTATCATTTTAACCATTTTATTTTTCTCGGTGTATCCGTATCTTAAACTCGACGTCCGATGGTCCCTAAAACATTATCGCGTGCTTTTTCGTAGACGGAGCTTACAATTGTCCGGCGAAGGACGGTCAGTACGAGGACTCGAAGCAGTGCGACAAGTTCTACGAGTGCACGGACGGCGTAGCCGTGGAGAAGTTCTGCCCGGACGGCCTCGTCTTCGACCCCCTGAACCGCAAGATCAACAAGTGCGACCACGTCTTCAACGTCGACTGCGGTGATCGCCTGGAATTGCGTAAGGGCCGCGTTTCTTTTTCCACGCGAGATACGCGAGATTCGATTACCGGCGGAGGAATCGAGACGGGGATAATATAGTCGTATCGGAGAAAATGTAGATTACAGTTCGTAGGGACGTTGCGAAGTCAATATCGGTGTATTCTTGAAGAAGCAATTTGCGTGACTCCATGGAAAAAAGTAAATCGCAGTATTTCCAAAGTTTGTAGTAAATTTTGGAACAAAGCTAATTCACTACCACGATAATTACAATTTTGGTAAAAATTACAGTAAAGCTCGTAGAAATTGCTGTGTAATTCTTATTAAAACTTTAGTCATCGCAAAGATAAATCGGCCTTTCTCCGAAATTCACCACAAACTTTGCAAATCCTACGTATCATTCCCTTCCGCGTTTGCTCGTAAAACGGTGCTCGACGTCTCGTTAAAAAAGAAAAATAACAATCAATTAACTCGCACCCTCAGAACCGCCCCAACCGAAGAAGAACTGCCCCAGACGCAACGGATTCTTCGCCCACCCCGAGCCGTCCGTCTGCAACGTCTTCTACAACTGCATCGACGGCGAGGCCATCGAGATCACCTGCACCACGGGCCTCCACTTCGACGAGTACAGCGGCACCTGCGTCTGGCCCGACAGCGCGGGACGCGAGGTAACGACGCCGATAAAAACCGCTCCGAGAGACGCGTTGTATAACGGGCGCAAGAAAGCCGTGACAAAGGGACGCGAGAAACTCTCGACGCAGAGCACCGCGAAAAGAAAGTATCGCGCCTGGCCGGGGACGGGCGATTATTATAAAATTCTTACGAACGCGGCGCGACGATAAAAGTTTTCTCGCGCGCGTCGCGCGGCTCTCCGCAGTGGTCAGGCCCGCAGTGGTCAGACGCAAGGCGCGATCCGCCCGCCGTGTTTCCTCCCGGGCGAATCGTTGAGCCGTTCCTCTTTCAGGGTTGCGGCGTCGTCGGCAAGAAGCTGAAGGACGGTTTCGAGTGCCCCAAGGAGGGTCAGGTGGACACCAGAGGAATGGCGGTGGACCACCCCAAGTACGCTCACCCCGAGGACTGCCAGAAGTTTTACGTTTGTCTGAACGGGTCGACGCCCCGCGAGCAGGGATGCAGCGAGGGTACCGTTTACAATGACGAGCAGCAGAGGTGCGACGCGCCCGAGAATGTGCCCGGATGGTACGTAGCGAGGATTCTGTAGAGCGTTCCGCGTTTTTTTTTTCTGCATTTTGCTGACGTTTCCTCGGTTATAGAAGCATCGTTGCACTCTGAATCGTAATTATACCGTTCGGGAAGCGGTGCAAAAACGTGCGAGGTAAACACCCGTACGTTGAAAATTTATAGCTGCCGTAAAGAAAATCGCAGACCGTTTGTGTCTCCACTTTTAGCGCCCCTTTCGCGTATACTCGTTGCTCCTTGCTTCGGCTAAATTCCCCCCGGACAAAGTCTGCGTCATTCGCACGACGCGAGAGGAAATGACGCGCAATGCAGAACGCAGAATATTCCAGAGCCCCTTTGAAATATCGATCGCGCGCACGATGAAGTGGGACGCGCGTGGGCCTACTCGCGCTCCGTCCGTAGAACGTAATTACTGATTGGGCTATATTGCAGCGAGGACTGGTACAAGGACGTCGACGACAAGAAGGCCTGAAGGCATTCGTGAACTTCTCCTGTCCCGCATCGGGACCCCGAAACCACCTTATCCTACCTGTACATCTATATTTTGTATATGACTTTCGAAAGAATCTTAGTCCTGTAAATGTTTTACAATAAACGACAACTTTTTTTTCCCTAATCGTGGCCTCGTAACGCTTTGTGTAAGACACTCGTTATGCGTGCGCGTCGAGAATGACTTGTGCGCAGAAGGGGGGAAAAGTCCTTCCTTTCACCGGACTGTTATCGAAACGACACACGACGAATCCGGGTACATAACGCGTATCTTTTTCTGCAGGGTTTTCCACTTTTTTTTTGTCACGATATTTACGCTCCGGCCGATCATTATTCGAAGGTTTCCTCGGCATTGTTCGATCGCTCACGCTGTATCCGAAAGGGCGACGCGTGTCTGTCGTTATCGTCGCTGTTACTACGCCGATATCGCTGCCGCCGTTCGCCAGGGGACACGAGGAGTTCTTGCGCACACGTGGAAGGAATTTTTTTTTTTTTCCCCACCCCGTTCGTTCGATAAGAATTTCTCGGGCGCGCGCGCGCGCGCGTGGCACGCGGGGCATCGATCCTAACCTGCTCAGCGAGGCGAATCGTCGATGGCTTTCACCTTATTTATAAAATATCCGACTCCGCGTTTCCTTGTTTTTCGCCGACGCCGAACTTTATCCGACAGGTTGTTTTCTCGCTTCGATTGATCTTGAATATAAAAGGTGGCCGAGGCGGTTCGCCGCACTTTCCTGACCGCGCGATATCGCTGCTCTTCCGGGCGGAGTGCGAGTCCTCGCGGGGATGGATGCGACACCGCGTCTCCGGAAGATGCTCTCTTCTCGCGCGGTTGAGTGATTCCGCCCCCCTCGCGTGATTCCATCTCGAGGCGAATCGCGTTTCTCGTGGCGACGGGAGAAATTCGCGATGTCCTTGCGCGGGTCGAGCGGCGGATTCCTAATGGCAACGCCTCGAAGAGAGGTCATCGACTGACGCGTAGCGATTGACATTCGACGAATGTTAACTTTCTAGAGAGGGAATCGATTTCGAAGCGCGACTTTTCGTGGGCGCGGCAAGGTACCTCCTCCTTCTCTCCTCCTCCTCCTCCTCCTCCTCATCTTCTCTCCGTCGCTGTGTCCACCTTCTCCTACTTTTCGTCGTCCGAGCGCCTTCCCAAAGAGCGCAGCACCTCGCGCGGCGCGCGCGTGCCACCGAGGAAAATAAGGACGCCCCGAAGCGCGCGGCCGCGCGAGCCAAGAGTCTCGGACTCGCTCACCCGGTCCTCCCGCGGAGGATCAGGTAGGGAGAGCTTTCGGAGAAAGGGGAGGGAGGTCGAGAAATGCGCGACGGTGGTAGAATGCAGCCGAGCGAATCGGGACCGGCAGTCAGTCACGTCCCGCAGCTCCACGCAGAGAAGGAAGAAATTCCCTCTCGAGACACCTCAGGATGGCATCGACGACGAACCGATCCCTTCGCCTCGTCATCCTCGGACTGATCGCGTGCGCGACCCTGGTCCGGGGACAGTTCCGCTGTCCGGATAAGAAGGGCTTCTTCCCGGACGCCGAGCAGTGCGACGTCTACTACGCCTGTATCGATGGGCAACCGGAAGAGCGGCTCTGCAAGGACGGCCTCGTCTTCAGGGACGACAATCCCAAGAAGGAGCTGTGCGACATACCCGCCAACGTGCCTTGCGGCGACCGCACCCTTCTGCGTGAGTTTTTCCTCGACTCGATTCTCACTAGAGATTCGCTGACTGTATAGATATTCGCTTTAATCGCGATTATCTCGCTATCCTCGAACTTAGGCGATTAGACGGTGGAGTACTTTTTTGAAGACCTTATTTCGAGCTACAAAAAAGGTCTATACCGATATGGGCGAAAAGATCACGGGTAACGAGATAAGCGCGGTTAAAGCGGGCTGTAAGTGGAAAAACCTCGCGCGGATCAGACCACTGTATAACGGGAATTGAATTAGGATGAAAGGGACTGGAAATGCGACGAAGGTTGAGTCGAGAACCTTGTATTTCACGGGCTTTAATATCTTTTATTATTATCCAGTGCAGCATTCCCAATTTCAGTCTCTGATATTTAAATCTTCGTCGAGAAACTTGCGATTTACCTACTCCTTGAAATAAATTCAACGAAACCAAAAATATCACATCTTTTACAAAGACGATTCTCCCCTTCGGCCCAACCTACTTTCACCCCCGACCTTTCGCTCACAGAGGAGCCGCAACCGACCAAAGGCTGTCCCCGCGCCAACGGCTACTTCAAACACGAAGATCCCACGGCGTGCGATCAGTTCATGAACTGCATAGACGGCGTGCCCTCGATCATGCCCTGCCCGGCGGGTCTGATCTTCGAGGAAAAGATGGCGACCTGCGTCTGGCCGGCCGATGCCACCAGGCTGTGCGCGAACGTCAGGAGGGACGTCCTCGACGACGGGTTCTCCTGTCCCGACGGTGACGTGGCCGGACCGCAGGGCAGGATCCTGCCGCACCCCACTTACCCCCATCCGGAGGACTGCGCCAAGTTCTACATCTGCAAGAACGGCGTGAGGCCGCAGAAGGGTCAGTGCGATTACGGCACGGTGTACAACGAGGACAGCTTCATGTGCACCGATCCCGACAATGTGCCAGGATGGTGAGTAACGAGATAGTCTTCCTTCTGTTCCACTCGCGCGGCGTCACAGTGTGATACGCATTTATAAATAGACCCGGTCCCGGCTTCGCGAGAATTCGAACCGGTTTAAATCCTCATTCCTCTCTTTTCTGTTTCAGCGAGGAATACTACAAGAAAAAGAACTGATATAGTTATACACCACGTGCCACATAGCGATATTGTAACGGTTAACTTTTTACTTTAAGAACAATAAATATTTTATTCTTACGTAACTACATGAACGTAGTCGTCGTGCGTTATATCGTCGGTGCGATACGAAACCTTTCTCTTTATACGTAATTGGGCGATACAGTCGGACCACCCGGGAACGACGATTTCGGGGAATCGTTCGATCCACGGGGTTCGTGAGATTTGCGGCTATTTTGATAGCTGGGAGAATCGTGGAAAATTTGTGTCGACGATTTTTCGAGAAATTGAAAACATAGAAACATCAAAGCGCTGCGATATTTGATCCCAGGGTGGCCTAGGTTCTCGGTAGGTACCGACTGTATGCGCGTACCGCGCTTCCGCTTCAATCGTCGTTAAATATAACCGCGACGTCGATGCCGGCTCGCTGAAAAATCCCCGGGAGAAATTCCGCGCGAGAAACGCTCCGCGGAAAGTCGAGCCGAGAATTTTTCCCGTCGACGGATGATTTCGTTCTTCCTTCTGCCACCGTACTACCGCGTGCGCGCGCGCGCGCGGACCTAATTGCAACCTTTCTCTTTCTCTTTACATAATAATCATTTCCCGCCGCCGCCGCCGCCGCCGGTGAATTCTGCATACAGCGGCGACTCGAACTCCGCGCGCGACCTCGCCAACTTTTCCGTCGGAGCCGCCTGGAAGCGAAGATCGAACGACCTTCGCGACGCGTCGCCGAAAAGGCAGCGGTACAACGCGGTGGCGCGCTCGTGTATAATAACATCGGATTGACGGCTTTCACTATCGGTATCGAGTACAGAGATCTGGTTCCCCCCTCGAGCGACCGAGAGAGATTGCGTAAGCGCGTGACGCGAAACCCTCGGGGCTCTCCTGTCCATCTATATGGGGATAGCGTACAATACGAGCGTACCGAACTTCTACGTGGACAGGTTTCGTTGCCTCGAGTCGACGGACGTGGCGCGCCCCCCCGAGGGCGGTGTCCCCGACTCACGTGTCGTTCTTGTCGATCGTTTCCGTGGAGACGTCAATGCTGCGGGGCTAGCGCGGACCTTCGTGGTGACATTTCGAAAGTTCCTCTTTGAAATTCGGAGCGATTCGATTGTCCTTTCGAGAGTCTGGCCTGAGGATCCTGCGGAACGAGGGGTGCTGGGATGTTTTAACCCTACAGTGGTCGAGCGGTAGACAATAGTCACTCATATACTAGAAGTAAGGATTAAGGAATGAATGAACATGTAAAATATATTTAGCGTTTTGTTATTAAATGTTAGGCATTTCTTAATAAAGAATAACAGAACATAAATCAAATTTAAACTTCTTTTTTTGTTAACAATTAGGAACTTTCAACTTACTCATTATTTACTCATCATTTTATTTACTCATTTGGTTTCAGCAATCACATCACGTATGATGGATTACCATTGTTATCCGCGCGACCATTGTAGGGTTAAGCATGAGAAAAATAATTGTTGATGCCAAGATATGTTTTGTTCAATCAAAAATATGATAATACTTCCGGGATCAAGCCATGGATTTCCTCGTGCAAGAAAATATCAAAAGACATCTTCTAAAAGTCTATGAGATATTCAGTAAAGAGAAGGGGTTGAGGGTAGAAATATCCTCGAAAAAAGCTAGACCATGTATCGTGTTATAAATGAGGATTGTAAAAGTTGAAGTAATACACGGAAAAAAATAAATCGTAATATTTACAAGGTTTGTGGTCATTTTAAAGACAAGTCCAATTTATTCTCACGATAATAACTATTTTTGTAAAAATTATAATATAGTAAAATTTGTAGAAGTAAGCGTTGCTGTAAGTTTTACTAAAATTGCAATTATCGTAACACTAAATTGGCCTTGTCTCGAAATTTATCACAGACTTTGTACACACATACACATGCTACGATTTTATTTCTTCCGTGCATGATTTGGAGAGGGACAATTACACGTTGTCGATTAAAACACGCGTTGACTAATTTTACCCCGAGAAAGTCGCACGTAACATCCCCAATACAAAAGTCACAAATAATAACGACTCCTCTCACACACCCGTTACACCAAGATCCTGCGCCAACCTTTCATGACCTTTCCGCTATCCCTCCCCAAAATCTCGATCGATCGATTATCCTTTCGAATCGACGGCAAGGATCGCGAACAATCGATCGAACGGTCTCGACGTCCGGAACCCCCTACTCTCCGTTCGATGGATAGAAGGGGCGGCAAAAAGCGCGACAACGAGGGAGCCCCGACGAAACCGATATATCTTCCATACACGTTACGCGAGACGCGCGACATTGTTGTGACGGAGTGGGATCGAAGGGGGCAGGAGGGGGCGCGAGCGTTGCCGGAGGGGTCCACAGGCCCGAGTGAAGGGGGCCCCGTCAGGGGACTCGAGGCCGAAGCTACTCGCCAATGAGTGGGATACTAAGTTCAGTAGTCAGTCCGTACCGAGACCAGACATGAGCTGCCGTATGAGCGTGACCCTATTGGCCCTGGCGGGCCTCCTGTCCACGGGTGAGTACCGCGCGCGTCTAAAGTGCATCCGGACGATACGGCCCTGGGCCGCGGTGTCTTCCTCGACGCGCTTAGCAGCCCTACACGCGTGTACCCTCTCCGCGCTCCCACCCCAACGCGAAGAGAAGGAGAGAATCCCGGGAGAACCTCACTTCGCGCGACTCCTGCGCGCGTGTGCCGCCGCGCGCGAGTCTTGCGACACCGCCGGGCATTCTCAGGCACGACCGCTTTCACTGTCTCCGTGCCATATGGCGGTTACATCGCCGACCTATGACATAATGGCATACGGGGCGATTCACCGAGCCCGCGCTTACCCCGTTATATCAGCTGTTCAGATTTCTCGCGCGCGCGGGGGTGGGGCCGTGCCAAGGGGGGACCGAGAGATGTGGAGCGAGGGGTTGATTGGCCCCGAGGAAGATTGCGACGGTAAACGAGGTGGACGGATGGTAGGCGCGACCTTTGAGGTGAGATGAGAGAGAGCGTCGATCGGCTGCGATTCGCTCTCTGTCGCAACGGCGAGGAGAGCGGAGGAAAGTCGAATTTCACGACGTCCCCTCGAACGATGTGAAATACATCGCCCCGAGTGTGTTTTCACTTTCGGGGGATCGCATCGCTGCAGTTCGTCGAGACACTTTCGGTGGCGAAATCTCCGCTCGCGGCACGAAGAATCGTTTTCGTTTTCTTAATCGGCACGCGTTTTCTCTTATCTGGGCAGCCCTCGGAGCAGCCCTTCTGGGCGCGCCGAACTGCCCCGAGCAGCACGGCGTACAGGCCTACGCCCATCCCGAGGACTGCGCGGCCTTTTTCCTGTGCACCAACGGCACCCTGACCCTCGAGCACTGCGAGAACGGCCTGCTCTTTGATGGACACGGCGCCGTGCATAATCACTGCAACTATTACTGGGCCGTCCACTGCGGAGAACGCAAGGCTGATTGTGAGTATCGCGTTACGCCTCTGTAAATATTCACGCGTGTATTACCCGAGTCGCGCAACGGGTTGATTGGTTAACTCAGTTGTATTATATATATATATCGAATGTGTGTGTGCGGTTGCCGATATCGTCGACTGATTTTCTCCAGTAGCGAAGACGGACATATGAATTATATGGAATCGCAATGAAAGAACTGCATCCGAAACTGCATCTGCTGCACTGAGAAAAATAACCTGGTCAATCTGATCAAAATCCTGGAGACCGTGACCAAACCGTTTGGTGAAATATGGATTCTCCTTTTTTCTTTTGGTTAAACTGACAATTTTCTGGCTAGAATAGCTAGACATGTCGTTAGAATTACTAAACACATTATCAGAATCACTTGATATTTGATTCAATTTACTATTAATTTGGTCGGAATAATTAAACTCGTTTAACCAGATGCGTTCAGTCATTTTAATCAAGTTATTTTCCTCGGCGCGGATACAGTGTATTCCTTGATACAAAAATCTTAGACGTTCCTGAATTTTTAACCAACATAAGAATATAGAATTTTCAGAACAATTCTTTCCAAGTGTACTTCTTTCTACGCTATTTCCTCAATTCAATAAACATTGTACCGTTACGCTCCGCTTTTTCCGCCGGATTTCTAACTGTAATAATCTCGGGGAAAGAATCGACGATAAAAAGCAAAGATAATTATCACCCGCGGAACGTTAACCGAATATAAAAGTTCAAACCGTCACGTCCTCGCCTCGTAATCGCTTCTCGGTCGTTGTCCGACCATTCACGCGCCCCCTCTACTACTACCGCCTACCGAGCGAGACGCGCGGCGAGAGTTCGCCGCGCGGTGTTCGAAAAACGAGCGAGGACGGATTCAAATTCGATTCTCCTCGAGAACTCCCGTCGAATAACGCAACATCTCGAATGTATCCAGTGACCCCGATCAGCTCGCCCGGCTGCGAACATCAGTTCGGCCTCTACCCCGACAGCGACTCGTGCAGCACCACGTACATCAAGTGCACCCACGGAACACCCCTTCCGGGGCACTGCGACCCCGGCCTGGCCTACGACCACGTCAGCCACAGCTGCGTGTGGCCCGATCAGCTCCTGCCGCACTGCAACCCCGAGGCGATCGTCGGATTCAAGTGCCCCCAGAAAGTACCCGCGCACACCGCGGCTGCCAAATTCTGGCCTTTCCCCAGGTACGTGTTCGAACGCCCCGACGTCCCGTTCCGAGGGATGCTCGCAAAAAGAGCGGGCGATACAATTCACCGTGACACCTGCGCGTGTAACGGTACGGCGGTGGTAAGAAACGCCGCGCACTCTGGTAACTTGTTTTCTCGGCGTGCCTCGCAGATTCCCGGTACCGGGCGATTGCGGTAGGCTGATCACCTGCGTCGAGGGTCACCCGCGTCTCGTCACATGCGGCGATGGAAAGCTCTTCGATTCCGCGACTCTCACTTGCCTGGACCCCGAGGAAGTTCCTCATTGGTGAGTATTTCTGTCTTTGTTTCTGATATTTTAAGGTTTAGCTCTCTATATTTAATTGTTTGCGGCAATCGTACCGAGGGGAAGTGTTTTGATTCGAACGCGAATATCGATTTTATAAAATTAAGTATCACATCGATCGATATACCGGGAGAAATAATTTGGACAGTTTATCCGAAATTTTGAAGATGATTAAAAAACCGTTTGGTGAAATATCGATCCTCTCCATCTGTGTTCGGTTAAATAGACTATTTTTTTGGTGAGAGTAATTAAATGTTTGGTTGGAGTAACTAAACATTTGGTTGGAATAACTCGTTATTTGGTTAATTTAATCCATATTCCGAAAATGATGGTCAAACCGTTTGTTGAAATATGGATCCTCCGACTGTTTGGTTAAATTGACTACTTTTTGATTAGAATAACTAAACGTTTGGTTGGTATGACTAAACATTTGTTTAGAATAATGAAATATTTCGTTCAACTGATCAGTATTGTGATTAGAATAACTAAGCGCGTTTAACTGCACGTGTTTTGTCATTTTAATCTAATCATTTCTCTCAGTCTATTCATTCGGTTCGAATATAAGTATGTATTACCTTCTATTAGAACAATAGCAGGTAACTCTTACAACGTTAAACTTAACAAATCTCTCTCCCAGTGGATTCTTGTATATAATTCCGAAACCATAAAAAGACATCCCTCCTTTCACAGCGCCAATCGTCTGTAAGGACTTGACAGGTGTCAGAGGAGAAAAGGACTTTTTTACCGACGTCTTTACCCCCTCGCCCCCTTCATCGACGAGGCACTCCACTCTTCGGATTCGCCGAAGCAGTCGAGGCCCGCTCTCGACACCCGACTAAGCATATTATAACAACACTCTCGCGTAAGGACGTCTGTGAAAAGCGAAGAGACGAACGACGAAAAAATAAGGAGAGAGTTTGCTCTCGAGAAGCACTCGACGAATGTCTTTCAAACGTCAGAGGGTCGCGCGCGAGACCCCGCGCGCGTGGTAGGTAAATAATGAAAACCGAGTATTCCCCGAAATATATACGAAGGCACAACCCGTGTCTTTCTCCACCCCCTTTCTCAACCCCATTCGATCAGGTCGCGCGTACGTCTATAATACCAACGACGTCGAGAGCGCCGCACGTTACACTACGCGAATAAATAAATAAAAGGCACCGTTTAGATGTACGTATAAAAAATATACAACGATACTTTATTGCACGCATCTAACTATACGTACTAACGCAAATAGAAAGTAATAACCATTACGAAATGCACACGAAGAGGATGGAGAGGAGGAGTATTTACATTTTGATTGAGGATGAGAGATAAGAGTGCGCGGGGGTGGGTTCGGGACATCAGAGATTAAGACGACAATACTAATTATCGCGTAAGACAGAAAAAATCGCGCGCGCAGGCGGTCCGCGCCGCTCCTCGTCCTCCGCCGCGCGGACCGCCACGGCGCGTCTCCTCCTAGTTTCTCGGTCGCGACCTCAGCGCGACGGGAAGCGCGCCGGACGGAAGCGGCGGCACGCCGGGCGGCAGGTTCTCCTCTTCCGGTTCCTGCTCATTGCGGCCGTCCGGCAGCTCGCCTTCGAGGTTCGGCGGGGTGGTCGGGACGTCGCAATCCTCGGTAGGCGGCACCACGCACCTCAGGGACCGCCTGTCGAAGACCAGCATGGCGGGGCAGCGCTGCAGGCGGGGGTAGCCACCCTGGCACCCCCAGTAGCGGTTGCAGGACTTGCCGAGCGGCACGTTTCCGTTGGCGTCGTCGTTGCAGAGCGCTGGAAGACGAGAGCGGGACGTGAAATTCTCGGATTCTCGCTGCCGGAGAAGTCTCGGTCGGTGGGTGAAAAAAAAAAAATAATAATGCAGGAGCGCGAGACCGTGTTGTCCGAGAAATTTCACCGCGAAATCGCCGGCGCCGACTTTCGCGCGCATGAAAACCGGAGAAACCGGACGATGCGTATCCCTCTCGACGGCTCGTCATCCTTGGCATTAGAATTGTCGAGGCGTACAGCCGCCGCCGCCGCCGAGGCGCTTCGTACGTGCCTCGACGTCGCGTGAAATTAATCGGAATGTCGATGGAGCCGCGCGTCGTTCGAAAGGAACGGCTAGTTTCCGCGAACGTACGATCGCAATCGTTACATCTACGCGCATAGGCGCACGCGAGGTGCAGAGGATGACGCCGGGGGCACGACGGAGGGCCACGGACGGAATGCCAATTGCCGGGGCGCGCTCCGCGCCCACGATGAGCGCGGCGGCGGACAATGACGCGCGCGCCGCTACGCGGACTGCGTCTGGAAGTTTCTCCGCGGGAAAAAGCGAGGAGACGGCGCGAACCGAAGCGAAGCCGAGGAGAAGAGGCGTGGCCGTCTTTGGCGGCGCGGTGGCCGCTTCCGGGGAGGGCGATCGATGGGGAATCTCATTTTTTATGCAGTACGGTGCACAGAGAGAAGAGTATATGAATGGCTGTTATACTGGATACGAGAGAGGTTTGACATTTTGGGGAGAGTGTTGCCTTCATTGCTTTACTGTGTGACATCGTTTGGCATACATTTCGTGAGCTTCGCTGAACGTGTGTCAATGTGTTTATAGGTACAATAAAGCAATACTTTCCTTAAAATGTCAAATCTATTATCCGGTATAACAGTGATTGATATACACTTCTCTCCGTTTATATGGAACATTTCTCTTCTATACTGAGCAAACAATTTATTTATAGTTAACTCATTAGTGCTCGCTGGCAACTTAAGATGCCGAGAAATTTCTTGTTTGATATATTGGATTGAGTATTTTCGCGTTGATTAAAGAATTTCTCCGGAAGCTTAATCCGTTCGTAAAAAGGACATCTCACGTAAAACCCTTTCCGATATTTTTATTAGCTAAGCTTCACTAAATGTGAAGCCATGATGTCGAATTTTGAAAGCGCGAAAAATCATTTTCGACACGTAAGTGACGTTTATTTATTATCAAATTACGTGTCACAACGAATCTCACTTTTTCGTGAGTTTTATCAGCTGAATTTGTTATTTTGAATCTAAAATCTTGAAAGCTTGAGTGAGTGACATTTACCAATCGTCAAATTATAGACATTTATGTGATTAAGTAACGACAAATAAGCGAAAAATGCGCACGAAGCGCATACATACGTTATTGCTAATTTTATTAAAAAGAAGTACCATTTCTGAGACAATTTCTAAATATTTCAAAAACCACTAATCGAATATCTGCGAGCAAAAATTGTTTGGCAACTGAAAATAACATTGAGCACTAATGGGTTAATATACGTATACTTGATTATGGCGAAAGAAATATTTCTTTGAACCAAGTAAATATTCGTTATCTATCGCTCTATTTCTATTTGAATGAAGGAGACGTTCTTATAATTAACATATATTTAATTGGCTCAGCGAAATATTTATTTCGCCATAATCAACTACACATTTACCCCAACTACAAATAAACTCTTCCCTCAGTACAGACACCGGAAATACGATCCTTATTGAAAATAACACCTGAGCACCCGCCGCTCAATCGCAGCTGCGCGATGAATCATTACGATGCATAAAAAAGGACCCATCGTAAGTCCATTCATCCGGCATGACTCGAGAGCGCGCGATCATGCGAGAGTCTCGTTCTCTACACGCGAGTCATACGTCGAAATACAAGATGTTCGATTGTTTCCGGTTAAACCGAAAAGACAGTTTATTAATAAATTTAATTTCCAATACGGCGAAATAAATATTTCGTTAGAACGAGAAAATATAATACGTTAATTATTAAAATATTAATTTCATTCAAATGATTCCCTCGAAGAATTTTATCGTGTCAAATAAAGATCCTAATAATTAATAATTAATTAATTAATTTACTTGACCCAATAAAATATTTGTTTCGCCACAATTAAGAAACATTTATCAACTAAAAATAAACTGTTTTCTCAGTACGGAAATTCTTTTCCCATTTATAAAAGCTGTGATGTACTCACGGTGCTTCTGGCATCCCTCGACGTTTTCCGGCCAGTCGCAGGAGTGCGCCCTCTCGTTGTAGAGGAGGCCGCCGATGCACAGCTGTTCCGTAGCGGTGCCGTTCCAGCACGTCCAGTATCTGGTGCAGGATGTCTCGTGGCCGAATATTCCGTAGAGCCAGTCGCAGTGCTCAACGCCGATCGGCGGATTGGCCTGGCGCTTGCCGTCGCAGTAGTTCGCCCTCCAGGGGTAATCGCAACCCTCGGTGACGCCGCGATGCTTGCCCGCGAAGACCAGACCGTTCGGGCAGTCGAACAGTTCAGGACGGCCGTTGACGCACTCCCAGTAACGGTCGCAGTTTTCTATGTCGCTGACCACTCTCGCTTTCGTCTGGCAGGGATCTTCCTGCTGCTGTTTTTGCGCGTGTAGTCCTGGAAGGACGAAAGAAATATTCTCAATCCTTGGATTCTCTGTTTCCAATGATACTTGGGGATTCACCGCCGAAATCTCCCCCCGATTCGACCGTTCGATTTTATCAGTTTCAGTGGACTAGAACCGCGAGGGGAAACTTGGGTCCCTCTAGATAGTCGGAGTAAAAAAGAAACCCGGAAACGCTCAAGGTTCCCGCATGCATTCGACTTCCACGTAATTCCCAGCGCACTGGGAGCGAGCCGCGAAGAGAAAGAGAAAGAGTTAAATTGTTCGTCGCCCGCGCGCGTTCCACGGATAGATACGTGCGACCCCCGCGAACGTAAATGGCATCGTCCGGTTAGCCACGTTCATTTTCCCCTTCCAGTGCGAAGCCTATCCGCCCGTAATCCTCCCGCGTGATCGGCATAACGATTCGACGATGCACTTCGCGGCTAATATAGCGCGAGTGAGTCATCAGCATTTTGTCTATATTATATCATATTATTATGGGGCTAAACTTATTCGCCAGGAAGGAAATTTCAATCACTATTATCTCATTATCTATGGGTTTTTTTTGGTGATATTTATGTAATACTTTTTTGAAGCTTACATTTTTATCTATAATGAAGTCTTATATCGATACAGGTCAAAAACTCATGAATAATGAGATAATGGTGATTGAAGTTTCTTCCCTGACGAGTAAGTTTAGCCTCGTATGGTATACGTGCACGGAGAAAAAGGATTAGTAAAAAAATCATGGGAAAACCCATGCATTTTTACAGTCATCCCAGTAACAGGGCTTCTCGAGGTGAAATGGAAAAACAATGATTTTGCAGTCTCAGCAAAACTAGGTTTCGCTCGAAACTTTTTGTTATCATAACATAAATATCATGTATGGCAGTAGAAGATATGTTAAATAATAGCAGATGTAACTGCAATAACAGTGAAATTTTTTTCGCTACAAATATTTGCTATCCTGGCAAATATCGTTACTATTATCGGGATAATATTTTTGTTACGATACCGAGAAATTCTCGGCCAAACCTAGTTTTGCTAAAATTGTAAAATCATTATTTTCCGTGTATGTTTCACAGTTCGTAATAGTATAAAACTCAGTTTATACTGTAAAATTTACCAATCTCCCGTTAATACTTGTCAGGTAATCTGATATTTATACTGTTACGAACTGTAAAAAGTACGCTGTGTCTGTTAAAAAATCAATATTTCACCTCGAGGAGCCCCGTTACTGGGATGCACTGTAAAAATTACTAACCCTTTTTTTCTCCGTACATACAGCAGTCCCGAAAGATCTCTAAAACTCGTGTATTTATTAGTTCGCGCGAAGGGCGGCTGACTGCGCGAGAGAACAGCGATCTCCAGGCACGACGACGGAAGCGAGGTCGCGATGCAGCGAAGCGAATCTCGCGCAGAAACGAGAGTGAACGAAGGAGCGCGCGAATGCACACGTACGACGTATAGAAGGCACGGGCGGCGCGTATCCGGCCCCGCTGTACAGCACGGATACGAGCGGGTCCGAAGTAAGGTGGGAAGTCTGCTGGAACCGCGCTCCCAAGAGAGCGAAGCGAGTGAAAGTGCCTAGCCTTGACTCGCAACCTTCAGGACACCCCCTGGCTCTCGCGGTCCCCGGCCGCCTCTCTGGAACGATCCGAACTACGCGTCCGTCGACTCCTGCTCGAATCTTCCTCGCCAAAGTCTCGTCCACGCTCTCCCGGTCTCCGCGTGCGGATGGGAATCTTCGCAGCGGTCCGGGCGATGCGGTCGAGACGCTCGAGGCTCGTCGAAGGACGCTTTTAAAAGTTCAGGAGTTCGTGCATTCCTACCTAGACAACTCAAACCGGAAAAAGCAGTCTTTTAGTCATCCGTAGGAGGTCTGATGTTTCAGTTTTTGATAACATCCAACAGTCGTAGGGGTATTTCGGATAACATGAAAGCAAAGTTAACCAAAAGCGAGACATCAGACTGACTAAGGATAACTTCAAGATGACTTTTTGGATTGTGTTTTCTGGGCAGGTAGAGCAAGATTGCGATTTTCAAAAAGTTATCTTAATGTAATGCAAAATGTATAACTGATATCTATCCGAAAGGCAATTTGTTCAGCACACGGAAAAAAATAAATCGTAGTATTTACAAAAGTTTTTGGTAAATTTCGGGACGAGGCCTATTTATCGTAATGATAACTACAATTTTAGTAAAAATCCTAATAAAACTTGTAGAAGTTGCAACCATGCTGTAATTTTTACGAAAATTGTAATCTAGTTATCCTAACAATAAATTGGCCTTGTCTAAACATTTGCCACGAACTTTGTAAATACTAGATTAATTTTTTTCCGCGCAGGAAATAAACTCCAATCACTATTATCGTATTATCTATGAGCTTTTGGTTCTCGTACTTGTATAATACTTTTTCGAAGATTACATTTTCATCTACAATAAAGTCTTACATCGATCTGGCCAAAAGTTCATTAATGATAAGATAGGTAATAATGATTCGAGTTTCCTTCCCGGCGAGAAAGTTTAGCCTCATATGGGTACGTTTCGTATTACGTTCAGATAACTTTTTGAAAATCGCCGTCGTGTTCTACCTGGTTTCCTCGTTATCGACGCGGAAATCTACTCGAGGCGCCGCGCGAGAAAAATCCTCTCGACCGCGCGAACCGGGAGGACAGGTGTCGTGCGCTAATCTCGCCAACGAGCGCGATAGCGCAAAAATGCGCCGCGCCTGGACACTCTTCCGCGACGGATAAGCCGCGGTCGAGAAGTCGAGCGCTCGAACGAGCGACGTGACGGAACGCGTCATCGTCGTCGTCGTCGTCGGCGGCGGCGAGCTCCACGCATGAATTCCGAGGAACCCGGTAAATCCGCCACCTGCTGTTCCTGCGTCGCCGCTACGCGGTACACGCGACGGGAAAGGCCGCGCGACGCCGTGCAGCGTGGAGCGATAAACTGGTCGTGCGAGGTTAGCGCGCGGTTATACACGGGATATATACCGCGGCATAATCGGGCAACGGCTTCGCGGGACACCCGGAGGAGACATCTCCGCGTCTCGGCCTCTCTTATGTAAGGCCGGTTCTGCTCGCAGTTAGCGCCGACGAGGCGCACCGGGTTACTTTCCCTTCCTTTACGACTCCGTAAAGAGTAAATAGCCGTACCTATATACGCCGATTAGCGAGCGGCCGCCTAATGTTTACGTTACGTGGAAACGACGTGCCCCGTAGCAGCCACGCTCGTGGCGCACGCGCGGCCCCGCCTTCGATTCCTTCCGCAAATGCTAAGTGCAATCGGAGCCGAATGGAACGCGCGGTGGAACTGATATAGGTACGTTTTCACGCGGGGCACGCGGAAATCGTTCGGAAAGTACCTACATTCGTCGGATCGACGCTGAAACGATTACGATCGCCGTTTGTGTGAATTTTATTCGGCGGTAAATTGCGCAAGAACTTTTATCGCGGAGTTCGCTGACCGGTGTGGTCCAGTGGTTGTATTTTTTTAATGAATTCTTTGACTTCTTGTATTTCAGGGCTTTTTGCGGAGCGAATAAGAATGGGCGTGCGAAGATGTGGCATTTTTCTGACGGAGATAAATTTGGACAAATTTTGGCGTGCCTCCTTAGAGAGAGAGAGCGTGGTCATTTTGAACAGTTCTTCGAAATATTAATTTTATTTGAATCGATTTCGATCCGACCCGGATAATTATTATTTCTGCTCAGTATTAATTCCATCGAACATAAATGCTAATCGAGGGCTACATTCGATATCTCGATTACTATTCGGACTGAATCGTAATTTCATCTGGAAGGCCCCTGTAATGAACTCGTAAACCCGCTGCGAAGAATGAGATATTTTCAATTTAACGCGTTTCGCCTTCGGATCGATTATACGGATCACGTTCTTCCTCGCTGAGAATCGAGCTTCGCAACAGCCCCTACGGTCGAAAAAATGGCAAAAAAACTCGCGTGATGAGGTACGAAAGATTTTCAGTTTACCGCTTCGCTTCGAGCTCGATTATACGTATATCGATCGAAGAGGAGTCCCTCGACGATCGAGAGGATAGATCGCGCCGGCAGACCGGTCGTTATCGCCACCCTGTTACGACGTCAGAAATTAAAGCCATGCGTTCCCCAGAGAGAGTAAACTGCTGCTCGTCGAGCTACTTTCATATTTTCACTCAAGAGTCTCTCGGGAGAAAGTTCTCGAGATGTGTGAAACTCGGCGAAGCCTCCGATATTGTTCAGCAAAGATGAGAACGACGACGACGACGACGACGACAGGTGCAACCCGAGGCTCCGAGCTCATGAATAAATGTACGACTCGCTTAGATCCAGACACCGCTCGATGTCGATTTTCTAATTCGTCTCAGCGCGCGTATTCGGTCCAGCGTCTTCGTGGCTGCGCGGATCGGAGACTCTCTTTGGAAATTGGGTCACGAGACGACTCGTGCTCGACGTCGAAGCACGGTCGATCGATCGAGAGAATCGGTAGTGCACGATTCACTGGAGAGCGATAGTTATTTAAATAGAAAGAGAAAACTGGAAGAGAACGAGAAGGCGAATAGGAATGTTGGATCGACGCGCGGGCGAGAAAAAATGCAAACGCGCGGGAAGAACGACGATTCTTCTGCGAGCGAGAGTGAAATCAGAAGAGAGCGAGATGATGCGAATACAAAGTTTGATTGACGCGCGAGCAAAAATAATGCAAATCCACGCGCGACACGCGAGCGAGGAAAGTGGGCCGGGACTTTCGCGCGTGCGCGCGCGCGCCTCCTACATAACAGTGCGCGAAATTCAGTTTGTTCGTAAACCGGAGTACGTGACGACCCATGCGAGGGAACCTCGAAATCGCCCTGCACTCCCTTTCTCCTCGGACGCGAAAATGATTGATAAACTCTCCCGCGCGTGTTCGTCGCTACAATGTATTACGTATGTATACCAACGCGAGAACTGTCACACGGCGGATATTTAACGACCGTCCGCGGACCCGCGCGCGTATACCTGGCTCGTCGCCAATGTTTTCACCGAAGCGGTGAGGTGGTCCGCCGACCTAACGCGAACACAATAGCCGATAGGACGCGCGGCGGGTCGATGACAGCGCGCGCGATGCAGCGCGGAGTACTCACCGTGGACTGCCAACAGCACGAGGAACAGCGAGGCGATCTGCGTCGATTCCATGGCGCGGCTCTAAGTGGCGGATCCTCTGCCGAACTGGTCTACTCGATTGTCGGGTTCGCCGAAGGAACCATGCGAAAGAAGCAGGAGAAAAAGTCTCGCGTGAAGACAGACGAAGAAGCTCGGCTGATGGGTTTTCGTGTCGGGACTGGTCACTGGGAGAGGCGTTTGGCTTGGGGTCTTATATGAGCTCCCCACTCTCTCTGGTCCCGCGCGGTCTCTGCCGCGCTAGGAAGGACTCTTGGAGAACACGCCGCTTCTGCCGTCGGCGACTGCGGCAGGTCGCCACCGACGAATTCTCGACGGTCGACGTAACGGGGCGGCGGGACGCGCGCGCCGAGAAGAATATCTTGGTCGGTTTGACCAAAATCTTGGAGACGTTGGCCAGACCCGGGCGGAAAAATATTGTATGTATTTTCTGTATAATCCATTACGTGGTTGTGGTCATGTATGGATTATATAATATGATTTCTATATTAATCGGTTAAGGGTTATATGTGGATTGTACAAATATTTAAAAATCTGTATATAGTTTTTATATGGTTAATGTGTGGAAATCATATATAATCCATACATGACCAAAACCACGTATGGATTATGTGCAAAATATATACAACTTTTCCGCGCTTGGTGAAATATGGATCCTCTATTTATATCTGGTTAAACTGATAATTTTTTGGTTAGAATAAATAAACGTTTGGTTATAATACCTAACGTGTTTAACTAGATGCGTTTTGTCGTTTTAACCTGATTATTTTTCTCAGAGCGGCGGGAACGACGCGGAAAGACGGAAGAAACAGTGGGCTTTGCGTATATTTTGTAGTTGCGTAAGCGGAGTGTCACTTTTTTCTTATGTATTCAACGTTCGCTGGAGACGTTTTATTTCGGACGCGCGATATGTCCCGCCGGCCGGTGATTCATTCTTGCCCAATGGTTGATACGTGACGAGATTAACTCCGATACTGATTTATTTCGATCTACGCATCTTCCATATTACGGATCCTTTCGCAAGTTTCTTTGAGAGATTAGGAAGTACCAGGTACACTGAAAACAAAATTTGCTTCATTCAGCAATATTGGTTAGGTTCAATACGGCAAAACTCACGGTGTAATTCTTTCAAGTAAATAATCACATGTGTTTCAATTTCAATTTAGTTGCCTCAATTCTATTTATTTCTCCTTACGCTCTTATGGTAATAAAACAATTGCACCGCGAGGTTTGCCGTATTAAACTTCACCGATGGTTGAATGAAGCAATTTTTTTTTAGTATATTCGATATTTCATACCATTTAATTTTCGAAAATATTTTACCGTCAAAATCAAACCAGTGACACAATGACGCCGCGCTATGGGTAACTAAAAAAATTGTTCTCCAATCAATTCCACTTCACCCGACGATCGCAGGGCTTGGACTGCGCATCTCCGGCTCCTTTAATCTCCTCTTCCCAGCCTCCTTCGCCCCCCCGTCATATCGTCCCACCGCGCAGGAGTCCAGGACGATGACGCCGACAAGATCTAAAAGAAAGATCGATATCGGATACGCACGCTCGGTCTACTCGAAGCCGAGATCGCCAATTAGGAACCAATTCCTTCGTTACTCCCGCAGTCGCGTCGCGTCGTCTTCTCCTCCGTGCTCTTTTTCCCCCGTCTTTTTTATCCTGCGAGCTTTTTCATCCTCGGCGAATACTCTTTGTTACACGCGGGGCCATCGTTCCCCGTTCCCTCGTTGCTCCCGCGGGGAAATAAAAACGATCGGCGATCGTAAAAGCGCGGCACGCTCGAGAAGCCCCGCGCAATTCTTCGCCGACGCGCGGCGCGGTGCAATAAGGACGGCACAACGATCTTCCCGCCATAATGGATGGTTTAGATCCGCCGGCGGCACAGCGTAACGTCCATTTCGACTCGCTGAATTTTTGCTCGTGAAATATCGTCCCACGCTAATCCTGGAACGCGCCGCGCGCGAGTGCATCGTCTCGAGCCGGCGTAGACCGCGTGGTCCAGCGGATGCTGGGCCGGTGTAAATTGGTTACCTGCGTGCAGGGGTAGCTGGAGTTGCTTTGTTCGACAGTGGCTCGTTTCTAATTAATCTGCTTCGCGTATCTTGATTGGCCGAATTAATTTGTCGGAGAAATTTCGCTGCCAATTGCGTTAAGAAAGAGAATTATCACTGTACACGTGGAAAATAATGAATTATAGCATTTTTACAGAGTTTGTGGTCAATTTCGGGACAAGGACAATTTATTGTGACGATAACTACAATTTTAGTAAAAATTATAGCAACGCGATTACAGAAATTTCTACGAGTCTTACTGTTATTTTTACTAAAATTGTAGTTATCGTAACAATAAATTGAGTTTGTCCCGAAATTTATTACAAACTTTGTAAAAAAATGCTACGATTTATTTTTCTCCGTGCAGTTTATGCCAGTGCAAATTGTAATTCGTGCAGTTTCCTCTCCGTGTACAGTTGTAAACAGTAAATAGAAATGTCTCCTCTCTGTATGAATTTTTGAGAATGACCTCGAGTTTCAGCATTATTTATTGTCACGATAACTGCAATTTTAGTAAGAGTGACAGCAACGCTGGAAACTTCCACGTGTTTTCCTCAATCAAAAACATGGTATAATTTCAGGATGAAGCCATAATTTTTTCCGCGTAAGAAAATATTTGATAGGCTCGAGTAATTGCTTTTTTTTGTGCAGGAAGAATTTCTTATCCCCACGACAGTATTCTTGAATCAAGCACATATACTTATCATTCTTCGATCAAGAATCTGTATTCTTAAAAATTTCTAAGATCATACGTTCTTGAGTCAAGACCCATTTTTTTGACACCAGCAATTATTCATCTCGGTGAAAACAGACGTTGTACTGTCCGACGAGCCATTAAACTATCGCAAATTACTTGCTTGCGGTGATATCGTTGCTGTTCATGGCGATAAAATTTTTGCCTACAGATTCCAATTGCCTGTATGACATCATAAAGTCAAGGAATGCCTATTAATTGCGAATACCAGCCGCCTCGATGAAAAAGCACTCCGTTATATGCAGTCACGTATACAGTGGACGGAGATTACGCGCTCGCATATACGCTCTCGCGAGTTTCTCCCCTCCCGGACGAAGAAGAAAGAGTAGCGCGACGCAGTGATCTTTCACAGTACCGTCTTCGGAAATTAAATGCGAAGAATATACCTTCGGGCCTTTTCACGTCGGTTTCTTCGTCGCCCGCGCGCGGGAGACCGCATCTCCGCGCGATGAATCGCTGAAAATAAAAGTGAATTCACCGCGAGCGCCCGATAAAATTATTCCGGCCGATCGCTCCGTGCGACGCGGGCCGCTCGAGTCGGTTAGGAAGGTCCGTCTTCTAATTAGACTCGGCGCGGATTCTTACCGCTGCGGTACCTCGCCGCGCCTATAATTCCGGCTTACGATCGGCTGGGATTGGTCGGGTGTCCTCTTTTTCTCGTTGTTTTCCCACGTCGGGTATTTTCGTAATACCTTATATACGAATCTCGCTTCCAAATTTCGTCAGTACCTACGCGAATTCCAGCAGCGACGAAAATCGTTCGCGACGTCCGAACGTCGGAACTGTTATTGTTCTTCTGGTCGGAGCCGTCGCTCGCGCCGCGCTCGGAATTATTCATAGACCTCCGCGATTTTTGTCCTTATCGTCGGTCGTACCCCACGTTTCTATAATGAGTCTGTAATTATAATCTGGGAACTCTTGGAATAACCCGACTAAATATCGTATACGCTTGGTCGCGTCCGCTGTGCGTCTATGGGCATCCTTCTCGAGGATTTTTCCGCGCCTTCGCGATTTCTTCATCGTCCGTCAGATTCGCGTTGGAGATAGCACGCCTATATATATATAGAAGTTATAATTAATTCTACGCGGGGCTCGGTGTATGAATATTCTCGCACTGAAGGAAAAGGTCTAGTTGAATACCAAGCTAATAGACAAATTCATTTGAGATAAATGGGAATTAATTCACATTGAACACAAGAGTCTATTTGAATTACCAATGGACTTTTGTTCGAGGTGAATAAATGACTGTTCATCTCAAATAAATTTGTCTATCAGGTTCGTATTCAACAAGACTTTTTCCTTTGGTGCAGCTGTCCTTTGCTTCGAGTCAACTTAGGCTTATTCACCAGAAAAGCGTAAAAGGACATGTGTATTTCCTTGTCGGGAATTCGAGGCAGCGATAAGTCGGTTAACCGATGGCTTCTGTCAGTCAGTTGCGGGAAAGTCGAGCAATATCGAACACTCTGACGGCCCCTGATCGCCATTAACGAGCATGCAAATTAGGGGCCGTCAAAGTATTCGATATTGCCCGACTTTCCCCTAATGGATGGGAAACAATAAAATTATCCTGAATTGCACTCGCCGTATCTGAAACAGGATCTGTTCCTTTGCGAGAATTATTCTGCGAATAATATCGAAAACGTCGAATTAAGTAGTAACTAGGCGTAATAACTTCGAACAAAACCGTGTGGCAAACATATCTCATAACGTAAATATGCGTGAATGTAGAAAAACAAATTAGTATAGTATAAAATTCTCTCGCAGACAAGGGCTCGATCATAATTTTTCCAGATTATTGAAGCACACCGCCTAACACGAATCGGTATGTCAAACTTGCCCGCGGTAATACATAACTTCGTCATCGCTTCGGCTCGAATGTTTTCGTAACGTTTTCGAATTTTCTCAAGACACTCGACGCCATAGGCGAAAAAATAATTTCCCCCGACGTGCGGCGATTTCGTCAGGACGCGATACCGATATTGGCGTAATGAAATTCGCTCCTTCTATTCTTCGCATTCTCCACATTCTGCATTTTTCTTTCTGTATTACTTTGTATCATTGTATTGTAGGTATTGTTGTACGTATATGTATCATTCCACCAAATATGAAGTTAAACTTATTCAAAGGAGAAAAACTTCAATCAATATTATTGTCATTATTTATGAACTTTTTGCCTATATCGATATAAGACTTTGTTGGAGATAAAAATATTATCTTCAAAAAAGTATTATACAAATATTGCCCAAAAGCTTATAGATAATGAGATAATAGTGATTGAAGTTTCTTCTTTGGCGAATAAGTTTAGCCTCGTGTGATATATGTATTTTTTCTCATTGTGTTACTTTCTATAACTCTGTATTTTTCTCTGTATTCATTGTTGAGCTCTTATACAGAGAAAAAGAATGAATTGGATCTACTAAAAATTACTTGGGGGGTTGCAAGTTATTATTTATTTACATCAATTTGATCTTTTTTCATATATTAATTAGATATTTCTTCCCTGCAATCATATATTATTTCACATGATTATGTAAGGAAAAGATATCAAATTGATCTGTTAAATAATTTCATTGAAATAAATAAATAATTACTTGCGATTCCGCGAATAATTTTAAATAGATCCAACTAATACTTTTTCTCTCTGTAGGAGAGATAGTCTCAGAGCTAATAAATACACTGTTAGAAGTTGTTAAAAGCTTCCAACACATTTGTGAATTGAATTTACAAATCTAATTATGAAATTTGAAAACATTTGGGAATTCACGATACATATTGTGATTTTACGATGTCTTATTATTATTCTACAATGTTCATTGTATAATTTTCCTATATACATTTCTTATGGCATTTGTGTTTTCGCATCAAATTCTTAGTAATTTTAACGCACCTTTGTGTCTGTTAAGAGCTTCCAACACAATTTGTGAATTCAAAACAGACATTTTTAACAGCGTTCTCCCTCTTCCTCCAAAAATGATCATACAAACGAAGGAGCCGCGCGATGTCGTCGCGTCGCCCTGACGACGAAAAGCGATGGGAATGGTTACGAGAGGAAATGAGAGATTCGCTGAATGGGACAATGCTCTTCCGTTTCGAAACTTTCACACCGTGGCGCGAAACTATGCTCGCGCGCGCGCGCGCGCGCCTTCTAGTGCGACCCCGCCCCGAATTTCGAAATGTCTGCTCGCGATATACACACCTATCGCGCCGGGCGCGGGCTTTCGACGATAGAGAAATTTTAAGGAACGCTCGCGCTTGACGTCTGTTAATTCCCATCGTTGATGTATCGGTTCGGTTTTGACCTCGCCTCGCGCTTAGGAAACCCGAGAACCGCTGCGACGGCCGCTTACATCGACCGTGCGTCATGATTCACGAGAGTAATAGCTCCGCTAATTTTTAAAAGGATGCAAGATCAAATCGAACGATCCAGATTCTTCCTGCCGTTCCGTTCACCGCGCTCTTATACCACGTGATACGAAGTTCCACACTGTTGGAAGTTGTTAAAAGCTTTCAATAGATCAACGAATTCAATTTACAAAACTAATTTTGATATTCAAAAGCAATTGGAAATTTACGATACATATTGTGATTGTGCGATATCTCATTGTGATCGTACAATATTCACTGTGATTTTCTCATGCATTCCTTATAGAATTTGTATTTTCACATCAAATTGTTAGTAGTTTTACCAGACTGTTGTGTTTGTTAAAAACTTCCAATACAATTTGTGAATTAAAAGTAGAACTTTTTAACGGTGCAGACACTTGATGCGATGCTGTAGTTTTGCATCGTGCGCCTGAATCGAGGCAACCAGCCATGCGGCTCAGTATTTCTGGTTGCGTGATTTCCGCGCTACAGTAAGACTATCGCTTGATACCCAAATGCGATGCGGTGCAACGGCACCGCCTTTACGGTGCGATCGAACGATCCTTTCACGGGTCTCGAAGCACGAGCCACGACAGTTCGAATTTAATTTAACTGCAGGGCGTTTCGGGCGTGTATCGACGTGACTCTGAATCGATGAGTTGAAAAATTCATCGAAGCTTGTTGTTCTTTGATCGCGAGCGATCGAGTCGAATAAACTTTAAGCCGATAATGGTGCTGGATTAAAATATTTTTTCGTTACAATTTCTTTGATAATAATGAACATTATTATTAACATTTTTGCAAAAATCGAAATTTCTGATTAATCTATCTGATCTACTTTTTATGTTGATTCGAAAAATAATGGACATGTTGAAGGAATTTTAGAGGAATATCGAGATATCGATGATTCTTTGCGAAAAAATAATTTTCTCGTACATGAAATCGCTGATATTTCATATTTCCTTCAAAATATCAGTTTAATAAACATGTTTCTCGTAATCAACATGAAAAAATACATAAGATAGGGTGTTCGAGCAATCGATTCCAGAGATTTTAAGTTTTGCGAAAAATCGAAATCTCTGGAATTTAATTCTCGATTCCTCTATCCGGTGTATTTTTTCACACCGATTCCAAAAATCACGGATATATTGAGGAAATCTGAAAATAACGCCGATATATCGCCGATATTCTACGGATAAAAAATGTCTTACACATAAAATTGACGATATATTATATTTTTTTGAAATATCAACCAAATAATAGTACTTTTCGCAATCAGTATCGAACAAGTACATGAGATAGACTGAATCGAACCGTCGATTCCGAAGATTTCGATGCACAACCAAATATTTATTTAACAGCAGATAATCACAGATCATCGAGTAAAATAAAATTTGTCTACATCAACTCAATTTTTTTTTATCGATACACCCACTAACTCTCCGGCAGACGCCTCTCTCGATGAAGCTGCACAAACCGAAGAATGGTCCATGACGTTTAAATTTTACTTAAAAAAGTACACCGAATATTTCTACCCTCGAATGCAACAAAATCCAACGGACCACACTGAGATCTTATTATTAGAAGGGTATGATGAAATTTCTCCGTGACCGTGCAGCGTTAACGTATGCACTCTCGCATGCAAAAAACAATTCAGCAAAGCCTCGAATTAAGTCTCCAACGATTACATATTATTACATACATCCCCGCTGCATGCAGCGCAGAGTGGCGACGGGACGTGCATGCGCGCTATTAATTATGATGCAGTACCGACACTCGCGCGTATATAACGCACGCGCACGGCACAGGGGGTGGCTTGACACGCGAGCGCCTCTCGGCCGGGCATCGCGACGTTTCGCGGTAGCGGATTCGGTAGCGGCAATTCCCACGACTAATCGGATAATCCCCTAATCCGGATAGATATATTTGAGAGCCGCTGCAGGCAGGGCGAGGGGAGGTGTTATGAGTCTGCGTGCCGCTATGACCCGGAGAGCAAGGACCCCTGGGCCTTGACGCGTTCGAGCCACCTCGTTCTCCTCTTCTCTCTCGCCGCCTCCTGCTCCTCTCTTCTTTCCTCCTCCTCGGGCCCTCCCACGTGTCTCGCTCTCTTTCTTCCCTCCGCCCCCCATACCGCGCGCACCGGCCGCTCTACCCTCCCTCTTCGGTTATCTTTTTAATTGTTTTACAGCCCTTCTCTACCCCTCATTCCTCCACCTCCTCGCTGGCAACTGCAATGCCCCCCCCCCCCCTTCCTTCACCGAAATGTATTCGCTTCATTAGAGCGTTTAGCCGGGGTCCGCCGCGGTGGATCCTCCTCCTATCGGACCCGCGAGTTACGTGGGACGCCGGTCATTCGTATGTAACCGCGCGCGATCGGCTAAGTGCGCCGCGGCGGGCCCCCCCTCCACCTCTCGTACTCGCCGCGATGCGTACGTGTCGGCATACCTTGGCCCTGCCTGAATTTCGCGCCGATGTCCTCGAGTCCTTTTTACGGCCGTGAATACCTGCGTGTATGTAAAAGTATTCGGGGTGGGGGGATACCGATAGAGTCGCGCTGTGAGATTGCGCTAAGTGCCCCCTCCTCACCCTCCTCCTCTTACGTTTGGGGTTTCGGTGGGTACAGGCATCGCGCGTCCTAAATTTCTCGGATTTACTCGGCGAGCTTCGATGCGTCGCGTCGAAGAAATTTTCGAAAGGCTAACGAACCTTGAATAGTTCCTCGCGTCCTCGCGCTGCCCTCGGTGCACCGGCGGCGGGTCCTGCACCGCCCGGGGACGCTCGTATATTCGTGTACGCTTACGGTAACGCGCGCGAGATGCATTCGAATAGGAGTTACGGGACTGCAAAGGAGAATTCACATATTTGGCACGCACGTCTTTCCCGTTGCACATAACGCGCGCGATGCGGGCCCGCCTCCCACATATCGGTCTTCGAACGAGGAGGGTCCGTTTCCTCGGCGTCGATGCGGGCCGGGATGTTGCGTCAATCGCGCGTTATACGTCTGTGCGCGCGAGTCAAAAAGGCGAGACGTATACTGGTACACCGAGAGAAATAATTGCTAGTATCGGCGGAATGTTTTCTTCAATCAAAAGCATGGTGTCATTTCAGAATCAAGCCATGGTTTGTTTCGTGCGAGAAAATATTTGATAGGCTCGAGTAATTGTTTTTTTTTGCAAAGGAAAAATTTTTTGTCCCGCGACAGTATTCTTGAATAAAGACTATGTATTCTTCGATCAAGAATTTGTACAGTAGGATCTCGATTGTCTTAATTAATTGGGAGTTCGGGGTAATGAATATTCGGATAATGGATCATGATGGGTGTATCGATGTTCCATAATGAAACAATATTTGAAACATAACACAATCGATATGTATTATTAATCATAAACATTTGTAAAAAAATTGTAAAAATTTAATGCTTGGTTTAGGGTTTCTTTATCATGGAATTTATAATTTTTTGTTAGTCTATGGCCAACGCGATACGAGTTTAAACACGTTTGAATACTGCCTGTCTGATTTGTTAAATTCTAATGCGTGGCAATGTACACCTTTCAAAATTTCGAATCGACGTTCAAATATAATAAAAAATCTGGATGAAGCAAATCGTGGTTCGGATAATAGAACGTTTGGATAAAGTAATTTGTAGTTTGGATGATGGAGAGTTTGAATAACAAAGATTCGGATAATCGAGGTCCTATTGTATTCTTAAAAATGTATTTGTTGTTTTCAAATATAATTAAAAATCTGCACGAAATAAATCGTGGTTCGGATAATAGAACGTTTGTGGATAAAGTAAGTTGTGGTTCGGATAATGGAGGGTTCGAATAAAGCTTAAGATAATCGAATTTCTACTGCATTCTTCAAAATTTGCAAGATTATACGTTCTTGATTCAAGAAACCTTTTTTTCACACTAGCAATTATTTTTCTCGGTGAACCACGTTCGAGGGATGATTTCTTTTAGTACACGATTCTTCACGTGTTTTCTCCGAAGACGAATTTATCTTCCACGCATCGAATTGAATAATAGCATCCGACGTGCATTACACCTGCATTACGAGTGTACGTTTATTCGTTCGAATCAACGCAACGAGAAGTGACACCGGTACCACGCTCTGAAGATTACTTTCCTTAATACCCCGCGCTTAAGAGTATTGCGATTGAAACGTCTCAGCAAATTTATTATGCGAAGGAGCGCGTTCCTCCTTTAAAGCGTAATTGCATCAGACATGCGCAACGCCAACTCGTACTTTACATCGTACCCGTGTACTCGTTCGAGTCGACGAGAAGATGAGGAGTGACATCGCTACCCGTCGCGAACCAGAGAGGGCTCCACTTTTTCTCCATCCCACCGTACTTAAGGATATCGCGATTGATACGTCGAACGAAATTCTCGCGTGCGACCGGTAATAATCGTCGCCTCCAGTCGCGCGTACCTGCAGAGAAGAGACGCGTTATCGGTCCGGATTGCGCTAAGTGGCAGGCCGTGTAGGTTTTGCGAATTTATTGGAGGATCCTGCGCGTGCGCGCGCGCGCGGTAATTCCTTATCCGATATCTCAACGCGGCGAGCCATCAATCACCGAAATTAATTGTTGGCAAGGGCGTGCCGTGAAGCCGTGAAGCCCCCTACGGACACCGAAGGGATGTCATCTTTTTTTCTCCGTTTCCTCCTTTTCTCGACTCCTTTTGCTCGCCTCGCACGACCGGCATTCCTCTCGACTTCTCCTAGCTCGCGCGTCCGGACAGTCAGACGTTGTAAACATAGCTGCGGACCATACCAAAAGAGAGGAGCGCGCGCGCGCGCGGAGATTTCGGCAAGGGCGATTCGCAGAAGTACCGTGTATAAATAAACATGCTGTCGCCGACGCGCGGGTGCGGAGAGGAGGGTGGACGCGAGAAATCTGATTGTAATTCGGTATTCTCACGCATTTATTTGTGTCGTTAATCCGAGAAATTTGGATACAATTATTTATTCCGTATTTTTTCACTTTTTATTTTCGGCCTCGTCGAAGCTGGAAAGCGATATTTTAAAATGCAGCTACACTGAGAGAAGAGTTTATTTGTAGTTAACAAATGTATACTTGATTACGGGGAAAAATATATTTCGTTGAACCAAGTAAATATGTATATGTTAATTATTAGAATTATTTCTCTTTTGTTAAAAAAGAAATAGAGTAATAGCTAACGAATATATGCTTGGTCCGAAGAAATATTTCTTTCGCTATAATCAAGTACACGTATATTAATTATGAATAAACTGTTTTCTCAGTGTACGTTGGACTATCACCCTCTCGCACTCGTTGCTTGTCACAAATGCGTCTCTCTGGCTTTTCGATGACGTCACATTCTGCCAGAGAGAAACGTACTTATAACTTTGCGAGTAATTGTTTTTTTCGGACATCTTCTTTTTCAGAGTTATTGAATATGCGTACAGATAACAATTTTATTTAAAAAATATGAATATTTGTTTTATGCTAATACCAAATTTTCGGGACGGATCGTATTTTCGCGTCACTTTGCCGACTAGTATGTACTCCTGGTGGCATGGATTCCGTCACTTCCCAAATAGAATAAATGTACGTAAATTGTACAGCAACTTTCGAAAAAATCTTTATATAACATAAAAGTGTATTAAAAATATAAATTTTGTTTACAGTGCAATTTATATGAACGACGTGACAATCATATAGGTCTATCTGGGTGGTTACTTTTTAAAATGTCATTTTTTAACATTCATTTTTTAATAAATTCTGATGTTCTCATTAGCCAGAGTAAACGCTGCCGTAGCTAAAGAAATCATGATAATTAATTTTTCATTATCCGGTACGTTTAAAACTAACATTTTAAGTCACCTGCGACAGAATTCACGACGTCAGGAGTACGCAACGCGCGAGCGCGAGAAACCAAGGACGAATTATGCCGCGCGTCGGTCTTCAACGTTCTCTCGAAGAGTGGTGGCGGACAAGAGCGCCCCCACGCTGCGCACCGCTAGAATTCGAGACACGACGAAGCCTCCTGCGCGCGTCCCGATATAAGTATACCCGAACACCGCGGTAGTTACTGCAAACACGCGATAATTACAGGCGAAAAATTTCCTCCCGTCGACATTTTCGACATTCCCGCGCGCGGTTCTTCGTGGAAATCGTAGCGAGGAAGAAGCATGCATATGTGTACGGCGAGATGAGTCAGATTGCGCGCTCCGTGCGGGGCACCTTGCGAGTGGTCTCTCCTATACGTCGTTACGCGGCCCTCGCGCCGAGATTTCGGGATTGCAGTTTTATTTTCAGCCTGGTCCCCGAAGAGAAGGGTGGGAGGATGGCTGTTCCTCGCGTTCGGGCGGGTAAGTTTGACTGGGCCGCGTTCCCGCCTTGGAGAACATTCCGGATCCTTCTTCGAGCTCCTTTTTGCCAATTTTATTGAGGAAGAAGCGAATCGAAGTTGACTTGTATTACGCTGCGTAGGAACTAATGGTTCGAAGAATCCTCTCCGTCGAGTTTCAGGAAAGCGCTACCCACCTATCCGCATTTCGCTTTATTTTTAGTACTTGCTGGAATATTGCGCGACGATGGTATCCGAAAGATTTATGCACGCGAAAAAGGAACCAGGAATGTTTACTGTTTCAATCAGTGGCGTTGGGACTCGAGCTCATTTACCAGAAGGACGCACGTGTACTTCCCCGAAGTGAACGTAAAAGCGTAACGAGAATAATCGTTTTTTTATGCAGACCACAACAAGCGACGTTTAGATGGTACGATGGTCCCGCTGAAATTCAAATCACGAAGTGTTTCAGCGAAATAAGTATAAATATACGATTAGCCCCTGCCTAAGTTTATGGCAATTTCATCACCTGGCAAAACGCACCTCCGAGTCATCCTCTAAAAATCTTCCCTTCGACGAGACAACTTAAATCTGTGCGAACGAGTGCGCGCGTTTCACACGTTTCTCGTTGGACTCCGCGTAGGTACCCAGACAACACAATCCAAAAAGTTATCTTGAAGTCATCCGTAGACAGTGTAATACCTCATTTTTTAAAACCTTGATTTTATGTTATCCAAACGATTACTACTGGATAACTCGGAATCTAAGTTATCAAAAAGTGAGACATTAATTAGGTAGAAAAATTCTATATATTTTCTGTATAATCCATATGTGGTTTTGGTCATATGGATTATGTATGATTTCTATATTAACCAAATAAGGACTGTATATGGATTATACAAGCATTTAAAAATCTCTAAACAGTCCTCATATATTTAATACATAGAGAAATCATATATAATCCACATATGGTCAAAACTGCACACATGGATTATATACGAAATATATAGAATTTTCCCTCCCGAGTAAAAGACAGCTTTCTGCCTTGCGTTGTCTGGATAAGAGACCCTCGACGCACCGTTCTCCACGTCCTAACATCCGCCTCAAGATTTCGAGATTACACGTTTTTTTTTTTCGCACGCTCCTCGCCACTTCCTCATTGCTCCCCAGAAACTGGTCGCATCTCTCCGTTAAAAAAATCCAGATAATAAAACGCGCGCGCGGAATGACGCCACCGGTGGTGCCCAGGACGTGGCAGGTCGCGGACGACGTCCCCGCGCGCGCGCACGGAGAGCGCCTCGCCTGTTCCTCCTTGCCTCCTCGAGTGGGTACCTACGTGTTCGCGAATTCGGCGCACCGAGCGCGCTCGGCCCCGTCCGAGTGCCTGCGAAGTCATGCGCGCGTACCAATCGTACTTTTTTCGAGGAGCATCTCGACGGAGGGGAGGGAGGGTCCGGCGGACCGCATGCACGTTGCACTTCCTGCGCGCCAGGTGAGGTCCTGCGAGCGTGTAATTGGGGTCCTGAGGCTCCCTGCATGTCGGTGGTGGGGGTTGCCCTATGTAAGCCCTCGGACGGCCGTGGTCCAGCCCACAGCATCAGGACGCGAAGGAAGGACTCGGACTTGGCGCGCAAGGGACTTCGCCGAGGTTGTTAGTTTCGCTCCGATAGGATTAACCGCGGGTATATTCTTCCTCGCGGAGTGCTTTTTTTCTTCGCCGCGTTCGCCAGCCATTCTTCCATCGGTCCCGCGCGCGCGGATCGACGGACGGACTTCGAGACGGTGCCCATCATGCTCGCGATTCTTTTGCTACCCGTTTTTATGGGTCTGACGACCTCGAGCGAACGTACGCGCGATGTTAAACAACTCTCCTACCCGCGGCGGAGCGACGGTAAGTGCGAAAGAGGGAAAACGCTTGGCTCGTACGAGTATGCATTTTGAGAGAAGTCATTTCTAGCATCGAAACAATATTTATTGAACCAAGGAGAAGTGATTTAAAAAATGTTTAACCCTCATACGGTCCTCGGGTCTGTAATGATAATTTACAAATTGTGATTGACAACAAATTTCTACGATGAAAATATAAGCGTGTAATTGATCAATTTTTACGGCTACGAGAAACTACGCACTAAAGAGCTTCGAGTCATATATGGACCCATACACCGAGAAAACAGTTTATTAACAGTTGATAAATGTAATTTTAAATACGGCGAAATAAATATTTCGCTAGAACGAAGAAATATATGTTAATTATTACAATATTTATTTCATTCAAATGGTTGCCTCGAAGGATCTAACTGTGCAAAATAAATATCGTAACAGTTAACGAATATCTACTTGATTCAATAAAATGTTTCTTTCGCCATATTCAAATAAACATTTATTAACTACAAATAAATTGTTTCGTCGGTGTAGTAGTCTAAAGTGCATATTTTATTGATAGATTTCATTTTATAAAATGCGCGGACATCATAATCCATCAATTACTCGAGCCTGTCAAATATTTTCTTGCACGAAGAAAACCATGGGTTGATCCTGGGATTATATCGTGTTTCTGATCGAAGAAAATGTTTCATTGGTACCAATAATTATTTCTCTCAGTGTACTTGTATCGAGTCGTCGCGAGGAGTAGATAATTTATGTGCGCTTGGAAATTGCTTTAAAATTACACGTGGCGATATAGTGGAAGGATTTAGAAGAAGAAATATCCGGTGAAAAGTGCGGTCGTTAAATTTATTTCGGAAGAAATTATTCCTTCTACGTTCACCCTGTCATTAAAGGGATATACATCCGTATACGCGTAAGATAATAGCCGTCGAAAGTGCGCCGGTTATAAATTAATTACGTTCTCGCGCCGGTGACTTTAGAGGGAGAAAATCTATGGGACCGGATAGACGTTCAAAAATTGGAGCGACAGCTCGACTCCTGGCACAGCGGCCAATCCTCGCCCGTACCGTCGCCTTCCCCTTCTTATCCCGCCAACGCGATAAGCGCCGAGGCGAGACATTCGCCGGCCAGACAATTTTATCCCGGAGTACCCGATCCCTCGGGAGAGGTCCCGAGACCGATCCCGCCGAACCCGATCACGCTACCGCCGTTACCACCCGTCGTCCTCCCGGAGGGCTGTCTCGCCAGTCGGGGGCAGTTCCCGAGTCCGCGTAGCTGCGCCAACTACCTCAACTGTTGGGACGACGTGGTCATCGAACAGACCTGTCCCAACGGTCTCCTCTTCAACGATCTTCTCGGGGTCTGCGATTTCGAGTACAACGTCGACTGCGGAAATCGTCCTGGAGCCACGCCCAGTGAGTAACAAATTTATAACATTTTCTTTGGTATCAATTTTTCTCTCTCCGGAAAGGGCTGTGATGCGATTGCAAATTAATCAAGGGAGGTGCTGTTAGAAATGTATACCATATTAGAGGCTCAACTTACTCGCCACACAGAAAAAAATAAATCGTAGAATTTACTAAGTTTTTGGTAAATTTCGGGACAAAGCCAATTTATTTTTACGATAACTACAATTTTAATAAAAAATTGTAGTAAAACTTGTAGAAGTTGATGTAATTTTTACTAAAATTGTAGTTATCGTAACGATAAATCGGCCTTGTCCAAAAAATTACCACAAACTTTGACGAGATGCTGCGATTTATTTTTTCCAGTGCGGGTAATAAACTTCAGTCACTCTCTATTATCTCATTATTTATGAACTTTTTGCACATATCAGTATAATGCTTTCTTGAAGATTACATTTTTATTTAGAACAAAGTCTTATATCGACGTAGGCTAAAAGTTCATAAGTACTGAGATAATAGTGATTGAAGTTTCTTTCATGGCGTGTAAGTTTAGCGTCATACGATATATCTACCGTTAAAGAAATAATTACAGCACAGTAATAGGGAAAAAAGTCGTCGATACGCGTCCAACTACGATACAATTTGCAACGGTACATTTTTTAGCGATCCATAGAATTGTTAATATAGCACTTCTTACGACCTTTTTTTTCAGAACCCCCACTTCAGCCGGGATCGCGATTGTGCCCGGACCCTAACGGACGCTACAGAAGTGCTACGAACTGCTCGGAATTCTACGTGTGCCTCGTGGGACGACCCATCAAATTCAACTGCCCTCGCGGACTCGTCTACAATGCCGTGAGAATTATCCACATACGTACTCGAATTCCCTCTCGTGAATTCTAATCGTTCCGTTACGAAATACCACGCATTCGAAGCGATAGATGCCGTCTCCGTCCCTTTTCAAGGGCATGGGAAATTTACGAGCCTGAAAAAAAAAATACGCACGCTGGTCTATACTCAGAATTGCGTGACGTGCATGTTTCGGGAATCGAATATATTTATTTAGACTGGTAACATGTGTCGAGCATTTTCAAGGTGAGGCGTTTATCGCCGATCCTTGAAAAGATGCGCGATTGAACCCAAGAAAACACGTCCCCGAATACGTAAAATCGTCACGTATTACTGCGAATGCTTCTCGAATTGAAAATTTCAAATTAGACCTTCTCACGGGAAAATCTTGCGTTGTACTCATCTTTGTTTTCGATAAAGTACGACGTCGACACTGAATCTTTCGTCAAATATAATTTTCATATATTTTACGGCGATTTTACGTCGGCTTGAGCGAAAAAATCAACCCTTCCAAGCCGCGTGGGAAGAAAGCGAGATTAATTTTACACCGATGTGTCTGAGAAAATACTGAGCGTTTCTTCAATCGAACATTCCAGGAACTCGGCGTCTGCGATTACACCTACAGAGTCGATTGCCAGGGTTCAGCGACCCCGGGACCTCTGCTACCACCGGCACCGCCGGCGACCGTGGCTCCCCCAGTCAATCCCCTACCCCCGTCGCCCTCTTATCCCGTTGCTCCCGAACAGCCGAACCCCCCGCCGCTGCAACCCACCAACCCCGTCGCGCCGGAACAGCCGCAATATCCCCCCCAACCTCAGCCAACCTGGCCGTCCGGCTCTTATCCGGCGAACCCCTGGCTCGGTAAGGTAGCCGACCCCTGGACCCAGCATCCAGCGGCGTCTCAGGTGGAACTCGAGAACGTGCCGCAATCGGAAGCGTCGCCTGAGTTACCGGAAGCGCCGCTGCAGCCGCAGCAGGAACATTCCACCGCGCCGCCGGCGCTACAGAATCCCTGGGGACTGCTGCAATCGGTACCCGCGGAGCTCGCCAAGGTCCCCTGCGAGACCGGAAACGTGCACCGACTGACGGACTCCTGCAGCAGCGTCATCGTTTGCCGCCATCGGCGTCCGCAGCTCGTTCAATGTCCAACGGGTCAGACGTACGACCGAGCGTCGGACTCCTGCAGACACTTCACGATCGCCAAATGGTACGAATGCTACGCGGAAAATCGATAGTCTACTTTGCCAATGGCGCACTTAGGGAAAAGTGGGTAGTGAAATCAACCATAATCGCAAGGTTGAATTTTCCGGGTTTCTAGTCACATATTTATAATTAGACAGATCATGAATACAGTTGAAATCATTTTTGTCGCATGGTTATAATAACAATGGGGTTGCAGTTTATGATAGCCATGCGTCATGATTGAATTAACGACGAAAGTAGATCGATAGATAGAATCACGGTTGTCGCCGAAGTCGACCACACGGAAAAAAATTAAACGTAGTATTTAACAAGTTTGTGGTTAATTTCGGAACAAGGCAAATTTATTTTTCCCATAACTACATGTTTAATAAAAATTATAGTAAAACTTAAATAAGTCGCAAGCGTAGCTGTAATTTTCATTAAAATTCGAGTTACCTCAACAGTAAATCTGCCTTGTCCCAAAATTTACCACAAACTTTTTAAATACGATTTATTTTTTTTTCGAGCATGATTTCTACACGGGGAGAAATTTAAATTAAAAATTACCGTGAAATTCATGTAACCACTGGACATTATGTCAACGACCAAATTTTTACATATGCTTTAGGGTAAAATTGACTGTTCTTTCGGGATAACAAATGACTGAAATAAAGTGAGGGATAAATGAATTTTAAAATTTGGTTGTTGACATCATGTCCTATGGTTACGTGATTTTGCCGGTAATTTTTAACAAACATTTTTCTTCGTATAGTTAAATCACGGTTCCTTTATCATTTATTTATCTCAGTGCGGGTTCAATGAACTCTGCGCGATACAAGAGATCGAGATGAGATTACGAACCACCCTGTCAAAGCACATCGTTGCGAATACTTGCCGCCGTCGCGTCGGTAGGACGTAATTCAAGCGGCAATTTATTTTGCAAACTCGAGCGTTACGGGGAGAGATCGTTAACGCGTCGAAACGCTCGGTGAACGAGACTGGTATTTTCTGTTTGTTTTCATTTTCCGTTCGAGTCGGGTCGTAACTCCCGCGTATACTCCGTCACGCCTTCGACCGTCGTAACCGATAGGAATATCTACCGGTCGGCTCGGTTTCGCCCGTACTATACACTGGCGACGTAAACGAGGATTGAAAGATAGCGAGAGCGAGAGGGATAGGTACACAAGAGTAAAGTACGTTTATTTACTCTGGGATCAATATCCTCAGAGTGCGTAATTGGCGCGACGTAAGAGAGACGTTAAAGTGATCGTAAAGCTAATTTTTAATAGCAAGGAAGGAGATAATACAAAGAGGAAAAGGAAACGATAACACTCGAATAGCTGAACTGCCAATATCCAAACGTGATAATTGTTCTTTTCTTTCTGTTCGCAGCTAATTAAGAAGCCACCTAGAAACTTCCACTTTGTACCCCAAGCTTGAATAAATCAATTTTTACACAGTCGACGGGCTGAGCTTACGTGTTCTCTTGTTTAAAAACCCTTCCTCCCTCGCGTCGGACGTGCTTTCGCTCGAACTCTCGATTCCTCCTTCTCGAATTGTCCCCGCTGTTCGACTTACGATGCCAATAATCCCACGTCGAGCTTCCCTTCCGTCCCTGCCTACCGAATAGAAGTCTTCCTCGATTCGGGAAGCTCTCGATTGGACGGTAACAACGAGATCATCGAATTCGCGCGTTCACCCGTTTAGCGGATGCCCCGCGAGAGCACAGCACCGTGCGGTCCCGTTCTCCCGGCGGGTTCGCGGAGTTCTCCAAAGTCAGTGAGACGCGAATCCCCGGCGCGCAGCGTTCGAGGGGAGTAGAGCGCGTGTGTGGAGAAAGGTGAGCAGAGAGTCGCGCGCTACCGAGCGCCGGTTATACATAGACGCCGTACAAACACATCCGATTCTTAGAAAACTGGAGCGCGCGTTCCGCACACCGCGCGGCAAGCGTCCCCCGGCCATACGTCTCGCCATGCGCGCATACGCGTATCACGGCCCGGCGCGCTCTCATAGATTCGCTGATATCTCGACTCCGCGGAGTCGACTAAATTCAACATGGCCGCTACAGGAAAGGAGCCGCGCAGGGGGAAGGGGGTTGAGGGGAAGGAACGAAATAACGCGTGCGTGAATTGCGAATGACACGCGAGGAGGAACTCATATGTAACTGGGTCGCATCTCGCCGAGGCTCGAGAGAGTCTGCGGGACGACGACGCCGCTTCCATACGTAATTCCCGCGTTAATCGTCCTGTCCGTCTCTCGCCGACTCCGTCACGACGCGGTGCGATCAGAAGAGAAAGAAAACCCTGCGCGCGCGCGTCTCCTATCCTCGGCCGGGAAGAGCGAACGCGATCGCGCGCTCCTCCCGCCGCGCACGGTCGCCGTCTCCTGCTCTCTCACCGCACGCTACGGTGCGACGGAAAATGAACGGGAGAGGACGGAGAGAAACGAACCGGTCGCGAATACACCCCTCCCACACACGCGGGCTCGCATCGCGCGCGCACGCGGCAACGCACGAACGCGGCTCGCAGAGAAGTCGAGTGATATCACTTTCCCGGCTTTCTTGACGGCCACGCCCGCGCTCTCGGATAAAGACGGAACGAGTCGCCGGTCAGGAAGCCGATATACGTTCGACGAGCCATTCCTCGCGTGGTCCTTGCCGCTGGAAGCGTGCGCGTGCGAGCGCTTTCCACCGTGATACGTAGTATAGGTACAGTCGTCGCCCGGGTAGAGAGCTGCTGTGTGGACCGCGCGTTGTAGAGAAGCGTTAGAATTTTCCAGAAGGAGGTTTAGCAACGCGCCCGAGGAAAGAGCGGGGATGCGAAGGCGTCTGGCCATCGCGAGAAACGGCAAAGCGACCGAGAAGGTTCCGCGAGAGGAGTAAACAGCTCGTGGCGCCTGTAGACACGGCCTGGTAGACTGAGAAAAATAATCTGGTCAATTTAACTCTACAGTGGTCACGCTCCGTAATGAAACGTCAGTGGTTGCGCGGTAGACTCTAATCACCTATATTGAAACAATGATTAAGGAATGAATAAATATGTAAAATATATTTAGCCTTATTATATTAAATCTTAGGAATTTCTTAATAAACGATAACAGAACATAAATTAAATATAAACTTCTTTTTTTTAACAAGAGTGTATGAACTTATATTTATATACCACTATAGGGTTCCTTGGTAAAATATGGATCCTCTCTCTATCTGTGTGTGTTTGGCTAAACTGACAATGTTCTGGTTAGAATAACTAAATATGCAGCTGGAATAACTAAATGTTTGATTCAACTCAGGGCCGCGTCTAATGAGTGGCCATTTCGTGCCACGCACGAAGGCGCGCATGAAGGCGCACTAGTCATGGGGCGCCAAAAGGCCTCATACCTTCTCTAGAAAAGGGCGCCAAGCACGAAGGCGCCTCATCATCTAGAAGCGGCCCTGATTTCAACTTACTGGTATTTTAGCTAGAATAACCAAACTTGTTTAACCAGATACTTTCTGTCATTTTAACTAAATTATTTTTCCTCGTATAGTCGGATACATTTGAGTATAATTCAAATTATTGAACGGGGTAAAAAGGAACGGCTGGTGGAAAAAAAAATCTTCAATAAATGAAGGATTTATACAGGAAGTTTCAGTAGTAAGAATCCTGAGTAAAATCTGCTGTATCAATTTGTATGCCTGTCCGGATACTGGGCTCAGCCGTCTGGCTATTGGGACGCAATAACTACTGTGGCGATAGCTCGACGGGAACTCACGAATGTAACGCACGCGCGGCAGAGGCGATCGTCTAACGTCGTGTTTATGTCGCGGCGGAATAGAATCAAGAGGAAGTGGTGAACGGGTAAAGGAATACCTCGCTCCAAGGCATTTCAGTTATTACCGAAATGCGAGAATCGCAGCGATCACATAATCTGCTTATGTTTCCGCATCTCGCGTGCAGGTTGTAAATCACGTATCTATATCTACGACTACGATATTTATACCGGCCCGACCTTTCCTGAAAACTTTCGAAAGTACGCGACACCGCGATTCTCTCCGCGCGTATATACACGTATACACACCTGCATACCGGCCCACGTAGCGCGCGAGCACTCGCGCGTAAGAGAGTGTACGGGTTTACGCATCATTCTCTCTCTCTATAGAGTCGCGCCAGTCGTTGGCAAAGACAGCCGCGAGCAGAAAAATTTCGCTGGAGAATTACGAAAATTTTCAAGCCTATATCGAGGATTCGTGGTTATTACTCGTGTCGATACTATCGACGGCGTGGCGTGACGCGACACTCGAGGCGGTTCGAAAATGCTCTACCGCACATTGAGAAAAATGTTTAAGTCGCACAGCAATTAGTATAAGTAGCTCTGATAACTACATCGAGAAAAAGTATTAGTTGAATCTACTAATAATCACTTGAGGGGTTGCAAGTAATTATTTTTTTACATCAATTAAATTTCTTTTCATATATCAATTAGATATTTCTTCCTTGCAATCACATAGTCGTACTATTCTATATGATTATAATAAAAATATATCAAATTGATGTATTGAAAGATTTCATTGATATAAATAAATAATTACTTGCGACACCGCAAGTAATTTTCAGTAGATTCAACTAATTCCTTTTCTCTGTGTATACTTTATAAGGGTTCTCTGTCAACATTGGCAGTATTAAGAAAAGTACGCGGAAAAAGTTCTCAGTTAATTTCTAATGGTTTCTTCGCAGCGAGATAAATTTGGAAATTACTCAGCATGACCTTTTACAGTCAAACATTATGACTAACGATTTATTAATTGATTATTAAAATTGGAGCCGGTAATTGTCATGTCTGAGAATGTTTGAAGTCGATTTGACGGGTACCAAACCTTTCAGCTGGATTAGTCATATTGACATATCTACCGGTACCAGAAAAAAGGCACATAACTTGTCACTGTCATTGAGAAACATCGTAACTCGTTGCTACGCGAGGAAACGTAGCAAGTCCCTGTTGTCATCGATGTGACTTACGACTTTTCCTTGTATAGCAACGAGTCACGGTGTTCTATAATGATAGTTAGTGAAAAAATACGTGCTTATATTTCTGATACTACACCGAGACAAAAATGTACTTGATCGAAATAAACGTGCCTTTGGCTAGTCCCAAGAGCGTATTTATTCGATTTAAATGAATATTAATTTGATTCAAATAACATCTAATTAATTCAATAATCTAATATTTGCGTCCAACCAATATTCATTTAAATCGAAAAAAATATGCTCCTGGGACTATCCAAAGGCACGTTTATTTCGATCAAGTAAATTTTTGTCTCAGTGTAGTCGTCATACCCATATTACATTTTTACATATCTTAACAAACTAGAACCATTGCCGTGCATTCCGTAAAATCTCTCTCACTGAAGGAAAGTCGAGTGAACCGGGCATCTTTATGCATGGGTTGCGCCCGTGACGTGGGTGTGACGCTCGCGGAAGGCTGTCGTTTAATTTTTACCACCTGCACGCCGCGCGCGATACGGACCGCGACGTAACGCGTCGCAACGCCTATATATGTACGGGTCGCATACCCGCGTGAACCTATTGTTCGAGAGGGTTGGGCTTCCGTGGGTTCCTATAAAGTTGCGTGGGCCGCATAACTGCATTTCTCGTACGTGACCCATTGGCGAGCACGTAGCTATCGGGCAGCCACCGCCGTCGCTGCGCGTCGAACCCCGGAGTCCCTTTGCCACACCGGACGAGCCGAGAGCCGAAAGGAACGGTCCTGCGCGCCGCGCGACCAAGTTTATCGGCCCGAAGAATCCGGCCGGGCGATCGCCTCTCACGACTCTTCGCGAACGACCTCGAACGCAATCCCTCGCGGCTCTTCTTCGCGCCACCTCTCCTCGTCCTGCTGCTGTGCTGCTGCAGCATCCGCGGAGGTCCGCCGCTCGCTGCTGCGCGGGCGCCTCTCTCCTCTCTCCTTCCGCGATCGCAGCGTTGATTTGTATCGTGTGAGTCGTCTGAACTTATTCGCTGGGAAACCAGAAAAGAAACTTGAATCATTATTATCTCATTATCTATGAGCTTTTGGTTTATGTGTAACATTTTCTTGAAGATTATATTTTTATCTACGAAGAGGTTTCATGTGTCAATGCAGATCAAGAGGTCAGAAATAACGAGATAATAGCGATTGAAGTTTATTTCATGGCAAGAATGTCAGACTCATATGGTATATACGGTTGATGAAGGATGTGGTAGTCCCCATTCGATGGGTCCAGCGTGTCGCACTGCCGCGGGTCACATTACACATCACTCGTAACGTTCGCATAACGCGAGATTTGAGATACAGTCGATCGAAGAATTTCACAAGTCGCATGTACATGTGTAGCGCTATGATGTGAGTTCTACCCTTAGGCAGCTTTGGCTATTACAGCCAAGTGGATCATAGCTGCGTCTATTTTTGTAAATCAGGTCGGGTTGTGTCCTGAGAAAAATAACCTGGTCAATTTATATAGGTGAGCTTTCGAACGTTCATTTGAACGGGCAATTTCGACTTTAGGAGATCCTGGTCAATATTGAGTTCATTGATTAATATATACCTATAAAGAAATCTTGGAGAACTGGACGACTATCGGAAATAAAGTAATTAATAAATTCAACAGTGGCCATAATTTTTTTAAATCAACATTTTTCGTTCAAATGAACATTCGGAACTTCTGGCACATATTAATTTAATCAAAATCCTTGAGACCATAATCAAACAGTTCGGGGAAATATTGATCCTCCATCTCTGTTTGGTCAGACTGATCAATTTTCAAGCTAAAATAACTAGACATGTAGTTAGAATAACTAAATATTTGGTTAAATTTGCTAGTATTTTTGTTAGAATAACTAAACTCGTTTATAACCAAGTGCGTTTTGTCATTTTAAACGATTTGCTTTTCTCAGTGTGCAGAGATAGGATGAAATGAAGTGAAATGATTGCAACACATTCCGAAGGAATAATTATATGTCTTCGTGTACCGCCATTAAAATGCCTTGGGACCGGAAGTCTTCCGAAGACAAAGGCGGTGAGAGGTGACGTAGCGCGATTGCGGAAATTTACGATAAAGTGAGAATGTGTCGGTGTGACTAATAAAGCGGAATGATTGGAATAGCGAGACTACACGATTTTGTGTAATTAGAGATATACCACGTCACGATGACTAAACGGAGTAAATGTAGAAAAAGGAAAATGTGCATGATATGGAAAGAGATTGAATACAAGTAATGCAAGTGTAATGGAATACAATTGGAAACTCGCGGATGGAGGGGGACAGGAAACGACATTGAGGGCGTTTCTGGTGATATGTATAGCAGTATGCGCCTCGTTAGTATACTTTCGAACGCGGTCATTGAAGGCGTGTCCCTGATGTCGGATGGCAATGAGTCCTAAAGTCACCGTACAGACGTTCCCCGCGTAAAAGTAATTTGTACGGCGCGACATACACACACACACACATGCGTGTAGGAAACAGCATGGGCAAGCATTTACCTTATCGCGGCAAGAGCACCTAAGAAAAATCTGTTCGATTTATGTAATCCGGTCTTAACATAAAAAAAATTCATATTTTTAAATTTAATTTGCAATCCGTATACATATTCAATAACAAACGAAAAAGAAATGGTCCGAAAAAATAATTAAGTAATCGCAGAGTTATAAGTGCATTTCTCTCTACAAAAGTGTGACGTCATCAGAAAGTCAGTAAGATGCACTTGTGTTAAGCAATGAGCGCGAGGGAGATAGTCTTACTAGACTACACTATGACGTGGCTGCATTTCTAAATATATATCGTTTTCCAGCTCAGATAAGGCGGAAAATGAAAAATAAAAAAATTTTGGTTATAGATAATTTTGTCCAAATTGTTCGAACCTGCCAAAAAAAAAATAGTGTTAAAACCGAATTATAGAAGTCTGAAAAAGTTTGATCGACTGTAGAAAAATCGAGAAAAATCAGAAAATTCTATTTAAAAGTATTTCTGAACGCTCTAGATCTCAACTTCTTACTTGAATATTTTTCTCCACAATTTTTCATAAGAAGCTAAATCTTCCACGGCGATCGCAAGAAGTTAAATGCCCTTTGCCGTTCAATATTCAGCTCAGCAGAGTTGCTTTTATACGGATGACGCGGCATTGCGGCAATAATCCTACGTAAGAAGAGCCCGGGCTAGATACCGCGCCGCCGTCGCTCTCCGTAGAATCCTTCGTCGATCTCCGATGCGATCATCTCGACGTACAATCTACGACCGCTCAGTGGTAATCTCGGTCCATCGATGGCAGCAGCTCGTAGCGTCGAAGAATTTCATTCCGTGTGACAGGTACTACAGTGCGTCTCCTCTCACGGTCGGTCTTTCACTTACCGACCTGTGATGCGGTTGCACACGGGACGAAACAGCGATCGGCCACTGACTTCCCAGATATCGATCCCGGGCGATTTAACAGTGGCGAACGCAGCGGAGGAAGCGGAGAGAACAATCGTTCCTCACCCCTTCTCTCTCACTCCTTCGGCGTTATCCTCACGTAGTGTGACAAAATAACAATAGTCTGAAACGTTGCATAACGGACTTTTCGATTATCCATTGTTCTTACGACGCATCCCACGACTATATACCTTTCCCATACGCTGTCTGTCCAGTAAAAGACATATGCAGTATTACAAATGTATTCTAAGTAAAGAACCTGGTGGTTTAACCAAAATCTTGGTGATTATGAACAAACCGTTTGACGAAATATGGATCCTCCATCTGTTTAGTTAAACTGACCATTTTCTGGTTAGAATAACTGAAAAAGTAGTTAGAATAACTAAATATTCGGTTCAACTTACTAGTATTTTGATTAGAATAACTAAATAAATTCGTTTAACCGGAAGAGTTTTGTCATTTTAACCAAGTTATTCTTCATAGTATACGGGGAAAGTCGAGTAATATTGGAAGTCTCCCGAGGAGAAAATCAATTTAGAAAATCCCTGTACTCTGGTATTTCCTCCAAAAGAAGGAACTAAAAAATTCCTCGAGCCCTCTGACGTCGTTTCCAACCGATAATCACCTCCCCGGTGATAATTACTCTCCGGAGATCGGATCCCGGAACTGCGCCTGCATTCTAATGCAGGAAATGACTCGACAATCGGTACTCCATCTGGAATGTAACTACGCCAAACAGACCCTGTAAGGAAAAACCCGCGGGGTGTATACCCGTACCCATTATACAGTATACGAGGTTTACATGAGGATAAAAGTAGGATAAATGCTCAAGTTTCTATTTAACTTCGAACGCGATTATCTCAAAACGCAGTGTTAATATGCCAACAATGTAGAGTAGCTTTTTTATAGTAAAACTGTGTAAAGAAAAATCTTTTATTTAAACTTTTCTTCAATATCTGCAATTGATTTCGAGATAATTGATTTTGAATTTACTCTTTAACCGAAGCGTCTATACTGAGAGAAATAATTGCTAATATCAAAAGAATGTTTCTTGCATCGAGAATATAATATGATCTCATACATTTTTAATAATACACATTCTTGATCGAAGAATATATGTTCTTGGTTCAAGAGTACCGTCGTGGGAATAAGAAATTCTTTCTGCGCAAAAAAACAATTACCCGAGCCTATCAAATATTTTCTTGCGCAAAGAAAACCACAGTTTAGTCCTGAAGTTATGTCCTGTTTTTGATTGAAGAAAACATTCTTTTGGCACCAGCAATTATTTCTCTCAGTGTGGACGAATTTTTGACCCCCTTCCTCATTCTCTCTGTATAAGAAAACAGCAATCTTGATAATCTCTTGAGGGGATGAAAGGCAGGAAGAATCCTCCCTTCCTTTTTTCTTACCTCAGATTTAATTTTAACAGGACTAAAGCGTAGAAAAATTACAACGATTTAATGAATAAGGAAATTAATTGATATTTGAAGTGCATTCAATTCGTGAATTTGTATAAAAATTAAATATCTTATGTAACATTTGAATTATATTATACCTTCCTCCCTTTTCGTAAAACTTCATAAGAAATTGTTTGACCACTCTTCCTAAAACTCTTAGGCGCAATTCGCACAGAAGTGGCGCGTGGAGGTGGCGTGGATCTGGTGTGGAGCGGGCATTTGCCACTTGCATTTAAGCCTATGAAGCCACGCCACTGCTGTCTGCATTGCCTCATAGGCTAACATGTGGAGGTGGCAAATGCCCGCTCCACGCCAGATCCACGCCACCACCACCTGCGCCACTTCTGTGTGAATTGCGCCTTACGTACGCGTAATTTGTACACATTCCCTAATAAAACGTTATAATCTATATTAAGCCCTAGCCTATTAACGTTATAACCTATTAAAGACTTATACGTGTAATAAATTTCATCTACGATGAAAATTGTTGTTTTGGTGAAAGTTATAACATCCGTTGATAATTCTATGCCTGCCCTCTCGTATATTTTTCTCTCTTGCTGTAGAATATTATATCAGTTGATATATACCTCGATTGCCGAAGAGTATATTTATTAACGTGATAAAATTTTTCTACACGTGTGTTAACAAAAAATGTGTAGGTATCTAATTCTGCAGCCTTCTCTTATCAATAATCTACTAATAATTCCTTGCTTACATATTAACTAACTGATCCAGATCAGTGATTACACTATTGACACATGTGAAAATAATATTTGAATTTGAAGCGGAACAGCTGAGTTTTTAAAAAGACGTTAATTATAGCTTTTGTATCGCGTCGATGTCAAATTTACCTTTCCCAATTGGCCATACGCTATTTCCGCATCGATGATAATAACACGTACCCGACGTTAGGGTATAAAACAAGAGCGTTTCGCAGTTCGGCCATAAAAACTCGTCGAAACTGTTGGAAGACCAGTCACGAGAAGGTGATCTCTACAAATTCGACCATGGATATATTTAAAAAGTGCTTGCTCGTCTTCGCGCTTCTCGTCGCCATCGTCCTTGCGACAGCCGAATACCAAGGTGTTAAAGGTACCATTATTATTACTATTATTATTATTATTCTAGTAATGGGCTCTCCATGGGGAAACTATAAGTAGACTAAAGCCCATTTTATCTCCAATTCATTGCTTCAGTGGACCTCTCACCGCCACGGGAGATCAAGATCTTTAATCAAGCTCCTGATCTCCCAGACAGTGATCTGTCCACATTCCTCTTACCTCAGGAAGTTCCTTCCTGTGGTCCCCCTTCTTCTCCTCCCAATTCTTGGATAATCACCGATAATGATATGCCGAGGCGTTTCATCGGCCTCTCCGCATAGCCTGCAGCTTACCTCCACCGATTGGCCCAGTATGTTCATATGCCTACGAAGCCTACAGTGTCCTGTATATATGGACACCATAGTCCTTATTGACATTTTATCTAACTTCATAAATTCATCTGTACGCTTCCTGCTTCATTCCTTGATGAGGATCTTGGATTGTCTCATACCCTCCGCCTCCTTCCAGTCCTGGTTCATCCTTTCAATGACCCATTCCTTGATACGGCGTTTAACAGCCTGTCTTGGCATCCCGACCTCCGTGCCCGGAAGATAGAGCGACCCTTCGACTCCTCTCCTCGCAGTCCCTCACCAGCCTGCGGAAGTCCTCCGATGGAGGGTCCGGAGCCTCAAAGGGCATGTAGACCGACGCCACAACGACCTCCTTGCGATCTCCTCCCTCCAAAATGCTCACCTTTTTACAGCCGCTTGGTCCGCACTGATGTTCTCCCCCAGCGGCATCGCTGCCGCATTTCTTACCAGAACTGCTGCTCTCGGTCTGCAATCAGACTTCATACACGAAAAACAATTCCCCCTGATCCACACCAACTCCCCTGATTCGTCCCTTGAAAACCTAAGTTTCTTGAAGCAGAGCAATGCCCTCACGAATCATTTTACGTTTCAACAACCCCGCAGCCGCTGAGCTGCGGTGTAGATTAATTTGAGTCACCTTCAGGTACTTAGCCATCTTGTGTACTCACCTGATCCCAGTCCAGATTCATTTTCTCCTCCCCAGGATCCTTCTTCACCCCTTGCCTTTGAATCTGGAAGGATGCCCTTCCAACTCCACAGTAGGGCCTCATCCCTATCTTCTCCGTCTCTTTGATGGTCTCTACTTCGACTCCCAGCACGAGCCTGACAGTATTCGACTCCCGGCAAACGCTGGGCTGTTCGTATACTTGCCATCTACTCGTCTTTAGCGTCGGGTTTTGCCTCTCAATTCTGTTGAGAAGCGTCCTCGCCTCAACTTCCTTACCAGGGTGAGGGAAGTATGCCATGGTCCTGACAAGTTTTGGTAGCTCATCAAGGCCCACGGCAACCAGATCTGCTCATTCCCACTCCCTGAAGAGCGATGCTTTCTCCCTCAGCCATTCATTCGACTGCTCATCCGCGCTTCGCTTTCGCGTCCTCTTCTACCGATTTTTCATTCAGGTTTCCAGTGGATCCCTGAGATAAAAGATTTTTTGAAGAAATTCGTTCCGCCATAAAAATCCCACGAGTATCGAGGAAGTATACTGTCCACCTAGACAGAGCCTCGAGTGCCCAGGTAAGGTCTAAATACAATGGGGTTCGACCTGTTGCCCCAAGGGCACCGTTCACGATACAACACCCCGGTATCATTCAGCACTCCGAAGTATGCCTGAGCGATGGGGGTCGTCATTTCCCTACGCTGTTATTGAACTGCTTCTTAGTCAGGCTCTCCCCTTGATCTTCCGCTTTCAGATTTCTCCTCTGGCTTCCACTCAAGGAGCATCAGGTCCTACCAGCACTCCCTCCAGCGTCAAGGTAATGCAGTCCCCAGGAAGAGTGGAGGTACCATTAGAGAATTCTTTTAAAATTCACAGATTTCGCAATCCTTGCAATTATCGGGGACATTGAAAATGATACGAAAAATACATAAATGATATTGTTATTAAATATGTATTACAATGAAAAAAAGATATATAATCATATAATAACATTGTATATTTACCGCGGTATTACAAAGTAATTTTTCTTTGTTTTACGAATACAATGAACAGAAAATATATAAACTATTACAATATATACATTGGGGTGGCACGTCAGATTATGTTAGTTTATCATGTTCTAAGAATCGTCACCAAAGATCAGCACGATAAAAAATTTTCTAGAGGCTCACAAACTTTGATAGTTTCAATAACAGTGAAAAATCGAATTTTTTTTCATTACATTTGTTTCCTTCATTTTCTATATAATCATCAAACTCAACGTTCTCGTCGCTGTCGTAAATCATGCCATCATCTTCCGTTCCGCTTTACCTACCCATCGGAGGAGGAGGAGGAGGTGGAGGAGGAACAGGAGGAGGAGGAACAGGAGGAGGAGGAGGATCAGGAGGAGGAGGAACAGGAGGGGGAGGATCAGGAGGAGGAGGAGGATCAGGAGGAGGAGGAACAGGAGGGGGAGGATCAGGAGGAGGAGGAGGATCAGGAGGAGGAGGAACAGGAGGGGGAGGAACAGGAAGATCAGGAGGGGGAGGAACAGGAGGGGGAGCAACAGGAAGATCAGGAGGGGGAGGAACAGGTGAAAGAAGAAGAGGAGGAGGAGGAACAAAAGGACGAAGAAGAGGATGAGGAGGCAGCGGCGGCGGCGGCGCGCTGGCCGGTAGGCGATCGGTGGGACGGAGTTTTGGGTCGGTCGTCGATCCAAAAAACTATTTTTTATGATAGAGAGATTTTTGTTACCAATAAAGGTACCTACTTCTCTAGTTTGCCAGTGTGAAATCAGAAAAACGACTAAAGCTTCTTTGAATTTATCATTTTGAAGTTCTTTCGAAAAGTCAGTTGGTCTAGCTTGTTCTGGACAAAAGATGACGGTACTCGTAATCAGTTTCAAAAACTATATGTAGGTACACGTGGAGCATCATAACTGTAAAGAATTTGTAGAATTTTCTTTGAAATATTGCCGAACGACTTTGGCACATCTTTAATACGATGAATTAAAAAAAATCCATCAACAATAAATTATGACATCTCGATTGCGGGAGGTAACGTACTATCATTTCGGAAATTTTTCAGTAACACATATTTATCTGTCTTACAAATAGTGCCATCTAAGTGACATAATGATGTGGGTATCGGAGTCATAGATACCGAAAGCATTTTTTCGATATCCGCTGCCTCCTTCATTGATATATCCAACATCCGACCAAACAGATCACGTTACGTGCGAACCTCGCGTACTTTATTATTGATTGTTACTTTTTGTTCGTTGATACAGCTCACATTATTCAAAATTTTATTTTGCTTGATCGGTACTTCGAATCTGCTACATCTTGCGAACATTCGGATATACATAAATAAGTCTTGCATTGCCCGTCCATTTTCTTCTACATTTAAAAGAAAATCAGTCACGGGTTCCGATGTACGATGACCTGTATTAATATTAAATAAAAAATTTTCCTACATTTTCGAGCAATTGAAAGGATTCATATTCTGTTTAAGAGCAGCGATAAATGCAGCTAAATTTTTGGTCATCGTGATCGTTTACCTGACGGCGTAAAATAGTAAAATGCAAAGAAAAGTGGGGCGCCGACGCTCTTAGCATCGGAATTATCTCCCTTATTGTTCTATCTAACCGTCTGGCGTTTTGCATGTAAACTCATTTTAAATTATAGGATAAGTCGCCCAATCTCAGCGAGCGACGCCACCGGCGCGAGGAGACGCGCCAGAGCAGCCAAGCCGTTCACACCGATCATACGCATTTGTATCATTCAGTTCTCGCCGAATAAAGAGTTCTTTCTTCGAGCTCGTTCTTCTTTCGAGGAGTTGGATTGTGATCGACCTGCAAAAAAGACATCGCTGCTTTGGAAGACCGTCGAAATAAGAATGTTAGATAGTAGACGACTATATTGAAAAATAAAATAGTGTTTGCTCCCAAGAAATTGCGTTTTCATTGTTAGGACACGTTCTTTTCAAACGACCCTTACATGCCCTCATACAGAAGAAATAGAATTACAAGTCAAGAAACGACTGATTTACGCCCATGAAATTCATGAATCAGGAAATATTAATTTTGGTCTTATGTGGGTTCAACTGCTCTACTTTCCTTTGCATATGATTATATCGGCACAACTACTGTTAACGTAATGGCTTTTTTCTTCGTTAATTATAGCCGTCACTAGGCCACTGAATCCTTTCCCGATGCAGTCATCGGAACCTACGATCGATGACCGCTCCAATCTGTTACACCGCGTCGATCGCCATCGATACCGCCGCAAGTTACATTACGCGTTACGTGTATACACGTCATTCGCGAGATCCTCGTTAATCCGACAGATCTCGGATAGGTAGCGTATACCTACGCGCAGTAGTCGCACCGTACATGCTGTATACGCGCGCGGAGAGGCCTCTACCGTTCAACCTACTTTGTTTCGCGACGCAACTGGGTCACCTTGCCGGAGGTTTTGCAACCCGCGGGTGGGTATCTAAGGAAACTATAGCCGGGCTCCGCGGACACGCACCACGCCGGCTTGAAAATCCGGTTTGGGAAAAATAGCAACGCACCGGAGAGGGCCCCCGGGGGCCCTCTCCCCGGCAAACGCTTCCAGCGATGACCGTCCGGCCGCCCTCCCCGCGCGTGAGTCCTTTCCGCCGCGGCTTCTCGGAACGCATCGACCGCGGGCGCTTTTCGGTGCGAGGGCTAACTGCAGCACGGATTGCGCAGGCTACTCGTCCATTTGAAAGAATACGAAGTCTCATAGATTGTCGTAGAAAATATGTAAAAATCCCATAGAATTCCAGTGAGAATTTGACGTGCTTTTGGCACGGCAACCCATTAGTAAAAATCCGAGAGAAATGAATAGGAATGTATTGGATTCTACGCTGAGAAAAGTAGTTATCAATCGTTATAAATAGATATAAATAAATAATTACTTTTGCCACCATGCAAGTAATTTTCAGCAGATCCAACTGATTCTTTTTCTGTGTGTTATCCTATTTGTTATGTCAGATATATACGTAGAATCCAATGAATCCTATTCGTTCTTCTTAAACTTTTCTAGTGGATGTCTGGAATCGCCGTGTCAAAAAAGCACATCGAATTCCCAGAGAAATTATCTATGGGAATCCATCGGATCTTCTCGATAGGACGCGTCGCGTCGAGTCCTCTCGATGCCGACCTACGCACCTTACGCACGCCGCGCTCGCCGGCGGCGGATGTGTACGAGGAATACCGAGGTCGAGCCTAGAGGGGTAGCTTATGCAAGAGCTTATCCCCCTACGCGAGCGCGCGCGCGCACGCTACGTAACTCACGGCGCGCTTAGCGCGCGTTAAGGTTAAACTCTGTGACATTTTGGATGACTTTCACTCGTCGCCACGCGATTGCTTTCTTCGCATTTTCGTACACGCCGCGCCGCGCCGGAGAGCAGGGCGCGGTCTCCGCGCGGCGCGCGCTCATAGTCGCGTGTAAGTGCGCGTGCGTGGATGTACGTACACGCGGCGGTATTTAACAACACCGACGTCTGTAATACGGCTGCATTATTATACCGGGTAAACCCGCCCAGTCGGTTAATCAGTCAGCCTCCTCTGGCCGTGACACGAATGGCTGGTCTCTTCTCGCGAAGCGCGCAGAGTTGATAAAAAAAAGAAATGCGTATCACGCGTCTCGAAAGGGGACGTCCTCCTAACGGATTCCTGGACGAGTACCTCGCGGCGCTCTCGCGGAGAAAGAGAGACCGTCGAAGGTGAAATTTCTCGATGGGGCGTGATTCGCAAATAAAGCACGAAAAGGCAGGTGGACACGGATATACACCCACGAGCGGCGAACGAGATTCCGTTCGTGGGACACGGAAAGACTGATACCGGTCAATATTTCACTGTATTTATAATCAGAGAGATTCATATACTCTCTCTCATCTTTGGATTTTCCTATTTTGTTGAAGAACAGCTTTTCTTTAGAAACTAGTAAATATTGTAAACTGTCATATTTTAATGCTTTCAAAAGAAACATTATTGTACCTTACTGTTAAAACATCCGAAAATTTACTGGTACCAGTCTTTCTGTGAACTATTATCACTCGATATAACGCGATGCGTCCTTTACCGATCCAAAAATAATTTTCGCTTCTTGGTGCCCCGATAGACTTGTATAATCGTCACGACATTCATACAATTTACAATAATTGATCGTTCTAAAGCCTATGTTTATATTGCCGTAGAAAATTTGAAAAAAAAAATGTTCTTCAATAAATGTTTAAATGTACATTACAAGGTGATTCAAATGAATCGCTCTATTTATTGTAGCTACGTATTTACGAACATTATATATATATATATATCGAATAAACGTTAGTATTTTATTTGCATCAGCTTGAAATCATTTAATAACATTTAAATATATATATATGCTTTCTCTTAATGACGACTCATTAAATGCACACCCTTGATAACTATTTTATTGGATCAAATAAGTATCCATTAAGCATTGCGATATTTATTTGGCATAATTTAATCCTTCGAGGCGATCATTTGGATGCAATAAACACTTAGATAATTAACATATACTTTATATACTTTATCATCCTAACGAAATGTTCATTTCGCCGTATTTGAAATTACATTTATTAACTATTAATAAACTATCTTCTCGGTGTGGCATGAAATTGACAGAACTAACAGGACTTCCCGCGGAGTCGAGCGAGTGTCAAAGGCGGCGCATGGGACCGTCGCTGTTGCAGAGAGAGAGCGCGAATCTAGGGTGCAGCAGGCGCGGAGTGGTTCTCCTTGGCTGCTGATGCCGCATTCCGGTTCGTGCGCGCGTCTCTTCTTCCAACGATCGCGCGCCCGCAAGTTGTGTGGAGTCGCGCAGCTTCGAGACCGCGTTTACCGCTATTGCACCCACGGGGAACGTCGCACTCCCGAGCGCCAGCGAATCCCCCCCGCGTCACGCGAGTCTATACGCAGATGGACACGCGCGGCCACGTAACGCCGCGCGCCGTCTGCGCTGCACGGGGATGCGCGCCGGACAACCGTTACAACGCGGGAGCACGCGTACGCAGCGGGCGGAATAAATAATATGCAACTCGTCGCTGTTCGGTTGGGAGCCGGTCGGCCGCCGGCGATCAGATCTGGAACGGAACCGATGTTTCTGCGAGATCTCGGAATGTGCCTCTATACGCCTGGCTGACTTCCTTCTTCTCGACCTCTTTTTATATATCGTGCATATATACAGGGTGTTATCCTTGAGACCGGACATAGGACAATGTGCAGCAAAGTGATAGGCTATACGATTTGGTTGTAATATTACATTTTTTTTTATTGTGGATTCGAAGAGTGAACAAAATTATTAAATCTTTTTTTGCACTTTTCATTATCCGCCTTTGAAATGCAACTACGTCATGTGATCTAGGTAAGACTATTTCCTTCGCACTCATTGCTTGGCATAAGTGCGTCTCTCTGCCTTTTCGATGACGTCACAATCTAGTAGAGAGAAACGCACTTAAGTATAATTTTATGAATAATGATTTTTTCAAACTGTTTCTCTTTCGTACGTTACTGAATGTGTATACGGATTACAAATTTGATTTAGAAATATGAATATTTTTATGTTAAGACCGAAGTGGCTGCATACCGGAAAATGTCGATCGAAGGAACAATCTTATGCCAATTTAAACAAAATCCTGGAGACTATAACTAAAGCGTTTGGTAAAATATGGATCCTCTCTCCATCTGTGTGTTTTATTAAGTTGACCATTTTTTCTGGTTAGAATAACTAGACACGTAGTTAGAATTACTAAGCATGGTTAGAATAATCAAATATTTGGTTCAACTTTTATAGTATTTTGGTTGGAATAACTAAACCCGTTTAATCAGATGTGCTTTGTCATTTCAACAGTCATTTTTCTCAGTCTATTATTGGTTCCGTCGATCGACGCTTTTCAGTATACAGCCAATCATATAGCCTATCCCTTTACCGCATATCGTCCTATAGGCCCGTTTAGACGTTTGTGCAATTTGCGCCAATTGGCTTGTGCAAGCCAATACACAGAAGTAAATCCTTGTATATATATATACAACGATTTACTTGTGTAATTGGCCTGCACAAGCCAATTGGCGTAAATTGCATGAGCGTCTAAACGGGTCTTACGTCCGATCTCAAGGATAACACCCTATAATATGTGGAATGAAACGATACATAACGCGTTATAGTCATCCATACACGTGTTGATATATAAAATCGAAGGCTTCGTCCGAGGGGGTCTTTGTCGGGTTTACAACCGGCTAATAACGTCGCGATGGAAATCCCGGCACCGTCGACGAAAGGCGAAGCGATTATACTGTATCTCTCCGGCTGCACACAGTGAGTCCGCCATTACGGGGCCACGCAGACAGGCTCAACATAGATAAGGTTTCGATACAATGGAAAATCAACCTACTCGAAATCTAAAAGAGTAAATCTAAAATGTTGACTCGGATGCACAGGATGGTTACCAGGGTGCGTACAAGCTGGATTTCACGCGGGTCCGAGAGAAGGATCTCCGCCTGCAGCGCGCCACGCGGAGCTCCACGAATCGCGCGTTCGTCGCGCTACTTTGTATTTCGTTCGACGCGCCGCGACGCGCCCATGCTAATTGTAGAGTTCCAGAGAGGCCACTTTCTAGACGACCGAAGCGTGAAAGAGAGGAGACGCGCGCGTTCGTCGAGTTGTTCTCCGCTGGCGAGGTGGAAAGGTCGAGGCTGCAGAGGGCGAGCGCTGAACGGAGAGTGCGCGCCGCGGCTCGCGCCGGACATCGCGCGCTGCTCGGGAGGAAACGCACGCGTGGAGGACTCCTCTCATTGAAATGCAACGACGCGCGGACACGTAGGGAGCGCGGCCCGAAAGAGTACAGCGGCGACGCGGTAGCCGCGTGCGCCGAAACCGCACGAACGCCGGGTGCGCGGGTGTCAACAACCTTCCACGACGGACGAGAGTACCGACGCACGACGCGGCTGGAGATGAGAGCTTCGGATGCTACCGGGTACGGGGACTCCGCGCGGCGGCATCTCCGCTCGCGGTCGCGCTTCACTTTCACTCGCGCGATGCGCTATGCCTACCCGCGGCGGATGAGACCGACGCGTCCGTCTCTCGCGCGTTTCTGGTCTCGTCCTAACGCAGTCCCATCTTGCGTGGAGAAAGATAATTCGTTGGTGTAACGTTATTTAAGTTGCCGTAACAAGTATTTGAGTTGAAATAGTGATGACAGATCGACTTGTCATCCCAACTAAACGGTTTGTTATGGGGGCGAAAACGAGAAAGAAAAGCTATCATTTTCATTCTAACCGAGGAAACCCGTTAAACATTTCCATCTCAACTGCAAATTATTTTTGTCGCCGTAATAAAAAATACTGCTGTAATAACTGATTTTCGATGTCATCGCTAACATTAACTTAGCTTTCCCCGTGTGCGCTATCCTTCATTATTAAAATTACATTTTACCCAAATTTTTTCTCTCAGTGTAGGTACGGTAAGATTTACCAATCTCCCGTAAATATGCGTCGCGTTTATACCGCAACGAATCGTAAAAAGTACGCTGTGTCTATTGAACAATTCAATGTTTCACCTCGAGGAGCCCTGTCACTGGGATTCACTGTAAAAATTACTAATCCTTTTTCTCCGTGTACCACGACGCGGCAGCGGCGGTGGCGTCTTCTCGTTATGCAACCGACCAGACGTTACCTCAGCGTCGGCTAATGATGCCGGTGGTAACGCCGCACGCAGGCAATAACCGGGGGAATATTCATCGCGTCCGACTGCCTTGCCCGGGCGACAATCTACCTGTCGCCTGCCTGAGTAAGGTTCGGTAAGGCGCGTGTAACGTAGGTACTTACTGGTATGTATATCCTTGGCACGTAGTGCACGACTGGGGCAGAGCCACAGCCGTCGGCCCTCGCGCGCTCGTCGCACTGTGACGACCATCACGGTGCAGTTGTACCGTTATCCGGAAGGCGACGGTTCTTATTGCCATCCGGTGGCGCGCTTCCTATCTCGTCCTTCGCCTGCTCACCTCTCGCATGCCTCGACTGTTTCCGTGAAAATCGAAATCTCTGGAATCGAACTTTCGACCATTCCGTCTTGCGTATTTTTTTACGCTGATTCCGAATACCTAGGATTTATTGAGGAAGTCTGAAATGGACACAGAGAGTATCGATGAGTTTGAGAGAAAAAAATTTCTGGTGCATAAAATTGCTGATTTATCATATTTTCTTGGAGGTATCGGCCTGATAAACGTACTTTTCGTAATCGGCGTAAAAAAAAATGCATAAGATATGGTGGGCGATCGATCGATTCCAGGGATCTCGATTTTTGCAAAAAATTAAAAAATGTAACATTTTTGCGAAAATCAAAATATCTGAAATCGAACTCCCGATCACCCTATCCGATTAATTTTTTTCTTGATTCCGAGAATCACCCATTTATTTGGGAACTCTCATAGTGATACCGAAAAAATCGATGAATTTTAGAAGATAAAAAATGTCTTGCGCGTAAAATTCTTGATATTTTATATTTCAATTAAGATATCGACCTTATAAGTATACTTATATGCTTTCTGTAATCAGCGCGAAAAAATACATAAGACAGGGTAGTCGACCGATCAATTTCAGAGATCTGGATTTTTGGCAGTGTCAGAGGGTGCGTATCGATTTAAATAACGTTTATCTCTTAATTGATTAAATATTTGATGAAAATAAATAATTCTTCCGATTGACACTTTCCAGCTCGTTTTTCTAAAATATACCTACCAATTAATTCGAGTCTATCAAACATTTATTTGGCAGCCGATGCGTACCGCATTTTGTCCAGTCAAATAATTTCTCCCGAACCGTCTATCGAGACAATTTTTTGCTCACTATACGTCGACTCTACCACGAGAGAAGAATTTCCTCTCGCAAGAAAATGATAATCTCTCTCAACGAAATAACGTTTTCGAGGACCGCAGCAATTTCGACAAACGTACTGCAACGAAGCGGCAAAAAACGGACGAACAGTCTCACCGCGAGTGCGAATCGAGGAAACGAAATCGAAAGATCTCTGACGCAATTGCACGACGCTCGCTCCGGCGTAGGTTCAATGATAGTTTCTTTCGCGCCTCGCTCTATACCTGTATCCACCACTGCGACTGTCTACCTACACCCGTATAACGGGTAGGCTGAAATTATTAAACAAACCGGAATTATGCGAGAGGCGTGAAAGTTTCGTTCGCGCCGAAAGTGTCGCGCAGGTGGATCGATCCTCGACACACGCGTGTACACCGTGTAGCCAATACGGCGCTACGCGCGCGAGAATAATATAAGCGGCCGTCCTTGCTCCTTCATCTCGCGACATTCGGCGTACGCGCGCATTCGTTACACGCGGCAGAAGCGGTGGGACTACCGCGATCGGAGTCGCACGTCGGCTGCACGTGTTCGATTCCGATCGTTATTCCGCCGGAATTCGTCCTTCGGCATGTGGGCTTCGTCTTTGCGTAGCGCGTAAACGAGTCACCTATATTTCGCGGACGCCAAAAACGTAAGTATATCTCGTCTACGCGCGCACTATACCCTCGCTACGTTTCGGTCCGCCCGACCACGGATGAATATTCATAGCCAGTTCCGATTTGCCGGACCGCGTTCGTCGTTGCCGCTAGGGGCGCCCGCGGCGGCGGGGACGGACGCTCGGAAGCCGCGGGCTGACTCAGTCGACTCGGTCGACAGTCGGGATGGCCTTCGACTCTTCGAGTCTCGTTGGATCTTTTGCCTTCCAGCACCGGCGAACCGGCATTGTGCCCGGCGCGTTTACGGACGTGTCCGGCGCCGCCGATCTCGTCGAGAGAAAGAGAGAGAGAGAGACACCACACACGCCCTGCCGCGGGAAAAGTTGCCGCGACTGCGCGGCGGCGCCTTGCCGCGCTAGGAATTTAATCGACGAATCGTGTCCGCGTGCCTTCTTTTTTCCCCGTGGCACGCCGCGGCCGTGCCCCGACATTGGCGAATCCGTTCCGCTCGATAAAATCCGCGGCGTCTCCGCTCTCCCCCGAAGGAGAGCCTCTCTCGCGACGTCTGTCCGCGCGTACACCGCCGCTACGGGATCTATTCGTCTCGAGGACGCTCCGGGGTGATGGCGCGCGCGCGCGCGCGCCTCGATCCTTCAATCGGACATGTAAATCGGGCGCGCACCTTCCGCACTCTGCACGGCGACGAGCGTCGAAGGGCGGAGGCGAGGCCGCGTCCCCGTCACCTGTATATTCGAAACGAAGAAACGGGAGGGAAGTGTGAGGCCATCTCGGTGGCTCGTTGCTTCTAGCCCCCCCCCTCCCCCCCCTCCCCGCACCGGGGGAGAACCCGTTTCGCCGTCGTCGCCGCTCGGAACCGGACCCTCCGGCGCACCGCGCGACGGGGAAGAATTAAAAATAGGAATTTCACGTGCGCGCGAAACGCGCCCGCGAGCCAAAGGAGCGATGCGGTTTCGAGGAAAGGGATGCGCGCGTGCACCGGGCGCGCGCGCGCGGAGGCGGTGGGGTTTTCGGTGGCATTTTCAGGTGAGGAGAGCCCCTCTTCGTGCGGCGATTCCGTGAGGCATGGAGAGGTACCGGCGTACCTCTTCTTGACGCGCGGGCGGGCGGGAGGGGGACGACACGTGACCAATGACTTATATAAAGGTGGGGACCCGCAGGGCGCCAACCAGAGTCCTCCTTGCAAGGGGATAGTGTGACCGTCGAGTAGACTTTTTTTGTTGTTATTTTTCTAACGTTTCGACGCTACGCGATCGGTTTTCGCATCATCCGAGAGGGTACATAAAACTCGACACGATGAGGACGTACTTCGCGATGGCCGCCATCCTCCTCGCCGGTACGTACACACCACATCTCCGCCAGAACCACCCCTCGACGTCACACGTGCGCCCGGTGAAAACGAGCGGGCGGAGAGATATTCGAGAATCGTTTCGAGACGAGAGGAAAAAGTGTGCGGCACAGTGGAAGTGTGTGACGACGAAAAGAAAACGGGAGAGCGTTGTGATATATGCATGTCGTATGTATGTATGTAACGGCTCGATGGCAGTGCGTCTCTTCGGATCTTCCCTTCTGCCGTTTCGCGTCTCGTTTGGTGTGCCCGAAGTTTCGAATGTTCGTTCGAACGAAAAATTTCGAGTTTAAAAGACCGTTGAGTTTATCGAGTAGGTCTGGTAATTAATACATTTAACGCTGACCGTGATCTCGTAAAGTAGACTTTTTTCGTTCTGGTGAACTTTCGGAACTTCTGGTACATTTCGTTTGCACACCCGGGGAAAAGGTCTAGTTGAATACGAATCTGATATAAAAATTTATTTGAGATGAATAGGAATTTATTCGCATCGAACAAGAGTCTATTTGGATTTGATTAATGTTCTACTAGGTTCGTACTCGATTAAAAATAAATTTGTCTATCACACACAGGTTCGTATTTAACTAGACTTTTTCTCTCCGAGCATTGATCGTAAATCGTTACCTCCTTCCAAACGGTTGCGTCGTTGCACGCCATTCGACTTTTCTCGCTGCACGAATGGTCGCATATATTTGGTCGCGATGCTTCGCAACTTGACACGGATACACCGCGCCCACCTGTTGCAATATAATGGCACGCTATTCGCTCGTCAGCATCGTTAGAAATTGCAAGGAATTTCTACCAAGCCGAATTTATAATTCGCTCGAAGAATTTCGATTTTTTTCTTTCAAAAATCGTTTCACCGAGTGCCACGTCGCTTCGGTCGTGCGATCGCCCCTCGCTTTTCTTCGTGCCCGTGTAAAAAGACGCGAATCCGGAACGCGCGATTCCGACGCAATTCCGATACGAATATACTATTGATCGCCATGCTTTGATATCCGCTCGTCAATATCGCTGAAAGATTGTAAGGAATTCCAATTATAATGACCGCATTTATAATACTTTCGAAGAAATTCGATTTTTTTTTTTTCAAAAATCGTTTCACCGAGTATCGGCCGGGCGACCGTTCCTCGCTTTTCTTCGTGCCCGTGTAAAAACGCGATCTGGACCTGGAACGCGCGATTCCGACGCGATAGAAAGCACTCGAATCGCGCGCGCGCACGCGAGTAAAACGACCGCTGTTCGCGGCCCGGAGACGCGGACGTTGTACCTACCTCCGTGCGCCGTTCTCTCGTCGATTGGTATTGTATAGCAAGGATTCGAGGTCGAAGGAAAAAGAACCGCGCGATCTGTCCGTTTTTCCGGTTCCCAACGAGAATAACGGCCGTCCGTGCTCATGTACATTTAGATGCGCGGGAGAGCGCGAAGAGAGGGCCGATATCTCGCTTTCTTCGCGTCGTGCGATTTCCTTTTTTCTCGTCGCGCTCGATCGTATACACCGGGGGAAGAGTTTATTTGTAATAAGTAAATAAATAAATAAATATATATATCATATACATATATGATCATGACGAAAGAAATATTACGTTGAGCCAAGTAGATATATGTTAATTATATTATTACAATATGTTTCTTTCATTTAAACAAATAGAGTAGTAGCCAACAAATATTTGCGTTGCCCAAAGAAATTTGTAGTTAATAAATATACATATAATTATGGCGAAAGAAATATTTCGTTGAGCCAAGTTAATATATGTCAATCACACATTAGAACGTCCCTTTCATTCGAACAAATAGAATAACAGCCAACGAATATTTGCTTAGCCCAAAGAAACATTTCTCTCGCCACAATCAACTACAAATAAACTGCTTTCTCAGTCTACGTGCATTCTGCGCGTACCGCGCGTCGAGAGAGCGGGAGAGGCGGTAAATTTTACTTTCCTCGCGTATCGCGCGTATTTGGAACGCGCGGGCAACTCTCTTCGAAGCGAGCCGTCGTATACGCGCCGCGCGTACAGAGAGTGGCCGAACGTAACGCGGGATTTTCCCCTTTCGGTTAATAGCGCGTGCATGTGGACGCGCGGCCGATCGATTTCGCGGTGTACACGCAGGTAACCTTGGCACACTTTGCGACTTTCTTCCTTCGAGCGTGACGTTTAAAGGACCGAAGCGATTACGCGCGGGGGGATGGTCGATCGAAAACGCCTCAATTTACGTGGACTCTCGGGGGGCCCCGCTGCAGCTGAGCGGCTCCCGCGGCGCGGTCGGCCTCGCGCGCGGCTTCGATAGAGGCGCGAGAAAAAGAAAGAGTTCGAGCGACGCTCGCGCGCGGGGCCTGATTTTGGGTCTCTCACCCCGCGGGCGAACCCGGCAAAAATGAAAGTAAATATCGCTCGAGCGCGGACTGTCGCGACGCGTACGTATATCACTCGGGGATATACAGTATGTACGAGGTTATAATATGGATAGACGATGTACCTAAAGCGCCGCGCGAACGGTCCACCGTATTTACCACGCGTGCACGGAGCCGAGTGAACGGGATGCTGGGTCCCGCAGCGCGGCGGCGAGACTGGCGCTGGGCCTCGAGTGAAAGTGCCTGGCGAAAGTCTTTGTGTCGCTTACATAAGAGGTTCGACTGTACACGGGAATCATATGCCATCGCGATTATTAGACGAGAGATTGCAGTTATTATCGGCTTCGCTATTGAAACCACCGCCGCGGCGGGAATTTCTTTTCCGTGTACAAGCTTCGGGGTAACCGTTCGCTCAAGTCGGCAGGTACACTCGACCTCGAATCTCGGTGATCGGCGCGTCGGACCGTCGAATATCCGCATGGTCGCGCGGAGGTGACGGATACGATCGTACGGGGTTTGGCCTTCGTCGATGCGGTTGAATTTCGCGCTCGGAAAAATCATTTTTATTTACGTCGAATAGCATGATTCGATAAATTCGGCTTAAGAGAGATGCGCAAGGACGATTACGGACAGAACGGATATCTTTTCTGCACGGAAAGACTGGTAACAGTAGATTTTACTGTATTAATAATGATGGAGGTACATATAAGAGTGTTTGGATATTCCTACAGTGATGATGAACAATTTTTCCATAGAATCTGGTAAATTGTAATGTAAACCATCACGATCAAATGTTTTCAAAAGAAAAATCACGGTACCGCACTGTGTAAAAACATCGGGAAACCTTCATGTGTACCTATTTTATCGAAAAAAAAAAACAGTAAAATTTACTGATATCAATCTTATTTAGAGTAAAAGAGGTAGATATAGAAATTTTCGGGTGTTTCTACTGTCCTGAAGAATAATTTTTCCTTAAAAACTAGTAAATTATAATGTCGACCAATCACGATCAAATATTTTCAAAACAAAAACCACGGTACAGCATCGTAAAAATACCCGAAAACCCTCATGTGCACCTCTTTTATCACGAAAGAAATATAATTTACTGGTATCAGTCTTATTTACAGTAAAGGAGATGCACATAAGAATTTTCGGATGTTCCTACTTTGCTGAAGAACAATTTCTCCTTGGAAACTAGTAAATTGCAATATAAACCATAACGATCAAGTGCTTTTTTTCGAAGAAAAATTACAGTACCGCACTGTGAAAACATCGAAAATCCCTCACGTGTATCTCTTTCATCGTTAATACAATAAAATTTATCGGTAACAGTCTTTCCCCCTAAAAAGTGAAAAATCTCCTCGTCTCTTAACCCCACGAATGACCTTCACGATACAGGAGCGAACGCGCAGGAGAGCTTCAAGTGCCCGGACGACTTCGGCTTCTACCCCCATCACATCTCGTGCGACAAGTACTGGAAGTGCGACAACAACGTCGCCGAGCTGAAGACCTGCGGCAACGGTCTGGCGTTCGACGCCTCCGACAGCAAATTCCTCACCGAGAACTGCGACTACCTCCACAACGTGGAGTGCGGTGAGAGGACGCAGCTCGAGCCGCCCATCACCACGCCGCACTGCTCCCGCCTCTACGGCATCTTCGCCGACGAGAAGAAGTGCGACGTCTTCTGGAACTGCTGGAACGGCGAGGCCTCCCGGTACCAGTGCAGCCCCGGCCTGGCGTACGACCGCGAGGCCCGCGTCTGCATGTGGGCCGACCAAGTGCCCGAGTGCAAGAACGAAGGTACGCGCTTCCTGCTGCGCGTTTTTTGTCGTCCTTCACGGTCGAGGGCCACTCGCGTCACTTCCGATCGTGAATGGCGCGCCCGCTTAATGGCTCGCGCGCAGTGCCGCTCGACGGCGAAAGGCGAATGACCCGCGGTCTTACTTACCGCGTTTCTGAGTTCCGCGGTTGAAGGGGTGGGATTATTTAGAAACGATTTTCCTCGCTGTTTCTGTGTCGTTTAATTATTATACTCGAGGGAGTTTGGGAGTGTGCGGAGGAAAGCGGAGTAGAGCGGGCCGCTCGAATAGCAGCCAGTAGATACGGTTCGTTGAGCGTCTGCCGCTTTATTGGGAACGGTACGGCGCGGTGGACGTATGACGGGTCGTATCTACTTCCCGCTACGGGTTCGGCTGCTACATTCAGGGGAAAGGTCCAGTTGAATACGAAGCTATAATGGAAAGATTCATTTGAGATGAATAGGAATATATTCACGTCGAACTAAAGTCTATTTGAATTTGACGAATAATTTAAATAGACTTTTGTTCGATTTGAAAAAATTCCTTGAAATAAATTGTTCTTTTAGGTCGTATTCAATCAAACCTTCTCTCTCAGTCTAGCTTCGGGATCGTGAAAATCAATATCAAGTCATACTTATATCTGTGGCTTGGATGAAAAAGGGCCTAAGTGCAAAAACTAAGATCCGAGACAAATTCGATTAAAGTTGATCGATTCGATGAAAGTAAAGGTCATTTAGGTCCTTTTAATATTTGCAACTTCGTAACCATTGATGATAGAGACTTGGGACCTTTTTCATTAAAAAGATCTGTTCGAAATTAGTAAGAAAAACTCTAAAATTCATTTTTGACAAAATCGCACCCAGGCCCTTTTTCATCCAAGCCGCAGATATACGAAAGCAATATTTTTCCATGTAGAGATTACACATGTTTACATTTATCAGTCGTCCCTCTTTATATTCATCAACGCAGAGGTCGCTGGAGGTTTCACGTGTCCCGCCGCCGGTGAGGTGGCCGGAGCATCGGGCAGCTTCTCCAGACACGCCCACCCCGAGGACTGCAGAAAGTATTACATCTGCCTGGAGGGTATCGCCAGGGAGTACGGATGCCCGATCGGCACGGTCTTCAAGATCGGCGATTCCGACGGCAGCGGCGCCTGCGAGGACCCCGAGGACGTTCCCGGATGGTGAGTCGAATCGCCACGTGGCATTACTCTTCACTTGCAGATTCCTCTCGATCGGTACACCGACTTTGCGGCAGCTGCGCTGAACGGAGGACCCGACGAATCTCCGAAATCGGTGTCGGGCTTCTCGACTTGCGCGTGTCTCTCTCACGTTTTCACAGCACGCGCGCGCGCACAAATTTAACACCACCTCGTCGCGCCACCGCGCGAAAATCGATCAGCCGTGGGACGATAAAATTGGCACGACTCTTCTTCCTCTTCTTCCGCACTTCTCATCTCCAACTCATTGTCAGTCGACTAACACACACCGCGGGCGTTCGCGAGTGTCCTTCGGGCTACGTTGACGTCGACCTCTAACAGAAGAGAAATTCTCACGTCTCGCCGTGGTCTTCGCAACCGCTGCACGTCTCATGGAAATGCATACACGCATACGTTCACGCATCGACGCACGCACGCACGCACTCACGCGCGGGCACAGCACGTACCCGCACCCCCGTCATCGCATGTCCAAGGCACGCTCTCGCATGGTCCATAACCCCCGGTTTTCTCGGTTCTGCTTCACAGTGAGGATTACTACGGTGACCTGGACTTGAAGAGCATCAGGAAGAGCGAACTGCTGGCCGGGATCCAGAACTCGGGCGAATCCAGGAACCTACCCAAGCCATCCCAGAGCAAGCCCAGACCTGCCGCGAACGTTCCCGCGAGGCCCGCACCCGTCCCCGCGAGGCCCGCCCCCGTCACGGAATAACTTCTCACGTTTAACCCTCCCCGCCCCGAACCTCTATCGATGAACCCAAAGGTGGCGGCGGGCCAAGAGCCAGTGTGTCGAAGTTCGGGACGAGAGTTAGAAAAGAAAAGTGACGAAAAAAACGTCCCGCAGCAAATGCCAAAGCGCGACAGCCTTTCTTAACGTTCGACTAACGATATTTACGCGGAAATGATCGCGATCGACACACGCGCTCGATCCGCCCGTATATTTTTGGCTCCGTTTGACGCCCCTCGTGCCCCCTCCCCCCTCCGCCCTTCCGATCAAAACCCCATCGCGTTCTTCTTCCGCCCCCCGCAGAAAGAAAAAAAAGATCCAAAACCTACTCTGCTCACTTATTTTTAAATAAAAAAGACAAAATAAAAAAATCTATAAAATTCACCCTCGACTGACTTTCTTCGTTCGTTAATCAACAGCTGTGTGTGCTCTCATATCACTCTCCTGTGTTTTTTCGTGCATCCCTCGCATTCTATCTTCTTCCTGCGACGAATGGTACAAGTACTCACTATGTAACTATTGTGTGTCTGTGTTTTTATCTCTCGCTCTTTCTCTCTATCTGTCTGTCTGTCTGTCTTTACTCTGCATGCTCTCGCGCGACACTGTGTGATCTAATTTCATGTAACGCACTCTGTACACTGTTGAAAGGGTTTTTGTAAATTTGTTATACATTTTTTGTAGATAAGTATTACAAAATTGCAAGTTATAGGCGCAGTTAATTGCTATGAATTATTTGCAATTTTCGAAAAAAAAAAACTAGAATTTTTCAGATTTTGCTGGAAAGATGATTCAATTTTGGTATAGTTAAAGTGGTTTTGTGGTAAATTTAAATCAAATCTGTAGTAAATTCAATTGTTCGAATCGCGTACAGTAATTTTCATGGACAAAAAGTTGTATGATAAAAACTTCATAAAAGTAATATGAATTTTGCTACAAAAACTTTTTACGGTGTACTCTAAACAATCTTCGATAGGAGGCCTCCTAGCACGAGTACCGATCGTTCGGGTGATTCGGATGTCGAAGAGACGCTCGTTTCCCTTTTTTCGTTGAGCGTCCATTTCGAGCGTTTTTGCGGTATAGCATTTTTAGAGCCACCGCAGCGCTCGAGTGACGAATGACGTTTTTCATATTCACGTCGCTCGCGAGTCCTCGCACTATGTCCTATCCGCTCCTCTCGGAGCGATCTACTTATGCACGAGTATAAAGAATGCAATGATTTTGTTAGCGAGGACTACTACGGAAACGTGGATCTAAAGGCTCTTCGTAAGCAGGGATTCAAGAAGTAGGCGAAGTCGGTAGAAAACCTTAGGGCGTAAGTCATAACTACGACGATGCGGGAGAAAGATACGGAATCAAGCAAAGCTCGTCGACTCTCTCGGCAAGCCGGAGAACCACCTCTCTCGACCGGCATCCCCCTGGTCACGCTCTCTAACTGTAATAGAGGCCTTCCTACGACTCTCGCGTGCATACTTTTCCCATTTATCTTGTATTGCTCGTACGATCTAGTTTAGTATGTAAATAAATTATAGTAAATAAAGGTACGTCTCGGATAAAGAAAAAAGTGGTACGTGTCCTTATTCGCGCGGTGGGCTTATTGTGAGAAGAGAATTGCGTAGGACGATCCGGAATTCCTTGTGAATGGAAATGTTCAGTGCGATCTCTTACTAATATTGCTCGCCGATTATTATCGATTACTTTTATATATACGTACTGTTTATTATCTTTTATTTGCCGGATAAAATATAATGTCGTGTGGCGAATAATTGAGTCAAAGGTTATTTATATATGTATACATTTATAAATGCTGCTATCAATGTTCGTCAGATTAAATCATTGAGTCTAAATCATCTCTAAAAAAGAGGATTATGATCCACGGATCTTCCAAAGTAAAAGACAATATCTCTCGAGCGATATTCTCGAGTGCTTTTTTATAGAGTTACCATTTCGATTCAATCAATTTATCATAATTTCACGACAATCACCGATAATCTAAATCATATATCTGAATCTAGTGAAGATATCGAGGGGCTATATTATGATCTATAATATGTATTGTATATATGTTGAGAATAAAATATAGTTTTTATTCCAATACTAATTTCACGAAGTACACAACAGAACCACATTTTCTGCTGTTTCTGTTTGGCAAATTATTATTTGATCACTCAAGATCACTCTAAATAGATTACAATATGTGATACACGTATATCATCATTACTTGTTTGAGTGTATTATTCTCTTTACTGACGGTTGTTTGCTTAGACGGTAGGTACACAATGAAAAATATTATTTTCTGCGTCATTCCGCGAATTTCCGCCTGGCTGTGCTTTAGCATACAGCTACTCACAAAAGTATCCGCCCATCAGGTTAACGAATTAAGAAGAATATAATAATAATTACGTTAATAATTAAGGTGACACAATTTTAAAAAATTTATAATTTAATTCGGATAATCGAACATTCGGGCATGGTATAGAAGCGTTCAGATAATCAACGATTCGAATAATCGAGGTTCGATTATAATTATCCGTTATTCATAAAAGGTCTGTATTTCGAAAATATGAGTGATTAAAAGTCGTACATATATATACAAAGGGTGGATACTTTTGTGAATAGCTGTATGTACCTTCGTCTTTCCATTACGAATTACTAGAGCGGTATCGATTTCTCTCTAATGGCGATAATCCATTTACTCCCAACGCCTCAGTCGCACTGTAGGCTTTGTCGAGAACGTCGACTCTTATTTGCGTTCCAACGCAACTAATATCGCTTCGGACTACTCAGGCGCACTCCAATAATCGCACCCTCGCCTAATTATCGACTAAAGGGACGATGAAACTCGTTAAACCAATTTTCATCGGAATTATTTCCCTCGATTTATTCACGCTCGTCGCGGCATCCGTCGATAAGATCCACGAAATGACCGCGATAAATGACACGATGGACCCGTGGTCCATCAAACTTGTAGATGCTGCGCTGCATATATTGAAGTACAATTCGCCGACGAATACTGTAATCATACACTCGAACTCAAAGCCTGCGTTCGGTTATTTTTTCCGATCACTCAAGAAAATCCACGCAACGGCGATCATAATAAACTCGTGGGAATTTCTCAAACCGATGAAAACCCTCCTAGCCGTTTGCACCTTCATCCGGAACACCTCCACGCTGCAACGTGTCGATCTGTCGAGCGTCCATCCGCAGTCGTACGTTCTTCTGACACTGACGGAACCCACAGCAGGTGGAGAAATGTCTACTGTTATTCGCGACATTGGAAAGCTCATCCGAGAGTATCGACTCTACAACGTCGTGATCCTTTACAACCGCATAGGCGAGGATGGCGCGCCGAGTCTTCGCGCGGGAAGATACGATTTATTCTGCGACCTTCCGGACGCCTTCGAGGACGTGACCGACGCGCTGGCATCCGGCAAGGTGTTCCACGAGGCCATTCGCTCGCTCTGCGGTTATCGTCTGCGCGTGAGTATGAAGAACACCAGCTTCGCTCGAAATTACGTCCAGGGCGAGGAGAAGATCGGATTAGAGGGCCAAGTGCTGAACGTGCTGCTGAAGCTGACGAACGCGACGGCGGATGTGCGCCTCTTCGGCAGGGCCGTCTCCCAATTCTGGCGGGAAAATACCACGGAGCTGATAAAGCGAGCGATCTTTCAGAGGGACGTATGGATGTCCCCGTGGTACCCGCTGCCGGACATCACTGAGTATGCGGATCACTCGTATCCGCACGAGAAGGATGACTCTTGCTTCGTGGTTCCCAAGGGCGGTCGGATGCCGCAGCACTTCAATATTCTATCCGCGTTCAAAGGTGACTCCCTCGTGCTCGTTATCGCCTCGATCGTCGCGTCCAGCGGAATAATGCACCTCGTGAACAGGTGCGAGAGTTGGATTCGTCGCGAGCCACGCTACGACGTGTGGTACTCGTTCAGAGTTGTTCACGTCTTTCTGAATTCCGGCGTGACTCTGCCGACGATGCCGGCAGATCGTCTCGTGATCGCCAGTGTGACGCTGTTCGCGTATCTGCTGCTGGTCATAGTGCAGTGTTTCCTCATGAGTAATCTCGTGATCACCCGATTTTATCCCGACATCGAGACCATTAGCGAATTGATCGAGTCTGGATACCAGATTCTCCTGCACAATGAGATATATCAGTTTCTTCGCGGGAAAATGGATCCCGATTTGTTCGCGCGATTGAAGCATACGATGAGAATAGAAGAGCCTGATTTCGTGATGAGAGCTGCTTTCTACGCGAACGAACCGCACGCTCTGCCGATGTTTCGCAGTCAGGCTGAACAGATGGTAAGAATGACCACCCACTTCGTGAACGATCGGCCGATATACCACATTATGAAGGAGTGTCCCGTGCCAGAAGTCCTCGTGTACTTCGTTGCTCTCGATTCGCCTCTAATGCATCCGTTGAACCACGCGACTCGATCCATCATCGAGTCGGGATTATCTCGCGTGTGGCCGCAGATGATCGTCGATTTCAAGTTGAGCGTCTCTCTTGTTCCAGGGAACGCGTCTAAGGAAACGGTTATCAGTTCTCGTCACCTTGCCAGCGTTTTTACCATCTACAGCCTTGGGATTTCGTTGAGCGTGTGTGTGTTCGTCGGAGAAATGCGGAATGCGCTGGCTAAATTGTTGCGGCGTTTTTTATAGATGTTCGATTAGACTTTTTGAAGATATTAGTAATAGGTATAGCTATAAGTTTTGATTCATCAATTTTTAATTTTAGAAAGAACTTATAGCGAAATGGGAAAAATTTGATTAGCTTGTTTTTGGAGAAAAATTGAAAAATTTTGTTCAATTGGTAAATTGTATTGTAACGGAATTTCAGTATACAATGATTAGGCTAACGATAAGCTTAAATCTATTTCAAGTGATTTTTCTCGCGTGAAAGTAAATTATCTTGATCGCATCCTCTTATTGTTTCGACCTGTATACCTATATCTGGATAAAATATATTTCTGAGCGCAATTCTTGTTTATTAATTCATCTCAATGCAGTTGCCTTCATTTTAAATAGTAACCATGTTTTGCAAATGCATGACTCCATATTGGGTAGTCCCCTGTAATACCTGTGAGCCTGAAAAGGCAGGGGCCAACTTAGAGGGTAGATATTTACCCTGACTATAATAATCGCATTTACATTTTAAAGTAAAGAGATGACTGAGAGTATGGAACATCATTCAGTTGTAATGCCGTAGAAATAAACAAATTACAGTAAGACTCGATAAGTTGACCCACGCGGGTTATTCTATACAATATAAAAAAAACATGTTTTGATTGAGTAACTGATTCATCAACGTCGAACCGAAACTGCTGAAGCTTTACATGAAATTTGGACAGTAGGTTTCTTTTATGACGTAAGCACCTATTGAAACAGGATTTTACGAAATTCTTTCCCTGAGGTGGTAAAATAGGGGATGTAAGTTTGCATGAAAATCCGTAATTTTGAAATTAAATCCATGAAAATTGCTGTTTGGCCTTTCGGTTAGAAATTAAGGAAGACGTGTTTCAGGATTTTTGAATATATCCCTTAAGAGGGGGTTTAATAGGGGATGAAAATTTGTATGAGAATTTCTATTTAAAGCTAGTTCATTCACATAGAACTCTTCGAGAAATAGCGTCGCCTTTCCTAGCAGTCCAGTCATAATCGACGCATCGATAAATATTTCTAGAGGCAGATTCCTTGCGACTGAAAGATCACGAGACCTTTCGAGCGAGCAAAAAGCTAGTTTTTACCATAAAATTAGCGAAATTACCATTAAGTAAGTAATAGTACGTTTCACTATTCTCAATCTTTCTTCATTTTGCCGCCATTAGCCACTAGAGTCACCTCTTCCTCTAGTTCATGGTTTAGCTTTACAAATCGGACGAAAGAGGGAATCAGGACGCGGAATCCGCGGTGCGGCAGACTCACAGAAGTCTGTGGCAAAGCGTAATCATGGCGCGGGGAAGTAGCGCAGGTTTTGACAGGCATATTACTATTTTTTCACCCGAAGGAAGATTGTACCAAGTAGGTAAGTAAAGCAAACGCATTACGCGTCCAATTTAATCAATTGCTACGGATTGCAATCGATCTCTGCTCTCCGGACGTCAAATTATACCGGCTTATTTACTTGTGTACACCATGACATGGCGTGATTGGCAGTTTTGAATTTACTTTAATTTATATTTTCGATCATTTCTTTCTGCAGAATATGCTTTCAAAGCGATTAATCAAGGGGGTTTGACGTCGGTTGCTCTGAAAGGAGTGGATACAGCGGTTTTCGCGACACAAAAAAAAGTTCCCGTAAGTGTAACCTCACTTTTATTCTGTGTAGCTTGAGGGCCTTCACACAATTGGGAGAATTAGATTGAGCGCATTGTCCTCTGGAGGATCTAATAATTCAACCAATATTTCTTATTTTTCCATTTCCCATGATCTTTCTGACCATGTATCTGCAGTACCAATACAGCTACTACCAATACAGCAGTCTAAACTGCATTAAAAGATTATGATTCATTTTCTTCCCTAATGAAAAAATGCTACAGTGCCAAAATACCACATGTATAGTTTATCATAATTTTTCGTGGTTAACTATAGAATATTATAGTAAACTGCAGGGGTGTGTAGCGTGTATGTGGCTTACACTAATCTTCTCTCATTAACTACAGAAGATTACACTAACTACACGTGTACTATTTTCGCACTGCAGTTTTTTCGTAAGAGTTATTATAAGTTCAAATTTCTTTGAGCTTTTCAGATTGTGATCATATTGGGAACGATTGTACGGAAGCTTGAGCCATTAGATGGATTTACAGGACAATGCTTATTCTTATATTCATTCTTATTCTTATTTTTCCAATTGTATGAGGACCCTGAAGGAAACAATTAACCTTCATTGAAATTTTGCAGGACAAGCTTCTCGATGCTTCCAGCGTCACCCACGTGTTTCAAATCACCGAAAATATCGGCTGTGTCATGACGGGAATGATCGGTAAGTTGTCGCATCTATTTTAGCCTGGAAAAAATTACACACACCTCTTTTTTTCAGCCGATAGCAAGTCTCAAGTCCAACGCGCTCGTTACGAAGCGGCTCATTTCAAATACAAGCACGCCTACGAAATTCCCGTGGACGCCTTGTGCCGGCGAGTCGCCGATATAAGCCAAGTCTACACGCAAAATGCCGAGATGCGCCCGCTCGGGTGTTCCATGGTGCTTATCGCGTACGACGCGGAGAAGGGGCCCTGCGTTTACAAAGCCGATCCCGCGGGATATTTTTGCGGCTACAGGGCCATTTCCGTCGGCGCCAAGCAAACTGAAGCTAATTCTTATCTCGAGAAGAAATTGAAGAAGAAGCAAAACTACGATCACGACGAAGCTATCCAATTGGCTATTACTTGTCTGTCTACAGTTTTATCTGTGGATTTCAAGCCAACGGAAATTGAGGTCGGCGTCGTTTCAAAGGATAATCCTAAATTCCGGTACTTGTTTTTTTCTTTATCTAGATACTTTGAAATTTCCATCAATGGAAATATCTTGTTACTTTTATCACAGGAATTTTATGTCTTTGTTTGCATTCTTTCAATTTCAGTACGCTAACGGAGCAAGAGATCGACAAGCATTTAACAGCCATTGCCGAAAGGGATTGAGAGGGACAATTGAATAATCTACAATTAATGTATAAATGCAACGTCACGTTTTATCCCGTAGGCCGATTCCTACTGGAGATTGTAGTGGCGTTGTAGTGAAATTTTATTAAACCTTTTTCGTGGCTCACATCATTGTATTTATTTCAAAATTAATTTATTTGTCTTAAGAGTATGTGCGATGGTTTTTTTTGTCTATTTCCCTGAAGCGGTAGCCAATGGATTCCTCAGAACTAAAATAACTGAGTCGCCACGAAGAAACATTTTTGAAATAAATCTATCCTTATTCACGGGTTTGGCCTGCAATGAGAATGATAACGGAGGGTAAATACTACAGAATTACATGGTCGATGGAATAGATTTGTAGGGTAGTTTTTTCGCTCGTTACCTTCTTTTTTCCTTTTCCGGTACGCGGGAGTTCCGTCCACATCTCCTTCACATTCTCTAAAACCATGTTGCAGTGCCTGTCGAACGCCTTGACCCTTCCAAGGAGTTTTTTGTTGTTTCGGCAATTTATCAGAACTTGAGTGTTGTTTTTCACAGACTGAGTTAGGACCGAAAGCGGCCCGGTATTGAACTCCTCTTCCTCTCTCTTGGCGAGTTCCTCTGGGGTCATTTCAGACTTTGGCTTTGTCAACGACCTGATATTGAATGTCAAAAAAATAAGTTGATTAAAAACTTACTTCGAGTTTGTCGTCGTCCCGAAAGTTAGGTTATGTCGTACAGCTCGTAATTTCGTTTAAAGAAGATGCGTAATAGATAAGCAGTCGAATTTTATGTAATTTAATAAATGACTACTTACATAGTGATGATGGTGGTGATTGTTATGAAAAATAATAACGTCAAACACTACGTTTCGACGCGTGATCGCGTCCCTAGCCTTTTCAGGTGCGCGATTTACTGTAAGCAGCGGTAACGACATCTGCAATGTCATTCTGTAACTCTGCTGTAAAAGGTTTTAGAATGGGTGCCTTTCATTAGGCGCAGTCGATGTCGTTAATGCTGCGCCTATGGAAAGGCAACACATAATCCAAGTCATAACCTTACGAGGCTGAACTTACTCGCCAGGAAAGAAAATTCAATCACTATTATTTTATTATTCATGAACTTTTGGCCTGCATCGATATAAGACTTTATTTTAGATAAAAATGTAATCTTCAAAAAAGTATGACAAATATATAAGCTAGAAGCTCATAGGTACTGAGATGATAAGGTTTCTTTCCTGGCGAGTAAGTTTAGCCTCATACGATGTATTTTTTAGAAATAAGACTGGTCGTTATTGTTAACATTTTCTTACAAAAGATAACGTTTACAAAATTCATCTAATCATTAATTAGTAGTATAGTATATGATATGGCTTACTGTAAGGCATCTACGTTTATTTGGTTCGTTCGAAAATGAAATGATTGAACCGAAGATAGGTTCGAGATTAATCAACTTACAACTTTTCAGAATAAATTTGTACCAGTAATTGTGAGTCTCTGAGAATATGTCTTTGTAATGTAATCGAAACAAATCTCTCTATCTCTGGTTCGAACCATTTTTCGTTATTATTTGCTAATTTACGTAACATTCGAAGTACTCAATATCAAAAAAAAGACAATTCCTATATAGCTTCACATTCCAGTTTGACGCCATATAATTATTACATCGATTAACTTCCTCGCTTTTACATTGAACCTAAAGTAAAAGTAACGCTTTACTTGTTGCATGTGACGGTATTCCACCATTCGCACCGTTTCTTCTTCTCGCTATAAGCTGTACCCTTAGGGCAGAGGAAGGATGATTTAACGCCATCGGTGCAATCGTGGAAAACCTAGAAATTTATTAGAATGATATTTGAGGAATTATAATGTGAACTTGCAGTCCAACAGTAAACAATCGCATTCTATGAATTAAATACATCTGTAAAAATATTTGGTTTCGTTGTTGTCAATATTATACATCGAAAGAAATAATTGCTAGTGTCAACGAAATATTTTTTTAATCAAAAACATTATGATCTTAACAATTTTTTAGAATACAGATTCTTGGTGGAAGAGTATACATGCACAGAGAAAAAGAATTAGTTGGATCTACAAAAAATTACTTGCGCGGTCGCAAGTAATTATTTATTAACAATAATTAAATCTTTCTTCACATTAATTAAATATTGTTTTCTTGCAAGCCCATACTATTCCATATGCTTGTAAGGAAAAGCTATCAAATTGTTGTATTAATAAATTTCATTAGTATAAATAAATAATTAATTAGGACCCCGTAAGTAATTTTCAGTAGATCTAATTAATTATTTTCCTCTGTGCACATATATCAAATATTCTCTTACAGGAAGAAAACCATGACTTGATCCTAGAATGATATCATGTTTCCGATCGAAGAAAAAATTTTGGTTGACACTAGCAATTTTTTTCTCAGTGTATGCGTACACACGGCTTCGGATAATAGTACACGATCATTTGCATCGCGTGAGAGTATCAACGACCGCGACTGCAACCATTCAAATCGCAGTTTCGTAATGCTTTCTTAACTCTTCCGAGATGTGGATAGTAATTGCGTTGCATTGCTCTCATTAAGAGTCTCGCGGATATAACCGATAGCGTTTAATCATTTAAACGCTCTGAAACACGCGTCGGCGAAACGATTGATACGCTTCTTGAGCACTCCCATCATCGTTTCGCAACGATCGAGTGATGGATAAAAGCAACATCCTCCGCGCGCCTTCTCTGTAGGTGTTTGACTATCACGCGATATCCGGGTCATCAAATTGGGATGATCTGGATGACTCGGTAAGTATGCTATAATGCCACGATCGTCTATGAAATTACATTTGCAACATTTATTTATGTCATTTATATGACGTAAAAGGTCAGCGCGAATGGAAAATGGCGAAATGTTTCTTTCAGCCTATATTACAAATGTCGTGGAAGTGAAAAATTCAGTCATTTTCGCGGTAATAAAATGTTTAAACGGAATCACAATTGAATGGAAAATGTAGGTTTACTTAAATCCAGCATCAATCGTTGCACGAACAAAATGTAAAGCTCACCTGACACTTTGTCCCGACGTCGGCAAACGTTCCCGCCCTCTTTCCTTCACACGAGAAACTCGTTTCCGGTAACGCATTAAGGTCCGTGTAACCGGAAGTCCTCGATATACTTCCGCGGATTTGGGAGCTCCTTTGATAAGGTGGCGGAGCCTGTAGATGGGTCAGTGGACTCTTCATGACTTGCTGCTGCCCACGCTCCGGAGTTTTCAGCGAGTTCCTGTCTCTGGAGTTGGATTTGACGTGGCGCAAGTGACGATCGTTGAACTCTTGCAAGAATCCCTCGTAATCCGAGATTATCTACGGGGAAGAAGGGACTCGGAATTTTTTTTACAGAAATCTCAGGCGAATTTAATTAACCGAATCGATTTCTTTTTCTGTCAATACCGCCGAATAATTCAATATAACAGCGTATAAAAACGTACAAGTTTAGCCCCGGGTCATACGTGGGAAATCGAAAGTCTCTGGAAGAATCGTCGCTGCGGTGCGACGAACTCGGTTCGTCTGTACACATTCGATTAGCATAATGTGAGAGTAAGCATACGTAGAATTTAGGATCGGCGTTGCCCTTTCATTCGTAGTGCGCCGTTTTATATTTCGTCGATTCATCCCGTCGAAATTCGTAGAGAGAGGATGAAAAATAAGGCTGCTCTCGCTCGAGGTGAAATTCCACTCAATTAAAATTACGTCGGAGCAGCGTCGAGATAATCCGTATACCTCAGGAATCAACAGCTAAGTATTTCGAAGGGATTGCGTACGTTACGCGATAGAAAAACATAAATTATAGCTTTACTAACTGAACCAAGTTACGTCATTTCTGATTCCCACGTGATCCACACCCATTTCGACAAGTTATAGGATCCACACGTCGCGGCGAACAACTACGTACGCGATGACCGTCCAACCAATTTCGTCCGGCCGAAGAAAGTTCGGTTCACGACTCCCGAAGATTTCGAGGCGCAATTTCTCGCACGATTCTCAAATTTACGACGCACGTGCACTGAGAGAAATAATTAGGTTAAAATGACAACACGCATCTAGTTAAGCGTGCTTAGTTATTTTAACCAAAATACCGGTCAGTTGAATAAGATATACAGTTATTCCAATCAAATTTTTAGTTATTCATGTGTAACAAGTAAAATTCCCTAAAGATAAATGTATTAGTAATAACCATTTGGTAGATACAAACGCCATTCTATTGGTAATTACCGCAATAGAATGGCTTTCATTTTCATTGAATCTTATTTGTTTTTAAATATGCGCATAGAATCCAATAAATTTCGATTTATTTTTCTCAAATTTTAATGGGTCGGCATCTGGATATCTGGAATTACTGTTTCAAACACATATCATATTTCCGTAAGAAATTGTATGGGATTTCTAAAGGATTTTATACGGATCTATGCACTGAGAGAAAAGGTGTAGTTGAATACGAATCTAATAGAAAAATTTAGTTGAGATAAATAGAAATTGATTCACATTGAACAAAAGTCTATTTGAATTACATAAATGTTTTGCATATCCTTTCAATCGAGTACGAACCTAGTAAAATATTTATCAAATTCAGATAGACATTTATTTTGTTCAATGTGAATAAATTCCTATTCATCTCAAATAAATGTTTCTGTTAGGTTTTCCCTGGGTGTGGTTTTTTACCACAATGAAATTATTTTTCTCAGTGTATGCTCGCGTATATTACATTGAGAAGCACTCACTTGATGCGAGTTGAACAGGGCGATATTGTTGATGAAGTAATCGTCGAAGGGCTCGTAAATGGCGTCCCATCGGTAATCGTGATCCCAGGAAGGAAAGTACGGTTGGCCCAGCAAATCTTCCCTCGTCGGGATCACCAGAGGCGCGACGATGGGCTTGAAGATGTGGGTTGGTCGCGTAACGGGCGGCGGTACCGACGGTACGAACTGGTGGTACTTGGTATAGCCGTATATCTGAACCGGTTTGCTGAAGCGCAGCGATTTATGGTAATTGCTCGGCAGTTTGTTGCTTCCCAGGCAACTAATAGGCGTGCGCAGGACGTAGGTCGTGTCGACGGATTTCGGATGGTTGTAGCGAACGCGTCCTTCCGGTGGCACGTATCGTCCATCGGGAGTCAGGTACACCTTCGAGTTTACATTGGATTACACAGGAGAAAAGAGTTTATTTGTAGTTAATAAATGTTTGTTTGAATATGGCAAAATAAACATTTTATCGGATCAAATACATTTTCGTTAACTATTACGACATTTATTTGGCACAATTTGATCCTTTGAGGCAATCATTTGGATGAAATAAACATTGTAATAATTAATATGTATTTTAGCGTCCTGACGAATTTTTTATTTCGTCGTACTTGAAATTACATTTATTAACTATTAATAAACTGTCTTCTCGGTGATAAGATTGCAGAATGGACCTCAGTTTTTTTTAGATGTGACTATTAATACGGCCATTAGTAGGTGTGAGATACCTTAATGGTTTCGGGCATTGATGAAACGACTTGAGGATGCTTGTGAACATGACGGGCATCGAGAACGACACCATCGGGAATGGTGATGCCATCCTTGTTCAGTCGATTAAGCGCTAGACGATCTGTCCTGAAAGCCTCTTCCGGGATTTTACCTCCCAGTGCTGGTAACACTTGCTCTCTGTAGATCTGGCGTTTTTGCTGTGGCAGAACGATCACCGAGAAAAAAATGTTCAGTCCATGCGAATCGAAGGAATAAGAACGTTTTCTCGCTCTTGAACACTATATCAGTGCAATTTACATCGTAAACTCGAGCTTTACGCACCGTTTACCATTAGACGTTTACTGGCGGTCTATTATTTCAAAGCCGATGGTTAAAATGTCGTAATAGTAGAGATACCTGGTATATGCAATTAATTCTACCAAGAAATATAGGAAGGAAATATTAATGCATAACTGCTTTAAAATTTATCGACGAATTTTAGAATTTATAATTATTTTGCTCTCTTAAATCTCTCATACTGGTGATTCACTTGACGTGCGTATTAATTAATCAATCAGTTTAAAGGTGAACTGATAAATCAACGGTAATCAAAACGCAAACAAATTGCGTATAATTTATGTTAACGCACGTTACACGAAATGATACGCCGAGAAATAGTTTTAATTAGGACACACAGGCGGTTGTTAATGTAGTCGAGAATTTACAATCTTCTAGTTTCTCTGAGTGAGACTAGGACGAATAGTCGAAGTAGCAGATTAATTAAAGTACAGATCGCTCGATAGCTACAAAATCTACGATTCTTTTAAGCCGAGATGACATTTTTTAGATTTATGTATATCGCGGCGATGTAATCATCCATCTCGAGAAATTTGAGAAACCTGGTTGACGTCTGTTTTAATAAGATTGAAATATCTGGCTTGAAGTATAATCTAATAAAATTCATTTATCGTGAGATGTTTGAATTTCTCTTTTACCTCTGTAAAGATTTGCATATTCTTAACTGTCATTCGAAATGAATAAGTAAATAAGTGAACACAGCTGAACCAGAAACGCTCGCGTTATACGAAAGAAGAAGGCGATTATTTTCGGATATCAGTGATTTTATGTTGAAAGACATTATTTCCCCCATAGAATTGACGATATCTCGGTATTCCCGTGAGATTTTCTGAATAAATTAGTGATTTTTGGAATCAGCATGAACAAATATATCGAATAGGATAGTCGAGAATTAAGGTGTTCGGAGATATCTATTCTTCCGAAAATCTTAATATTTTTTCAAATTTCCGCGAAATTCAAGATTTCTGGAATCGATCGCTCAACCACTTTATCATATGTATTTTTTTGTGCTGATCATGACAAACACGGTTGTAAGGCCGATGTCTCGAAGGAATATGAAATATCAACGATTTTTTGTAGAATTAAATAATTTTTTCATTAGAAACCATCGACATCTCGGTGCTCTCTTGGACTTTTTTTAATAGACTTATTATTTTCAGAATCAGCACGAGAAAATACGTCAGAATTAAGATAGCCTTTCCCGTATGTTCATTGAAAAAAAAACCTTAATTCATCGTAGTACATGTAGAATCAAAGACGAACCTTTTCAGCACCGACGTAAAGAAATCCAACCAGGATCAGCGCCAGCCGAAACCAGCGTCTTCTCTCGCTCCTCTTCATTCCGAGAAGTCTAGAATCCCATCGGCGAATTACGTTGACATCTTTCCATCGATTACTCTCTCCGCGAAGCTCCTTCCTCCTTTCCCGCCTACGAAATCCATATGAGAAAAAGAAATAAAGACGCCCGTTGCATCCTTTCACTGACCGAAGATTCGGCACTCGTTCGTAACCGAGGTCAGGAGGTCAGAAGAGAAGTTGCCGTGTAGCATGCGTATCATTATCGATCTAAAAGATCGGAAAGCTCCGATAATAATTGATGGACGGATAAGGATTGCATCATCGTTGCATGCTCCGAACAATGGATCGACCCAAAAATTACGCGACTCATCCCACGTTGATCGGCGCACGGTACGCTTTAATTAATGTCTACGCACAAAGTAGAATATTAGAACTTCGAAACAGGGCGTTACATAATTACTCAATGTATAAACTGGCGCGTCCCTATACTCTTCTGCTCTTGTATAATGGAATTCAAAAAAAAAATCGTAGCGTTTTGAATCGCGACCAATCGTCCGGCAGAAGGAGTCCTGCTAATTGTGTTCGCGTAATAACGTTGCCACTCTCTGGAAGGAGTCTACTTAATTGATAATGGTCAAGTGTAAACGGGTTTCCGGACGGCTAATTTGCCACGGTTGCGAAGCATCTAATGGTAAACACAGCGGACGTCGGAGCAGTCATAACACTCTTTGAGTCATTGCCCAACAGACGGAGCTTCCAAATAGTTCTGCTTCGAGGAGTATCCTGATAGACTTGTATGATCGTCACGATATTTATACAGGGAAAGGAATAAATCGTAGCATTTTTACCAAGATTGTGATCAATTTCGGAGCGAGGCCAATTTATGATAAGGATAATTACAATTTGAGTAAAAATTGCAACAACACGCTTTAGTCAAAATTACAGCATCTTCTATAAATTGTACTATAATTTTTCCTAAAATTATAGCAATAAATTGGCCTTGTCCTAAAATTTACCATAAATTCTATAAGCGCTACAATTAATTTTTTTCCGTGTACAAACTACAATAATCGATCTTAATAAAAAATAGGTACCGTTAATAATAAAGTTGCAGTATCTGGATAAGTAAGCGCGTTATTCACGCACCGTGCTACCGCGATCGTCATCGTCCGTGCCTCGCGCGCGGGAAAGAGAATATCCGGCTAGAGAGAATCTCAATTCAAAGATTGACACCTACTCGAAATATCTCAAGTTACGTTTACGACGGTGGCAACCATTAGACAACTTTTGCCCTGTTGGCTAATTCAATCGTGAGTCGAGAAACTTTCCTCGATTAATTCATCGCTGGTCCACATAATTCGGAGCCCGAGCACCTTGAAATCTCTCGATATCGGAAATATCATCTTTGATCGCGATCATCTCGTTCGATCCTCTGGAACTATTATAATTTGTACCATCGAGAAAGCTGTACCATTATAACGCCCAACAATGTGAACCATCGAAATATGTACGGCTTAAGATTGCCTCAAAGTGATTGGCATAAAAAAAAAGAGTGCCAAACAACGCGAGAGCGTCTTCGCGCCGCGAGTGAAATATCGCGCGCGTTACAGCCGAGCACAATCGAGCCCGGATTCCTTTCCGTTCGTTTTTTACGCAAGGTCCAGTGGCGTAACGCCGAAACGTTTCGTTGGACGCCCGACAAATAATTCCGCCGCGAAACCCCTCTGCACGACGAAAGAGCGTAGCGACGGCGGCGCCGGTGAAGGTGCAAAAAAATCGTACTCTCCAACTTGTCGGTCGGTATAACGTAACGACCCTTCGTACATAGTTGCAGCTTTACTTCGCAGCGGGGAACGTGTGCCTGTTACTTCAGCCTACATATTCGCGCTTGCCGTATCCGCATTACGCAATTGCTCCAGACGATCTCTTTCTCCGTCTCTCTTTCTCTCGATCCGCATGCATATGTATACTCGCGTGCGCTCGTGTGCACGCGAAGCGCGAGTGCACCCGCTAAAGATGCACGGGTATCAAAAAACGTAAGTAGAACCCGACTCGCGGAAGAGCCTCGCCTATCGCGGGGCAAGCGCCTCTCTCCCGATCTCTCGCATCGGGTTCCTTCTCATTTCACCGAGAGGGAAGGTGCAGCGGAGTGCATCGCGTCGATTTCCGCTCGCCCGGTGAGAACGGGGAGCGCCTACGCCGCGCCGCCTTCCACTTATCCCCGTCGTCGTCCCGTCGATCCAGGAATGTTGCGGAAGATCATGGTGCGCGCGGGAATTATTCGTGTCGTTGCGAAATGATTAACGTAACTTGATATTTTTTTTGCTGATATATGGGGAAGTGGGGCTAAAAGTGCTGGAGGTAACAAGTTTCATTCGACGGATTTTCGTGAATAAGCTGTCTCGTTTATTCGCAATCGGCGTTCTCTGGCAGCTGCCGCATACGAAGACTATCTTTACGTAACGCAATTATCAAATAGTCAATTATTCTTTAAGATTAGCCGAATGGTACTTTTTACTCTGCGATATTTTTAGTCCAACTTTATCCTGCTTTGAACTACTAATTTTTTTTTAATTTTTCAAGACCGAAAATCAATTGTAAGGTAAGAAAAGCACGATGTATTTTCTTGATTTCACATATGTATTAAGAGGCCGACACACCCGCCTGGAAATGTCGCGGCTGCAAAGATATATTTCCAACATGGTGCATAAGAACCTTTTGTATTTTCGCCACCACACTTAAAAAACATAAATCTAGGGCCCTACAGAAAAAAAAAACATACATTTCTGAGCTCGCCGATTGATTACAACAAAGAAATTTATGTTTTTTTTTCTATAGGGCCCTAGATTTATGTTTTTTAAGGGCCGGTTTTACAAACGGGTATAAACGCGGTATAGCGGTATAACGCTTCATGCTGGTTCTCAGTATAGGGCGATTGGGTAACTGCACAAAACAGATAGAGTGCCATCTGTGGCACGCACCAAGCATTAAGCAGATGCCCGTGGTATTAGCGCTGTTTACACGTTATTTTGGATAATAATTGAAGTGTTTTACCTATGAGATTTAATCAACATGGCCTCAATTATAATAGTATGTGGATTTCAAAGCATTCAAATAAATTCTTTCCGTGGAAAATCGTTATCAAAAGGTAAATACAAGCAGCGCCACCAAGCTGGGTTTCTTGGCGAAACTTGGATGTACATTCTCTATATGTACACGTGTAACACAAACAAAAGCTACGTTTGTGGAAGTATGCTAGAGCCCTATAGCGCTACACGGCGTTTATACGGTGTTTGTGGTGTGTGTGTGTGTGTGTGTATGTGTGTGTGTGTGTGTGTGTGTAAAACCGGCCCTAAGTGTGGTGGCGAAAATACAAAAAGTTCTTATGCACCATGTTGGAAATATGTATATCTTTACAGAGAGAGAGAGAGAGAGAGAGAGAGAGAGAGAGAGAGAGAGCCGCGACATTTCCAGGCGGGTGTGTTGACCTCTTAACCCAAATCGCATATAAGAATGATTCATACGAACTTCAACCTCCAAATTATGGTTACCGAGGGAGTATTCTATATTTGGAAAACTCTCTCTCGCGTCGCCCACACTGGAATAAATATTATAACGTGGACATTGAACAGAATCTTTCGCGTTGCCCCGTCCTCGAGCAATAATTTCGTACCGATTCGGTTTTCTCATTATTTTCTTTTATTACAGATCAGAATAATTTGAACAAAATTATTTGTCCCTTCTTTTCATTTCTTTTCCTTTCTCCATTTTCATTCTTCGAGCATTCTTTCATTTTTCATTTTCGACTTTATTTCAGCTGTAAAAACCATATTTAAAAAACGCAGCTACGTTACAATCGCGTTGTGAGACAATCTCTCTCACACTCATTGCTTGTCATAAGCGCGTCTCTCTTGTGTCTCGATGACGTCACAAAGTTTCAAAGAGAAACGCGCTTATTAATAATTAATAGTGAATAATTATCTTTTCGTTCACTTTCCTTTTCGCGTGATTTTAAACATGTGTACAAACTACAAATATGATTACGAATTTGATTTAAAAATATGAATACCTTTCTTATTAGAAGACCGAATTAAAGTCCCGGATAAGGTATAATCTCCGCTGCGATCCGCCGATAACGCCGCCTCTCCTAACGTCTCTCACCGCTCGACGGCTTCGCTATAATTACGGAGCAGATCCGTCATTTAATTGATCGTGAAAGCTGCAGGGCACGGAACGGACAAAAGCGTTTCGGTCGATCTCGAGAGGCGAGGACCGCGGCGGATTACGCAAATACCATCTTTGCCCCGGAGCGATGCACGCGACAGACCCGGGCCGCGCGATCTGGGGCAGTATTCTTGGGGAATTGGGTAAGCTTTGTGGGGGAAAAAATGGACCGAGCGCGCGAGACTTTCCGTCCTGCCCTTGGCTCTTTTTACCGTTCGAATATCTCCGTCCCACGACTCCACCGCCGCGGAGATCTGGATCGGAGCGAAAAAGAGCCGCAAGCCCGCCCGCGAGAACCTTTGTAGTCTTGGTTTCGCGGGTAGACGTGCCGCGATTGTTTCGTGATTATATATAGATCAATCTCGAGAGAGGGTTCCCTTCACGAAATCCCGTGATCCGTCTCTGAGCAAAAGAGCGCGAAGACGGAATCTCGTTCAGAAACGACTATAGACGTACACCGGAAAGAGAGATTTGTATTTTTAATATACTTTTATTGTATATAAAGCTTTTTTCCAATACGTGATCATAAAAATTAATATACTCCGTAATTAGTAAAATTAATATATTTCCTTATGAAATTTCCCTTGTAAACTTCATAACGGAGTATATTAATTTTCGTAATCACGTATCAGATAAAAGCTTCATATACAATTATATTAAATTGAATACAAATCTTTTTCACGGTGTAGAATGGATGTATGCGGAACGCGCGAGCATCACGCGCCGCGGCTTCGAGCAGTGGCGTCACGCTCACAATCAGTTACACGCGAGGATGAGAGCGCATCTCGTGATCGCGTTATCGTGATGTCTCTTCTAATGGAGAAATGTGTTCCGAGGTCGTATCGTTCTTGCGGATCTACTACTCGTCGTTCTTCGCGTGGGAGTCGGAGGAGCGGAGGTACACTTTACATTGCTCAATGGAGCGTCTTGCCGAGCTTTTTGCTGCACTGGGAGGAAAAGTTGCTGGTGTGAAAAAAATGCTTTCTCCAATCAAACGAATTATATAATTTCATGATCAGGCTATGTCTTTCTTTTCGCGCGAGACGCCCGAGATTGCAGAAGACAACGCAGTATAATGCAAATATAGGAAGGAAACGAGACCCTTTTCGTACTTTACGCAATTTCCTGTAGACTCTGTCGATCCTGAAAAGGGGGACAGAAAAAAAAAGAGGATATTTCGCCAAGAATCCCGAACAATGACACGCTGACCGTCCATCTCTCCCCGCTGCGAGTTCGCACTCTCACCTCCTTTCTTTTCCTCCGGCAGCGAGTGACCGTTGCCCGCTTCCGCTTTGGATCGTACAAGATGAGCTGCGGCGGATCGCATTAAAGTTATATTGGCGTTAACGCAAGTTTAAGCGTTTGATTTCACTTTGGTCGCCGTAAAGCGCGCCCTGTTCAATTTTAAGTATACGGATCATTAATCTTTCCAGCGATAGAAGCGATTGAAAGATTGACAGCGAGTGTAATTTGACGATAACCCAACCGATTTGCGGTTCTGTACGCGAATAACGCTTCTCGATAAGTATATCGATACCTTACTTTGAAAACCTCGTAAGTGCGATTTTTGACAAAAATGCCATTTATAGCTTACTGTGTTCAGATTTTAAACCTTAACGCGGTAAGCTATAAATTGCATTTTTGTCAAAAATTGCACTTACGAGGTTTTCAAACCAAAGTAAGGTATCGATATACATACTTCCAAACATTAGGTAGAAGCGAGAGCAGAAGATTCGCAGAAAGGAAGCGTACCCTCTCTCCTCGAGATTCGAGGACAACGACCATCTTTCTCTCGGAACGCTCGGTTCCTTCGTTACGCGATCCGAGAGATCGCACTTCCTCTTATACTACTTCGGGACGCGTCCCGCCAACTCGCTCGTCGTTTTACGATCGAGCGGCTCGGCAACCTTTCTTGGATGGGAAATTCACTTTTTCAAGAGTCCACGGCTAAGTTGATCCAACGCTCCGTTTCTTAGTTTTGCGTATCCGACGAATTTCGAAACGACTGACTCGAAAAATAATTGTAACATAATTCTTTGGACAGATGCGATGTTCGAATATCTCACGCCTTTTTATGTTGACTCGCTCGTTTTTTAAATTTACGCGTTCCTATACGATTTGGGTATCCGACGAGAAGCGATCGTCTGATTGAGCAACGTTCACGGTGGGCGAGTAGTTTTTTGGCCGTGGAACGTTTGGAGCCGTTTGTTAATTTGATCACTGAAAAAACCAATTATTAGTCGATCCAATTAATTCTTATTCTCGGTGAACAGATGTTTAATTTGCAGATCGAGAAAGCAGTTTATTTGTAGTTAACAAATGTTTATTTGAATATGGCGAAATAAACATTTTGTTGAATCAAGTAAATATTCGTTAATTATTACGATACTTATTTTGCACAATTTGATCCATTGAGGCAATCATTTGGATGAAATAAACATTATAATAATTAACGGTGCTTTATCGTCATAACGGAATGTTTATTTCGCCGTATTTGAAATTACATTTATTAACTATTAATAATCTGTTCTCTCGGTGCACGATCGAAATTCGTGCAAGGTGTTCGTCACGATTTGACCTACACGCGGTACGGGCAGATGTGATGAAGATGTAAATAAAGTTTGTGACAGAGGTTGACCAAGAAATTCGCGCGCAACCGCAAGCTGCGGGTTGACCGTTGCTCGTCTTCTTAAGAAATTGGCGGTATTTACCACCCGTTAAAAATTTACTTAATTACGTGAAAGTAGATAGGTCTATCGTGTCGGTACTTTCCCTTAACTATCTATCGACGGGCTTCGTGGTAATTAACGCATCGGGATACGAACCGGATGATTTGTTCTAGCAGAGAGGCGAGGTATGGAAAATTACTTTGTTGCCAATCTGACTTTCGTTCTCGATCACCGAATTCAATTCCGAGATCGACTCCCGATTGAACGGAGGAAAGCACGGGAACGCGCGACGTAACTTTCACCGTTAGGTCCAATTTAGACGCCAATTGCACTAGGAGACGGAGCATTTTCTAATAGGGTAGTTGACTGATTTTTTTATTAATGGTACGAAAAATGTAGATAAAATTATTTATTATAAAAGCCGGAAAGTAATATTCAAAAATAAAGCATACGTTTAGTAAGCCTATTTCTCTCACACTCGTTGCTTGGCATAAGTGAGACTCTCATGGCTTTTCGATGACGTCACAATTCAGTAGAGAGAAACGCACTTATAACGCAGTGAATAATTTTTTTTTTCGAACATTTTTTTTTCGTGTGTTTTCGAATATGTACAGCTTACAAATTGAATTCAAAAATATGAAACATTTCTTTTAGTCAAGAAAATAAATTTCCATTAATAAAAATAAATGAAGCGAGAATTTTTTTTCCCATACTACATTTTCTCCTTGATTCGAAAAACTCCTTATCCATCTCTTTATTAAAATTCTCCCTCCCATTATATTTTCAACACTTCAAAATAATTTTCGGCCCATTCAATACGACTTATCAGCTTCCGCCTCCTTTCTTCGAATAAACACACCACGCGACAAACTCACCCCCTTTCCGAATGCACCCTGTCTATCCCAGATATCTTCCGGCTGAGTCTTCCGTGTAGCTTTTCCTCGCGCGAAGCACAAGTGGCGAGCTTATTATCCCCTCGAACGTCTCGAAAAATCGCAGAGCATATCACACACGGATCAAAACGCACACATTATGATCGACGAGTGGATACATAGCGGCAAGCGTGTCGGCACACCGGGGAAGGTGAAGGATGATGGTGAGGATGATACTGAGCGTGGTGGCAGGAGTTCCCCTCGTCATATACCTACCGGGGCTGAAGCACGTGAGCGACTTCGGACACTTTCACTGCTTGCAGTGGATGGCAACGCGCGTCCGTATCACCCTTTCGCACTGAAGATGATTGTACATTTTTGTTGGAGAGGTAGAGGTTCTCGCGATCATGTGACTGCCATTGTACTCGGGATCCTGTTTTCCTTTTCGACGAAAAGTGTCGAAAATGCGCCTCCGACGCCGACCGATTTACGCAGGATCGACGAAGGATTACGACGATGTTGCAACTCGGGAAATGATTCTCGCACGACGCTTCCTATTTTCTCTTTCGCGTTGAGATTTACGGCGTTGCTCTGTTATACTTCTTACTTACAATAATTTGAGAGATCGAGTCGCATCAGACTTGATGCACTGAGAAAACAGTTTATTTTCAGTTATTAATGTTTGTTTGGATATGGCGAAATAAACATTTTATTACACCAAATAAATATTTGTTAAGCATTATAATATTTATTTGGCACAATTAGATCCTTCGAGACAACCGTTTGAATGAACTTTATATTTTAATAATTAACATTTATTTTCTTGCCCTAACAAAATATTTATTTCGCTGTATTTGAAATTATATTTATTAACTATTAATAAAGTATTTTTCAGTATAGATCGTCTTGTAGTCTGCCGGATACATTAATTGCATCGTTATCTGGTTACTCTTCGATGTCATCATTAGCAGATACCTTTTTATTGAAGCTTCATTCGATCAATCAAGCTCTAGCGTCTAATGCGATTATCGTAGAGTAAGATTTCTTAATTTGCAAGTCTCAATTGAAAATCCTTAATTAAAGACGGACTCCAATTATAATAACTCGAATATGTCGAGCGAGACTCTCGCAGTTTCGTCTCTAATCATGAATTACGCAACATCGCCGACCGATGCTGTTACGGATTAACCAGCCTATGTGTAGTATGCAATGTGAGGTATGTCGATGTTACGCGAGAACGTAATAGAGGAGGCGACGATCTCACCTTTCCAGTCGATGCCTCGTCGTGGAAAAGTCGTAAAAAGAATTAGATTTGCAAAACGCACGGTTACTTCCTCGCTATTATTTAAAGTACAATACGAATTACTTCCTTTTTCCTTGAGCGATTTCGTTTTTAATCAATCTTCGTTAAGTTATCACTAGGTGATGAATGTCGTTGGAATGGTATTAGGTTGGTGCATAATTTCCGGCTGTTTTTTTCGTGAATTGAAATTTTGTATGAATAAATAATTTTGTTTACATAGTGTATATGATATCGTTTTATTTCTCAAACATTGCTCTATCGAATACTTTTAAAGTTGTTTGAATTGAAAAAAAAAAACAAATTATTTCTAGACTCAAAACTATGGAGTATTAAGTTGAGAAAAAGGAATGTTTCCATTATCTTCTCAACTTGATACGTCATAATTTTACAGATGTAAACACGGATATCAGACACACACGCAAAAGCGTTCTCACGCGTACTTAGTGGGGATGCAACATTTCCTGGAATTATATTCGGCCCACCGCCGTTTCGGCACCCACTATCGAGTATCGCGACTGCAATATAGTATAAAATTATACATATAATATTCAACTGCCGATATAATCTACATTTTCCATCGAAAACTGCATCTTACGTATTTCTACGTATACTGCAACTACGTCGATTGGAAAATCGCACGTCCCGAACTATTACTGATGATTGGTAGCGTCATTTAATCAACTGCACTGTACCTTCTCAAAATACATTTCGCGCATTTTTATATACCGAGTTATAAGCGAAGCAAATATTAAAGAAAATAGTGTAGAGGGATATACAGGTAGAGGAAAGTGTAGTCTAATTATGCATAACACTGTTTTTTATTCAATCGTAGATCGTCATTAATTCATTTAAAAAGGATAGGAATTTGTAAAGGAATTTATTGGCATGTGACGTAATATTTGTTAGAGTTATTCGTGTATTACTTAAAAATTGGGTAACTTTTTTATGGTCCCGATATACTAATGAGCATTCAACGAACGTTTAGGCGAAGTTTAACTCTTTAAAGAGACGTGAAAGGCGAAATAGCAAATATTTAACTAAGTGCACAGCATATCGTAATTGTCCAATTTTCTCTTATCTATAAAATTTTGATAACAGATACATATTGTATTGCCTATTTCCGCCGTTATTCTACGAAGGTATCTAGGCTGTCCGATAATATGACATGCAATTTTTATTACGATCACGCTTTACTTTTATCGACTGCATGTCCTTTTACGGTCAGAGTAACAAGAGTATAATGTACACATTTTTTTTCGTACTCTAGCGATCTCGTAAAGTAAGTCATTTGGAATTCCTGACGTTTACGAGGTGCTCCTATGCGCGTAGATGGGGAACACAACCGGTACCGGACTGCCGTTGGTATAATGCCCGCTAAAATTATATTCACTCATTTTGTGCAATTTCACGTCTTGCGTCGGCGCGCGGCTGTATAGGTAAGGCTCGCACCGAGCAGGTCAGATATTTCTTTCATGGTGAAAACTGCAACGCGAAGGACAAGGATACGGCATCGGTATGTACCTATCCATTTGGCTTCTTACACGGAGAGAACTATTTATTAATACCTAGTTAATAAATGTAACTTCAAATACGGCGATAGAAATATATCGTTAATTAGGATGAGAAAATATATATTAATTATAAATATTTATTTCATTCAAATAATTGCCTCGAAGGATTTAATTGTGCTAAATAAATTTGGCTTCTTACACGGAGAGAACTATTTATTAATACCTAGTTAATAAATGTAATTTCAAATACGGCGATAGAAATATTTCGTTAATTAGGATGAGAAAATACATATTAATTATAAATATTTATTTCATTCAAATAATTGCCTCGAAGGATTTAATTGTGCTAAATAAACATCGTAATAGTTAATAAATATTTACTTGGACCAATAAAATTTGTATTTCGCCATATTCAAACAAACATTCATTAACTACAAATAAATAGTTTTCTTGATTTACGGTAATAATTTCAGGTATGAAAAAAGAGGAATTTGCTTTAGGCGCTTCAAATAATTTTGAGTATAATCGTTGGAAATAAATTTCCCACGATTTATCGTGCCGTAAGAAACAGAAAAAAAAATTTCTGATTCAATATTCCAATCGCGGAAAAAGAAACGAGGAAAACTATTTCAGAAGCGTAAAATTAAGCGACTAGACAATTTGCATTGTCTTTCATGCGCCTGCGGGGTGTGAATGTGAAAAGCACCGTTCGCCCGCAAGTCCCATTTGCACTCAGCGCTCGCATACCTACGTATCGCACGAAATACGCGCTCGTGTAAGATCACTCGGTGGAGAAAAAAGCTGCCGCTCTCCAAGATAATTGCGACTTTGCGCGTCCAAAATAATTGCATCACGCCGCCACAAAAAGATATTATGCAACTGAAAAGAAAGACCAAAAAAGTGCTTATTTACAAATAGACGTCTATTCGTAGGTTTCACTCCTTCGCACCAGTTGCGGTGTGTGTTCGGGCCCGTTCATCATTGAATTCATCCCGAATTCTGGCCCCACGCGAATTTTGGCCTTTGTGTTAACAACGCCCACGTGACGGAGAAAGATCATTCACCTTTTTCCACAGTGTACCGTAGGAAATCGTTCAATATTTGCATCCCCGCGCCAATCATTTCGGAAAATTAAATTGTATCGTAAGTGTAAATATTGTAATTAACAATTACAAGTTCTCATTTATAATATAATCAAATTCTAATAACAGCTGCGCGCAGCTCAAAATTATTAACCATGAATGTACGTATACAACTACCGCGATGTCGTACCGATGCACGCGTATCGCGGATACATGTTTCTCAATTCGAGGTGTATATAAAATTAGTCTGGTAAAGTTAATATCATTCAAATGAAATTGACTATCTATCTTCGTACAATGTGAAAATAAAGGTGATGTTTATCGAGAATATGCACACAAAAAATCCGGATATTACTTTCTGGAGGTTTAATTGTATGTTGTGTGCTGGTCCGCTTTGTTTTGACTTGCCATGTTATCAGTCTCGTTACCCATAAGTCTAGCCTGTTTCGTTAAATACAAATATGTTTTAAAGATAACATCAATCTACCTGGAAGTTTCACATATGGATCAAAAATTCATGCGTGTGAAGACATAATCACGTCCGAAGTGGACACCGCTTATTTAAATTATTGATATAAAATCTGCGTTTAAGAGATCAACTCATTAAATATTAGTAGTGCTACAGAGAGTAAAACGAACATAATTATCGAAAAATTGTAAGCAGATACACATATTACAAAAGTACAAATATTTATTAGTTTACATATAATTAAAAATTACAAAAATACACTGGTTATTATAATTAAAACGAAGGTCTTTCGAGTAATACATAGGAATATATTTTTGTACGCTTAGAAAAAAGCTTATATTTATATAGTAAATGAACGTACATTAAAATATAGCAAAACAAATGTTTCGTTGAAGCATTTATTAAACGTGATAGATCTTAATATTTATTTTGTTTTCGTTCGAGAGACATCACAGATAGGTGCTCGATTATAAGTGATTCAAAGTTGAACCTACGATAAAATCAATGAGCGATATCACATTTCTACTCAAACTTCAACAACTCTCGTTAGGATCTCCCCTTATCGTATTTTGCGAAACATCCAAGAGAGAGAGAGAGAGCCACGATCTATCTTCCAGTAATAATTAGAATATGTCGTTCATCAAGCATTCTTTGGATATTGCTATCACCACCGATGCAACGTTCTCTATCACTGCTAATCTAACTTTGGCTTGATCGTGGTATCGTAACATCCACGCCAGTTCTAAGATTTCTTTGGCCATCTTAGGAGCTAACGTGCAATTCTGCGAAGCCACCATAATCGTCGATAGGGTCTTCAGAAATTGAATCAAAAGGATATTGTCCTGATCCATAAATGTTTTCGGTGCAATATACATGCAGGTTCCCTTTGGTCCTAATCCGTACATTAGAAGATAGAAGAAGGAGGAAACCACGTTTCCGAATTTATTCATTGTAGTTCTCCCGCTTCTCGTTTCATGGGCGAAACATCCAGTTTTCGAATCAATTCGCTTGTGCACTATTTCTTTCCAGGTGGCTGTCTCGCTTTCTTCTATATATATATATATATATGGCACTTATTTAAAAATCATCGTCGTACAGTGTTTCAGTTTTTTTTCGTCTTCTCGGTATTTATTAAGAGCGATATCGGCTTTGAAGCAGTTTTACTTTGTGGTGCTATCGGGCGTATGTCGTTTAGCGACTACTTTTCAGAATTGAACTTTGATAGTCTCCTTACAGATTCTGCCAGGATATCTAAGAAAAATAATCGTTGCTTTATCGAATATTTTCCCGTCCCCGTATGAAATTAGCTACATAAATATATGGCAGATTCTTTCGGGTATAGAATGACAATTGCTACACACGACCTGAACGTAAAAACTTCGAATTCTTCGACTTAACAATTTTCCTTCAGCGTCACGAAAATTTTTAACAAATCTATCGCAAAGAAGACATCATCGTTAGGTAGCTGCGAAAGGATCAGGATATTGCGAACCGCAGATTTTACGCTAAAATAGAGCTAGACTGATCGGAGTATCTTGCAGTATGGAATAGTGCTTATGCGTGCTGAAGTCGAGGGGATTAATGGCTAACGTTGGACTGGTGACGTTACAGAGTTTCGCGTTGTTAACGTTGTTCGTTTGCATCATTGGTGGAGTAGTGGGTAGTGAACTGAAACTCTCCAAATCCGTTAAAAGGTCTGCGTTCGAAGCTGCCAAAATAAATGAAGTGTAAAGCGCGTAATACATATCGAACTTTGGATGTGTTGCATTGAAAGCGAATTCGTGAGAGTAAAAGTATCACAGCGATTAATACATATTTCGAAATGTTGGAAAATTGAATGTTCGGAATATGCAGTCGCGTCTTATCCTTTTGATGAATTAAATTATTTCGTCAAAAGTTGCTGTATTAATTTCCTTGATATTTATATTATTTTTCTAGATTTGAGATCATCTGAAGATCAGATAATTGTAGGTTGTTATATTTCTTTACGTATAATTTTATAAAGGAATTTTACTTTACGAACAAATTACTATCGTGTTTAGTGGAAAGTACATAGTTTTACTTTAATCTAATGGATCATTTTTTAATTTATAAGTTCTTCTTAAATACAATATTAACATCAATAAAAATATAACGTAATAATAATAATGTATCGCTCTATTTAAGACATCGACGATTATGGGTTGTACTCGTTAGGGATTGGTCGAGTAGTGTGGAAGTGCGATAAGCCTGGGTGACGCGGGACAATGTGAGTAACATGATACAACCCTTATCCCAAAGCTTGGCACATGGGAAGATGCAATCTTTAGAATTATATTCCCATCGCTACAAGATTATCATTTCAAAGCGAATTTTCCTTCTAGCATATTCTCGAGTAATACATTTTTTCGAAGGTATTTTGAACATACACGACGGAAAAAAAAACCTGTACATTTTGAGTGAGGATTTAAAGTCCTACAGACTTTATAAATGGAAGGCTAAATCCAATTCAATAGCATAAAACTGTTGATGTAACTCAAAATCGATAAAAATTTAGTGGTTTTACTTTTATTCTCGCAAGTCGAATGAATAACATGCCAGTTTATTGAGTTTTCTTTACCCGCGTTGTTAATGCTCTTGTTTGTAAATTAAAGATGTTCCAACTCCCTACAAAACTGCTTGATCGATATACCACTGAGGGAGAAATGAGTATTCGTTTGGTTCTCTCATTTCCTTCATTTCTATATCACCGTTTGGAGTAAATTCAAATTTGTAAAGACATTCGTCGTAGTCTTTTACTACTACATTCTTTAAATGGTTTAAAAATGCATCGCAAAATTGCATGCACTTTGACGGGTGCCAGTATCCCTAAATACGAAACATCCGTAAGTTAAATCATTAATGCAATTTGCAAAGCATGTAGTTTAACAGAGATCCGAGAAGTTAGCATTACCTTTGTAATTTTAGGTAAATCTGATACCGCATAAGTCTTTAGCTCCTTCACAAATCCTTCGTCATCTCTGAAGCCGCACAAGATATCCTTTATTCCAACTAGGTAGCTTTGGCACCACCATTTTATCAATTTGAAGCTGATAAAGTTATAGTACTGTTTTGGAAATTCGATGAGGCGATTAGTCTTCAATTCTATAAATTCGAGTTTCTCCAATGGTATCGGATCTTTAAATGTTTCTTTCGAACAGACTCCATCCATTTCGGCTGCGTACAATAGACTGTGTCGACCGAGACTAGATTGGAAGACGGAGTAAAACTCTTCCGCTTCGTTGACCGGTCGAGATGTGTCCGGGAGCTGGTCTGGACTGTCTAATTAAAAAGAATTAGCCGGTCCTATAGATAAGTCCAAGATACGAACGATAAGGATAAATATTATATGTCTATTATGAGAATCACATAACCAGATACAACATATTGCTCGAATTTGTATCCCCAAGAAGAAAAACGTAAATCTTTGTCTGACATGTTAGCTTCCCTCTGCTTCTTCTTTTCAGTTTTAAACTCGCATAAATATATTGTGCCTTTCAATTTAGCCGCGCATATTATCCAATCTTCTCGACTTTCATAAGGGGTATACAACAACGCCGATAAGCTTCCTCGAAAGCAAATAAATTCTGGTTCTAACCTGGTATCGTAATCAGAAATAATTCCTTTATGCCTCTTACTGAGAATATGCAAAATAGGATAGAGTAAAGATCAAACTGACCAACGTTTTTTGTTGCGGTGTTCTTTGATTCCATTCGAATTATGGAGAATCCATCTTAAGATGTCATCTAACATCGCCGACTTTTGGTCTTTCGGCCTTCTACGAACTTGCTCATAACCCTTGTTTAGATTCATATTAACGTATCTCTCCTTCGGTGGTTTGAAGTATTTTAATTGGGACAAGTCGTGGGAAAACTCGCCACTCTGATTAATGCTAAAATATCCTCTTACGCGAGGTCTGTCGAAATGGGGATTGTCACGACTAGACCACGAATGATTTTGAACTTTAAATGACATATCGCTCTTTAAAAACTATAACCTCTTGGTTTCTCTTCCTATTTATACTCGTTACAATTACTGCAATCAATTACAATCGCACGGTATTAATTACACGTATTATTTTATTTTTCAACTATCTGTCATCTTACCAGAAAACTGCGAACAGCTTGTTGGGTTAGGTCAAAAATATTCTTGCACGTGGAAAAATCGAGAATGACAACTCGTGAAATATTAATGATATGATTGGGACATATTATTCGAATTTTATCGGCACGCACTGGTGGAACTTACAGGGTTCCGCGTCACAAGGTATGTGGAGGCTCAGTCCAACCGTCATCCTAATCGCAGCAAGCAGCTCCTGGTTCGGAGAAACGATCACGTTTCTTGCCCCTCTTCGGCGCGCCGTCACTCTTCAGCGGATCACACCACCCACGCCACCGATTAGGAGAAGAGTCATTTAGCCTCGACCACAGATTACGTAGCCTCGACGCTCGCGCTGTGAGCAGCGTTTTGAATAGAGTTTCCATCGAGCCCCTTTGTTTTTTCTTCCAAAGATATACCTATGTACACCCGTGCTCACGGAATCTGTCGCTGGTGACTTTTTTTAAACCTTATTTTTAAACGTACTAACCAGTGAACAATTAATTCTCATGCCCTCATTAGCTACGGTGACGTCTACTCTCGTTAATGAAAGCACGAGGATTGATTAATCATTGGTTAGTACGTTTAAAAATAACATTTAAAAAAAGTCACCAGCGACAGATTCCGTGAGCCCGGGTGTACCTAAAAAAATAATCTAGAAAGTGTGCTGCAGTCTGGTGTCAATGTTACTTTTGATATCATCATTTAATATCTTCCATTTCCAGGAAACTAACTTTTCTTACGATCCTGATAATCCGTCGGAAATAAATCATGACATTTTGTATGGATAGGGTGAAACCGCAAAGGCGAGCATTCCGTCGTACGTTACGTCGCATCGGCCTTTGGAAAGATTTCACAATAATGATAATTCGCACTTTTTTTCCAGAAAGAAGTCACTTATACACCGAGACTCTTACTAGTAGACCTGAAAGGTGCTCTTGGTTATTTAAGCGAAAGGGGTATCTGGGGTACTTTGTACGATTGGTCTGAAGAATCCCGCGCCCCCTTATCATAGGAGTCAAATGACGTCGAAGTTATATCGCACAACACGCTATGCCAAAACCACTATATACTATATTTATGTGAAATTTTGAACAATCTGCCAATACCAACGAGCCTAGCTCTTTTAAATTAGAGGACGAAATTTGGTCCGATTACCTAGTTCCCAGATTTCATACCAAAGCACTGAATTTTTTAAAGAATAAAGTCTAGCTTGGAACGGGCGCATCGAGTAGCGGGCAGCGACTAATGAGCGAAGATACAGCACGTTTGTTCACTTCAAAAATATTCTTGTTATTTCATTGTATGGGTCATTTTATTCGCTTTTCACGAAATAACATATCTCATATAGCTTATCATTGATCGTTTAACATCATTGAAAATCCTGAAAAGCTTCTTGAAGAGTCCTTGAAAAGTACTTGAATGTCAATGGATAGATCAAATGATATGGATCAAAAATTCATGCGTGTGAAGACATAATCACGACTGAAGTAGACACCGCTTACTTAAATTATTGATATAAAATCTGCGTTTAAGAGATCGACTCATTACATAATATCAGAAGTGCTACAGAGAGTAAAACGTACTTAATTATCGAAACATTGTAAGCAGATACACATATTACAAAAGTACAAATATTTATTAGTTTACATATAATTAAAACTTACAAAAATACACTGGTTATTATAATAAAAACAAAGGTCTTTCGAGTAATACATAGGAATATATTTTTGTACGCTTAGAAAAAAACTTATATTTATATAGTAAATGTGAACGTACTTAAAATATACCAAAACAAATGTTTCTTGAAGCATTCATTAAACGTGATAGATCTTAATATTTATTTTGTTTTCGTTGGAGAGACATCACAGATAGGTGCTCGATTATAAGTGACTCAAAGTTGAACCTACGATAAAATCAATGAGCGATATCACATTTCTACTCGAAACTTCTACAACTCTCGTCAGGATCTCCCCTTATCGTATTTTGCGAAACATCCAAGAGAGCCACCATCTATCTTCCAGTAGTAATTCGAATCTGTCGTTCATCAAGCAGTCTTTGGATACCGCTATCACAACCGATGCAACGTTCTCTATCACTGCTAATCTAACTTTGGCTTGATCGAGGGTATCGCAACATCCACACCAGTTCTAAGATCTCGTGTAATAAATTTGTTCGAAAGTGTTTCGAATATACGCGATGGAGAAAAAAAACCTGTACATTTTGAGTGAGGATTTAAAGTCCTACAAACTGTATAAATGGAAGACTAAATTCAATTCAATAGCACAAAACAGTTGATGTAACTCAAAATCGATAAAAATTGAGTGGTTTTACTTTTATTCTCGCAAGTCGAATGAATAACATGCCAGTTTATTGAGTTTTCTTTACCCGCGTTGTTAATGCTCTTGTTTGTAAATTAAAGATGTTCCAACTCCCTACAAAACTGCTTGATCGATATACCACTGAGGGAGAAATGAGTATTCATTTGGTTCTCTCATTTCCTTCATTTCTATATCACCGTTTGGAGTAAATTCAAATTTGTAAAGACATTCGTCATAGTCTTTTACTACTACATTCTTTAAATGGTTTAAAAATGCATCGCAAAATTGCATGCACTTTGACGGGTGCCAGTATCCCTAAATGCGAAACATGCATAAGATAAATCATAAATGCAATTTGCAAAGCATGTATCCGTGTCTCTGTAGTTTAACAGAGATCCAAGAAGGTAGCGTTACCTTTCCTATTTTAGGTAAATCCGATACTGCGTAAGTCTTTAACTCCTTCACGAATCCTCTGTCATCTCTGAAGCCGCACATGATATCCTGGATTCCAACTAGGTAGCTTTGGCTCCACCATTTTATCGTTTTGAATTTTTTGAAATTATAGTGTTGTTTTGGAAATTCAATAAGGCGGTTAGTCTTCAATTCTACAAATTTTAGTTTCTCCAGTGGTATCGAATCTTTGAATGTTTCTTTCAAACAAACTCCAACCATTTCGGCTCCGTACAATAGACTGTGTCGACCGATACTAGATTGGAATATGCAGTAAAACTCTTCCCCTTCATTGACCGGTTGAGACGTGTTCGGAAGCTGGTCTGGAGTGTCTAATTAAAAAGAATTAGCCAGTCCTATAGACAAGTCCATAATACGAATGATAAGGGTAAATGTTATGTCTATTATGAAAATTATAACCAGATACGACATATTGCTCGAATTTGTATCCCCAGGAAGAACAACGCAAAAGTTTATCCGACATGTTAGCTTCCCGCAATTGCAATTCTTTGGTTTCAAACTCGCATAAATATATTGTGCCTTTCCATTTAGCCGCACATATTATCCAACCTTGAGTTTCGTAAGGGGTGCGCATTAACGCAGTTAAACGTCCTCGAGAGCAGATAAATTCTGGTTCTAACCTGGTATCGTCGTTCGAAATAATTCCTTTATGCCTCTTATTAAGAATATGCGAAATAGGATATAATAAAGATCAAACTGACCAACGTTTTTCGTTGCGGTGTTCTTTGATTCCATCAGAATTATGGAGAATCCATCTTAAGATGTTATCTATCTTCGCCGACGTTCGGTCTTTCGGCATTTTACGAACTTGTTCATAACCCTCGTTTAGATTCATATTTACGTATCTCTCCTTCGGTGGTTTGAAGTATTTTAATTGGGACGAGTCTTGGGAAAACTCGCCACTTTGATTAATACTATAATATCCTCTTACGCGAGGTTTGTCGAAGTGAGGATCGTCGAGACTAGACCACGAATGATCCTTAACTTTAAACGACATATCGCTTTTTAAAAACTATATCCTCTTGATTTCTCTTCCTATTTATACTCGTTACAATTACTGCAATCAATTACAATCGCACAGTATTTAGTACCTATACCTACATATTATTTTATTTTTGAATAACTATCTGTCATCTCACCAGAAAACTGTGAACAGCTTTGGGAACGGGAAAGAACAGAAAACAAAAGCTCTAAGCGAAGAACCTTATTCGCGCAAACGTCTACACCGCACTAGCGTCCAAAACCGACTGTCAAACGCTGCGTGCCGATGTCATGTAATCCAGGGTGCTGATCACGCCACGCGCAGGGGAGTGAGGGCGCAGAAACGAGAGGCAGGAGACGAGGTCGGTTCTCGGAACTAGGAGCTGCTTTCGACGATCGAGACGACTGTTAGAACGAAAGCGGGCCACTTACGATCTGCGGCGCCGTACGATTTTATCGCATTAAATGAAATTTAACGGAAATGTACCGTTAGTGCCCGTGCGTCCAACAAAATCGTACGATTTGACCGCAGGCAAACGGACCTGTCTGCTGCAGTACGACCCTGTTGTACGATGCCGCAGTATCGTGAGTGGCCCGCTTTTAGACTGAGCCTCCATGGCCTCCACATAGCTTGTTGGGTTGAATTAGGTCAAAAATGTTCCTTGCTTGTTGGTGGCTGCTCCATGTATCTGCTATGCTGCTGGCATAAAACTGATTTATGAACGAACGAGCACGTGGAAGAATCGAGAATGACAATTCGCGAAATATTAATGATACTATTGGGACATTATTCGAATTTTATCAGCACGCATTGGTGGAACTTACAGGTTTTGGCGTCATAAGATACATATGTGGAGGCTCTAACCACCGCAAGCAGCTCTTGATTCCGAGAATCGACCTGGTCTCCTGCCCCTCTACGGCGTGCCTTCAACTCTCCTGCGAATCACGTCACCGATGCGAGGAGATAAGTCGGCCTAGCTTCGACGCTCATGCTGTGTAGTTGCATTCTGAGCAAAGAGAATTTCTATCGAGTCCCTTTGTTCTTTCTTCCAAAGATATACCTAAAAAAATAACTTAGAAAGTATGTTGCTGTCAGGCGTCAATATTACTTTTGATAACGTCATTTAATATCTTCCATTTCCAAGAAACTAAATTTTCTTACGATCCCGATAATCCGTCGGAAATAAATCATGACGTTTTGTACAGATAGGGTGAAGCCGAAAAGGTGAGCATTCCGTCGTACGTTACGTCACATCGGCTAATGGAAAGATTTTAAAATAATTATAATTCGCAGTCTTTTTCCAGAAAGAAGTCACCTTCAAACCGAGACTCTTACCAGTAGACTTGTATGATTATGAGACTTGTATTACTTGAGACTTGTATTACTTGTATGATTGGTCTGAAGAATCCCGCGCCCCCTTATCATAGGAGTCAAATGACGTCGAAGTTATCGCAGAAACCGCTATGCCAAAACCACTATATTTATGTGAAATTTTGAACAATCTGCCAATACCGACGAGCCTAGCTCTTTTAATTTAGAGGACGAAGTAATGGTTTGGTCCGATTACATGAACCGATAACCAATGCTTCCTTTTTAATAAGTTTTCTACATTTCACGTAATTTCAGAATACATATTTGACTATATTTCCGAATTTTGTATTGTATAACACGAATACCATTAGATTTACGGATGTAACATCTTCAACCGATTCATTATATTTTTATACATTTCAGGCTACTTCGAATTGATTTTTGAAATGAAATAAAATATTGGAATACTTACCTAATCGAAGTTACTTCTGTTTGTTGAATTGCGTATTCAATTATCGTTTTAACGGATGTTGAGAACGCATCTAATTATCTTGTATAAGATTTCGAAACAAAAGAGAACATTTATTTTATTTGAATACCGATATTATTAACACGTTCGTCGCCCAGCGCGATTTGGTTGAGTTTCTCGCGGGGCCCAAATCTGACTGTCAGCACGCTAGAATGTAAACAGAAATACAAGCGGGAATAACAACGACGCAACTCGAGTAGGCCTGGGCGCTGTCGACTAGGTAATCAGCGCGCTAAAATGTAAACAGAAAGATAACGACGCACAACTCGAGTAGGCCGGTGCGTTGTCAGCCTTCGATCTATAAATAAAGGATCCATTTTATCCTAAATATAATTTAATAAAAAGTATAGTATAACGTGTATATTTTTAATACTTTTATGTTGGGTATATATCCTAGGTATATTTATATTTCAGTGCTTATTCCATTAACCCTCCGTTGGTAAGGTGAAACAATGTAATATGAAAATTGCATTTAGTTGGGGTATGACATACCCCACCTTACTAACGCAGGGTTAAATTCCCTTTAAAAATCCAACTGAAAATCATATTTAACTTGAACGCGGCGACGAACGTATTAAATACCAATAGATGATATACATGAAACTGTATTCCCGCTTTATGAATTTGTCGATTCCTAGGAAGGATGCAAAGGAAGCGCGTTTCAGAACCGAGTCCCAATTCGTGTAAAGAATTCTACTTATTTATACTTAGCCTTAGGCCCTTTCTTAGGATTGAAGGAAGCATGCAAGGAAAGTGCATTCCAGGAGCATATTTTCTGCGAATTGGAACACTGTACACTCCTGTCAAGGAAGGTACGTATTCTTGGAATATGGTTAACAATATAAAAACATACATTATAGTAATACCAGCACCAATGAGCATTTAATATTGGTAAAATTAAATTGTATCGTAAGTATAAATATTTGGATTAATAATTACAGTTCTCATTTATAATACAATTAAATTCTAATAACAGCTGTGTGCAGCTCAAGTTTATCAACCATGTATATGTATATGTATACAACTACCGCGACGCCGTACCGATTCATGTATCGCGGATATCTGTTTCTCAATTCGAGGTGTATATAAAATTAGTCTGGTAAAGTTAATATCATTCGAATGTGAAATTGGCTATCTATCTTCGTACAATGTGAAAATAAAGGTGATGTTTATCGAGAACATACACACCAAATCCGGATATTACTTTCTGGAGGAAAGTGGCAAAAGATAGTTAATGCGATGAGAGCTAAGACTGGCGTAGAAATCGGGATTTCTTTCGTTATACTTCAAATTATCTCCGAGCACAGTAATTATCTCCGATAGGCCGGAACTAAGTTCTTAATTTGTACTAATGCAAATTTTATTACGATTATTGATACCCCAGTTCAAAGATATTTGATCACTTATAATAACGAAGATTTGTGCAACGATAATTAGTTGTAGTGTACGCTATATTTTCGCTCGAACAGAAAAGAATGAACATTTCGAGAATCCATAGCAAGCAGTAAGATATATGGGAGGGAGAGCTTTGTACGCGATGTGGTTCTACTATTTGCAATTGGATTATTTTGATACTTTTCAATCCTGTTTAGTGATCCTGCGTATCGATCGTGTTTCGCAACACATTTTCCGAGTGTAACAAGGTTACAGAATAGTTACGATAGAATTAAAAACTAGTTATTTTCGAACGTTTACAAGTAACGAACAGCGTGATAAATTTCTGCACATTACTTTCTCGCGATTTTGACTCTGATGGTGATGTGCTTTATCCAGTTACTCGTCATATGCTACATTATAATTCACGTATGCATACATTATACGATAGTAGGCTTTAGAAAACCTATCCTTATTAGTTTTTTATAGTATATCTCACCCTGTATTAAATGCACATTAATAAGTGATGGGGGGATTTAAAGTAATATTGCAAAACACGTTACTGTCACACGGAAAGGTCAGTCTCTGACTGAGGCGTAAGAATGATTTCAGTAACGCGAGGCTTATTTTAACGCGATACAAGTAGCGTACTTACTACACGCGACAATCAAAAATAAATTGTGTGCAGTTTGTAAACGCGTCTGTGTGATATTGAGCGTGAATTGCTTCCTCTGTGGTATATTAAAGTTTGGTCTATCGACGTCCAGAGTAACGTAATTTATATTGTACTCATTCAAAATAAACTTCGTAGCTGCACAAAATTATCTCCATACGGAATATATTGCTAAAATCTGGACTTTTTTTGCTACGTACCGCGCGTTTAGTGTTGATCCCAAAAATAATACATCGACCGTTCTGTCACTGAACTTTAGAAGGCACCGAATAAAGGTCGTAGATACTTCGCGCTATCGTATCTTTAATTTATTCCAATATCCAAGGAAATGTTGATTCGCTCGAAACAGGAAATTCTATACAGGATGCGGTCAATCTCCCGTGTCTTACCGCTTTAAAATCTAGACAGTACTCAAAGTCAAATATTTACAGTATCATTAATTTCATTCTTCCTAGGACACTTTGGAACTGTGCACGCGGATGCAGCAAAGTCCATCCAACAGATTATCAGCTTATCAGCCCTCAACTTAAAAGTAAGACTAACTCGATGAACTAGGTGGTTAGTAATTATAATTACCAATAATAATTCTCACAATTATATAACCAATTTAACATTCATCCCAAGAGATATGCATTTTATCATATTCAATAACGAATGTCTGAAATTGCTAATGACTTCAATCCTCTCTCTCTTTACTTATTTTACAAAAATGGAGTGTACTGTTCGATTATTCGAGCGATCTTGTTATATAAATATCAACGAGACCAATCTGTTTCTGTAAGAATTTACAATGCGTAGTTTCGACAACATGATACTGCAGTCCATCGAATACTCAAGCTCGTACGCATGCTTCCGGATTCTTGTAAAGTAAATAACATTCTGTACAAGCGAATCTTCTTCTCGAGTACATTTGCACGCAATCTGGCAACCGTTTGTGCTATCGTAATTAAGAAATGCTAATGTTTTCCGGCCGTTGAATCATTACAAGATTTAACAAGTTTATCCTTACAGTTGTCGTCTCTTTACATATTTATTATTATGCATTTTTGGTGCAAAACTAAATTTGTGTCGGGGAAGCACATATCTTCAACATTCTCCCATCCTCCCGAGAGGATAAGAATTTTCAACAACCATCATTTATCGAAAATCGATAACATTAATTTCTCCATTGAACGATTCGCCTTCGATTAGAAGGTCTCTTGTACGCCGAGGTACGGCGTAATTTGTTAAGTCTTTCAGAATTTCATTCGCACTTTATATCGTTCAATAAAAACGTACTCATTTATCAATGCAAACTGGCACGATCGGTAGAAATGGCGTAAGTTCACATTTGTGTAAAGGTTTAGACTCGATTTTTCTGACCTATTTTATCCTCTTTGCATTATAAAGAGCTTTTGTATCGACGAGAAATAAGATCAAACGGATCAAAATATTACAAAACTATGAATCAAATGCATGACGAAATGTATTGGTTAATTAAATTCCTAAAATTATTGTACGATCCATAGGGAAAAAGGCCATAAGGAACGATCACTGACTTTCTTAGTTTTTGGATCTTCCATCTCCCTTTGCTCTTCTAAAATATCACATAATATGTATACAGACCCTCTTGTCTTCTATTTCTTCCTATTCTTTCATCTTCTTCTCAAGATATAAAAAAAACTCACGAAAGCAAGATAATCTGATAAATCATTCGAAATAAGAAGGGTTTGCTCTTGAAAATCTGATCGGTCCAAGTTATCTTGAGCTAAAATAGGTCGTCCATTTCTTACTCTCTTCCTTTGAACTAACGCTGCATTCCTGTTAATTAACTAACGGATTACAATTCTCATTCAAGGTGGTATCGCGTCTCGTATGAATGCAAGATTTGGTACGAACTTTGACGAAGTTACAGAATGGAACAACTATTGCAAGCATCTACCGACTTCACTTCTAATTGTGATATTAACCCCGATTAGACAAGCAGTTCGCTTGTGATTAGAGGTACCGTAGAACCTGTTTCATTGAAACGCGGGAAAGAACGATGGATTGGTTTGTTGCTGTGGTTGCATAATTCGTGATGTATATCCCATTGTCGGTGGTACTGAAATGATTTCCTCTTTGTAGAAGAATTTAAACATATGATCAAAATAACGATGATCGACGATGAAAAAATAGAGCACATATGAAACCATGTTCATTGTTGCAACATTCGTGAATGTTTGAGAGAAATTAGATGCACGGCAACTTACCCCCAGGTTTAATTGTATGTTGTGGACTATTGCTAGCCAATTGGTTCATCGACGGTGCTGGTCCGCTTTGTTTTGACTTGCCACCCATTATATTGTCGAGATCGATGTTTAATCCTTCTCCTGCCCACGTTGAACCAACTTGCGTCGTCGAATTATTCGCAGCTTGAGCTTTAGCTGCAGTCGACATCGGCGTGAGCAGGTTCGTCGCGGATGGTGGTCCGATGGATTCTAAATAGGTTTTCCTTTTAGTTCTTACTTACAAATTAAATCAAATATGATAATAAGTTATAGCAAATGAAGGAAGAAAAGAAGCGTGGGAGAGCGATTTCAAAAATTGCTTACAAATACTTATAGGTATGAAATGAGAAGCTAATCTGTGAAACACAGTTTTGGAATAAATGATATGATATGTTATCAGTCTCTGAAAAACTCTAAAATTCATTTTTGACAAAATCGCACTTAGGCCCTTTTTCATCCAAGCCACAAGAATTCATGCGTGAATACATAATCACGGCTGAAGTGGACACCACTTATTTAAATTATTTATATAAAATCTGCCTTTTTAAGAGATCGACTCATTAAATATTAGTAGTGCTAAAGAGAGTAAATCGAAACATTATAGGCAGATAAAATAAATTACAAATATTTATTAGCCTACACATATAACTAAAAATTACAAAAATACACTGGTTATTATAATTAAAACGAAGGTCTTTCGAGTAATACACAGAAATATATTTATGTACGCTTAGAGAAAAGTTTACATTTATATATTATAGTACATGAACGTACGTTAAAATATAGCAGAACAAATGTTTCGTTGGAGCATTCATTAAACGTGATAGATCTTAATATTTATTTTGTTTTTGTTCGAGAAACATCACTTAAGATAGTTGCTAGATTATAAGTGATTCAAAGTTGAACCTACGATAGAATCAATTAGCGATATCACATTTCTACCCAAACTTCTACAACTCTCGTCAGGATCTCCTCTTATCGTATTTTGCGAAACATCCAAGAGCCACGATCTAACTTCCAGTAGTAATTCGAATATGTCGTTCATCAAGCATTCTTTGGATACCGCTATCACAACCGATGCAACGTTCTCTATCACTGCTAATCTAACTTTGGCTTGATCGTGGTATCGTAACATCCACGCCAGTTCTAAGATTTCTTTGGCCATCTTAGGAGCTAACGTGCAATTCTGCGAAGCCACCATAATCGTCGATAGGGTCTTCAGAAATTGAATCAAAAGGATATTGTCCTGATCCATAAATGTTTTCGGTGCAATATACATGCAGGTTCCCTTTGGTCCTAATCCGTACATTAGAAGATAGAAGAAGGAAGAAACCACGTTTCCAAATTTATTCATTGTAGTTCTCGCGCTTCTCGTTTCATGGGCGAAACGTTTCGTTTTCGAATCAATTCGCTCGCGCACTATTTCTTCAATAGCATAAACGGTAAAAATTGACAGTTAACATGTCAGTTTATTGAGTTTTCTTTACCCGCGTTGTTATTGCTCTTGTTTGTAAATTACAGATTTTCCAAGTGCCTATAAAACTGCTTGATCGATATACCACTGAGGGAGAAATGAGTATTCATTTGGTTCTCTAATTTCCTCCATTTCTATGTCACCGTCTGGGGTAAATTCAAATTTGTAAAGACATTCGTCGTAGTCTTTTACTACTACATTCTTTAAATGGTTTAAAAATGCATCGCAAAATTGCATGCACTTTGACGGGTGCCAGTATCCCTAAATACGAAACATCCGTAAGTTAAATCATTAATGCAATTTGCAAAGCATGTAGTTTAACAGAGATCCGAGAAGTTAGCATTACCTTTGTAATTTTAGGTAAATCTGATACCGCATAAGTCTTTAGCTCCTTCACAAATCCTTCGTCATCTCTGAAGCCGCACAAGATATCCTTTATTCCAACTAGGTAGCTTTGGCACCACCATTTTATCAATTTGAAGCTGATAAAGTTATAGTACTGTTTTGGAAATTCGATGAGGCGATTAGTCTTCAATTCTATAAATTCGAGTTTCTCCAATGGTATCGGATCTTTAAATGTTTCTTTCGAACAGACTCCATCCATTTCGGCTGCGTACAATAGACTGTGTCGACCGAGACTAGATTGGAAGACGCAGCAAAACTCTTCCGCTTCGTTGACCGGTCGAGATGTGTCCGGGAGCTGGTCTGGACTGTCTAATTAAAAAGAATTAGCCGGTCCTATAGATAAGTCCAAGATACGAACGATAAGGATAAATGTTATATGTCTATTATGAGAATCACATAACCAGATACAACATATTGCTCGAATTTGTATCCCCAAGAAGAAAAACGTAAATCTTTGTCTGACATGTTAGCTTCCCTCTGCTTCTTCTTTTCAGTTTTAAACTCGCATAAATATATTGTGCCTTTCAATTTAGCCGCGCATATTATCCAATCTTCTCGACTTTCATAAGGGGTATACAACAACGCCGATATGCTTCCTCGAGAGCAAATAAATTCTGGTTCTAACCTGGTATCGTAATCAGAAATAATTCCTTTATGCCTCTTACTGAGAATATGCAAAATAGGATAGAGTAAAGATCAAACTGACCAACGTTTTTTGTTGCGGTGTTCTTTGATTCCATTCGAATTATGGAGAATCCATCTTAAGATGTCATCTAACATCACCGACTTTTGGTCTTTCGGCCTTCTACGAACTTGCTCATAACCCTCGTTTAGATTCATATTTACGTATCTCTCCTTCGGTGGTTTGAAGTATTTAAATTGGGACGAGTCGTGGGAAAACTCGCCACTTTGATTAATGCTAAAGTATCCTCTTATGCGAGGTCCCTCGAAACGCGGATTATCACGACTAGACCAGGAACGATGTGCCTGAACTTTAAACGACATATCGCTCTTTAAAAACTATAACCTCTTGATTTCTGTTCCTATAGGGCGATTGGGTAACTGCACAAAACAGATAGAGTGCCATCTGTGGCACGCACCAAGCATTAAGCAGATGCCCGTGGTATAAGCGTTGTTTACACGTTATTTTGGATAATAATTGAAGTGTTTTACCTATGAAATTTAATCAACATGGCCTCAATTACAATAGAATGTGGATTTCAAAGCATTCAAATAAATTCTTTCCGTGGAAAATCGTTATCAAAAGGTAAATACAAGCAGCGCCACCAAGCTGGGTTTCTTGGCGAAACTTGGATGTACATTCTCTATATGTACACGTGTAACACAAACAAAAGCTACGTTTGTGGAAGTACGCTAGAGCCCTATTTATACTCGTTACAATTACTGCAACCAGTTACAATCGCACAGTATTTAGTACACGTATTATTTTATTTTTCAACAACTATCTGTCATCTCACCAAAAAACTACGAACAGCTTGTTGAGTTGAGTTAGGTCAAAAATGTCCCTTGCTCATTGGTGGCTGCTCGATGTATCTGCTGGACTGGTATCATAAAAAATGATTTTTGAACGACCGAGCACGTGGAAAAATTGAGAATGACAACTCGTGAAATATTAATAATACGATTGGGACATTATTCGAATTTGATCGGCACGCATTGGTGGAATTTACAGGTTTTGGCGTCATAAGATATGTGGAGGTTCAATCCAACCGTCGCGTCACCCTAACTGCCGCAAGCAGCTCCTGGTTCCGAGAACCGACCTCGTTTCCTGCCCCCCTTCGGCGCGCCATCAACCCTTCTACGGATCACGCCATCAATGCGAGGAGATAAGTCAGCCTAGCCTCGTTCTCACGATGTATAGTCGCGTTCTGAATAAAGATTTTCAATCGAGCCCCTTTGTTCTTTTTTTCCAAAGATATACCTAAAAAAATAACTTAGAAAGTGTGTTGCTGTCAGGCGACAGTTACTGTTGATGACGTCATTTAACATTTTCTTACGATCCTGATAATCCGTCGGAAATAAATCATGACGTTTTGTACAGATAGAGTGAAACCGAAAATAGGGTTTTCCTTTTAGTTCTTACTTACAAATTAAATCAAATATGATAATAAGTTAGAACAAAAGAAGGAAGAAAAGAAGCGTGGGAGAGCGATTTCAAAAATTGCTTACTACTTATGGATATGAAATGAGAAGCTAATCTGTGAAACACAGTTTTGGAATAAATGGTAGGACATATATCAATCTACCAGAAAGCTTTATATATGGATCAAAGGTGCATGCGTGAAGACATTATTGATATAAAATCTGCATTTAAGAAATCGACTCATTAAATATCAGTAGTGCTACAGTGTAAAACATACCTAATTATCGAAACATTGTAAGCAGATCCACATATTACAAAAGTAGAAATATTTATTAGCCTACACATATAACAAAAATTACAAAAATACGCTGGTTATTATAATTAAAACGAAGGTCTTTCGAGTAATACATAGGAATGTATTATGTACGCTTAGAAAAAAGTTTATATTTATATAGTAAATGAACGTACGCTAAAATGTAGCAAAACAAATGTTTCGTTGGAGCATTCATTAAACGTGATAGATCTTAATATTTATTTTGTTTTTATTCTCGAGAGACATCACAGATAAGTGCTCGATTATAAGTGATTCAAAGTTGAATCTACAATAGAATCAATGAACGATATCACATTTCTACCCAAACTTCTACAACTCTCGTCAGGATTTCCCCTTATCGTATTTTGCGAAATATCCATAAGAGAGAGAGAGAGAGAGAGAGAGAGAGAGAGAGAGCCATGATCTATCTTCCAGTAGTAATTCGAATATGTCGTTCATCAAGCATTCTTTGGATACCGCTATCACCACCGATGCAACGTTCTCTATCACTGCTAATCTAACTTTGGCTTGATCGTGGTATCGTAACATCCACGCCAGTTCTAAGATTTCTTTGGCCATCTTAGGAGCTAACGTGCAATTCTGCGAAGCCACCATAATCGTCGATAGGGTCTTCAAAAATTGAATCAAAAGGGTATTGTCCTGATCCATAAACGATAAAAATTGAGTGGTTTCACGTTTATTCTCACAAGTCGAATGAATAACATGCATGTTTATTGAATTTTCTTTACCCGCGTTGTTATTGCACTTGTTTGTAAATTACAGATTTTCCAAGTCCCTTGCTCCATCGATATACCACTGAGGGAGAAATGAGTATTCGTTTGGTTCTTTCATTTCCGTCATTTGTATGTTACCCTTTGGGGTAAATTCAAATTTGTAAAGACATTCGTCATAGTCTTTTACTACTACATTCTTTAAATTGTTTAAAAATGCATTGCAAAATTGCATGCACTTTGACGGATGCCAGTATTCCTAAATGCGAAACATCCCGTAAGTTAAATCATTAATTCAATTTGCAAAGCATGTATCCGCGTCTCTGTAGTTTAACCCTTCTGAGGTCGCGTGATGAGCGTGGCCCCGCACTTTTTTTTTAAATCGTCATAATTGCTTAACTATCTCGATTTGAACGATCACCGGCTACGTATTCCTTCATTGAAGTGTCGTGAATACGATGATTATAGTACGATAGCTCTGTATTCATTAGAAAAATTGAAAAAAATATATTAAAGAAGCGTGAGGCGGAAAATTCGGGGCCGTCCTCACTGTGCGACCAGACTCGCAGTAAAAATATGGTCTGTGACGTTGCCAGCGACAACGCAATGCAAGTCGTGTCTCGTCACGCTCGTCACTGATCGCCGTATGACGTGGCAACATCGCGCTCCGCAATGCAGGGGCGAAAACGTTGGGTGAAAAGGCGCGACCTCAGAAGGGTTAATAGAGATCCGAGAAGGCAGCGTTACCTTTCCAATTTTAGGTAAATCCGATACCGCGTAAGTCCTTAGCTCCTTTACGAATCCTTCATCATCTCTGAGGCCGCACAAGATATTCTGGATTCCAACTAGGTAGCTTTGGCACCACCATTTTACCGTTTTGAATCTATTGAAAGTATAGCGCTGTTTTTGAGATTTGATGAGGCGGTTAGTCGTCAATTCTACAAATTCGAGTTTCTCAAGTGGTAACGGATCTTTGAAAATTTCTTTCGAACAGACTCCATCCACTTCGGCTCCGTATAATAGATTGTGTCGACCGAGACTAGACGTAAAGACGCTATAAAATTCGTCGCCTTCATTCACCGGTTGAGATGTGTCCGGGAACTGGTCTGGAGTTTCTAATTAAAAAGAATTAGTTAGTCCTATAGATAAGTCAACGATACGAACAATAAGGATAAAATTATTACTCGAAAATATGTATTGGTTGAATTTGTGTCCCCACGAAGAACAACGCAAAAGTTCATCGGACATGTTAGCTTCCCGCCATTTCTTCTCTTCGGTTTCAAGCTCGCATAGATATATTGTGCCTTTCCATTTAGCAGCAAGTGTTATCCAACCTTGACTTTCGTAAGGGGTGCGCATTAACGCAGTTAAACGTCCTCGAGAGCAGATAAATTCTGGTTCTAACCTGGTATCGTCGTTCGAAATAATTCCTTTATGCCTCTTACTGAGAATATGCAAAATAGGATATAGTAAAGATCAAACTGACCAACGTTTTTCGTTGCGGTGTTCTTTGATTCCATCAGAATTATGGAGAATCCATCTTAAGATGTTATCTATCTTCGCCGACGTTCGGTCTTTCGGCATTTTACGAACTTGTTCATAACCCTCGTTTAGATTCATATTTACGTATCTCTCCTTCGGTGGTTTGAAGTATTTTAATTGGGACGAGTCTTGGGAAAACTCGCCACTTTGATTAATACTATAATATCCTCTTACGCGAGGTTTGTCGAAGTGAGGATCGTCGAGACTAGACCACGAATGATCCTTAACTTTAAACGACATATCGCTTTTTAAAAACTATATCCTCTTGATTTCTCTTCCTATTTATACTCGTTACAATTACTGCAATCAATTACAATCGCACAGTATTTAGTACCTATACCTACATATTATTTTATTTTTGAATAACTATCTGTCATCTCACCAGAAAACTGAACAGCTTTGGGAACGGGAAAGAACAGAAAACAAAAGCTCTAAGCGAAGAACCTTATTCGTGCAAACGTCTACACCGCACTAGCGTCCAAAACCGACTGTCAAACGCTGCGTGCCGATGTCATGTAATCCAGGGTGCCGATCACGCCACGCGCAGGGGAGTGAGGGCGCAGAAACGAGAGGCAGGAGACGAGGTCGGTTCTCGGAACTAGGAGCTGCTTTCGACGATCGAGACGACTGTTAGAACGAAAGCGGGCCACTTACGATCTGCGGCGCCGTACGATTTTATCGCATTAAACGAAATTTAACGGAAATGTACCGTTTGTCCCCGTGCGTCCAACGAAATCGTACGATTTGACCGCAGGCAAACGGACCTGTCTGCTGCAGTACGACCCTGTTGTACGATGCCGCAGTATCGTGAGTGGCCCGCTTTTAGACTGAGCCTCCATGGCCTCCACATAGCTTGTTGGGTTGAATTAGGTCAAAAATGTTCCTTGCTTGTTGGTGGCTGCTCCATGTATCTGCTATGCTGCTGGCATAAAACTGATTTATGAACGAACGAGCACGTGGAAGAATCGAGAATGACAATTCGCGAAATATTAATGATACTATTGGGACATTATTCGAATTTTATCAGCACGCATTGGTGGAACTTACAGGTTTTGGCGTCATAAGATACATATGTGGAGGCTCTAACCACCGCAAGCAGCTCTTGATTCCGAGAATCGACCTGGTCTCCTGCCCCTCTACGGCGTGCCTTCAACTCTCCTGCGAATCACGTCACCGATGCGAGGAGATAAGTCGGCCTAGCTTCGACGCTCATGCTGTGTAGTTGCATTCTGAGCAAAGAGAATTTCTATCGAGTCCCTTTGTTCTTTCTTCCAAAGATATACCTAAAAAAATAACTTGGAAAGTATGTTGCTGTCAGGCGTCAATATTACTTTTGATAACGTCATTTAATATCTTTCATTTCCAAGAAACTAAATTTTCTTACGATCCCGATAATCCGTCGGAAATAAATCATGACGTTTTGTACAGATAGGGTGAAGCCGAAAAGGTGAGCATTCCGTCGTACGTTACGTCACATTGACTAATGGAAAGATTTTAAAATAATTATAATTCGCAGTCTTTTTCCAGAAAGAAGTCACCTTCAAACCGAGACTCTTACCAGTAGACTTGTATGATTATGAGACTTGTATTACTTGAGACTTGTATTACTTGTATGATTGATCTGAAGAATCCCGCGCCCCCTTATCATAGGAGTCAAATGACGTCGAAGTTATCGCAGAAACCGCTATGCCAAAACCACTATATTTATGTGAAATTTTGAACAATCTGCCAATACCGACGAGCCTAGCTCTTTTAATTTAGAGGACGAAGTAATGGTTTGGTCCGATTACATGAACCGATAACCAATGCTTCCTTTTTAATGAGTTTTCTACATTTCACGTAATTTCAGAATACATATTTGACTATATTTCCGAATTTTGTATTGTATAACACGAATACCATTAGATTTACGGATGTAACATCTTCAACCGATTCATTATATTTTTATACATTTCAGGCTACTTCGAATTGATTTTTGAAATAAAATAAAATATTGGAATACTTACCTAATCGAAGTTACTTCTGTTTGTTGAATTGCGTATTTAATTATCGTTTTAACGGATGTTGAGAACGCATCTAATTATCTTGTATAAGATTTCGAAACAAAAGAGAACATTTATTTTATTTGAATACCGATATTATTAACACGTTCGTCGCCCAGCGCGATTTGGTTGAGTTTCTCGCGGGGCCCAAATCTGACTGTCAGCACGCTAGAATGTAAACAGAAATACAAGCGGGAATAACAACGACGCAACTCGAGTAGGCCTGGGCGCTGTCGACTAGGTAATCAGCGCGCTAAAATGTAAACAGAAAGATAACGACGCACAACTCGAGTAGGCCGGTGCGTTGTCAGCCTTCGATCTATAAATAAAGGATCCATTTTATCCTAAATATAATTTAATAAAAAGTATAGTATAACGTGTATATTTTTAATACTTTTATGTTGGGTATATATCCTAGGTATATTTATATTTCAGTGCTTATTCCATTAACCCTCCGTTGGTAAGGTGAAACAATGTAATATGAAAATTGCATTTAGTTGGGGTATGACATACCCCACCTTACTAACGCAGGGTTAAATTCCCTTTAAAAATCCAACTGAAAATCATATTTAACTTGAACGCGGCGACGAACGTATTAAATACCAATAGATGATATACATGAAACTGTATTCCCGCTTTATGAATTTGTCGATTCCTAGGAAGGATGCAAAGGAAGCGCGTTTCAGAACCGAGTCCCAATTCGTGTAAAGAATTCTACTTATTTATACTTAGCCTTAGGCCCTTTCTTAGGATTGAAGGAAGCATGCAAGGAAAGTGCATTCCAGGAGCATATTTTCTGCGAATTGGAACACTGTACACTCCTGTCAAGGAAGGTACGTATTCTTGGAATATGGTTAACAATATAAAAACATACATTATAGTAATACCAGCACCAATGAGCATTTAATATTGGTAAAATTAAATTGTATCGTAAGTATAAATATTTGGATTAATAATTACAGTTCTCATTTATAATACAATTAAATTCTAATAACAGCTGTGTGCAGCTCAAGTTTATCAACCATGTATATGTATATGTATACAACTACCGCGACGCCGTACCGATTCATGTATCGCGGATATCTGTTTCTCAATTCGAGGTGTATATAAAATTAGTCTGGTAAAGTTAATATCATTCGAATGTGAAATTGGCTATCTATCTTCGTACAATGTGAAAATAAAGGTGATGTTTATCGAGAACATACACACCAAATCCGGATATTACTTTCTGGAGGAAAGTGGCAAAAGATAGTTAATGCGATGAGAGCTAAGACTGGCGTAGAAATCGGGATTTCTTTCGTTATACTTCAAATTATCTCCGAGCACAGTAATTATCTCCGATAGGCCGGAACTAAGTTCTTAATTTGTACTAATGCAAATTTTATTACGATTATTGATACCCCAGTTCAAAGATATTTGATCACTTATAATAACGAAGATTTGTGCAACGATAATTAGTTGTAGTGTACGCTATATTTTCGCTCGAACAGAAAAGAATGAACATTTCGAGAATCCATAGCAAGCAGTAAGATATATGGGAGGGAGAGCTTTGTACGCGATGTGGTTCTACTATTTGCAATTGGATTATTTTGATACTTTTCAATCCTGTTTAGTGATCCTGCGTATCGATCGTGTTTCGCAACACATTTTCCGAGTGTAACAAGGTTACAGAATAGTTACGATAGAATTAAAAACTAGTTATTTTCGAACGTTTACAAGTAACGAACAGCGTGATAAATTTCTGCACATTACTTTCTCGCGATTTTGACTCTGATGGTGATGTGCTTTATCCAGTTACTCGTCATATGCTACATTATAATTCACGTATGCATACATTATACGATAGTAGGCTTTAGAAAACCTATCCTTATTAGTTTTTTATAGTATATCTCACCCTGTATTAAATGCACATTAATAAGTGATGGGGGGATTTAAAGTAATATTGCAAAACACGTTACTGTCACACGGAAAGGTCAGTCTCTGACTGAGGCGTAAGAATGATTTCAGTAACGCGAGGCTTATTTTAACGCGATACAAGTAGCGTACTTACTACACGCGACAATCAAAAATAAATTGTGTGCAGTTTGTAAACGCGTCTGTGTGATATTGAGCGTGAATTGCTTCCTCTGTGGTATATTAAAGTTTGGTCTATCGACGTCCAGAGTAACGTAATTTATATTGTACTCATTCAAAATAAACTTCGTAGCTGCACAAAATTATCTCCATACGGAATATATTGCTAAAATCTGGACTTTTTTTGCTACGTACCGCGCGTTTAGTGTTGATCCCAAAAATAATACATCGACCGTTCTGTCACTGAACTTTAGAAGGCACCGAATAAAGGTCGTAGATACTTCGCGCTATCGTATCTTTAATTTATTCCAATATCCAAGGAAATGTTGATTCGCTCGAAACAGGAAATTCTATACAGGATGCGGTCAATCTCCCGTGTCTTACCGCTTTAAAATCTAGACAGTACTCAAAGTCAAATATTTACAGTATCATTAATTTCATTCTTCCTAGGACACTTTGGAACTGTGCACGCGGATGCAGCAAAGTCCATCCAACAGATTATCAGCTTATCAGCCCTCAACTTAAAAGTAAGACTAACTCGATGAACTAGGTGGTTAGTAATTATAATTACCAATAATAATTCTCACAATTATATAACCAATTTAACATTCATCCCAAGAGATATGCATTTTATCATATTCAATAACGAATGTCTGAAATTGCTAATGACTTCAATCCTCTCTCTCTTTACTTATTTTACAAAAATGGAGTGTACTGTTCGATTATTCGAGCGATCTTGTTATATAAATATCAACGAGAACAATCTGTTTCTGTAAGAATTTACAATGCGTAGTTTCGACAACATGATACTGCAGTCCATCGAATACTCAAGCTCGTACGCATGCTTCCGGATTCTTGTAAAGTAAATAACATTCTGTACAAACGAATCTTCTTCTCGAGTACATTTGCACGCAATCTGGCAACCGTTTGTGCTATCGTAATTAAGAAATGCTAATGTTTTCCGGCCGTTGAATCATTACAAGATTTAACAAGTTTATCCTTACAGTTGTCATCTCTTTACATATTTATTATTATGCATTTTTGGTGCAAAACTAAATTTGTGTCGGGGAAGCACATATCTTCAACATTCTCCCATCCTCCCGAGGATAAGAATTTTCAACAACTATCATTTATCGAAAATCGATAACATTAATTTCTCCATTGAACGATTCGCCTTCGATTAGAAGGTCTCTTGTACGCCGAGGTACGGCGTAATTTGTTAAGTCTTTCAGAATTTCATTCGCACTTTATATCGTTCAATAAAAACGTACTCATTTATCAATGCAAACTGGCACGATCGGTAGAAATGGCGTAAGTTCACATTTGTGTAAAGGTTTAGACTCGATTTTTCTGACCTATTTTATCCTCTTTGCATTATAAAGAGCTTTTGTATCGACGAGAAATAAGATCAAACGGATCAAAATATTACAAAACTATGAATCAAATGCATGACGAAATGTATTGGTTAATTAAATTCCTAAAATTATTGTACGATCCATAGGGAAAAAGGCCATAAGGAACGATCACTGACTTTCTTAGTTTTTGGATCTTCCATCTCCCTTTGCTCTTCTAAAATATCACATAATATGTATACAGACCCTCTTGTCTTCTATTTCTTCCTATTCTTTCATCTTCTTCTCAAGATATAAAAAAAACTCACGAAAGCAAGATAATCTGATAAATCATTCGAAATAAGAAGGGTTTGCTCTTGAAAATCTGATCGACCCAAGTTATTTTGAGCTAAAATAGGTCGTCCATTTCTTACTCTCTTCCTTTGAACTAACGCTGCATTCCTGTTAATTAACTAACGGATGACAATTCTCATTCAAGGTGGTATCGCGTCTCGTATGAATGCAAGATTTGGTACGAACTTTGACGAAGTTACAGAATGGAACAACTATTGCAAGCATCTACCGACTTCACTTCTAATTGTGATATTAACCCCGATTAGACAAGCGGTTCGCTTGTGATTAGAGGTACCGTAGAACCTGTTTCATTGAAACGCGGGAAAGAACGATGGATTGGTTTGTTGCTGTGGTTGCATAATTGGTGATGTATATCCCATTGTCGGTGGTACTGAAATGATTTCCTCTTTGTAGAAGAATTTAAACATATGATCAAAATAACGATGATCGACGATGAAAAAATAGAGCACATATGAAATCATGTTCATTGTTGCAACATTCGTGAATGTTTGAAAAAAATTAGATGCACGGCAACTTACCCCCAGGTTTAATTGTATGTTGTGGACTATTGCTAGCCAATTGGTTCATCGACGGTGCTGGTCCGCTTTGTTTTGACTTGCCACCCATTATATTGTCGAGATCGATGTTTAATCCTGCTCCTGCCCACGTTGAACCAACTTGCGTCGTCGAATTATTCGCAGCTTGAGCTTTAGCTGCAGTCGACATCGGCGTGAGCAGGTTCGTCGCGGATGGTGGTCCGATGGATTCTAAATAGGTTTTCCTTTTAGTTCTTACTTACAAATTAAATCAAATATGATAATAAGTTATAGCAAATGAAGGAAGAAAAGAAGCGTGGGAGAGCGATTTCAAAAATTGCTTACAAATACTTATAGGTATGAAATGAGAAGCTAATCTGTGAAACACAGTTTTGGAATAAATGATATGATATGTTATCAGTCTCGTTACCCATAAGTCTAGCCTGTTTCATTAAATTCAACAAATTTTTAAAGATAACATCAATCTACTAGAAAGTTTCATATGTGGGTAAAAAATCTGTAGCTTGGATGAAAAAGAGCCTAAGTGCAAAAACTAAGATCCGAGAAAAATTCGATTAAAGTTGATCGATTCGATGAAAGTAAAGGTCATTTAGGTCCTTTTAATGTTTGTAACTTCGTAACCATTGAAGATAGAGACTTGAGACCTTTTTCATTAAAAAGATCTGGTCGAAATTAGTAAGAAAAACTCTAAAATTCATTTTTGACAAAATCGCACTTAGGCCCTTTTTCATCCAAGCCACAAGAATTCATGCGTGAATACATAATCACGGCTGAAGTGGACACCACTTATTTAAATTATTGATATAAAATCTGCGTTTAAGAGATCGACTCATTAAATATTAGTAGTGCTAAAGAGAGTAAATCGAAACATTATAGGCAGATAAAATAAATACAAATATTTATTAGCCTACACACATATAACTAAAAATTACAAAAATACACTGGTTATTATAATTAAAACGAAGGTCTTTCGAGTAATACACAGAAATATATTTATGTACGCTTAGAGAAAAGTTTACATTTATATATTATAGTACATGAACGTACGTTAAAATATAGCAGAACAAATGTTTCGTTGGAGCATTCATTAAACGTGATAGATCTTAATATTTATTTTGTTTTTGTTCGAGAAACATCACTTAAGATAGTTGCTAGATTATAAGTGATTCAAAGTTGAACCTACGATAGAATCAATTAGCGATATCACATTTCTACCCAAACTTCTACAACTCTCGTCAGGATCTCCTCTTATCGTATTTTGCGAAACATCCAAGAGCCACGATCTAACTTCCAGTAGTAATTCGAATATGTCGTTCATCAAGCATTCTTTAGATACCGCTATCACAACCGATGCAACGTTCTCTATCACTGCTAATCTAACTTTGGCTTGATCGTGGTATCGTAACATCCACGCCAGTTCTAAGATTTCTTTGGCCATCTTAGGAGCTAACGTGCAATTCTGCGAAGCCACCATAATCGTCGATAGGGTCTTCAGAAATTGAATCAAAAGGATATTGTCCTGATCCATAAACGTTTTCGGTGCATTATACATGCAGGTTCCCTTTCGTCCTAATCCGTACATTAGAGGATAGAAGAAGGAGGAAACCACGTTTCCGAATTTATTCATTGTAGTTCTTGCGCTTCTCGTTTCATGGGCGAAGCGTCTCGTTTTCGAATCAATTCGCTTGCGCACTATTTCTTTCCAGGTGGCTGTCTCGCTTTCTTCTATGGCACTTATTTCAAAATCATCGTCGTACAGTGTTTCAGATTTTTTCGTCTTCTCGGTATTTATTAAGAGCGATATCGGCTTTGAAGCAGTTTTACTTTGTGGTGCTATCGGGCGTACGTCGTTTACCGAATCCTTTTTGGGATCGAACTTTGATAGTCTCCTTGCAGATTCTGCCAGAATATCTAAGAAAAATAATCGTTGCTTTATCGAATATTTTCCCGTCTCCGTATGAAATTCTCTGCATAAATATTCGGCAGATTCTTTCGGGTATACAACGACAATCGCCACACACGACCTGAACGTCAAAACTTCGAATTCCTCAACGTAACAATTTTCCTTCAGCGTTACGAAAATTTCTAACAACTCTATCGCAAAGGAGACATCGTCGTTAGGTAGCTGCGAAAGAATCAGTTCTTCGGAAACTTTGATCGTCTCCGAAAAAATGTCCGGATCGGTGTTAGCTTGCGTATCCGTTAGATTATCGCGCAAATCTCTCAAATAAGCCGGTCGTTTTCGTTCGGAAATCGCAGTGTCGTTCGACATATCATACGGAACTAAATCGTCGTCACTGTCCAGGTCGTCTTCCCTTTCATTATCACTTCGGTCAGTTTCTTTTAAGTCGCTCTTCGTAACTTTCTCCGTCTCTGCCGACTTTTCGATCATCGTATCATTTTCCACTGCTCCGTCGTCACTTACAGTTACTTCCGGGAAGATTTTACATTCGATCCCGAGCTCGTAAACTTTCTTGTCGCCCAAAGTTAAGAATTCAATATTTCCAATGATAAATTCTTCCTCCCTTTTAATTACTTTCTCGCATTTTTTCACGCGTTGAGTTGTCCCCAGTAATTTTAGTTCCTCCACTAATTCCATCGCCTGTTTGGATATTCCGTCGTATTCGAATTTTAGTTTGGGCGCATCACCAGAGTCGGTAAAAATTTCCATTATGATCTCACTCGTCGCCATTCCGATTACTCTCAAGACGACCTCCGTGGATTCTAGATGAACGGGAATGCCGGAGAAGAGTAACTTCTGAATAGAATCCTTTTCTTCTTGCCTCAAACTTCCCTTTGACATATTGATCGATAAAACGATCAGTCGCGTGATATATTTATGCTGTTCAATAGACGTGTGGTTTACGGCACTTCTATCACCCCAAACGTCCAGAAGTTTGATCAACAAATCAACCAAAACACGATCTTTGCAATCTGGTTGATTCTGGAAAAACGCCAGATAAGAAATCAAGTTGATCCTCAAATTTTCATCGTCGTAATAAGACATCAAGGGAATTTTCGTCCTTAATGCGTATTTCCAATTGGGCACGGTTAGTAAATCTCCAAAAATGTCGCAAACGCCAAGTTCGGAGTCGCAAGTTTTTAAGAATAGTACCGCTATTCGGTCGATGCTCGGTCTGTCCATTTCACGTAACACGTTTCGTATGAAGGATCTCATGCCATTTTTATCGGCAAAACACCACTCCGACAGTATATCGATCAAGCGGTCAAAACTGTTCGCATCTGAAGTGAGTATAGCTTTGCTGAGTAACGTTGAGAATACTTTGATATCAGGTTTGACGTCGCACCTGTACAACCCTTCGTTTACAAACGCCATGCCTCGAGTAATATGAAAGCTCAGAATTTTCGCGTACACTTCCGGTAGGAACGAATCAGATATTTTACCCTCGAGCTTGTTCGCGATTCTACTGGGCAGAGAAATTAGAATCTGTACGGTATTTTCCCAATTCTGCTCCAAGTTGCTTCTTTCTAATTCCGATCTCCCGCAAGTTTTGCAAGCATCGACGATAGCCGAGCACAACGCATCACTTTTGATCAATTCTTCTAAAATGTATACGATGGAGTGTGTCGTTTTACAGTTTTGCGATTCTTTCAAGGCATCCATTAAAGCCACCAACGATTCATTCAACATGAGGCATGATAATCCCTCAACGATCATTAATTTTCGAACGGTATCGTCCAGAGTGCCATCAGAAGACAATGGCCAGTTGTGATCGAACTTTTGGACGACTCCTTCGACAATTCTACCGTATAAGACGCTATCGAATTTTAAACCAATATCCAAATCGCAGTATTTCTGTGGAGTCACAGGTCCGTTGAGGAACTTGACGTAATTGGAAATGTCGTTCTTTAATATTTCTAAATCACTCTGACTTTTGAGACTATTGATGCGGTGAAGCGTCTCCAAGAGGCGATTTGTCGCGCGATTCAAGTTGTTCTCCATTCGTACGACGGTTTCTTCTGGTCTTGAGGCTGTAAGGAAAGGCTGGCTTGGGGACATTACTTCACCAAGTTAGGTAGGACGAAATATACAGCTCTCGCTTTATCGCGCGATACGCGAATGTGAAATGAAGTTACGCACGATGCTAAGGTGGCGCGAAAGTACAATGCGGTGCGGATATCGGTCTACCCGCTTATTCATCTGGTGACGTGGCGTAAATATCGCGCATTGTTGGCGGTATACGCGTTTACGCTTTTGGCGTCGAGCCAGTTTTATATATTGTGAACCGCAGATTTTACGCTAAAATAGAGCTATACTGATCGGAGTGTCTTGTAGTATGGAATAGTGCTTACCCGTGCTAAAGTCGAGGGGATTAATGGGTGACGTTGGACTGGTGACATTGAAGAGGTTCGCGTTGTTAACGTTGTTCGTTTGCATCATTGGTGGAGTAGTGGGTAGTGAACTGAAGCCTTCCATATCCGTTAAAAGGTCTGCGTTCGAAGCTGCCAAAATAAATGAAGTGTAAAGCGCGTAATACATATCGAACTTTGGATGTTTTACATTGAAAGCGAATTCGTGAGAGTAAAAGTACCACAGCGATTAGTACATATTTCGAAATGTTGGAAAATTGAATGTTCGGAATATGTATTCGCGTTTCATCCTTTTGATGAATTACATTATTTCATCAAAAGTGGCTGTATTAATTTCCTCGGTATTTATATTTATTTCTAGATATATTTATTTCTAGATTCGAGGTCATCTGAAGATCAGGCAATTATAGGTTATTATATTTCTTTACGTTTAATTTTATAAAGAAATTTACTTTACGAACAAATTACTATCGTGTTCAGTGGAAAGTACGTAGTTTTACTTTAATCTAACGGATAATTCTTTAATTTATTCGGACTAAATTCTTCTTAAATACAATATTAACATCAATAAAAATACCGTAATAATAAAAACGTATGGCTCTATTTAAGATATCGACGATTATGGTCTGTACTCGTTAGCGATTGGTCGAGTAGTGTGGAAGTGCAATGAAGCCTGGGTGATGCGGGAGAATGTGAGTAACATGATACAACCCTTATCGCAAATCTTGGCACATGGGAAGATGCAATCTTTAGAATTAAATTCCCACCACTATAAAATTATCATTTCAAAGCAAATTTCCCTTTTAGCATATTCTCGTGTAATACATTTTTTCAAAGGTATTTCGAATATGCGCGACGGAGGAAAAACCTTACATTTTGAGTAAAGATTTAAAGTTCTATAGACTTTATAAATGAAAGGCTAAATCCAATTCAATAGCATAAAACGGTCGATGTAACTCAAAATCGATAAAAATTGAGTGGTTTCACGTTTATTCTCACAAGCCGAATGAATAACATGCGAGTTTATTGAATTTTCTTTACCCGCGTTGTTATTGCTCTTGTTCTGAGTTTGAGACTGATTATTGAGCCCTTGCGACGGCAGAGAGTTGAACATGTTGTTTCCCGTCGTAGAACTCTGTCCAAGGGGCGCGGTTAAGCCCACATTTCCAAAGACGGGTGCGCCGATCGTGGGTTGGGCGCCTACCATCATTGGATTACCCGCGTTGCCCACCATTGGATTGCCTATACTTGGTATGGTCGCGCCCATGAGGGAAATTTGTGCTTGCGGCGCTTGCAGCGAAGGGGTAGGACTGGAAATCGTCGCTCCGGACTTGAACGCCGACGTGAAATCCGCGAATTCGTCGTTGCCTTCGTTCGACCTCGAGGAGCCACCGCCGAAAGCGCTGGTGAAATCGCCGAAATCCGAATTTATGTTCTGCGTTTGGACGGGCGTGTAATTATTGGCTCTCGGATTAAAATCGTCGTCGTCGTTGTCGGCATTCGGTGAGGTGTTATTTTCGTTTTGAGAATCGAAAATATCATTCAATATGTCGTTTTTACTCTTCTGTTGGTTATTGACGGGGGACGACATCAGGTTATTTTGTCTAGTCGGTGCGCTGGTCTGTAAGGTCAATTGTATAGTGAATTAATTGGCACGCCAAATAATTTTTCTACCTTCATCGAATTATATGATACGAAGCTTAAGGTTCAGCGAAGGGCTTCAAAAGGATTAACATTTTAGATTTGCACTAAATAAACTTGCAGTGTGACCTCTACAGATAAAATAGATAGACGGATTTCTTTCAAAGACAAGCTAATCTAGCAGTACTGATAACGTGTCGCGTAAAGACTTGGTATATTTCGCGTTTCATTCGGAGGATCATTTCCAGTCTACAACCCTTCTTCCGAGTTGCTGAGTGCATATTGTGATGTCTATATCTTCCCCTTTGCTGGCATTTTGAAAGGTGGACTCGTTATCCTTGTTTAAGATATTAAACTAAACTCCGCCGTGTGACTGCTTAATTACTTAATTTTTAGCATTACTTTCGAATAAAATAGCGGTAAAACTTAATTGCTTACATTTGATTGATCTTTCCCGTAATTGGCTGCCGCGCCTAAATCAACCTTCTTGAGTGGACGCCCCGTTCTCGCAGGGGACGCATTCGCGGAGGGCGTGGATGACTGTGAAATTTTGCCGATTCTATCGGTATTTTCCGCGGTATCTCTGTACTCCCTTCCGCCTCTTCTAGGACTCGAGGAAGTATCGTTATCAGAGTCTTCCCTTTCGCCGTCATCGCTATTGCACGTTAATGAGAAATTACGTCATTATCGATCTATTCGAAGAACCTATTAAGTACAAATTATCATTAACGAGATCGAACCTGTTATTTCCATCTTCGAACCCTCTACTCCTATTCTCCCTGTCCCAATCATTATAGCCACCATCCGTACTCGGTTTGTTCCACTTTGGACTATCCGTCCACCTATCCCCACTTCCGAATCTCATTCCCATGGCCTCACTAGACATTCCGACGTACTTGTCCTTATTTTTCTTCGCCTTCTTCCTTTCTTCTCGTAATTTGTCGTCATCCTGGATGAAATCGATCAATTCTCTGACCTTGTGCCTGATGTTTATACCTTGATCTTTGCCGAATTCATCGATGTACGTGTAATTTTCTAACGAGCGAAGATCGTATATGTGCTCACGCGAGGACGTTACCACGCGTTCCGAGCCGTTACGGACCAAGTAATTTAAGAGAAGTAAAGACTGCAATATTATGGGATGGCATTAGTGTTGAGCTGGCGTAAAATAATTGGTAGTTATGTAACGCATTTCCGAAAATACAGAGAAATGTCGTGTAATACCTTGTACGTGCGACGCCAGTTACGTTTGTTTTCTTGTAGCATCCTCTTCCATAACATAGACATTACTTCAGGAAATTGCTCGTACGTAAATGTGGATTGAGCCAATTCCTGCATCATGGCGCCTAAAAGTAATTGTCATTTTAATTATAAACATCCGAAGACATCAATTTGTACGACAAATTCAATACGTATAAGAATTAGTGCTCTCTTATGCAGAGGGTTTACACAACGATTGTGAAATACGAATGATAAAGCTTCTATTTTTATATTACTATTTAGACAATGGTTACTCCTCCTTTGATGTAAAAATATTCAAACTCTTGTAACATAAATTTACATATCCACGTATGTATTATATATGTATATTATTTTAACTAATGTATTGAACTTCTCAATGATCGATAATTAAAAGTATATCTCAGAATATGCCACATAATGAACAGACTTTTGTACCTACGTACTGAATTTTGTAAAGATAGGAATTAAAAACTTTCTGTGGAGAGAAGAACAAATACGCTCGTATCTTGCGACGTAAAGTAAACATCACATAAACTACCAATGAAGTATTCGTTTTAAAAAGACTTTTGAAATTTCAAAACCGGGAGAAACCCTCCGCTTATAAAGAATTTACCACACCTGTTGGACCCCAGGCATCATCATTTGTAGCTTCTCGAACTTTAGCCTCGGTTTCCGTGTAGTTCATAACTACATTGGTCCTACAGATAAGAGAAGTGACTGTATAAGGTTTACGGATTATACGGAAAAAATAAAAGAATACAAATTATCGAAACTATCGTCGAAAATTATAAAGTCTCATTGAACATAGTAAATGAAAAAAAGAATTGTCAAACGAGACAGAGGTAAACAGGTCCTTATCAGTTATTATGCAACCTGAAAGGTGTGTTGTGGCTCGACAAGTACTATAGAGGCTCATACATGGCCTTGAGAAGTCGGTAAAGCGGAAAGTATAGAAAGTCTGATATACATTCGAGTGCATACTTTCAGAGTGAAAGCAATACTTCCTAATTGTACCAATGAAGTGACGCATATAATTAATGACCCAAGAATGTAAAAACTATAGCAAAAACAAGCAGATCTTCCTTTATAGCAATTCTTATTTGTCATCATACCAAATCTGTAATAATGGTGTTTTCATTATCCTGGAATTTGCATCAAAGTAATTTCAAGAATAAGTTTGTGAAGGATTTGCAATCTTTGAATGAATCTATATTTACATTCTTTTATTTTCAATGCGTTGAGCTCCAAATTGGACATATGTATGTATAAGTAAAAGGTGAAAAAAAAGGCAGAATGTTACCGCGATCTCCGCATTTGGTTAATTTACGCGTGCCTTTTCACTTACAGTTGCGTAATCTGTTTCAGTTACAAGCAGTCACCCGACCATGACCCGATCCAAACGAATTAACTCTCAATACCCGCCCGTTCGAATTGTCATTTCATTTGCTAAATTGCATTACAAGCGGAACCCAATTGAAATATATTATTTTTCCAGACGATATCTTCAGGAAGAGTTAAGTAAAACAAGATACGCGAGCTGGCCCTTGGTTACCGTAATTCGTAATGGAAAGTAAGGGCCAATTAGAAAATACTTCGTTTTATGCAACTGTGTCCTACATAATATGAATTAAAATCATTATTATCATTATAAACTCCCAAATAAATGTAAAAATATGCTGTAAGCATGTTGTAGAATCAAGTTTTTGACCTAATCACACAATATAATGTTTTCATTATCTTGTAATAGAATTATTCTATATAAAATGGTGTATAAAAATAACAATATGTATACATTGCATATAAAAAAAGATAATTAAATTTGAATTTCCTTATGTCTGAGTAAATATACGAAATGTGTGAAATAAAATAAAAATACTTGAAAATGTAAACATCTTCACATAAATATATGGTTTCCATTAGAAATATCTTCCCTATAAATTTATAATAAGTAATGAGCGCGAGTATTATTATTATAAGGCCAAGTTCCAATATTTATGGTTTAAAAGTTAAACTTGATTTAATTGATGAAACAGCCAGTGAAAAATGCTGGGATTTTAATTATGGAACCTGGCCTTAGAGAGAGAGAGAGAGAGTGCACAAATTTAGGGTCTCATAAAAACTTATAAAATAAACTCGTAGCGGTAGATTCATCGTCTAAAATTAAACTCAGTTCCCGTTTCCTCTTCCGCGAGTACATTCAAACTTTTTCATCAGATCAATTTCGCGTGAATCGTTCTGCAATATACACGACTTGCGCAACAATTCGATCGCTCCGTAATCGGCCGATAAGCGATAGCGTAGTTACGCGGTAGAAGCTATGGTAAAACATTTCGTACGATCCCGCAGAACTAGTTTTTGTCTCGATACATTCTCTTTCTTACAGAACCTGTAGCTGCGCCTATTAGTCAAATCGTACGCATTAGCTTTGGCTCCGAACAATTTCCATTGCAGCGAGGCGATTGGAAGCGAAGTAGATTCGCACGATAATGGGAAGTTTCGACGAGGAACCGAGCGTCAAAAGAAAATAAATGAAAAGGAAAACGCGCGAAAGCAAGGTTAGGTCGCGTGCGATGGGCGAGACACGTTCGAACTTACGCCTTGTCCATCAGCTCCCGCACTTTCCACATGTTCATCATGACACTTTGCGAGCTGCGCGCACTCACTAATATCTTCTTCTCGGCGAAACTATCGCGAGGGTAGTAAAAGTCAGCTGCCAGATGTTTTAAAAGGGGGCATTTGATAGCTGTGATCGCGAACAGACGTCACCACACGGCAGCCATCTTTGTCCTTCCACGTTTACCACATCGGAAACGTCAAATTTGTCGGAGCAATGGCGGTGTCGCGGGTAACAGGTGTAAATTTCAGTGGAATACTTCTCCGTAACCACATACCATAACGACAAATTTATTTATGCATACTTTCCGCAATAAACACGCGAAAGAAGAAGTATTTTCGATGCGATACAGCTTCCCTTCTCGAATTTCGTACTGTTTTACTGACAGAACCGTTCCCGGGTTCAACGGTGAGTCACGTGACACAGGTGGCGCGACGATCGGGCCGGCGCGCATGCGTGCGAACGCGTGCGCGGGGTAGACGGTGCCAGTTCGTGCCGCGAGGGTGTCAGTGTGCGCGTGCTGATTACAGCCGGGAAAAGTGCGAGAGTGAACGTGCTGGCCACATGTACGGTGTCGAACGGTGTCCGAATTACGAGTGTTTCACAAGTAAGTATCCCAGGTTCAGCGGTGCACGAGGGTAGATTTCGTGCCAGGGCCGGCGGGTGTTACGTGAACGCGCGTTATTTATACCGAGGATTCCGGGGCTGAATATGTAGGCGGCCTGCGGGTCGACTGGCAAGCGTGCAGTGGCTGTTACGCGCCGTACGCGTTGCACCCGGTAAAAATACCGCGTTTCCTCGGGGTAACGAACCGCACGGAGATCGTTCCGCGTTGGCGCGAAACACCGCCGTATTACGTCGACAATTAATTGATTTCCAGCAGTCCAGGTTAACCCTAAAGGTGTGGCGTCTGCCGTGCGTGTGTGTGTGTGTATGCGCGCGGGTATCGGGAGCGTGCTCCTCGCGTACCGGAGAATGAATGTCCGTTCGTGGCTGTGCATATGGGTGTATGAGTGTGTGCGACTTGAGAAAGCATAGCCGCGTGTCTGGAGCATCGTGCTTTAAAAAAAGGCTGAATTTCTCGGAGCTTGCCTTTACATAAGGTACTTACAACGCGCGCAATCATTCGCAAAGGACGCGTCAAAGGGTCTCGCCTCGGGTCGGCGATTTTGGAGCGAGTACCTAACGGTACTTTTTGCGCCGAAGATCTGATTAGTAGCAGGTATTCACGGAAATTTGCACAAGACGGCGTGCGTTCCTATCGACCTGCTCCTTTGATTTCAACGGATTAGCCCTGCCCGACGGGCGAAATTCCGAGAATTCTGTAGGCACCACTGTCCCTTCGCATTTCCGCGTATACGCGGTCGATAAATTTTCCAGCTGTGGAATTTCGGAGCGGCTCCGTACCTAACCTCAAATATCAGCATGCGATTGGTCATGCATCGATCTTATCGAGCTCCGTATTGTAGAAAGTACAGTTAGGGATACAGAGTGTTACATTGTAGCACCGCAAGATCTCGCAATTGTTCTTCTCGGATCCCCTTCTACTTTCCGAAATATAATGCCTAATGAAACGAGCGATATTCAGAGAAATAGAAATATGACAATGATATTTCCTCATTGTTTTGTAATGTCTTTAATCTGTAAACGCGGTCTTTATTATTAGCCTTTCCCTATTTCAGTGCTATCAACGGCATTATATTTTATTGCATTACAGTCCAGGATTCTTTGTAATTTCTAACATTGCAAGAGAAGAATAATTTTATTTATGTATTTAGAATTGTTATTTATAAATTCCCGAGCTTCAAGTTACTCAATTCCATTCGCGGGTATTACCTACGCAGTGATGAATGGTATTCAATTTCCATTTCTTAGAGAACGCAATATTTGACTAAACCCTCTTTGTCACAGACAACTGCAAGGCAAGTGCCATCCGCGATATAATAGTGGACGTGTCATGGAAGCAGGATTCTTGAACTTCCACGATGAGGAACATTTTTCAGAATTCTCATTGCCTCTGGATCGGGTAAGTAGACGTCGCTTTCACTAATCTGAGATTTCTGAGAAGTTGAAAGATTGTAGCCTAACATCAGGGATCTATTACAATGTTGCAAATTTTAACTGATTTCTTGTCTTTTTGTCATGGAGGTTGGTTTTTTATATTAAATCAGTTGCACCAAATACAAATCTAATAAGAATGAAGAAAGGGAATTTTTTCCCACCAAAAATGCACTAGAATTAAATACAAAGTATGTAAAAAAAACACTGTTATAAAAATATTGATATCAAAAAGCATTAAGAACTTACATATCTTCTCTATGCCTGCTCACCATGAAAATATATTCAGTGTGTAATTCTGTAAGATGGAGAATTTTTTTTATGTAGTTTTAGGTTTCCGTTTTTTCAACCCCCTGCAAGGGTAGTATATGGGTCATGTGACGGGGGGAAAAGGGGGTATATTCTACAATCTTTATTATTCCTTAAACCTATTCCTAATGAGAATCTACCCAAGAAATTTGTTGAATGTAGAATGTTATTTATTATTTCGTTGTATAAGTTTATAAGTGTTTTTTTTTCCTTTATGAGAGTAGCTTCCACGAAGTTCCACTTTAAATAATTAAAATGAAGACTTTCAAATTTAGATCTTTTTTTTTTGAAGTTTCTAGTGTGTCTGGTATATATATATTTTTGGGAACCTGACGCGATAGACAATTTTTGACATCAGATTTGGATTCAGCACAGGTATCTGATTTAGTAAAGAACAATTATTTTTCGTGACAAAGAAGAAAAATCTCGTTATTTAGTGTTTATAACTATTTTTTAAGGGTGCTCGCTTTACGCACACTAGTACTAATAATATTGAAGCACTTTCTCAGTATATCCAAAGAGAAAGTAGAAATGTTTCTTCATTTGAATACTTCAAAAACTAGTTATAAGTAATCAGTCCCCATATTAAGAAATTTTACAACCAACCCCCGGAAATTCTTTTATTTTTGAACGTACTTTGAAAAACATAACAGCGACCACGTAGTGTCAGATAACTGTTTACTTCTGAGCAAGTGGTTATACTGGTTATAATTCTGCTCAACTTTGTCATACCTTATTTTGTAGCACGATCTGTTGGAGGAACCACAGAGTTCATTGATGGAAATGGTCCACGATGACTTTGAATATATCGAAACGCGTCTTGACACATCGGCTGGTCTATGGGGCACCGAGCAGGAGTAATTTCTTTTTATATATTTTTTATATTTATCGTACTAAAAGACCGAAGAGTCGATCGTACGGATATAGCATTCTAATAAGTATCCTATAAACTTCAATGGATGTGTGTATCTCTCGCAGACTCAATGGAGACTTGGCGGTATTACCGGTCTCCGGGGTTTCCACGGTTATCCCGAAAATCGAACATATTAAAGAGGATTACGCAAAGGTGCTCACAGACTGGCAGGAACATATTGGTTATTTACAGGTGAAAAAAAAATACCGTCGGTTTTTTAACTTCGTGTAATACGTTTAACACACGGAGTCAACGATGTTTCTTCCAATTTGCAGGCCTCCGACATGGAGGAAGATATTGATGTAAAGGACATGGTTGGAATGAGCATGAGCATTTCCGACAAATTAAATACGAATCTTCCGGATAATATTTTCCAAGATGAACCAGCGGGGCGTAAGACTTCGTGTTCTTCCCCCCACAAGAAAAGTAAATTCAGTGTCAATAAACTATTGAAAATAAAGCAGGAGCCCTCATGTTTACCCGAATGCAACGAAGTGGGAACTGGTGTGTATATATTTGGAATGTGTACGATATTGGTGAATCTCTTAGCCGCTGCGACTACTTCTAATTTTTATCACATTTGCCGCTTACAGAATGTAGTTTCCAAAATAATGAATCTAGAGCGCGTAATGTTAGTATTAAAAAGAATAAATACAGCACCAACAGACTGTTAAGAGAGAAACAGGAGTCTGTCTCTGATCTAGATCACAGTAGATCGCAAATAGGTTCGTGTGTATGTTTTAAGAGTATTTGGTAGACTGTCTACTGATTGGCTACTCCATATGTAATCTTCGATTACAATTTTCCAGCTAACGTTAACCGAGTCGAACCATTCGCCCGTAACGCTTCTAGGAAAAATAAATCTCGCACTAGCAAATCTTTAAAAGCGATACAAGAACCTACTTTTGAATCAAATTGTTCCAAAAAGAAAATAGGTTTGTACATTCTAAGGATACATTTCGGCTTTTTTAACAAATCGAGTCGTATCAAGAAAAAAATCATTCTAAATGGAAAGCACTTTATTAATGTCAACTAATCTAACATCTGATTCTTAACATTTCAATGTATTTTGAGAGTGTTAATATTATCTGACGCGAAGTACTCAGGGTTAAACGAAACCATACAATGCCCATCCGTATAATAAATTTGACTCGAACTTTCGAATTTACATAACGTTGAATATTAAATGTTTGCAGACAAAATTTTCAAAACGGAACCGTCTACTTTTGACGCTGCTCCTTCTGATGAAAAGGTATTCATCACCGACAAGCTGGTACGGATAAAAAAGGAATGCCCCTCAGAATCTGATGATAATGAAATGGAAATAGGTTTGTACAGATTAATGGAAGTATACATTAACAATTAAATGTTAAGTCTGATTTAGATTTTGTCTTACGTATCTTAAATATAGGCACACACATATAGACGTTTCAATTAACTTTCTTAAATATCGTCACGCGCGTGAACAGCTTTATCACTTATAATTCTGTATCTTGACATGATAAGAACTAATATCTTAATAGTTGTGGCAATATTAATAACGAATTTCTAGTCTGAATTTACACGGTATTATATATTTTTGTGGATTATGTTTCGAATTACAAAAAAAGTCTCAGACGTAAATATCGATAAAAAGTTCACACGTAATAAGATAATTACTACTGAAGTGGACATTTTTGAATGCGACATCTATTATTGACATTCCACGATACAGAACGGTCCTTATTTACTTCGACGTATGATTTGCAAATAACAACGATGAGCATTGTTTTATACACGGTTCTCTAATTACCACATTTCCTTATATAATAGAATGTTTTAATGTTCGGTATAGATTCGTTGCAAGAAAATGATAAACATAAATTGAAGCAATTCTCATTGTACGCACTTCGTCGAGTTAATCCGCTTCGTTCTTAATAATTCATATATATTACACGCGTATGCTCTGATTGTGCTTCTAATAACACATTAACAAATACGTATGCGTTTGAATGTATATACACACGTACTTTACTACCGACAGTTCCTTAGGATTTTGTCGAATCTACTGTAGAGTTGTATTACTCGAAATTGCAAACACGAAAGGAGATATAATGTGAATTCAAGTTCTTGTCTTCCTTCGAAATAATTGGAATGGACGGACGAGTGAAGATAGTTTACGCTATTTACCAAAAGATAGTCTATGTACTTAACGATAATATTATCGTGAGTAATTATTATACTCCGTACAGTACAAACTACTGTAAATTCGTACATATAATTTGCGATTGGACTGTACGGAAACAACTAAAATTTTTGTATACTCACTAATTTCAATGAAATGAGTTTACTGGCTCATTTTTATGCAGTGATAGTTACTGACTTTTTTTTTTTCAAAACCGCTAAATTGACTTATTACTTGTGTAGATGTTGTAGGGCTAGATTCGAACGAGCCTGACTTTGACGTGATGCATGTCAATTGTGAGCGTGCGAATTTCCTGTCTGCTGATTTTGATTATGACCTAGGTTTGTGTTATAGATATTTTATTCTTCTCCGCCTCTTGCATGCCTGGAATATAGAAGGTCCTTTTTCGCTTCGTGTTACCGTTAGTCTTTTGTGTCAGTGGTATGGATAGAAGTAAACATGTCACGCATTTTTGAACTAACCGTTGACATACATTTCAAATATACGTTAAGGAGACTCGAACGTGAACCAAGGTCTATAAACATAGCCTTCTTTCAATTCTCTTCTTAAAAAAGTTCAAATAGTTATACAATATTATATTAAGGGACGCGATCTTCTTTCACAACTTTGACAGTAGTTCACGCTCAAGTTCTCTTACATATTAGGTGTACAATTTTGCTCCCGCCGTTTTATTATAGATGGCTATTGGGAAAAACGGCGGAAGCAAAGTTGTTACATCTGTTAAAAAACAAAGTAACGTATAAAAAATTAGTTCCTCTGTGTTGAGAACGGTGCAGAATTCTTGAATCCTTTAACATACAAATAAATAATTAAATAATTAACAGATAAATAAACTCCATTTTAATATAAAATATATAATTAAATATGTAGATAGTATCGAGTCTAACAGAGGAGCTGATCTTTTGTACACGTATATTAATCGGTGAAGTAAAATTAAGTTTTTTTAAATCTCACAATGACAACATAAATCCAGTATAAAGATTCGAACAATTTAAAAAAATTAGAAACGAAAATCTAACGCGTCCTTATAACAAAGATGGGTGAATATCGAAAAGAGATAGAAACCGGGTAATGGAATAATTACAAGTATTTCCAATACACTTATCTTTCAAGTTTAAGACAAAAGTTTTTCCGTCGAACGCCAATACGCGGTAACTCGAAAATTTGCCCGCGTCTTGTTACTTTACACAGATCAGTAAACTCTTTCAAACCTACGACAATATTCTATTACAATGGATCACATACAAACTAACTGCCACGTTGTAAAATATTTATAAATCAGGTGAAAGTGAAATATTCGACTTGGCATCCTATATTACGGGTGAGAACGACGAGAAAGTCGAAGCCACCATGTGTGCGGGTGAACTTCACGATGAATCCCAGCGCGGTGATATTTGGAAGGCCACTACGAATGAAGAAGTGCAGAATACCGAAAATAAGAACGTCAAACCTCCAGTGAGAATTTCGAAGAAGCGAAAAATTGGGTCAAGAGGCAATCGGGAGACGGAAAGCGAAGACTGCGTCGATATAGAAACAGTGTCAGAGCAAGTGCCAGGTATTAACGTTTGGATCACTCGCGAAAAATCATTAAAAAAAACCCGCGTATTTGATTTCACTTCGATCGTCTGAAGCGTAAGAGGATATCCTGGTAACGATTCATGATTATGTACATCAGTGCTGGAAGCTGGTGACGTGAAGAGCCTCTTGGAACAATTCGAAGCCTCGGAAGCAGTTTGTACACGTTCTAAGAAAAACGGCAGGTCGGCGTCTGCGAGTGACATGCGAATATATACAAACAAACCTCACACCTCTGCCGACGAGGTAAAGATTCCACTTATAAAGAAGCCGGCAGAGGCGCAGGATTCCACTTTGCATCAAAATATCCGAGATTCATTGCCAAAGGAGGTGATCGATAGGATAAAGGTGATTGTGACGATCTGTCCTGATCTCTTTATGGTATCAAAGTTTTCGATTGGCCGTGACTCATCAGAATATTGTATTGAATGCTAGGCTTCAGGGCGCAAGAAGGCTATATCGGTTATTCCTGCGATACCTAATAAAAAAAGTGCGGTACGTAGTAATGGCACACGTATGCAGGATGCCGCGGCAACCCTTTCTCGCAACAAACTGTTGAAAATAGTAAGTTATTCGAGTAGCTTCTCATCTCCGTTTTCAATTGCAATGAAAGGATTTTTTCAAGCTTTCACATTAGCTGTATTTTAAATATATGCTATATAATATCTTAAGACACTATCTCACAATCTAAGTTTAATAGATATAAATGCTGTTTTACCTTGAAAAATCTCAGTATTTAACTGTATTTTTCTCTACATAAGTTGAGTGTGACTTTCAATTCTTCGATTGTGAGTCCAAGTTGAAATCCGTTAAGCAACATAGACAGACGTTATTCAATTACGATTCACGGCATATTTAGTTTAAAGCGCAATCCTATGTTTCACGACACCAGGTAGCGAGCAATCCTAATACGAATGGAAGAATCGAAGGATCGGTTCAGTTGGATCACGACTACTGCAGTAGCGCCAGCTCTACGATCAGCAGCTCTGATAGTAACAGTGAGTACGATAGACAATTCAGTGACAGTGAGAAGACTACTCCTGTCAAGGATGACGACACTAGACAGTCCGACTATTATGTAACGCGCACTAAAACTACGGAGCGCGGACGTTCAGTGGGACGCAAGAATGCAGTGAAACGCGGGGAACGCTGGGTCGACAGCAGCTCCCGGAAAGACAGTGGATTGGAGTCCGGTGATGTCAGTGACGCCAGCGAGGAACAAACATTGGCGACGTTGTCCGCGATTTCAGATGACAGAAAAGCAGCGAAGGGACTGCCGAACGACAATGCCGCAAAGAACCAACGAAAGGAATATCTCCCGGGGCAGAAGCACTCGAAGCCGACAAGTTCCGCCAAGTCGACGGGCATGAATACATCGAACGCAATTGACGAATCCGTGATCAAACCGACGCCGGTGTACGAAATGAAAATACGCTCGGCATTGGCAACCAGCATCCTTCAACTGCGAAAAGGTGTACTGACGAAAACAAAATCCATCGACAGTGGACCTCTCAGGGGCAAGCAAATGGTTTCGGTACTGAAGAAGCCGCCCAACGCGTCCCAACCTCTCGTCTTATCTGGAAATCCCAACGAGAGTATCGTGACGACGACGAACAGTTCGAATTGCGAGGTGCAGAACATCATAGTTCGGGATGTCGAAAAAGAGGAGCGTTCGATCGAAGAGACGAAGAAACCGCCGCGTAGAAAACTGAACTTGGCGGAGTACAGGAGCAGGAGGGAGCAAAATCGCAGTGACAGCAGCAGGACGAGCTCCCCGGTGCAACCGATGACGTTGGTGTATATTCATCACGTGTCCACCACAACGGAACCCATCAAAGACGACCCGGAGAACCCGGTTTGGTCTGAAAGGGAGATCGTGTCTGTGTTGAAACTGAAGGCTGAAGTGGAGGAGGAAAAAACCCGCCCCGCACCGGCTACCCGTGAGATAGCGATACAGACGAACGAAACTGTGTTCGAGGATCCTTCGAGAACCTCTTCGTCTAATGGGGAATGCAGTACCGAAAACAGGTAAGAGCGAACGCGCGGGTACAGTTTAGCATTTCAAGGTTGACATCGCTAAAATTCCTAATTAGAAGGCAATATAATTTATATTTGAAGTCGCGATCTTCGTTGATTTGCAGAGTTGATAAAGTGAGAGAGAGAAAACTTCGGCGGTACAGGCGGAACAGAACGTCCTCCAGCTCGAGTCGATCGAGATCGAGGAGTCGAAGTAGGAGTAGAAGCCGAAGCAGGAGCAGAAGCAGAAGCCAAAGCAGGAGCAGAAGCAGAAGCAAGAGTAGAAGTAGGAGCAGGAATAGGAGTAGGAGTAGGAGTAGGAGCAGGAGTAGAGGCAGACCACGCAATCGCAGCAATACTCGCCGCAGAAGAATAAGTCATCGCCGTAGTTCAGTCAGCTCCAGCAGCAGCTGGTCCTCGCGTTCCCGCTCGCACACAAGATCCACGTCTCGTTCCAGATCAAGGTCTTCACGGTCGCATTCTAGGTCTTCCAGATACAGATCGAGATCTTCCTCCCAATACTCCAGTTGCTCAAGGTACACGACTCGGTAGGAACGTATGAAATCTTGCAAAAAGAAACCTTTAGTAGCTGCCCGCGCTACACTACGCGTCGATAAACACAGCCGCGCAAGACGAGAGCCTGGTCTCTCGGGCAGCGAAAGCACCGCAAAACCGTAGATCTTTAAATTCTAAAAAATGACCTTATCTCGCGCAAACTATAGTGGGGGAACGATCACGTCGAAATCAAGTAGTCGCGTCTCGTTCGCAAGAGATCTTTCGATGAGATGTGCCAATTACGTACAGTGGAACTCCGCGGTACGTCGGGCGAAGTTTTAAGTCGAGTTAGAGCCCCTCTCTAAGAGTCCGGGGATCCGCGTGATTATAGGTCTTCCTCTCGCTCGAATTCCGGAAGGAGTAAGTGGTCGAGTCGTCGAAGACGGGAGAGGCGCGATCGCAGGAGAAGTTATGATAGGTACAGACGGCGCTCCTCCGGGAGCGGTCATGGCTACAGAGATTGGAGGAGGTAAATACTTTGCTTGAAGTGCTGCACCCCCGAAAGCAAGTTTCCGAGTTTCCGTTGGTATTTTTTATAAGGAGAAAAAAAGGGGTCGCGGAGGTGGCAAGTTTTTAATGTGATAAAGTCGCAATCGAATTGAGAATTGACCAGTCCGTATCCCACGCGATACGAGATATAATAGTGTGTTAGTTTTTGCAGATTTGAATACTTTCTTTGTGTTACACGTTGCGGTTTCTTAATGACGCGAAAGTAGTCGAACCTCACCGAAGGTTTTCTGATGTTAGATCGCCATCGGGCTCGTATAGACGGCCGTATGATAGCTGGTACATGAGGGAAAAGCAAAGACAGGTAGAAGAACGAAGAGTAATATACGTGGGACGTCTCGAAGAAGGCATCGCGAAAGCTGATCTACAAAGAAGATTCGAGGCTTTCGGACCCGTTGTCGACATCAGTGTACATTTTCGCGAACATGGGTAAATTTCGTACTACTTTCAATCCAACGCAGTTCGTATTCAACCGCAGTGTGCAACCGTGGTGACGGAGTTTGCTTACGAATTTCAGGGACAATTATGGTTTTGTAACTTTTGCCTACAAAAATGATGCATATGAAGCGGTTGAACACGGTAACGACGATCCATCTCTGCCGAGATACGATCTTTGTTTCGGTGGTAGAAGAGCGTTTTGCAAAGTCAAATATGCTGATCTTGGTGAGTACATGTTCGAATATATTTATTACACGTAAGAAGTACCTAAATAACGAACTTTTGCCAACTGTCAGCCATATTTATTTAATTAAGTGTAAGAAAGAAAAAAGATATCGCATTATTTAGTCCGTCATATTGGATCTGCCATTCTTAGTTTCAAAATTCGACTTCATAGGGAGTTCGAAACAGTCAACCTAAACATTTCAATGATCTTTTGAAGACATATTTATTATTTATATTTTTCGAAAGTTCATTTTTTCGTCAAATTCTAAGTTCATCTTTTCGTAATTGAGTGTTAGAAGGAAAATTTAAAACAAAAGTTAAATAAATGTCACAATCTTGCAACATTTGTATCAGAGATTTTTCTTTCATTAATTATTTCTTTCAGATTAATTTTTAAAATGTGCTTAAGCCACCATTTTAATCAAACTCAGAACCTTTTGGTAGATTATATACGACTAAAATATTATTCTCTGAGCCACAGTAGCAATTTATCCGAACTTTGCTATCTGAATATAACAGCATTGCCGAATAATTCGGTAAACATCGTTAATCTCATTTTTTTTCTCGGCTTTGGCAGATGGAATTGCAAGTAATTCCTTCGGGGGCGGTAGCAGGAGCAATATACTCAAGTCCGAAGAAGACAATACGTTCGATCTTCTGTTAAAAGAAGCCCAAGCAAAACTACGTAAAAGAAAGGTTTGACACACGTACTGCTTATTAGTTGTAAATGTAATTTAAAACTTAGGGGGTAGAGTTGTCGTCATTACTACTGCGAGGAAAAGTGAGGAGCACTGTGGTACATGAAATAATGATCGTAATGTGGAGTTAAGTTTATCATCCGAAATATGCAGTGTCAGAATTTGCAACGTGCGGAAAAATTGCACGATGCACGACTTTCCCACACTTTTCGATCGCGTATAACTCTATATGCAACAAATAACGAATTAACAATTATGTAGATTAGGGTGAATTTGTAGATACGCAAAGTGATTAGGCGATTCATGAAAGCGTTGATCGTTCGAGTAATTGTGAAAATCTATTTCATTACGTACGGTGCGACGTTCATCGGCAGACGCATGCTTTTTTTCGCAAGTGCTCGAATCGCACTTTGAAATGTTATTTATCCATTGCTTTTCGCGCACGACCGCTTGCAACGTGAATCAGGGTCGTGACTTATGTATCTTTTAAAAGACTTGCTCTGGCGTTTTCATTTGTACATAGGTACTGCCGCCTCCGGTTAAGATGTTCTATCTACAAATTTCGCATTTTTAGATTTATTGCACATATCGATTGTTCATCGTGATTTTTGATTCATTAGGAAGATTATAGAATGTTGCAATTGCTTTTCAAACTCATTTCTTCTTACTAAGTTTTAATAAATCATGGAAAGTATGAGAAAACATTGTAGTACAGCACAAAAATATAGGTGATTTTAAGCGCATTTGCAACAATTCAAAGTTCCACCAAGATATCCAAGACTGCAAATAATTTCACGGAACTTATCAATTACCCATTTCTTCTAATCAGTGCTATCTTTTAATCATCTTCGTTAAGATAATATGGAGTTCGCCGGGAATTGAGGTAGTTACATCCACACTAATTAATCGTCCATTGAGGATGTCATAGATTTTGTATTTAATTATAGATTCATTAGTGGAACTGGCCTCTAATGTGGATTATGACGTTTTAACTGGTGGCGATGGTAAAGACATACACTGTTACGTGCATTTTCCCCTAATGTTTAGAAAAAAATATTGGGCCAATCCTACACAGATGAAATAGCATTTCATCTCGGCTTTACTCCGCCCATTTCTATTTTAGTTAGTTCCAAGTTTATTAAACCACGGTTTAACGCGTATGAATAATTTCTTACCATTTCATTCTGTCCGCATTCACGACATGAGGATTAATGGATACTCATATTGCAGCAAGCTATGAATCGAGAAGCACGAACGGTAATATGAACTGCATTAGGGGATTTTATGCGACGAGAGTTGTATCACGGATGCCACGCATGCCTCAGAACACGTCTTACATTTATTTTCATGTGTAAAATAACAATAGCGCAATGCCACTACCACTTGTTGATTTTAGCTCAGGTGAGTTTAACGACGGAACGAATTTGCGAAATAATTATATACCGACAATTGATGTCTTTGTTACTGCCATACAATTGAAGTTTTCAATCTAGAGTAGAAAATAGCGATTCAGAAATAATATCCAATTCTAAGTATTTCCGATGTCTAGTCCTACATAATTTGGGAAATCGGAATTATTTCAGGACTTCATTACACGCTACTTCCAATGAGTAGTAAGCTTCCATAGAGTATATTTTTTCCCCGTTTACTTACTTGCGGTCCAAATTGCAGTAATTTGTTCCGAAACCAGAATACGATGAAAGCCTCTATTTCTCGTACGTTTCACGGACGTGAGAAAAGTCCTATTAATAATGCATTTACTTGGGAATTGCAACTTGTGGTTCATTCCTATTAGCTGACGTGCAATATCAGTACAGTGGATTTGCAATGAGGCGTTTCTAAAAAGTTAAGAATGGTCAGCGTTTTTTACTTTGCGTTGGGCTTAATTGCTCGAACATTCTCGGTCCGGGAGAACTATTCTTAGCTTCGAGTCTCTAAAATAAATATTCGAGATACACGTACCATTTATTCGGTTTGAACTACTGAATGTCCGAGCCTTAACCTAACGTAGGATTTACTTGTTTTTCATTTGTTTCACACACGGCATAAACTCGCATGGGAGTAGAGTGTTTTTTAAATGAAGTGTCAACGAGATGTGTACACTCGCAAAGATGGCTATTTCATTAATTATTATCTCATTGGCTATGAACTTTTGACCTAAGTTAATATAATACTTCCTAATAATTATATTTCGTTTTACATACATATTCTATATTTGGAAGGATCAAGACTTCATAGATGATGAGATAATCGTGGTTTAAGTAGATGATAATGTATACGTGATCACTCTGTTCTACACTCTCAAACTTCGCAAGCAGGGCAGCAAACCGAAATTAAATGTGTGTTCATTGTTTTAATAAAATTGCGGTTACGGTTAGGTTTTTTGATTATGATTGCGGTTTCGAATTCGGTTTGCAGCTTAAATAAATATCGGACCAAATAATGCATCATTCCTTTGCTGCTGTACAGTATCTCTGATTTTAGAATACGATTATTTTACCAAATAAAATCAGAGCTAATACACGGCATCGACGAAGCTTTATATTATTTTGCCCGATAAGATTTGGTTGACTCGTTTGGTAAAGCCCGTAAGTCTCTCGCATTTGGTACTTCTTCGCACGAGAGAAGTTCGCAAATTTTGTCATTTTGCGGCATTGTACCTACAGCGGACGCTGGTCGCGTGCGGAGCGGAAAAGTATTCTTGTCCCGCTTGAAATTTTGTTATGAGATTAACACTGTCCAATCGGGACTACTGATTCCACTGAAAAAAGGGACAAACAATTCAAATGCAACGGTATATTTCTCCATTTCATGCATATAAAAAAAACAGTCTGATTTGTCCGACGGAATCCCAATATCGATGCCTCATTTTGAGCATTCGAAATTATATGGGTTGTCCGACGCGTAGTTTTGTAGGAACATAAAAGTATCGGCAATAACGCCGGCAGTTAGCGAATGTAGAGGTAGTACATAGCTAATAATAAAAACCATAATACAGAAATAATAATCGTAAAATAAGAATTGATAAATTGTAACCGCTGTGAACAGTTTTTGTATAAATAATATGCAATGGTCCACGGAGCTGGCAGACGAGAAATTGTAGATAAACAATTACGCGTAATATAACTGATATTGTACTGATATCCTTTACAATTTCTATGGAATGATTTTGTATACTCTAGATCATCTTCCAGGTCGTTATTAATCCGATCAGATAAAATAATAAATACACCGAATTAATCATGACTTTCACATGCTGTGAGCTATTTTACAGGTTCCTCGTTATTGCCCGCCCCTAACGACGTAAAGAAAACATTTCGTTCCGTGTTCTTTGTTACTGGTATGCGATAAGCGAAACGCGCTGCTAATACATTGAATTCTTAGACGTTTGCCGGCACTTATCACGAGGAAGGATACTTTAGGTGCGTGACCATGCATGATTATTTAGATTACATGTAAAAAGTATATTTAAGAATTCTGAACACATCTGAATACAGATATGGTTACTATATTGTGAGAATTGTATTCTCTGTGGGATACGTGGATGTCTACAAGCTTAATACAAAATTTCAAGTAATCAATGACATGTCGACATTACTTCACGAACCTTATATATTTAGAACTCTTGTAGTTTTCCTCCGGGAAGAGCAAATTGAAGTATCTCTTTCTAATGACGACCAGTCGTTGGAGAGAGAAGGCGTGATTCAAGCCACTCTAGTGAACTCTAGAATTACACAATTTTGGAAAATTACGGAACTCGAAGCTCTCTTTATTTTTCATCCAAGAGTATTTGAATTTAACAGGATTTATTGCTAACTCCCAAGTTTTATTGCTAGCTCAAAGAGCTCAAGAGTTCCGTAATTTGTGAAAGAAAGTAAGCGTCATTTTTTTAAGATTCTCCATTTATTCACGGGAAGTCATTGCAGCGTTTTTACTTTCCTGCCGTAAGACGTCGTGTTTCTTTTGGATTTGCTTGGAAATTGGGATATAGACGGCATCGGCGATATTGGCGGAGTATCGCAATGAAAGTCTATTTTGTAGATACGTCGCTCCAATTTGTCTTGCGACGTTAATATCATCTTCGTTTGGTAGAGTTGGGGGGTTGATTGCGAAAGGTGAACGGTCATTTTTGCATGTTCTTCGAGAGGTCTTACATCTATAATCGTAGAGAACACTGTTTTAAATTAATAGGATCCATATTAAACCCAGTAAACACGAAGTACTGTTTTTACAACAGGCACGTTTAAATGTACGCTTTAATTATACTGTATTTTGAATGTTGTGTAATTGTAAAAACATTAAAGACATTTGGGGAGCTCTGCTCGGTAAAATAGTACCGTCTATTTACTGGGAAAGTAGCAACTGCGCGTAGAATTCGATCAATTCATTTTCTATAGTTGCTTAATAATTCTAACCGGGTATAGTAACTTCAGCAGGAACAGTCAGATCAGTCGACTTATCCGAAACCCTCGTTGCGTAAGTAACATTTGTGTTAAATATGTGATTGCATTCTCTGGCCGCGGAATCATTGTGATCTCCCATGAACCAGTACATCAATCGCATTCCTATACTGGTATCTTGCGAATAGATCAAAATAATAGTTTTGCTATTTGCCATTGATTAATGCGTGATATAATACTTAATAGGGTAGTATGGTGAAATGGAAGTAAAAATTCAATAATAATTGGAGCTGCTTTGACATTATTATAATTTTTTTTTCTTTAAATATTTCCAAAATGTTCTCGTAATATCAGCCAACATTGTGAAATGTTTCACAATATAGCTCAAGAAGGGTGAAACTAGAGTGATATGACGGTACCTATAAGATGAGACCAATAAGTACGCTCTTTTGGATTCAAAGTTTTCTGAAACATTTCGCTTATGCACTTCCACAGTTGTACGTTTCGCGAAGGTATCATTACGTCAACGTTTAAAGAACAGTCAGCAGATAGATTCAATGGCGGGTTAGGACAAGTGCATTCTTTTCTTTCCCACGTTACGGTAAGGCGTGATGCTGCAGGCGCTGCGAATACTGTTTTTATCTGAAATACGAAGATAAGAAATAAATAGAGAACAAATGAAATGTTTATGGACCAAAAACCGTATTGTATTTACTGAAGTGTCTGTTTTTTGATGTTAAAGGGGTTCTTCGTTAAGAAATTCTTCAATTTATATACGGTTTTATGAATTTTATTGGTTGACGTGTTCAGTAGTCCACGTACAATCTCAAACAAATTCAAGAACACCTGATATAAACTAGGGAAAACTTTAACGGATAACACTGTGTACTGATTTAATATTAAATTAAATCGAATTAAATTTGTCTGTACAGCCTAACAAATCCTAACTAAAATTCGCAAATTTACCTCAATTATGAAATCACCGACTTCAGATTGGAATATCAACCAGAAACTCCGAGAAACCGGTACGATACAGGCTACAGTTACAGATAGATTCACTTCAGGATCTTTCTCCAGAACCAAAAGAGACTTTTGGTTCACGAACAATCTTCTGGGTATATTCCTTGCGCGAAGCTCGGACCATTTTATCATTTTCAACTCGGCTGCAAAAGATATCGCGATACGTTACCATTAGAAAAAAATGAAATCTTTGAAACTGCAACTCGAGATATCATTATTTTTATATACTTGGGACAGTTGGTTTTTCCTCGGATATCCAAATGTCATATTCCGCAGCTTGTTTGTAAGGTACCGCGATACTCAGTGTTTCATTAACCACGGAATATAATTTACTGCGGATGCTATAAGTTTTTACAGTATCGAGTTGACTCGGAGCACCCTTTAATAAGAAAGCATGGTTTCTAGCAAAATGCGGTGCTACCGATGAACCGCAAAGTATAAGAAAGGCTGGAAATAGATTTGAACTTATAACACAAGCAACCCGATATTACTAATGAAATTTTCCTATCCACCGTCCAGTCACGTTCTATATCGTTACCTTGAGTGTCTTTAATTGTTTTCGCGTGATACTGAAGCTTCAATAGACTGGTGTCGCGTGGATTTATGTGCAGAACCGATTGCGAAAGAGCTGTTCGGAAAGTTCCGGAGTTATTCCCAAGAAATTGCAGTAAATAAGTTACCGGCACGTCCGATGTGTTCGTAAACGATATTTGTCTGGTGACTTTCTCGGTTAAAGGACTTTGAAACTTCACCTATATGAAATTGCATGAATTTTTTAAATGTCAAATATAAAATTTATCACTGTCTATTTAAATTTTATATTTGATTCTTACATAATCTGAGAAGAAACATTTTCATTAATTCAAATAAACGTACATGCATTTGCCTACTATTATCCCTGCAAAGTATTTACTTAAAATTCAAGTGAATATATTCGTACACATTAATCTTTGTTTAGGTCAAATCAAATATACTCGGATGAAATATATAAATATTCACTAATGGATATATGTATTATACGTGTATTTGAATTAAATAATTCTTTCCAGTGCAAAGCAGATTTTTTTGCTAATCAGTGTACCTCGCCTTCTAAAGTATAGGTAGGTAGAGTTTCGAAGAGGTATGTGATTAGCATCAACATTTGAATGCAATTTGGTCGTACAATATCAGCGGGTGTCACCATGAACCCAAGTCGAATGCTTCTCCAGGCATTTACCACGCATATGGCATTGTGCATCACCTAAAAGACAAGTGCTGGCAAAATACAGAAATGTAGCATTTTATAAAAAGCCACTGCATCTCGACGCTCAGCGGTACCTCTTCAGCGCTTCGTGGACAAATATATATATTTTTGAAGTAGTCCTCGATGACATATGAGCAGTACGCTCCAGTGACTGCGATTAATACCAAACCATCGGAAAGATCAGTCCCGTAATCTTTCAGCGATCGAGGCTCCAGTACGTCTCTCTTCTCATTTGGATTCATTATTACTTGTCGGTCAGTCATCCAGTTTTTTTTACGCTCTTCCTCGAAGTGATACTCCAGCCAAGCCAACAGGAGCGATTCTTCTTCTGGATTTTTTACATTGACGGAAGCACGTTTCTCGATGGCAGAAAGAACTTTGTCGTTCATCCAGTAAGACGAACTAAGGAGATTTAAGCGCAGCTGGTTAATATTCTGTTAAATGCCAGTTGAACCAGTCAGAAAAATGGATTCTTCTCATAAATATATCGCGGGGCAAATATTTGTGATTTTATCAAACAGAATAGCGTGTATTATACTTTTAATAAGGGCCTATAAAAGGCCTGGAATTATAATAATTATTAAAAAAAAATAAACTTCATCGAAGACCCGGTTTTTGTGTTTTTTCCCCGAATTATATTCGTGCTATGCATCTGTAAATCGTAAATATATGTAAATCGAGAATATAACATCCTCACAAGTAAAATAATCGCCTTAGGTATAAAAGAGATACTTTTTTATCTACGCAAGAGATTGAATATCATCATTACTTAACACGGTAATTATACCAGTTACTCCAGAATATATAAGAGTAAGTTGGGTTACCTGCTTATAGGGGGCCCAAAATTGCCCCTATTGTCAGGCAACCCGCCTTACTCCGGTGTACTATATTCTGGTACAGCTGCCATTACTGGTGAGGACATTATAAGTTTCAGATGTGAAATCGAATTTTCTCAATGAATTATTTCAAACGTCACCTCAGATTCGAGCTGTGCAACGAAGTGCTTCTCCTTTGACGCTGAAAACTATAGATACTAATACGCCTGAGAACGAGGACTTTAAAAGTCTGTAGAATAACGTCCAACCAGCACTGCTTGCTGCGAACTTCGAATAGCTGATACGACATTCTCTCGCAAAATGTAGATTTATTCATGATGTTTTTTGACTGAAACATTTCCCAACATAGCCCGTGCAGCCTTATTGTGACTGAATGTATGATATAAATGAACGCGGATTTCCGTGTAGAACTTACCAATGTCTTTGCAGGATCTCTACTCGATAAGTAATCATTATAATTGAGTAAGAGCTCCGGAGTAACGTGAGATAAGCAAGCTCCCTGACCAGTTAAAAATAGGAGTATGTTTTCGTACAGTTTCACGACGTAGGCGATCCTATCCGACGCGTCTTCCGGTAATTGACTCCTGCGATGGATGGAGGAATCGAAAAATTCTTAATCGTTAATACCCGAAGGAGTGACCATTAAGAATTGAATTGCTCACTGGAGTTGAAATTTATATAATTCTTGGAATTTTAAAAATTTTGAGGCGATTTAAAAAACTACCGTATATTTACTATGATTTAGCAGTATTTTTTGAGATTTTATGGGATTTTAGATTTAGAAAGATTTTATGGAATTAAAAAAATTTTCATTTCATTAAAAATTAAAATATTTCTGTACACCAAACAATAGTGGTCATCGTTAGCTTACCTTTACGATTATTACCACTCATAGAAGCACTCACGGTTCTCCGATGTACTTGAAGATATCAGGACCAACAATGTTCTCCAGTACGTCGACGAACGACGGGCAGGCAGCGTTGGGAGTCTTCTTCTTCGTGGAACGATTCTTCGCTGGACAGAGACCGGAAAAGGCAGCGGTCATGCCATCGGGTATGCTCGGATAGAAACTGAACATCAGGGGTACCGAATAGACCCATTCTTCCGCGATCTTCGTCGTTCTCTTCATGTGATCATTTATGTCGCTGCACATTCAAGGATATATTTAAAATTAGATTTTTATTACGAAGAGATATTAGGCGATGAATAATAGATGTTCTTCGTCATACTGACGTCATTGGAAGCGAAGGAAAAGTTTGTTTGGACGATTGTAGAGTCTTGGTGAATTCTTCCGGCAGTGGAAATGACGTCTTCGAAGTTATATTGAGATCTGTTTCTCTTTCGTCAATAACTTCTCTTTTCTCGTCGATCGTTTGTATCGTCGCTTTTGACGTGGGAATACCGTCCACTTTGGTGGACATTTTACTAAACTGACTGATGTTAGAGTGAGAGCTCACTTTCGGTCCGGCTGCAGCTTCCTAGTTCAAAATACAATCGAATTTGTGCTAATTAAGTGACTTGGAAAAATTTCACTTCATTAATTCAATTTCCCTTCAGCTCCCCACTGTCTAATACACGAGATAGAATAATAGAGGTTTACATTAATGAAGGTTCGACTGTAAGCATAGAAAGCAACGGAAGTCTATTAAGTTCAATCCAAAAAACAAGTTACTTGTTTGCGAATGTAGGCAAGTTGCTGCTTCGCTGTTGAAGTGACTTCCGGGTTCTCCGAGGCGAAGGAGAGAAAGGAAGATGGCAATTCCGGTTTGCGCATCTTTCGATGCTTGTTGGAAGAGCAGAGGTATGCATGGATTGTCAATAAACTATTATCCGCAGTGGCACAGACAGTTACAAAATACGGTGTCAGATTTTCTTCGTGACTGAACTTGATTTTGGTGCGGAAGGACACGGAATAGATGGATTTGAAGACAACGACGACATTGAAAGTCTCTGACCTACGATGTGTGTACGATTCAGTTTATAAGCCCTAAAAAATCTCTACTTCTCCTATCAGTTTTATTACATTACCTGTTAACATCTGGCACGATATTCCCTTCCGGAAATTCGACTTTTATCGTATCATCCGTAAAACGTCCGCTGCACAGTCGAGGAGTGATAACCTCGCCTACGATGGTAACGGGATTCCTAAAGTGTTTCACTTTCAAAGTGATCCTCTTTTCCACCTCCACGTCCAACGGAAGTGGACCGAAATAAATCTCCCTGAAGTCCGAATCGACGAAAGGCGCCGGATTTTCCCCCGATAAAAGAAGTTGATTAAACATCCTTCCTTCCATTTCTCCACGAACGAATATCGGAGCTGCCAGACTGAAATTTCCAAATTGCGAGGGTTCGAATCGAATGAGAAATAAGGTCTCTTCCTCCGGCTTAAGGGTGCAAACGATGGACACGGGTGTCATCGTTGGTTCCACTCCACCGATCCATTTAATCGAAAAGGGACAATTCGTCTCGGTGAAATGATCAATTCTCAGGATAAACGACACTTCCCGTTTACTTGCGTTGAATGCGCGCAACTCGTCGCTGATCTGCACATTAATATAGTTATTTCTAGTGAAATTATTATATTACAACGGGGGAATTTGGAGAAATCGATTTAGAGCGATCGAAACTACTCGACTTTCAGTCGCGATACTATGAATAAATACGTACATAATTGGACACGACGTCGAAGTTAAATATAAGCTTGTTAAAGGAGATGACATGACCGGTGACGACGCACTCGATAAAAACCGTAGATAACTTCGAAGGTATCGCAATCAGAGTGACTTCCTTCGTATCCGCGTAGACTGTGTCTCGTAATTTCAAAAATTCCAAAGGTTTACGCGTCTTCTCGTCGTCCTTTTGAACTGGTCCCAGCAATTCATTGATGACGATTGGCAGGTAAAACGAGTAATACGATAAATCGACCGGTACAAAGTGCAGATAGAAGGTCACCGTTTCTCTAGCCGCAATGGTCACGATCTGGTCTTTATCTGCGAAATACAAAAATCGTTATCGTTTCCTCTTCATTCATTCAGCACTAAACTATTAGGTAGATCGTGAAAGTGTTCACGTAAAATTGCAGATACATTATAGAAATTAATCTGTAACACTGTGCGCTCTATGAAGATGGATGCACTGACCTATTCCAGAATCCATTCTACACGATGAGAATGAAACGCGAAACTCAGGATATTCTTCCAAATCAAACTGCAGGTTCAAGATACTTGGTCCAGCATTGGTAGCGGATATGGAGTAAGTTTGAAAGGCGTCAACACTGATGCACCCAATCGAGATCCTGGACGGGGAGAGCTTCAGGATTGGGAAGGATACGGTACCCTTCAGCTTCAGCATCAACGTCAGACACTTTTGTACGGTCACACGAATCGTGGTGTTGAAGTCGAAACACACCTCGAACTTCAGTTGAATCTGACGAGAGAGAGATGAATGATATTCGAAACGGAGAAGAAAACCAGAATGAATCTCATATGCGAATATTTCTCGCTTCCTAGAAATCTTAAGTTTGGATGTACTAACACGAAGAAGACTGATACCACGCGGTGGAATTACTCCCTTGCAAGGGTTGACCTCACATCCGTGTATCAATGACGCCGAATCGACATCGAACACAACTTCGGTGAACTCTTCGTTATAAAGGACCCCGGTAACACTAGTAGCGATGTTCAAAGGCACGTTATTCAGTTCCAGGACGTTTTCGACGAAGGATACTTTAGGCTTTCTCATCGGCATCTGCAGAGTCAAGTTCTCTCTGGTACCACCCTCGTTGTGCAGCACTATATCGGCGTTGTGGGACTTCACGACATCTGGTTCGTAGTGGACATCGACGAACAAGTTCCTGTTGCCCCGCACAGCTCCCGTGAGCGGTTCCACGATGAAGCTGGCCACGTCAGGCACATCCCATCTGAAGAAATGAAACATTGACGCACCTCGACAGTCGGTCGTCTTCGTTGGACTACTCGCCTGAAGCACGTTTTCGCGTCCAGTCTATTTCTTATTTCTACGAAAGAAGCGGCTGGTCTGTAAGCCTCTATCGGAAGACATCCCATTCGAAAAACTATCTTCCGCACTCCGAGACTCAGATACTTCGGTACGACGTCTGCGGTGACCGCCAATTCGAAGCTGTGATACCCGTTGATCACGTAACCGATGTGCGAGTTGAATTTCCCGACGTTCTCCGTTCGAAGCTCCACTAATTTGGTGGAGGACGCGTTCGATCGGATGACCATCGTGTGGCCCTCGGGGAAACTGACGAATTTCGTCATACCGTTCGTCATATGAACCTTCACCGAAAAGGAGTTCATGTTTTCGACGGTGAAGTGGCGATAACTGTAACTTCTGGGCGCCACCTGAATCGTACGACAGAGAAGCGTGATTTGAGTTTCTTCACTTTCTAATTTTAATAGGATAACGTTGATTTGTATTGTCCCTCGAGGCTCAGAGCAGTTTTTTGTTTTAGGAAAAAAATAATGCAGAGAATAACGAGTGTTTAACAAAATTCGAAAATCAATTACGCAATTCGATGAGACGTCCAAAAATGAATTCACGTCCCGTAACAAATTTTTTCCTATTGCGCTTCGTTTAAAAATTACAATACATGCAAGAGACTGGAAATTTCATCACTTTTAAGAGGTAGCTTAATCCCATAAATCTGCTTATGGGCCGCTAAATTTTTGCATAAAATGTCATTTTAATATTCATCTAAAATATATTAAAAATTAACCCAGATTCAAGGTTGCCATCAAGATAATCTTCCTTATCAGAGTACATAGCTAACAGGTGACTAAGCACAATTATCAAATATACTAACTTCTCCGTAAGAAAGTACAGTAGGACGAACTTTGATGTTATAAATTTGCGTGGGCGATAGGGGCACCAATAATTGACTCTTGGAAGTCACCAAAGCCTTCGCGATATTAGCCCGTTCCAACAACCGTTTCGCCAGAGAGTCGAACGTTGATTTAGGAACATCGATACCGTCACCACAAGGCAAACTTTCAACAATCTTCCCTTTAGCCGCTTCTCTCAGACTGAATAACTTATCCCTGCGCATTTGCATTGTTCGCAGATATTTTGCCCAGTATAATCGCTCTTCAGTTTTGTACGCTACTTCTTCCGGAGTGAGTGTCTTCGTGAAGTCAGGGCTGCCGACATAGCGCAGCTTTCCCGTTACGTCATCCTGAACCAGAATTGTAGCTTGGGGCGGTTTTTTTATATCCGAATCGAAAGTTGCCTTTTCCGAGCAAAGACCAACTTCGTTCGTTATCAGTGGAGTTATTCCTGAGAGGAAATTCATTATCAGGGGCGTCGTATAGCAGGTGTCCCAAAATATACAGCGTGGTAAAACGGGTTATCTGGTTGCAGGGGTGGCTGTGAGTCAATTCGGAATGACCTTCGACCACCCCTACGATCGGTTAATCCCCGTCTTACTTTGATATGTATTATAGGAGATATTTGGTATTTAAAATATATACCTTAAAAGGAAAGTAGCATTCTCCAAAAAGGGAAATAATAATCTCTTTAATATACTCACCCATTCCAAACTTGGTTCGCTGCTGTTTCACCATCGTTATGGGATTTAACCAACAAGGAATGAAGCACGTAGTCGCCTTGACTGTTATCCTTTTTTTTTCCGGCGTTTTGCTGTAAGTATCTATCAGCACACCGAAAAGAACCTTCGCCGGACTTGGGACTAATGATTTATGGAATAATTGAATAATAATTTTATCATAGAATATCACATATCAGTTTCCAGAAGAGTACCGTTCAATCTGCTTTCAATCTGCAACAGGACTTCTATGGAACCCCCGGGTTTCAGTCGACCCCCTTCCGGATTACAGCGTTGTGCAACGTTTTGAACAAACTGGAAAGATAATGGCGTGTCTTTCGAGGGGTTTGTTATGCAAATTACTCGTTGGGCGATTTCTCCGACTTTCATATCGCCCAGATGCAACTCGTCAGGCACAAAAGACAAAGTAGCCTTTTCGGTTTTGGCATACAAGCAGAGTCTAGCTGTCTCTTGAATCCGATTTAAAGGTGATTCTTCGGAGACCTCATTGAATCCTACACCTGATGAGAGAACGAAGGATAATTCTATGACAATTTCAATCTAATATCATTATCATTATTTAATAAAAGGAAATAATAAGTTTTCTATAGAAATGATTAAATATGTAAAAAAGTGGAAGAAAATATCATATTCATTCAGCTAAGAATGAATATTTCAATTTTATGCAACAGTCCCATAAAATTTGCACAATTCAGATTATCTACTAACTTCCTTTGCGCCCTTTTTTATCGTCAGATTTTCTCCTCGAATTATTTGCTCCTGAAATAAAAAATCCCGTATTATCAGACGAATACTATATAAACTGGACTCTCCAATTACCGATTATATCCTCAATCTCGGTACCATGGACCCTCAATATACGAATGAAGGCCGCAAATTCCCAGTACTCCTGATTCTTGGTGCCTCGCTGATACTTCATCATCTCGGCTGTCGGTGAGAATCTAAATTAATCGCGTCTTGTGTACGATCGTCCTCTAGTTTTCAAAATATCGCGCGAAACCCTTACGTGACATTGAAGATTACGCCTTCGAAAGGCTCCATGCGTCCCTCCTGCGGATATATCTTGAAGGCCTCGTAGGCTGGATGTTTTTTTCTGTCGATATCCTGATGAAGGAGAGACAAATATATATATATATATATATTAGGAATGATATTTTATCTTTTCCGAAGAAACATCATTACGGTAGAGTCACCTGAATAGGTATCAATCCATTATTGACTTCACCGAGAACAACGAAGCTCGTAATCTGGGACGAGAGATTGCGAAGAATCGCGACTTCGTATCTTTCGGAGTCGATAAAACACGTTGCGAAATTAAGGAGAGTGAAGTCCCCCGAATTATTAGAGTGGTGAACCGCTAAACGAGGTATTATAATGTCTACCGTGACGGGAACTCTAATATTTGGGCTGGTTTTGATCCTAAAGGAAGAACTCACTTACAAGGAAGATCACTTCGATGTACCCCTAAAACTTGTATTGATTTTTTGATACGTTTTAGAGAATGTCAAAACAAATTTCTATGCAACAAACTCGCGACTAATAAGCAGATTTCTTGTCTCAGAAAGGAGCAACATAGAGGAAAAGAAATGGGTATTTAACAAAGTTAAAAAACCAATTATGCCTTTTGATAGGCCGTCAAAAAAGGAATTTATTACTCCTTAAAAGCTTTTCTCTCTCACGCTTTTGTTTGAAAGTTATATTTAAGAAACTAAACATTTCACAATTTACGAGGAATTATTTCATTCTTTTAATCCTCTGATTTCTTGCATATAGAACCCAATTTTAATATACTATAAATTATATCAAAAAATCAAGTTAAATAGTATTGCGATCATGAGATACTATGATCTTCTCAATTCCAATATTAATTAATAATAAAAAAATCCAGTATATATAGATTCCGTATCGTAATACCCATATTAGATACGTGTAAATTCGTACCAAAATTCGCTGTAAAAGCTGCCCTCGTTCGTACCTATCAACATAATCGTGAGAACACTTTCGCCGTAGGGTCTCACTATTCCACGCATAGGTGTGCAAGTAATGTCCAAATTGTTTTTTCCCAAGTCGATAGAAAATCTACAGTACCAAAAATGTTTTAAGTCTTCCGATGGGAATATCCAAATTTTAACAACCCAGTTGACAAATATGCTCTAACTTGGCACTTTTGCCTCCCATATTGCGAAGTTTAACAGTTTTCGTCTCGGAAGAGCATCCGATGTCCACTATACCAAAATCAACCGATGTTGGCTCTACGATAATATTTTCCATCGCCAAGGTGCAAACGACATGATAATCTACTGCGATGCCATTGATCTCTATTGGAATCAGTGCATGCAGGAGAGACGGTCTCTTGAAGCTATAGCGTAGCCACCTTTTGATCTTCAATCCTGGATTCAACATTCGACCCCGCTCCAAGGTTTGAATTTTAAATGCCTGGGAATCAAGATTTGATATAAAATTGTTGAACATTCGTTCACCCCACAACCGAAAAAAAATTACTAAGCTAAAATATTCCTTCTACTGTATTCAAGTCCAACGTTATGGACTTCTGCAAGAATTTATTATAGACTTATGTACACGTTGACGAGAAGCAATATTTTAGTTAGTATCGACGCTAACTATGGAGTTCGGAGAGCAAATCCTTATAAACGCCGGTTTGCTGCCGATGTTTAGAATTGTCATCTGCTGGCGGAATGTCATTCCTTCGCTGGAGTCCTTGAATTCCATGTATTTGGGAGTTATTCGAATATTATCCACCATTATGTATTCTTGAATGGTGATTGAGTTTGGAGCGTTTAGGACTTCCGAACCTTCCTGCAGTAAGATGACTGATCCCCTCTGAGCTTCCGCATCCTTCAGTGAATTCTGTTGGACCGAAATTTGTAACAGTCAAATACGAAGCTATTTTATAGGTTCGTGAGTTTTACATTCTCACATTAGAAGGTGCTTTCTTCGTCATCAACTTCTGGCCATTCGGCAAAGTTGACCTGCCGGTTGATTGGTGATGATCGATGGGTGTCCGAAAAATGGAATCATTGGACGTATGCGGAGAAAACATAGTATTTCTATTCCGGAGCAACTGCTTCTCTAAACGTCTAAATATTATGCTTGCTGGGACGACTGTCAAACGTTGTTCAATTTTTTTATGGGAAGTAGTTTTGAGTTGCGTTATGGAATTGTGAAATATTAAAACATTTGTTTATTATTATTATGTACAACTCAATGTTATATTTGAAGTAATTCGAAAGAAAATAAATTCATATTTATAGACGGTAAGTGAAAAATCCGGAATATTATATCTAAAGTGAAATGAGTTAGGGAAAAAAACGAAAAAGAAGAAGAAGAAAAAGTCGACTTTCCGATGCATTGAGAGCATAAGTACTTTATGAATTGTCTGTAGGTAGGTATTTAATATATAGTATGTATTTTTTCAATTATTACAGTACATAATAAGATTATTAATCATGCATTATAAACCAACTTTTCATACGATCTGATTATATCACGTATTTATTTGAAAAGTGTACATATATTTATCGATCAAGAATAACATCCTTATTAGGCAGCGTCGAAGCATCCACCGGACCGATTACCGGAAGTGTACTCAAAATCTGCTTGATCCATCCACTATATATAGACACCTGTAACGAGCATCAATACATTACCTCCCTTAATTCTCTAACCATCACATTAAAACATTACCATATCAACTGATCTTAATCGTTACCTTCGTAAAGATTGTATAATATTGTGGATCGCAAAAGCTCGTACCCAACCTTCGAGGGCTGATGGACACTACCCCCTGTACCTCCCAAATATTCGATCCCGCTTTTCGCAGTGTCAATCCACCACCGCTGTCCCCGTTGCAAACTCCCGTCCCGTTTCTCCAGCCGGCGCAAAAGGACGTATAAGTCAGGTACTTGCGAAAGTCCTTCTTCTGACTGTTGCGACATTCCTCGTCCGAGACCAGCTGGACCGAGGTCACTCTCGGCGTCGCGCTGAACGTGTCGTTTTCCGTAACTCCCATTCCTGCAATGAAGTCGTCATTTTGGTTGTTCGCAATTCTTATTAATTGCGAAGCTTCAGTATGAGTAAAGCGCAAAAAAATCGTACCAGCGATCAGTCCGATCTCGCCGCTTCTGCTGGACGTGTCCAAAGAATCCGCCCAGTCTACACAGGCAGGTCTGATTATGGAGTTAATGGTAACTGGCTTACTGAGCACTAAGAGTGCAAGATCCGATCCGTAGTTTCCCTCGTGATCGCGATAAGAATTTGGCAATTCGATATTCTCCACGTCGCGTATCTGAGCATCTTCTCCCTGCTGCGTAAAATTGCTGGAGGAACTCGCCAAGACGACTTTGATCGTTTCCGGAGCGGTTTTCCAGACGCAGTGGCCAGCGGTGAGAACCACGCGTTCGGCTATCAGCGTCCCTCCGCAAAAGAAGCTCCATTTGCCTTCCTCGTGGGAGAACAAAGTGGCGTGCCAGGGTAAAGGGTCGTCCGGTGAGAGTTCCCAACCTTTTACTATCAATGGCGCTACTGAAACGTTGATAAAAATATATCTTCGCTTACAAGCTAGAAGATAATGCTTCTTTGAATATTCGTTACGCATAATTTTAAGTTTCTCATGACTCGCTACAATTATAGGAATAAATTTGGAGAGCTCTAAATACTTCACTATTAAAATCAATTCAGTAAAACAACGATTTCCCATTTTCTGCAGGAAGTTGTCATCATAGTTATCGAGATGTATGGTAAAATAGACAACAAAAAATTCAAACTGATTGTCTTTCTTGTAAACAAAATGACATATTTTGAAAATTAATTCTCTTCAAATAAGGACAAGATTCATACGAACCAGAAGAATCTCTACTTCCACAAGAGGGAACGCATCTCAATGGAATTTGACTCCAAGTACCGTCGTGAAGACAAGTACTGTGCGAAGCGCCGAATTCGCGCTCGTAGAACGTTGGACATTCAAGGGAGGCACGGGTTCCAACAGGAACCGGCAGATCGCAAGGCACCCAACCCTGACGGGGACCCCACATCGCCTCGCAACGTTTGATAGCGCCAGGCGCTACTACGGGAGTGCACGTCATCTCCCCGGATCCTTCAAGTATAATCGTCGTTAGATTCTTCTATCGAGATACTGAAATCAATTTTTATTTTCTCTGTTAAAGGACATGGCGTATTTCTGTCCGATCTCTTCGCTTCTGAATGAAATTAACGTCACAGGTGAAGAGATCGGACACTAACTCGGTCAAGAACTGACGATTCGATAGGCGAGCTCTAAAGTCGTGTCAACTTTAATTACAGGAACCTGTTCTATCCAGAATTGAAAATTTTCGGTCGAATTAATTAATAAGGAAGTATTACCAGCCGGACAAGTCGGCAAGGCGGGAAGCCATCGATTGTCCTGACAGTAGACACTGCTGGAGCCCTCTAAAGAGTCTTTCACGTCGCAAGTGAAGTCCAACCTGATCAGTTCCGCAACTACTTTGCCAGGTCGACATTCGGGACAATCCGACACCAGATAATGCATTCCCGGCTTCATCGGAGGAAGCCGGCAAGCGCCTTCCGGAAGCGATATACCGCACATCTCCTCATCCTCGTCGCTCCAGTCGTGGCAGTTAGGCTCGAGGTTGCATCTGAGTTTCTCGGAAATGCATCCTCCGTAGGCACATCGAAAGAAACCTTCTCGACATCTGTACGAAAGATCTCGTAACAGCTTATCGAGACTTCTTTACGGACGAGTGACGAGGAACAGTGACTAATGGACGGAACGAATCATCTTTCGCGTGACTCTCGAAGTGTGTAATACGGCTATCGCTTTTCGAATACTAACTGGATCTTGCTGCACGTTTCAAGCGTCTCGTCGGAACCGTCTCTGCAATGATGAGTCCCGTCGCAGACTCTGTCCTTCGCGATGCATTGTCCTTTACTTTCGCAACTAAACTCGTGCTCCCTGGAACACATACACAGTGTAGAATATTAAACATTCTATGAGCACATTAATGTCTACACTGAGAGAAGAGTTTATTTGTAGTTAATAAATGTATGCTTAAATATGGCGAAAGAGAGACATATTTCGTTGGACCAAATAAATATATGTTAATTATTATGTTTCTTTCATTCAAACAGAAATAGAGTAATAGTTAACTAATATTTCCTTGGGCCAAAAACGTATTTCTTTCGCCATAATCAGGTATACGTATATTAATTATAAACAAAACGTTTTCTCAGTGTAATTATAATTATAATTATAATAAAATTGTATCACCTCAGCCGTAATTTATCACGGCGATTTTAACGGCAAAATACTATTTGTTAATGTTACTCAACGAGAAATATTTTTTAACGTTATAACACTGGTTCAGAAAATCACAGTAACGTGTGATACATATTTTGTTAGCTATCAGAGTAGAATCGATTTGGGGAATTACGACGCGTCACGGTCTACGCGCTTATCTGTGCTTTTCGGGGAAAAGGCGGGATTGTTTGCCACAAAATTCGACGGACTTGCACTGGTAGTTATCGCACTCGTCTCCCTCGCAATACATCGACGCACATATCGCGACATCCTCGTCACTTCCGTCGACGCAGTCCTTCACGCCGTCACAGAGAACTTCTCGGTGAACGCACCCTCCGTACGAACAGCGATAAGTGTGCGTCGGACAGGGGTAGTCCTTGCAGATCGTCAAGTTCTCGTCGCTTCCATCGGAACAGTCTGGATATCCTGTTGCGATACAATAATAGCATGGCTCTTATGAGGTTGACCTTTAAGGAGCTTCCATTAGAGATGGTTGCAGGTACAATTTTTTCGGTTGTATTTTCGATGAATAAACTTTCATTTGACTGATTTTTTATTTGTACAAACACAATTTTTGTGGATAATAATTTACGGGTAACCGTATCTTCGATTCCCCAATTTTAATAATTTACGAACCGTTGCAGATGTCACCGAGTGATATGCATTCCAGACTGTCGAAACACTGGTAATCACGATTTGAGCAAGTATCGTTTACTTCGCAGCGAATCTCATCGCTACCATCGACGCAGTCCGCGAGGCCGTCGCAGCGAGCACTTTTTGGGATGCATGCTCCATAAGCGCATCGGTACATGGACATCGGGCATCTGGAAAAAAGAAGACAATTTAAAACAATTTCAATTCTAAACATTTATTTTTGTTGTAACAAGTATTTTTGCTGTGTGTTATTAAGGATGCTCCAAATATTTACGTTAAATTTGGTTAAGAATTATAGATATGTAGTTATACAATTTTATCATCCAAATATAGACAAGATTGTTTTTACAACGATGTGCATCCGTTAATGATTCGCCCGTTGAATATTATATAAATAATGTGTAAATTATCTCGAATTGCCGGGAACTGTCATAATGTAATACTTACAAGTCATGCGGTGTACTCACACGACATGATGACAAATCTTCCTGCGCTCGTCCGAAGAATCGGGACAGTGAGGCACTCCATCGCAAACATTGGCCAATGATACTTTCGATCCGTCGACGCAAACGAAAGGTGGAACCGTTCCATCATTTCTCGTCTCCTCCGACGCTCTATCTTGCGCTACGAACGGTGAAGAACGGTATCGTCAATTTCATAAAAAATTCTGTTAGCGTCGATCCCTAGAAGTATCGCTCGGTGGTAAATATTGGTACAGTTGTGCGATTCTCGCATCTGCTTGAGGAAACCCTTTCATGAAGGATTAGATAACGCGAATCGGGATAAATAGTGAAGCTCAGATTCGGATGGGATTTCATTATTTTTTTCATTCATTGATCTACTTTATCTGCCTTTTATAGCTGATTGATTAATGGTGGTAACAAGAGAATAATTGTTTCTCTCTTTTCAAAATAGCGAAGGATGGATAGGAGCTAGATGCAGTTCGAATTTTAATTTAAGGAAACTATGTGGACAATTTTCGAGATAGGTTCAGGTATTAAAGCAAAATACTAGTTCCACATTTACGGAAAATTTAAATGACGTTGTTAATGAGAAATGTCAAGTTATTGTAATGCATTATTCCGATGTTGGATAGAGAAAATGAAGTAGAATATTAATACAAATATTTTGTACCAATAACCGCGAACAACACGAACAAGGTGAACATTTCTCGTCGCTTCAAACGGAGATCGCCGCGTCCACCTTCGGTCTTATATAAGGAAGTTAATGCATCGAAATTATTCACCATATCATCCGTTGAGAATTCTAGAAAATGCAGAATGATTTGAAATTTTCATGACAATACAGTCGGATCTCGACTAGATGTTCACTCAATAATTACATTTGTTAGAAGAACAGCGTATTTTAATGAAATCTTTTGTCCAGTGTGTAAATTTTATTAATGACGTCATGCATGGAATGTTTCTTGAATTGTTTAGTGTATTTTTTAAATTATATAATTATTGCCACATACATTTTTTACTATCCAATTCTAATTGTTAGTCCTGACGATGACGAATTCCTTTCAGTAGGCGTTCGTGTTACGTCGATCGAATGAATCAATTTTCAAGGAATCACCGATACGCGCTTATCAGTCGCGATATGTATACCTGAGAAGTTGATGATATAAGGTGTAATCCACGATAAATGTATGGAAAGGTGGGGCAGTATTGGATAATGCGAAATTGACCGTTCCAGATTTTTTTTGAAAACCTCTAGCAATTTTTAGAATTGGCTCTTCTGGATTGCTAATAGTAAAAATCATTTCATATTTTGAATGAAAATCCCAAGCAGTACTTTTTATATCGTCCAAAATATATATAGATCGAAATATGGGATTAAAACATTCAAATCTAATCATATGGCCACATTTGGTCATGTGTGACCAAAGATGCGGTCATATGTGGTCATATATTTAGAAAAGACCTCAGGATCTGGGTTATATCCAGTTGGTATATACATTTGACCATATATGCATAAACATCTTTACCCGGGATAAATCATCGCATGAATCAGCCACGTTTTACTATCAGAAAATTCGCTCCTCATTGGTTACTGACTCAGCAGCCTCGACTTTCTTCCGTTTGCTAAGTCGTGCAATCTCGTTCACAAATTAAGGTGCTCGCACATGATTGACGTCACACGTGAGACTACGGGAACATACCAAGGAGAGTGGGGTAAAAGGATGCGATATTTAAATTTAAAATTGTTATCTGTTCACAAGGAGAGACCCGACGCGTTTGCGCTTTAGGCGCGAACGTGAGTTATCGCTGTGCCTTATCGGACGCGAAGAGTAGGTGAGAGCCCGAGGCACACCTAGATCGTTTCGATTGACGGGAAAAAAGAGTTCGATCCCCGCAACAGTCGTCGTCGATTGTTCGTAAAGCGTGTTACCACGGAGTGCAACCCTGGACTTCGAATCCAGGATGAAGAGTGTAGTTTTCGCGTTTCTCCTGATTACGGCTGCCGCCGCGCAGAAGACGTGTGAGTAGCTTTTTTTTTTACAAATTGGTGATTCCAGGCTCGATACCAATAAGTTCAGGGAATAAGTTGCCTTCAAAAGAATTTTTGTGATCTCTTCAGTAATTTGTTGTTTTAGACGACTGTTAATGTGGCATCGAGGAAGGTTTATTTTTTATTACAATTTCTAATAATGATTGTACAGTTGCCTAATTTATATTAAACTACCGAAACAATTTTAAGAAGAAGGTTTATCTATATCAACAATGATATTGTCGAGAGTTATATATCGAGTTTTCTGCGATTTGCTATGCTTCGCAAAATTCAATTTTTTTTGCCATCTCACGACGCACTTATCGCAACGAGCCGCCAGTATTTCTAGATTGTGTCCTTGTGGTTAACGGGTATTGGATGAAAAATGAGATCTTCAGATTAAAGGAGATAATAACGGAGCTTATCTCTGCCACCACGGAAACGCCCTACTTATTGTACATATATCAAAACCATACTTTCATGTGCCCCCATGAAGCCCGTTTAAATAGTACAAAAAATCGCTTTTAAAATTAAAAGCATTCAAAATTCCAATAATTAGTCTTCCATTCAATAAAAAGGAAAAGCAATTATTCTTCCACAAAACCATCGAGATCTACGATTTTTATAATCAAGCACATTCCACGTGAAATTATTCAATGCAATTTCGTGTCAAGCATCAAATGGCGAGTGAATCACTCCAGTATGATAAAAGAAAGACTTGACAGTCCGATGATATAAGTTGCTCGAAATGTACCAGCACCGCTTGTGTCGGTTGACACTACGATAAAGTTACCGCGCTCTTCACGATTGTGTTCATCGATTTTTTAGTCAGGATATGCGTGCAAAAGAACATCGACACCGACACCTGCTCCATGCTGGAACGCGGCGATAGTCGAGTATACTGCCTTTCTGTGGAGGATAGCGTCGAGTGCGCCATCAAATTGACTAGAGGGGAAGCGGACTTTGGAATCTTCACCGCCGAAGACCTTCTTCTCGCGCAGCAATTCTATCCAACTGGCATTCAAATCATTGCTCAATTAAAAAACAAGGATAGGACCACTGGTCAGTTGCTTAGCTGGTAAATGTAAACGTTTTGTTACTCGGTCGCAAGTGCCTCTCGAATTATACAGTGGGACGCGTCGAACATTACCGAGACTCTGAATTTCTTTGTAATTGAATTTTTATTTTACTCGTATAAATTGTTCTTATCGATGTGCACATCTTCACATTTTTTGCAGAAGACTTCGAGTTCCAATCGGTCGCAGTAGTCCCGACGACTTACAAATCGTCGGAAGGCACTTTCGAGCCCTTAAGAAATACCGGTTTCTGCCACCCGGGTTTCAGCCAATCGCAGAATTGGAATGACAATGTCCTCAAGTATTTCGAAAGGAAGGTTTACGGCAAGACTTGTCTGCAAGATCTCACGGCCGCCGAGAATGAAGCTCAGAATTTGAAAGCTTTCTTCAAGAACGCTTGTCGGCCAAGCAATTGGGTTCCTGAACTAACATTGGACGCTACACTGAGTAAGTACTCATATTTTCGTTATTATAATATGTATGTCATGGTAAATAGTTATAACGCGATTAGATTTCTCGTTTCTTTGTTGTTTTTGACTTTAGTTTAGGTGTGTCTTCGAATATTGATAGGATCCTTCGATTACGCTTAATAATATTCTTTATTGAGAATTTCCGACTTATCGCTTCAAATTACAATGAGTACAAGTATGTAATTATTAACGTATAGAATGGTACGTACATTCTTAAAGGAATTCGAAATAATAATTTAGGTTTTGTACTTTTTATTCTAAGTGAAATATATTTATGGGGAGTATCGCTATATATAAAAAAGCGAAAAGAAGAAGCGGTTTATTAATTTTGAGAATTACGTTACGCAGAGAAAAAATATTCAGAATTATGCTCACTTTGTGACGACTCATGGAATTGTGCTTACGTTAATACCGAATCTCATGGTCACCACGGGGCTTTGAACTGCCTAACTTCCGGTCGCGGAGGCGTGGCTTACGTTGCACTGAGTCACGTTCGGGAATATTTCACGGTACGTCGTTTATCTCGTAAAAAGTGTAGAAAATATACGAAACAGATTATCGCATTATTATCATCTTATCTTCTCGTTTCAGTCGAATAAAAAATTTCCATCCGAGGAGGGTAACAATTATCAGTTCCTCTGTGTCAATGGATCGGTCCAGCCTCTGACGACGACCAACCCTTGCGCGTGGGTCAAGCAACCGTGGAGCGCTATCGTAGCTACAGAGTGCGTGAAAAAGGCTCTTTCTAATTTAGCTTCATCAGTTGTTCGCTGATCTGCCTTGAAAATAGGTACAGACTGTCAAACGCGCGCAGACCAATAACGGACGAGCGAGAAGACTCAGTCGATCCGCTATTGGTTCGCACGCTTGGCAGAGTCCACGCCCATACTCGAAGCATATTCGCGAACACTTGGTACGTACTGAAGCTTAAATCACTTACTTCAAATTATATGAATTTTAGTGAACATGCGACTGATCTTTCGCAACTGTTGAAAATTTGGTTGAACACGTCAAGCGATACGACCGACTGGACCTCGGCTTTGAAGAGGATAATAACTCAAGACGCTGTTCCCGAATACTTTTCCGATTACACGTCACTGGGAGCGTATCTCAGCAGAGGCAGGGAGCTAACGCCGACTACTTCCTCTTGCGGTAGTGCCATTCGTTGGTGCACGACTAGCGGGCTGGAGGCGAATAAATGTAGATGGGTGGCTGCGGCCGCGACCACGCATGGAATCGAACCACAAATTTCTTGCGATGAAAAGAGATCAACGTTCCGCTGTTTGCGCGACATAGCTCACGACAGAGCAGACGTTATCACTATTGATTCTAATTACGGTCACATCGCCAGACAGTAAGTGTCGTTATGCTTGACAAGAATTTCGATATGAAAATGGAAGAAAAATATATTGGATAGAGATAGAGTACTTAGGATTAAAATAAAAATGGAAAGTTTCGTTCATAAAAACGAAGCTGACATTTGTTTTTACATTTTCTCATTAAATCTCTCCCAAAGCCAGCAAAGTTTTCCTTATCACAATGTACCTAGTAAGAGCTTAGTAAGGCACGAGATAGTTTAATCAAAATATTTGTATAGGTCGATTACAGGTTTTTAAATAAATTGAAATTTATAAATAATCTTTCAGGGTGTTCAACACAGCTACGCTCCTCTACAGTGAGACTGATACACATCGACGCAGCATCGTTTTGGCAGTGGTGCGCGAAGGTGCAACCTTCAACATTTCGAGCTTTTCCGCATTAAAGGGGCGAACAGCTTGTTTTCCGGAATACGGTGGCATCGCCTGGTTAAGTTTCGTCAACACTGCTCGCACCCACCGCATCATCTCTGACTCGTGCGACTATCCGACAATCGTGGCTGAGCTTCTCGGCGGAGCTTGCACGCCTGGAATTCAAGACTTGGACCACTCGAATTTTACTTCGCGCTCGGAGTTCGCATCGATACTTTGTTCCCTTTGTCCGCTCGAGAGTAACCAGGCGACTTGCTCGGCCAATAGCAGTAATATTTTTTACGGCGACAAGGGTGCTCTAGAATGTCTTAGTGGCGGAGCCGGTGATATTGCCTTCATCGAAGCTCAGAATTTGAATGGTAAAGAGAATTCTGAGATACTTCATTGAGCTGCCCAATATGTTAGTATAAATTGCCACGGTAATTATTCAATTTTGCCCCCTTTTTCTTTTCAGAATATATCAAGAATGGATTGATCAATGAGCACAGGTTCCGGGTTCTTTGCAAAAATGACAGTTTGGCTCTTCATACCGGATTTAACGTTGACGATCCTTGCGCTCTCTCGACCACTATCGATAGCGAGGCGAGTAGTCTGTATTATAACTTTTAGTCGCATATGGGCCAATTTAGGGGCTAAAGTGGAAATTAAAGATTTTATTAATGCAATTTTTATTCGGCCGACGTACATTTGTGACATTTAAAAATGATTATTTTCAGGTGGTCAGCCGCAAGGATATTTCAGAAGTTGATCAAACAGATATGACTATTGCACTTTTGAAAATCGATAAATGGTTCGGTTATACCAGACCTAATATACTTAGACCGATTAACGTTTTCAGTGCATTTAACGGCACCGCGGATCTTCTCTTTAAAGACTCTTCCAGTGGATTGGTGACCACTACGTCTACGGTCAGTTACGTTTTGGCGTATAAAGAACTCTTCCGTCATCTGGAAGTTTGTTCCGGTGCCGACGAAATATTTGCCAGTTTCAGTATCCTATTGCCGGTGATGATTCTTGCGTTCCAAGCATTTACAACCTTCTTCCTTTAGTCTCAGTATGTTTATAGTACCATTTTGTGTTTTTAATTTAGTTTATAATTCATCGTGGATAATGTTCATTTATTGTGAAATATTGTGCCACACTTTAGATACGTATAAGTATACACGCACGATATATTTGTATGGCATTTTGTAAGAATAAAGTAAAAGATAAAAATCTGCGATTTCTCGATCTTATTAATTCTCTATTGTATTTGTACTTAAGTACTTAAAGTCTGATAAATAAACAGAAATAGCCCTGGAAAAGGGGTTTCTTTATTTTTCTTCTTTTCTTCGAGTAGCGTGTAGAATTTTTTACGTCATCGTCATTTCTTGTTCCATCGTCATTCTTCCTCTAGCCAATCAGGGCGCACCGCATCAGCCCACGCTATCCCCACCGTTTTATAATTACTGTTAAGCCGAGAGCTTAAGATCCGCCTTGCGGTATGTTCGGTAACTAGGTAGTCGTGTCACGAACGAGTGTCTTTCAACAAGATTATCAACTGTCGGAAGCGTCGGAAGTTTTTCGATCGCCATAACAGTTTTCTAGACGCCGCAGTCATGGCGGACGCTGCTGCCAGACAGTTGCAGTACGAGTACAAAGCGGTAATTATTGTCAATATTGTATAAATTTTTGCGTTCGATCATGATCTTCTCACGCTAAATATAATCGTTTTCATTTGTAGGCAATATCTCATCAATTTACTGTGTTTTAACTTATTACTGTATCACACAAAACGTATAGGTTACGTATACGTTTACATACATCGTACATACGTACTTACGAAAACAACGCAATACTTCGCAATTTTTGCGTTCGATCATGATCTTCTCACGCTAAATATAATCGCCTTCATTTGTACGCAATATCTCATCAATTTACTGTGTTTTAACTTATTACTGTATCACGCAAATGCATACGTCATGTATACGTTTACATACGTCGCTTACGAAAACAACGCAATACTTCGCTATTGTCTGCGTATTTAATAATAAACTGTCTTGCAGAATTCCAATCTCGTTTTACAAGCCGACGTCCGACTGATAGAAAGACGCAGTCGAGATGAAGCTACCGGCGAAGTTATGTCCCTTGTGGGCAAACTCGATGGCACTCGCATGGGCGATCGAGCACAACGCACTAAACCTGTAAAGGCCGAAGAACGAAAAGTCAAGTACGTAATACTCCTTGATCATTTACAACACAAAGGCGATAATTTGCAATGTATCACTACGCATCGCGTATCCAAACGTTCGAGTGCTAAATCATAATTTCTCCTTCAGGCGTCAAAAGAGAGACGAGGCACAATACGACTTTGCCAGAATGAAAGGCGCTACTCTACTTTCCGAAGGCGTTGACGAAATGGTCGGCATCGTATATCGTCCCAAAACGCAGGAAACTCGTCAAACTTACGAAGTATTGCTGAGTTTTATCCAAGAAGCTTTGGGCGATCAACCGCGCGATATCCTCTGCGGAGCGGCTGACGAAGTTTTGGCTGTACTGAAGAACGACAGGCTGAAGGAGAAGGAGAAGAAGAAGGAAACCGAAATGTTGCTCGGTGGATTGGCCGAGGAGCGATTCGCGTTGCTGGTGAATCTGGGAAAGAAGATTACCGATTTTGGCAATGACGATAAAAATCCTACTAGCGAAGAGGTCATGGACGAGACGTATGGAATAAACGTACAGTTCGAAGAGAGCAGCGAGGAGGATGATGAAGATGTTTACGGAGAAGTCAGAGAAGTCGACGAGGAAGGCGATGAAGGAGAAGAGGCTAACGACGATCGAGCTATTCATGCCGAAAATGTGAGTATTTTTGTAACCTATATCATATATATATTCGTTATAAAATTAAATCGTCAGATTACTTCATAAGATTTATAGATTAATCGCGTTGCGATTCTCGCTTAATCGATGCGAATGTTTCGATATTTTTCAGCTCGGCGGTACTGAAGAGATGAAGAAGGAGAAAGCGCTGCATCCATTAGATATAGACGCGTATTGGTTGCAAAGAAGATTGAGCAGGATATACGACGACGCCATGGTTTCGCAAGCACGCGCCGCGGAAGTCTTAGCCGTACTGAGGGACGCGGGCGACGATCGAGATTGCGAGAATCAACTGGTTCTATTGCTGGGATACGATTGCTTTGATTTCATTAAGCAGCTGAAGAAGTATCGACACACGATCGCCTACTGCACGATGTTGGCTTCTTCTCAGTCAGATTCGGAACGACAGAAGATACGCAACAAAATGAACGACGATCCCATACTCGCCAAGATTTTACGTCAGTTAGACACCGGCAAAGGGGAAGACGACAACGACGAAACGATGGAAGCGAGAGCTCAGCGTAAAAGGAGAGAAGAAAACGAAGACACCGGTGGACCGGGAGGACAGGTGCAGGGTACTCGAAATTTGATCGATCTGGAAGATCTCATATTCGCTCAGGGAAGCCACTTGATGGCCAATAAGCGATGCCAGTTGCCCGACGGTAGCTTCCGAAAACAAAGAAAGGGGTACGAGGAAGTTCACGTCCCGGCGTTGAAGCCCAAACCATTTGCCGAGAACGAAAAGTTACTTCCGATAGACCAGCTACCCAAATACGTTCAGCCCGCCTTCGAAGGCTTCAAAACGCTCAATAGAATTCAGAGCCGTTTGCACCACACCGCTTTGGAAAGTGACGAGAACCTCTTGCTTTGCGCTCCAACTGGCGCCGGTAAGACCAACGTGGCTCTGCTGTGCATGATGCGCGAAATTGGAAAGCACATTAACGCCGACGGCACGATAAACGCCGACGAATTTAAGATCATCTACGTCGCCCCAATGCGTTCCTTGGTACAGGAGATGGTCGGTAATTTTGGTAAGCGACTGGCGACGTACAATTTGACGGTTTCCGAATTGACCGGCGATCATCAGTTGACCCGAGAGCAAATAGCGGCGACCCAAGTGATAGTATGCACGCCCGAGAAGTGGGACATCATCACGAGGAAGGGAGGAGAGAAGACGTTCACCTCGCTGGTCCGATTGGTTATCATCGACGAAATCCATCTGCTCCACGACGAGAGAGGTCCGGTTTTAGAGGCGCTGGTCGCGAGAACCATCCGAAATATCGAAACTACGCAAGAGGACGTGAGACTCGTCGGACTTTCCGCCACCTTGCCGAATTATCCGGACGTCGCGGCGTTCCTGCGCATCAAGCCGGAAAGTGGATTGTTCTACTTTGACAACAGCTACAGACCGGTCGCTTTGGAGCAGCAGTATATCGGAGTGACCGAGAAAAAGGCGTTGAAACGCTTCCAAGTCATGAACGAGATCGTCTACGAGAAGACTATGGGACACGCCGGAAGGAATCAGGTTTTGGTGTTTGTGCACTCTCGAAAGGAGACCGGTAAGACTGCGAGAGCCATCAGGGACATGTGCTTGGAGAAGGACACGTTGGGGCAATTTCTCAGGGAAGGTTCCGCTTCCATGGAGGTTTTGCGTACCGAGGCGGAGCAAGTGAAGAATCAAGAACTCAAGGATTTACTTCCTTATGGGTTCGCCATCCATCACGCGGGAATGACGCGAGTAGATCGAACCCTCGTCGAGGATTTGTTCGCCGACCGGCACATACAGGTTTTGGTGTCCACCGCCACCTTGGCGTGGGGTGTGAATTTGCCGGCGCACACCGTGATAATAAAAGGCACGCAAGTTTACAATCCGGAAAAAGGTCGCTGGGTCGAGCTGGGTGCTCTGGACGTTCTCCAGATGTTGGGTCGATCCGGTCGACCTCAATACGATACGAAAGGCGAAGGTATCCTGATCACGAATCACAGCGAGCTACAATATTATCTGTCCCTCCTGAACCAGCAGCTGCCCATTGAGTCGCAACTGATCAGCAAGATGGCGGACATGTTGAACGCGGAAATCGTCCTCGGTACGATTCAAAATATCAGAGACGCCGTTACCTGGCTCGGCTACACGTATCTGTACATCAGGATGCTCCGGTGTCCGACCCTCTACGGAATAAGTCAGGATAAATTGAGGGATGATCCGCTGCTGGAGTTGCACAGAGCAGATTTGGTACATTCTGCGGCCGTAGCGTTGGATCGCAGTGGCTTGATCAAGTACGATCGCAAGTCCGGCAATTTCCAAGCGTCGGAGTTGGGAAGGATAGCGTCGCATTATTACTGCACGCACGAAACCATGTCGACGTACAATCAATTGTTGAAGCGCACGCTGAGCGAGATCGAACTCTTCAGGGTATTCTCGCTGTCCGGCGAATTCAAGAACATCAACGTCCGAGAGGAGGAGAAATTGGAGCTGCAGAAACTCATGGAGAGAGTACCGATCCCGATAAAGGAGAGCATCGAGGAACCTAGCGCGAAAGTTAACGTACTGCTGCAAGCGTATATTTCGCAGCTGAAACTCGAGGGCTTCGCGCTCATGTCCGACATGGTGTACGTAACGCAATCCGCTTCTCGGCTGATGAGAGCCATCTTCGAAATTGTTCTGTTCAGAGGTTGGGCCCAGTTGGCCGACAAGTGTCTGTCTCTCTGCAAGATGATAGATCGAAGAATGTGGCAGTCCATGTCGCCGCTGAGGCAATTCAGGAAAATGCCAGAAGAGATCGTCAAGAAGATAGAGAAGAAGAACTTCCCTTGGGAAAGGCTCTACGACCTGGGACCCAATGAAATTGGCGAGCTCATACGCGTGCCAAAACTCGGCAAAACCATACACAAATACATCCACCAATTTCCGAAGCTGGAATTGTCCACGCACATTCAACCGATCACGCGGTCCACGTTGAGAGTGGAGCTGACGATAACGCCGGACTTTCAGTGGGACGAGAAGATACACGGAGCTTCCGAAGCCTTCTGGATTCTCGTCGAGGACGTCGATTCCGAGGTCATTCTGCATCACGAGTACTTTTTGTTAAAGGCGAAATACGCGAACGACGAGCACCTCATCAAGTTCTTCGTGCCCGTCTTCGAGCCCCTTCCGCCTCAATACTTCCTCCGAGTCGTATCGGACAGGTGGATCGGGGCGGAGACTCAATTGCCCGTCAGTTTTCGGCATCTGATCTTGCCGGAGAAGAATCTCCCGCCGACGGAGTTGCTGGATCTGCAGCCGTTGCCCATCACCGCGCTGCGCAATTCGAAGTTCGAAAGTTTGTACATCGACAAGTTCCCTCAGTTCAACCCGATTCAGACGCAAGTGTTCAACGCGGTGTACAATTCCGACGACAACGTTTTTGTCGGCGCGCCTACGGGATCGGGAAAAACGACGATCGCGGAGTTTGCAGTGTTGCGCCTACTGACGCAGAATGTCGAAGGCAGATGCGTGTACATGGTGAGCAAAGAGGCTCTGGCCGAGTTGGTCTATACCGATTGGGTGGTCAAGTTCGGCCAAATGCTGGGCAGAAAGGTCGTCCTGCTGACCGGTGAGACCGGGACGGACCTCAAACTCCTCGCCAAAGGACAAATAATCATTACAACGGCGGACAAGTGGGATGTGTTGTCACGCAGGTGGAAGCAGAGAAAGAACGTTCAAAATATCCAGTTATTCATCGTCGACGAGCTCCAACTGATCGGCGGCGAGGAAGGCCCGGTGTTGGAAGTGGCCTGCTCGAGAGCGAGATACATCTCTTCGCAGTTGGACAAACCGACGAGGATAGTCGCGTTGTCCGCTTCTCTGGCCGACGCGAAAGACGCGGCGCAATGGCTGGGTGCCCCGGCAGCCGCCACGTTCAACTTCCACCCCTCGGTGCGGCCGATACCGCTGGAGCTCCACGTTCAGGGAGTGAACATCACTCACAATGCCTCGAGATTGGCCGCCATGGCGAAGCCGGTGTACAACGCCATACTTCGACACGCGCCGCACAAGCCGGTCATAATCTTCGTGCCGACTCGACGGCAGGCGCGATTAACGGCCATCGATCTCTTGACTTTCACGGCGGCAGAGGGACAGCCGTCCAGATTCTTCCACGCCGAAGAGGCGGACATCAAACCGTTCTTGGACAGAATGGTCGACAAGACCTTGAAGGAAACGCTGTCGCAGGGTGTGGCTTATCTTCACGAAGGTTTGTCCACCGACGATCGCCACCTGGTCGAGCAACTCTTCGACAGCGGGGCGATCCAAGTGGCAGTGGCAACGCGGGATCTCTGTTGGGGATTGTCCATCAGTTCTCATCTCGTTGTCGTGATGGACACGCAGTGCTATAACGGCAAGACGCACGCTTACGAGGATTATCCGATCACGGACGTTCTGCAGATGGTGTCGCGCGGGAATCGGCCCTTGGAGGACGACGACGCGAAGTGCGTGCTCCTCTGTCAGAGCTCGAAGAAAGACTTCTTCAAGAAATTCTTAAACGAACCGTTGCCCGTGGAGAGTCACCTGGACCACAGACTGCACGATCACTTCAACGCGGAGATCGTCACGAAGACCATAGAGAACAAGCAGGACGCTGTCGACTACTTGACCTGGACGTTCCTGTATCGACGGCTCACGCAAAATCCAAATTACTACGGCCTGCAAGGCGTCACACACAGGCACCTGTCCGATCACTTGTCGGAATTGGTCGAGAGCACTCTCAGTGACTTGGAGCAGGCCAAGTGCGTCGCCGTGGAGGACGAGATGGACACGCTACCGTTGAACCTGGGAATGATCGCCGCGTACTATTACATCAACTACGCGACCATCGAACTGTTCAGCCTGTCCCTCAACAACAAGACGAAGATCCGCGGACTTTTGGAAATCATCTCCGCCGCGGCCGAGTACGAAAGTGTGCCGGTGCGACAGAGGGAGGAAAATCTGCTGAGGAGCTTAGCCGGGCGACTGCCGCACGCGCCGCAGGTCTCCAGAATGGCGGACCCCCACGTGAAGGCGCAACTCCTACTGCAGGCGCATCTGTCGAGGATTCAGTTGGGTCCGGAGTTACAAAAGGATACGGAATTGGTGCTCGGGAAGGCCGTGCGTTTGATCCAAGCTTGCGTCGACGTTCTCAGCTCTTCCGGGTGGTTGGCACCGGCCGTGGCCGCCATGGAACTGGCGCAAATGGTGACGCAGGCGATGTGGTCCAAGGATTCTTACCTCAAGCAATTGCCGCACTTCACGACGGACACCATCAAACGCTGCACCGACAAGGGAGTGGAGACCGTCTTCGACGTCATGGAACTCGAGGACGACGACAGAAACCGACTCCTGCAACTGACGGATACGCAAATGGCGGACGTCGCGAAGTTCTGCAATCGCTATCCAAATATAGAGATGTCCTACGAGGTGCAGGATAAGGATAAACTGCGCAGCGGGGGCACGGTCAACGTGGTCGTGCAGTTGGACAGGGAGGACGAAGTAATGGGGCCCGTCGTGGCGCCGTTCTTCCCTCAGAAGCGAGAAGAGGGATGGTGGGTGGTTATCGGCGATCCCAAAACCAATTCCCTGCTGTCCATCAAGAGGCTGACATTGCAACAAAAGGCCCGAGTCAAGCTGGATTTCGTCGCCCCGGCGCCCGGCCAACATTCCTACACGCTGTATTTCATGAGCGACGCCTATTTGGGATGCGATCAAGAGTACAAATTCACCATCAACGTCGGGGAGTACGAATCGGATGCTAGTTCGGGATCGGAATCGGATTAAATTGTAATATACGCGCTTCACATGACCAATTTGATCGTGACGAGTACTCGGTATTGTGCCAGGAGTTGTAAAACGGTCATCCTCGGCAAGTGGCGACGGGATTATCGAATTCGACGGTACTTCGAGGCTGCCACGAATTCAGGTATGTTCTCCGTTCGCCAAAAAAGACAAATGCGGAAAGATATGCAGTATTTGTTGTCGCATTTTTTTACTGATGAAAATTCAAGATTGTAGCAAGAAAATCTTATATAAGAATATTCTTAAGCCAGAAGCTGTTGACCGATAAGTTGTACAGCTGTAGGCCAAACTCTATTGGAGTACGATCTGACGTCAGTTTCAACATAATATCTCAAGAGTGCATGAGTTTTTCTCGCTATAATCCTGTATTTAAAACGAGTATTCGGGAAAACGTGGAATGTCGCGTGCTTTCGGAAAGGAGACAAAGCAAGCGGTAGCTTCATTCTTGCACAAATAACCGAGTTGATCACGTATCTGTATTTTATTAAGATTTCATAACGGTTGAGCTGAAGTAACTAATAAAAAAGTGTTGTAAGTATTAGGTCATAGTAAATGTAATATTTCAAAGAAACATTAAACACGTAGAAAAACTATTTCGCATGTCTTGATTTCCTTTCGGCTGACCCTAGCAAGTCGGTATTTTTGGTAAATTTTGTAAATACATATGACGAGTTCGCTGCTCGCCGAACGAACATTGGGAAACTAAAGTATGAACGATCTTCGTACATCGATAATAGTAGAGTGTTTAAGTATTTTTACGTGTTACATTTAAGGCTCTGATAGGAACGCGCATTACTTATTAAATATTGTTATATTATTATACAATAATTAACAGGTATGCGGGATGTCTCAAGGATTATTGAGGATCGACTAAGTATGTCTTATTCCGTGTTTCTGAAAATACATTTCAATTGTGATTTCGAACGAAATCAATTTATACGAGAAATAATTTGAGGCCGTTGATCGATGCGATCAACATTTTTCGATCGCATCGGCAACCTTTTATCTACGGTTCCTACTAAAGATCCTCGAGACATCTTGCTCAACAAGGGTGGACCCACATTGCATTTTGGTATTTCTCCAGAGTCCCTACGCGTGGAAGTGAAATACCGATTATTCTCGTAGCTACATATAAATTACTTTTTTGACTACACGTTGACTCGTCCTTAGAGTGTAAAAATGCTTTTCAAAGTTCAGATCGTTTCTTTACTTGTCGAATAAGCTATATTTTATTTCTCTGCTTCGAGTCACATATTTTCATTACACGCTATTAAAGATCTTGGATATGCCCAGTGGAAAGATAACCGATAACATTCTTGGACGAGAAGGGACGGATGCCTCTCAATAATTTGCGTAAGTCAGACGAACTTAATTTTCCAAACAGTAGCACCTTCACATTTCGTTTCATTCTTTTTGTAAAATCTTACGAGCGTATATGATTTGCAAATAGATTTATAGCGTGTATCTTCATAAAAAATAGATAGATCTTTGATATGAGATGAAATAAAAGCTCCCAAATTCACCATGCACATACGATACAACTGTATGTGTGTTGTATCAGATTTGTTTACGATTGACAAGATAATTTTCCACATTCCAATAAAGGGGGCAGATAACGGTACGCGACTGTTCAAAAAATAGATCAATGAAATTTTGCCGTTTTTCGAAGGGTATAATCACGAGACGTTTACGCTTTATTTTTATATCGTCTCGAAATACTCGTCAGTTTTTTATCGAGACGTACGAAAATTCTCTTATTCCCATCGAACCCGTAATTCTCCTCTTCTTATATGTACATACATATACGAACTGAGAATAAATACTAAAAATAAGTGCGCGTCAATACTGTACCGGGATAATTATTGTAGCTATATAATTTTAGGGACAATTAACATTTATACATCGAGTATGTTTTCCCATCGGAAGGTATTTCTAAAATCTAATTGGACTAGACCTGTACTGCTGTTGTTTTCTTATCTTTTTCGCCAACCCGAACTCTTTCAATCCTTATCGGAAAATTATACGTCCGTTCTACTTGAAATATAAGTAGACAATACCTTACTTCTTATAGCGTTACGACAATTCTTCGTATCGAGCAATGTAAAGCTACATTGCAAAATTGTTCACTCGATAATTACAATACTTACTCATTGGCAAACGAAGAATCGCTATATAGATACATATAAATTGATTAATTATTGTATGCTCGACTGTTCGTCATAAAATTACCGTAATGGATTTAACGTATTTTTCTGCGTTGTAAAAAATCTAAAATCTGATACCTGACGATATTTTCTTTTGCGTGGCAATATAAGACGTGATATGCTCGCGTACTTTTTCTGTTTCATGCATGTGAATGCGAAACTAGAATATCAACAGTCTGTCAAGAAGGAGCGCTATTCTTATCATTTCTTTTTAAAGAATGTTAGGGTAAGAAATTTTATTTTTATTGCGAAATGACACTTTATCCTACGATGCTTTATGGAGCGATTTTTAGCAGTCAGATGATAATTCTATGAAAAAATGTCTGAACGATCGTAAAGACGATGCTTGTTTATTAATTTGTTTAATAACATATAGTTTATATGTTATCCGTGTCAGGCTGTTCTTTGGCAGACTGTACCATTTTGTTTCATACCGAGCGTAAGTTGTGTATTTTTTACGCAGTCAGTGTAAAAAACGTGGCGTGAAAAAATTACGCTCCGGTCAGTACATAATCACATGCAAGTATTGCAATGCCTCAAATATAGTCGAGTACACGAAACGTCACGTTTGAATTATCACAGAGAATGTCATTTTGGGTTGGGTTAAGGTAGGTGTTCGTTATACTTTTCTTCGGTTCGTGAAACGTACAGAGTCACGCTCCGTTGGAAAGAAAATTGCGGTTTCTTAACATTTCTTCTCAGTTTTCTTTCATTATTCGCGTGAAAATGCAAGAATATTAAAAAGTTTTTCCTTCTTGTAAACTTTTGCCATTCAAATTGCATTTTCAGTGTCAAATTTCTCCTGCTAAAGCAACTAAGCAATTGCTCAAAAAGTTCTATTTCAAAGATTCGTTATTCGTGTGGTAAATTCATACACATTCCATTATTTTTTTCAAGCCTTTTAAAGATTTCAAACTCGGAACGACCTCATATTTAAAATCCGGAGATGAGTGGAAAAACTGTTTGCAAGCTTTAATTTATATTTTGAACAGCTCGTTAAAAAACAAATCACAGTTTATCTAATTTGACACAATATGGTAGGGATTTGCATGAATCAGCACTATCCCCTTTCATTCTGCAAGCACCGCTATCACTGTTAGCTTGCCGGCCGGATCCGAAATAGTAATCTCGTTAAGCATACTGAAAAGCGATAAATTTCGGTATAGATCTTGCCACGTTCCTCTTACCTAATATCGAATCCTTCCTATGAATTCTCTTAGCGTTAAATTCAGTCGTTTGAACTAATTTTGAAAATTAAAATTAGAGAAAATTAGGCGAATTTTATCATTTCAACTACTCGTACATTACCTCCAATTATTAAAAACTTCGATTAATAATCTGGGCTAACACAGTTCAGGACATTTAAATTGCTCGAAGGCAGTCCTTTTCTCTTTTTCAAATCCCACGTCCATCTTTTACGAATTTGGTGCTCTATTAAAATTTCTCAAATTTCGGACATTTGTTATCAGTATAGAGAAGAAGAACCATTTTAACGTCCCCCTTCGGTATTCTACCAATTGAAAAATTGACATTTTTTTCGCGTCTTGCATATATCCATCTGTATAACAACCAGATTTTTGCTGGATCATTCTCCATCAACAATTACGAGGACAATTTAACCACTCGCCAACTAGCAACAACACCCAGAAGAATCACGGATAATAGAAAAAATCTAGCTACTGAAAAATTGAAGAAAGTAATGCACATTGCTGAGATATGGAAAAAGGAAACCAGATGTGCATCCTTCTTTATATCATTACTGTCCACTAGGGGATTTAAATCTGCTACGTTTGGATGCCGAAGATAAGAGACCAAAGTCTCAACCACCTAAAATTTCGCCTGGTTTTATTCCATATCCAGGGATCTACAGTCCGTATAAAAATGTGTCAGTTTTCAATTGGGTTATTACTGAAATTCAATTGTTCCCATCGAAATTCATTAACATAATAATGAAAAGTAATGATGTTCGCGAACTGAGTATTTATATTGTATAAAACCACTGTAGTCATAACGAGGGAAGCAAAAAAGTTAAGGCAAGAGTTGGAAATATTCCCGAAATATTTGAATGAAATATTCCGCGAAATTTTTTTGTCTAAAATATTTCGGCTTGAACTATTTCATGCCGTGCGGGCTAGCATACAAATTTTCTTGATGTATGCCTCGATACTGGTATTGCTGCGTTGGTACCTATCTGCCTTGGTACTCTTACTGGGCTTATTATATGTGTCTCGTCGATACTTACTGCGCCGGTATTAATCGGAATGCTGATTCATTACTGCCATACATATATGCCGGCCGTACTGAGTCAATATTGGTACTGCACGCTTCTCGCACATACGAATTCGAGTGTGATTTTTTACCTTACAAACACTCTACCAAGGACCATCGAACTACTGAAGAGTCTCAATGGCAGTGTCGTCCAGGGTATGCAGCCAATTGAATATCATCATGTTTCTCTCGTACTTGGACAGTTGTTTGCCTCGTTCCCGCTCGACGTCCCTGACCGTCAAATGATGATTGCGACCTTTGCGACTGGCAATGGCGGCGCCGGAAATCACCGGCACACCAGGCACAGCCAGAGTCGCGCCGGGACTAGTTTGAGCGGCCGACGCCGCAGCCTCCAATCGGTCCAGATTGAACTCGCTCTGCGAGAGGCGCTCCAGTGCTTTGTACGTGGTCAGTAACCTGGCGAAGAAACGACGAGTATACTTGCATACCTCTCACCACCTTCGTTACTTTCGATCGATTCTTTCTCGCGGTCAAAGACGGTTCGACGTCCGATAGATAGTTGGAAATCGGGTTGACTCTTCGGAGAGTTCAGTGATCCTGCAGATTTATTCGTCGGCGCGTTCTCCGGCGAAAGTAGGAGTTATTGTAACGTACGCCGGAACGAAATGAATTTTTTTGCAGTGCTCGGCGCGCGATTCTACCGAGTTTCTTGATACATACACAGAAGTATACTGTAAAAAAATTAGTATCTTTTTTTTTTAACATACTTTTATACAAAGCATTTTTCCCAATACGTGATTACGAAAATCAACATACTTCGTAATTATGAAATAATATGTTTCCTTACGAAATTGCCTTCATAAATTTCATAACGGAGTATATTAATTCTCACAATATCACGTATCGGATAAAAACTTTAAACAATTGTATTAAATTTAATACAATTTTCGTTTACAGTATAGCTATTACACATAACATTAGCTACATTATACGTATTTACGTACGTAACTCACACATATGCAGTTTCCCACGCGTGCGATTAACTCTACTGCGTATGTAAATACACACGATCGACGTACGCTATAAATGGCTTGTCGTACGACAAATAGCATTTGTATATCGTCCGACACGAATATTTTATCAGCCAGTAGAGTTCGCGCGACTCACTCTCCATGTCACTCACCTTCGTCGAATGTAATTCTGTCGGACCTTTTTGTTGACGGATCTGACGAGGTCAGCCGCTGTAAACGGAGCCGGAGGAGGATGGGACGTCGGCGGCGGAGGCTGCGTCGCTCCGCCGTGAGGGCTCGGCAATTGCGACGCACTCGCAACGTCGCCAACCGCGACCCAGGTACTGCACGACCTCGACGCGTGGTCCAGCCTCGCTTGCTCCAGGAGCAGGCCGTTATGATAGGCCGAATCGAGGGCCAGGGCAGAAACCGCCGATCGCAGCCCATGGGGCATCGATGAGTCCGGGCTAGGTAGTTGGGACACGTCGCTGGTGCTGAAACTCTTCTGGAGGCCCAACGCGGACGAGAGTGCGCCGCAACTGCGGATTAATTCCGTCTCCTCTTCGAACCACAATATTTCAGGGATGTCCGCGGGCCTGAAAGCGATAATTGACGTAACGCTTCTTCGTTGTACGATTAATATCCGCGCGAGTTTTATTTGCACTGAAGAATACCGTCGACGTCTGGTCTTTGGAAACTCATCAATCCCAATTTTTGTTTCAATGTTTTAGTGTGTATTCGTTCGAAATTAGTTCGCAGTCCACGCAGCATTAAATATTTCTATATCTATTAGAAGTTTGCAGTTAAATATTTTGGATTATTCCAAAATATTTTTAAGGTCTAGTTGAATACGAACTTAATAGAAAACTTTATTTGAGATGAATAGAAATTTATCCGCGTTGAACAAAAGGCTATTTGAATTAGATAAATAATCTACTATTATAGGTTCGTACTCGATTAAAAAGATATGCAAAACATTTACACAAATTCAAATAGACTTTTGTTCGATGTGAATAAATTCCTATTTATCTCAAATAAATTCTTCTATTAGTTCTGCATTCAACTAGATCTTTCCCACAGTTCATGGAAATATTTAATGTGATATAGCAGAGGTAAAAATACGAACATTAAATAGCAATAAGTAACAAGCCGCTCTGTTTTCTTTGAAGTAATCGGGTCATTGACCGACAATGAACTCTACTCGCTTCTGGTACCACCTCTGCAATGGACTCTTGAAGTTATCGCACATTTACACGGAGAAAAAGGATTAGTAAAGAATCGTGGGAAAACCCCTGAATTTGTACAGTGTAGCCCAGTAACAGGGCTCCTCGAGGTGAAACGTTGAATTTTTTAATAGACACAGTGTACTCTCTTTTTTTCTGCAATTCGTAATAGTATAAACATCAATTTATACGGTAAATTTGATTAATCTCCCGTTAATATATGTCTGATATTTACGGGTTTATACTGCAACGAACTGTAAAAAGTACGCTGTGCTTATTAAAAAATTTAATATTCCATCTCGAGGAGCTCTGCTGCTGGAATGCACTGTAAAAATTGGTAATCCTTTCGTTCCGTGTACGTTTCACAAAGGGGAAATATCATAGAAGGTAAACGGTGGCACGTTTCTATTGCACTTCACTCCCGTAGAGAACCTGCACGGTCGACGAGAAATAATTACGGAACAATTAGGTCGCATAACTCGACTGGGAGCGTGTTCTGAACTTTGCGTACCGGATCCTGCACTTAACTGGAGCCTGATAGGAGTAGGTACGGACACAAATGCGTGTCACATTCTATATGCGAAAATTTCTGCGAACGCGATCGTACTTCTTACGAATTATCCGTCACGGAGGACGAGATCGGGATGCTTCTCTCGAATCTAAAAAATTACCGGCAAACGCGTTCATCCTGATATCCAAGCGCCAACGTGCCACCACTATCTCCAAAGCGTGACACTGCGCCTCGAACTGTTAAATTACGACGCATGAATTGACCAATATGTTTAATCACTGTCACTGTCAAATATCCGCAACGAATCTTTTTCCGCGATCGCTGTCTCTGCAGCAGAGAACACGACTCGCGATATTCTGCACGACGTAGACGGCTAATCTTATCAATAATAGGTGTAATTGCTCTCTAAATCGCCGTGGAGTCATCAAGACTGCGGTGACGTCATAATGGAATACCGTTGATCTTCAGTTCTGCCGAGTTAATTAATACCGTAATTTAATGGGTCATCGTATAAGTTTTAAAACCGCTTGCATCATCTTCGTAATAAACCTCCAATCGATTAGATAACGGACCAATAAGGGCTGATTATATTAAAGGCGAGCTAAATTTAGTCCTGGTTTATAAATAGCAATATACATTTTTAATAGAATCAAATCCGAACTAACTTAATTCATCCCTATTGGTTCCATACATAAGAAAAAGTCTTTTTCACTGCACGTTTGCCTTTATAAAACAAGTAAACTTTCTCTTTGATATCATTGTTCAGAACGATCGCATAAAGTTAGACGCCCTGCACAAATTTCTATACAGAAAAAAAAAGTGGTGTCAATTTTTAACACCACTTCACCAGTGTAGATCTTATACACCACATCTCTGCTGTCATTCAGTCTTACGCCATTGTTATTTAACACCAAAAGTAGCCTATATAAATCCGCACCGCAGAATCGTTTACAGTTTAGGTACATCCTGCAATCCTCAGATGATCCTAACCGAGACCGCTTCGGCTCAACCGTTTCCCGCGAGGCAAATTACTTCAACATCTCACCTGTTGCCTTGAATCTGACGGTTGTCTGGATTCGGCGAAGGTCCGCGGCCGGCTAATTGCACGTCGCTGTAGGACTTGAAGGCGACCAATCGATTTCCTCCCTTGGCATCGCTCGCTATCGACGAGACGCTGAACAGCGAGAGGTCCGTGGTGACGCTCTCGTGACTCGGCGAGCGCAGCATCCGGCAGGCGACCTGCAGGACCGGCGTTTGGATGGTAGCGAGGTTGTCCGTCGGCGGGGGAACGGGCGACGCTGATTTCGGCTCGGCTTCTGACATTGTTCTCCTCGTTGCGTTATTCAAATGCAGGTCGTTGCGAAATTTACATCGCGTTCGGACGCGAATGTTGTCGACGGTTGTCAATTATTTCGCGTCTCCGGTTATTCGATGAATCGGCGATCTCATCGTCGTTGCTTCCTTGAATATTCTTACGACGAAACTGCAGTGGTTATAATTGAACAGCAGCTTCTCCCTAGGATCACTTCATCGCTAATTGTTTGTTTCCCGTTAGCATTTCATCGTCGAGGAGAATTAGCATTGCTAATAATTAGCATTATTAATAGTTGGCCGGTATAACTACACGCACTTGTGTGGATATAAATTTAAAATAGCCTCGCATTCACGGGACGGTGGAGGATATCTTCACGTTTCATCGAAGCTCACGCGTTGCTCTTCGAGAAGCGGGAGAATCGACGCGAGGTTTTGTTTTCATCAACAGTAACGACCCCCGCGATCTCATCGGTCGCACCCGCTCGTCGTCACAGCCTCCGCGCTTTCCGCTACGTCGAATCGATCCTGCGAACAATAACGAAGTAATTGATTAACAAATAGAACCTAACGGAGCGCGAAAAGGACACCGAGGGCGATAATGCGGAAAGGCGAGATCGGGGAAGAATGCCGAGACGGAATATCAATTCCCTCGCTTCGCGAGAGGCGTAAACGGAATGTCGATAATAGAAGCGAATCGCGAACAGGTTTTGTTCTCCGTGATTTTTTGTATATATGAACTATTAACTCAAATTTTGATATATATTCACTATTTTGTGAATGTAGCTTAGAATTATAGAATAGTTTTTAATAAACTCAGACCAAGAGTTCGAATCGTCGTTCAAGTGAAGAAAAGAAAATTAACTTTGGCTTCTCGCATTCTCAATAATTCAAATTACAAAGTTATCTATAGTATAACTAGAAAGCCAGCGAGGATTTACGAACAAACGCCTCTATGTCGAGCACGTTGAATCTCTCGATTCTCCCGTCAATTCTAATTTTTCACCTACGTTAAACTATAACCGAAGATTGCTATGCAATTTTTAAATAGTATTCTACACAATGTGCGAGGCTAGCAGCCAGAGCTATAGCAGGCAATAGATACGGTCCGCCATACGTCCGCCGACGTACCGTTCCTCATAAGGCCAAAGTTATTGCGGCCGAAGCTACAGCGGGCAGTAGAGACGGTCCGTCAGACGTCCGCCACCGCACCGTTCCTCATAAGGCCAAAGTTATAGCAGCGGAGCCACAACAGGCCGTCGTATGACGGGCTTGCTGTATTTGCTGGCTGGTAGCTACGACCGCATTATCGAGAAACTCGACAGAGTTTCGCGCTAAATACATAACGCAGTTTTCGGCCAACTATTTATAATATAATTTGCGAATAAAAGTGCAGCGGAAGCTCTCCGATTTTAATATCGTGAAAACGCACGCGTTTCTTCGACGTGCTTATATTATGATCATTGCTGCATCTCCGAATGCGCATACATATAAGAAGAGTCAAAAATAAGATCCTTCAACAATTTTCGGAACGATGCAATTTTTTCCAACTGAATAGGTACCACTTGTAACCTCGGGTATCGCATGACGCGATGCAAGGCCCACCGAAAAATAAATCCAAGCTAAGTGTATATCACTATCTCTGGTGACTCTTCCGGCCTTCACACGATCTTTTATTCGATCTCGATTATACCACCTGTTAACGCTACGATTTGGCGGGACGATGGGAAATCACTGGGAAATCGCACACTTCGGCACGACACTCCAGGGTTACCGTCGAGATGCTTAGATGCGCGACAATGCGGAGACTGAGAGGTGGCGTCGAGGCTCTGGACCCCTCTTGTCGCCAATGCCACGGCTATTCTCCGTCCCTCTCCTTGTTTCCCTCTCTCGCTTGCATACCCAATTCCTCTCTCTCTCTTTCTCTCCCGTCTCTTACCAGCCATGCTCCTCTCTCCTTCCGTCCATCTGGTCACCGAAGCGAGAGTTATCTAATCGTAAAGTTCGCCCCCGTATACGTACAACGAGCACTGTTCTCGCGTTACCGTCGAATAATGAAAGTACTTTACAGGGCCGCAGTTGGAAGCAGTATCCGCGAGTCCGGATTATCGGTAACAATCGTCGTGCGAGAAAGGTTCTCCGATCTCGGTACGTCGGGAATGAAAGGTACCGCTAAGAGAGACCTGATTACCGTATACAAAATAAGGCCCTCTCCTTTCATTCGTTTTAGCGGAATACATTATAACTGAAACCCAGATGCCTTGTTCAATCGAAATTGTATATTATCGATTATTATATGTATGTGCAAACAGAGCAATAACGTTCCTCTATCCATTTTTGTAAAAATAGCCCTTCATATTTAAGTGCACCTATTCATACCTACAGCATACTTCGCGATAACATGTGTATGGCTAAGATAATACGCACATATTTTTGCAGTCACTCGAAGTACACAGACATTTTCCATAAACACGTTCGCTCTGAAACGAATATATCGTGAATTCCGCGAGCCAAAATAATAAAAAATTAATTGATGCCTCGTTATTTCATAAATTCTACAATGCAGAAAAATGACCGTAGCTCTCAATTGACAATTTTTCCATCATTCGATAGAACGAAAAAGTAGGTAAACTACGTTCTATCCGGGCTAGAAGGACAAAAGTCACTCGCCAGGATCTGATTCATCACCTTACTCCGCGATGATGCGCTCCTGACTTTGAAACGATTTACCGCAGGACATACGGACGTGAAAAATATTATACTCGCGATCGGAAGTACCCCAGAAAAAAAAGGCCTACACGGGACGTTAATCACCTTGAACGCACTCGAATGAGAAGCTTCTCACAAATTTTCCACCACGTACAACCGATTGCGAGACGCAGCACACACGCACCGTGAATGACACGACATGCTACGTTGAAGCTGAATGGCGTTATGTAGTTCCGGAGAGGCTCGTTCCGTGCCGGGTTGGTTACTGCACAGGCGTCGATCGATAGGGGTGAGGGAGGGCGCCGCAACGCCACCGATTTTGCCAGGGTGAGTTATTTCGACTGGAACCGACCACCGAGTCGAGCCTTCCTGGGAAGGAGCATCCCTGCGCGCGTTTGCAATCGCGCCCGGAAGCTGGATGTTACAATGGGAAATACTGAATGGATTTTTTATTTTCTTTTAGGGGGACGGAAGCGCGTTTCGATTCTGTGGGTCTTATAGAGTGCCGTTGGTTCAAGGATCATACTTCAAGGTGAAATTCGTTAGAGAATATATTGCAGTGAATGCTATGGAATAATTGTTATCGATGGATTTATTATGACATCTCTGTCGTGTTTTCATTCGCCGCGAAACGAGAGAAATTCCAACTACGTCTGTTGAGTTTCCACCTACACGCATATTCTTAGAATGATGCGTAATCATCAGACAATGTGTGTAGATTGAAGAGAAAGAAGAATGGAGAATTAGGGAGAGAAGAGTATAAATTCCAAATGGGATAATATAAATTGGTTCATTTATGTTAAATTCTTGAAAAAAAAACTGCGTAATGTAATTGTTAACTGAAAAATACGATCTTTCAAATTACAAGTAGATATATCTCGGATCTCCTGTATTTCGATTACATTTTGATTAAAATAAAATGAATGCATTGAAATATGTTTCTAATAACGTATGTCTGCCATTGATGTTTAAAGTATATAAGATGACGTAACTTTGAACGTCACAGGATACTAACAGTTATTCATCATATGCAGTATGCATGATAAATAGGAGCAGTCCAATCGTTGCGCAGTAATCTACCAATACCTAATTCAACCGATAGCTACATTTCTGTGTGACTAAAAATTCATATTTATTTCCAATTGCGAACACACCTTTCAAGGGAAAGATCAGAGGAATGGAAATAAATACGGTACTGCGCACATAATGGGATTGAAATACGTGGGAAGAATCATCGAGGCGAATGATTAAAGCCAGAAAAATGTCGACCGATATAAATATTGATCACTGCTACGTCAAAGGAAAAATTGAAGCGGGGCGAGGAAAATTTGAACAAATCAGAATAATTGCTTTTTAATCTACCCGCAAATTCATTTACGAATATGAATCAAAAATTTCATATTAGATAACTCAATTTTATCCATGTTTCATATATACGGTTTAAATTAAATCATCGACTTGATAATCTTTTGAAGGCAGTAAGTAATAAAACATGTATTCTAAAAAGCCAAACATTTGTTTTTTCACAAAATATACCCAATATATATATATGCATCTCCATCTCATTTTCCCCTTCGATGGATCCGTGATCCATATTTTTAACAGTTACAAAATTTCAACCGTACTACATCAATTCGTAAATATCCTCGCAGTTATTATAAAAAAATCCCCCGATCCAGTTTAAGCGATGTAAACCTGTCACTGCTCCAATCCGATTAACATAAACGCACTCGACTGCGAAGTACTCGGATTCAAGACACTGAACTCTTCATTGCCTTCACACATTACATTCCGCCGCGAAATTCCACTCTAAAACGAATCAAAGGAAAGTAATTAGCGCCTCGGCGTGATCGCGGTTTACGTCACGTCGAGTACGGATCTACTCAGGGTTGCTGAAAGGCTCGACTCTCCTCTTCAGTTCGGTGCGAGTTCAACGGAAAACTGGGACATAGTACTTGACCAGACGGGCGGGCGGACAGACCGAGTGGTGTTCCGCTGACAAGGTGATTGCACCTCTTTAATAGGTCACGACGCGGCACGTTCGAACCTAGTTTGGAAGTCGACCAAAGAATCCTGAAAGTGGCTGGTTTTTTCGCAATGATAGAACAGAAAGAGGAGAAGCAAAACACTTCAGAATTTGTTGCCATTAAGCTCCGCGTATTCATGCTACGAATTTTGAAAAGGATTCGCTGCATATTAAATTGAAAAAAAAATGACATAATCGTTATTGCTGTTTCAAAGCACGAATCACACATTGCACTTGTTGAATGCACGAAACTCTACGCGAGTGTTTTGGGTTCTAGATATGCCGCAGACTTCCTTCATCTCGTCGTCATTCGGAGGATGTCATCCCCGGGTTGATTGAAACCTCGCGAAAGAAAAGAATAACAATGTCCCGAGTAATCATCCTCCACACATCTTTGATGATAACCGTTCTTTGAGTCTAACGAGTAGGTACAACGTGCTGCCGAGGAGAGAATGCATATTCGACGTGCGTGTCCGCAAACGCGTGCACCGAGTTATTACACAAGAAACGTAACGAACCGCTTCGCGTTTTATGCTCCCCCAGTTTCCATTCAAATCCGTTGCGCAATATTCTTCGGCATCCACACTCTGCGTGTACTTCGAAGAGCAGTGATCGACCATCTTTATTATGTTGCGGTGTATTATTACGGGTTACGGTAACCGCATCTACACGAGAGTGATTTTCACGTTTCCATCCACACCTTCCAACGTTATTAAAGCAACATGCGCGAGGATGCATAGAGAGCCGAACGCTCTCACTTCGTTCCTCTTTCCATAATTAATTCTACGCGTAATCTCTCCTTTTTTACGCGACGGGGAGAAATGTTTTTACCGTAGTATTTCCTCCTGAACTTTCATCGCAGGACTCGTCCCGCTTCCTGCTTCGAATTGGAGGAAACCCGTCGCCGTGAAAGGCGCTTATACGCATCGCGTCCACTGGGAGCTAATTGTATCCTTATGTGACAGGCGGTCTTTATGAATTTTGCATGAGAGTCGGCGGAGCTCTATACCCCGGAGAGAACTGGAACAAACTTTTACTCTGCCACCTAAACCGGATCGAGTAATTCACCTATAGATTCATTCACGCGTTGAATGTAATTTCATTTTTCAAATTTGTTTATCGCGTTTGTTTTTTCCGAAAAAAATGTCAATTTTTTCGTGCTACCGGGGCATTTTATCTATAAATATATGTGTAAAAAAGACATATCCTGATTGACTGATTCATCAACGCCGAGCCGAAACTGCTGAAGCTAATTACATGAAATTTGGACAGTAGGTTCCTTCTGTGACGTAAGCACTCACTATAAGAAAGGATTTCACGAAATTCTTCCCCTGGGGTGGTTGAATAGGGGACGTAAATATGTATGAAAATCCGTCATTGTTGAAATTAGATCCATGAAAATTGGTATTTGGCCTTTCGGTTAGAAATGAAGAAAAACGTGTTTCAAGATTTTTGAAAATGTATCCCTTGAGGGGGTTGAATAGGGGATGAGATTATTTCGAGATCCACGCGGACGAAATCGCGAGCGGAAAGCTAGTCTGTCGTATATTAAATTCGCGACAAAACGTCACTGTGAAAGGTGGTACTTCGCTCATTGGAAGCTGCTTACGTATCCTTGTACGAGATATCTACATATATATACATATATGCATACATCTCTCTCTCCTGCATCCGAGCCGGAGTGGTGGCGTTATCGACGCGTATATCTATACCGTATACGCGCGAATTTGGACCGGGGCCATCTGTAGACGCAGTAGTTGGCACAGACAGTCGCGCACACGCGTGCCCAACGCTCGGAGAGCGCGTGTGTTCGCACGTAGGTACATATGTACGTTCGCGGGCGCGAGGTGCGTGGGCGCGTGTATCTCCGTGCAGGAGAGACGTGCGTGTGAGAGGAGAGGAGGATGTGTCCGCCGCCAGTTTAGTTTAGACTTTAGTTAGTGACGGTGTCTCTCACGGGGAGGACCTGTACTCACTGCCGGGAATCGAACTGAACACCGCGAACCGAGCGAAAGGCATTGTTTACTCACGCGGGACCGACAGGATCGATTGCGTTGTCCTAACGAAAACGGTGAGTGCCATGCGATATCGCAAGGATGCCTTTAATCGGAGGAGAAATTTCGATGTTTGCGGACGTTTTTTGATTTCGTTGCTGCACCTAAGAGGAAAAGGTCTACTTCAATACGAACCTGATGACAAAATTTAGTTGAGGTGAACGGAAATTTATTCAGATTGAACAAGTCTATTTGAATTAGATAAATGTTCTACTAGGTTTATAATCGATTAGAAAGACGTGCAAAAGATTTATTTAATTCGAAGAGACTATTGTTATCGAACAAATTGTGAATAAATTCATATTTATCTGAGACACATTTTTCTATTCGGTTCGTATTCAACTAGACCTTTTCTCTTAATGTGTTAGGGGGGGGGGGGAGGTGCCTGATAAGCATGAAGGGGGTTGATTTTGTGCTAATGAGAAGTGACTTGCTTTGACTAACAATTATGAAATTATTAATTTATATAGGTGGCTTGTTTCTTTTTTTTCTAAGCGTGTCTCCAATTTTTTTCTTTTTCGGTTCTCTTTTATAAAGCGTTTTGTAGAACAGAAACTATTACGAAGATTTAAATAGGACTCCATTTCGAGCTTTCTCGCAAAGTTGAACATTTAAAACTGGAGATTCGAATATTTGTGGAAAATAGAGCAAGGAAAAACTTGGGAGATGATCCCCGATTGAGTCAGTGAAAAAAATAGACTTCATATAAATAGCCGCAGATTGGACTGTGTGGAAGTCTTGTTTCGAAGTAAAATCAATTTCTTTGGGACAATTTTCCATTTCGCTTTTAGTTAAATTCCGGAATAATTTCGTGGTAATTTTTCTTCGAAACAGCTAAAGGGGTCGTAGGCATTCTAAATATCGGCTTTGTAATCTCCAGAGTGCCGCAATTGTATAGACCAAAGACAATCGTTTATATATACATAGGTAAGAATAAGGGCCACGCGGCCATGAGAATAATCAAACAAATGGATCAAAAGTCCTTCGCTATCCCTAATTCGGATCGATCCGCCCGCGACGACGCTTCCACAGCTTCTACTTCCGTTATATCACCGTCACTTCTAAATTTGGTTGCCACATATACGCAAAGCACGAGTTGCTACAGCGATATAATTCCACCACGCGAGGGCTTCGACGTGGAAGATGGATAAAATATAAAAATATCCTTCGCCGCGTAGAGCCGGTGATATAATGCTGCCGATATAGGACACCGTCACGCCCCTAGATGTGTCACATGTTCACGAGCGCAATGTGCGCGGCGTTTCAACGATTATCGCTCGCATGAAAGCGTAGAATAATCGCTATGACTGTACCGAGTGTGTTCGCGAATATGCTCCGAAAGTGGGCGTGAACTCGGCCGAACGCGTGAACCAATAGCGAGCCGGCTGAGTCCCCCTGCCTGCTCGCTATTGGTTCGCGCTCAGGATGAACAAAATTATTTTCAGCAGTAGGCCAATGTATGCGATTTCGATTTAAATGCTTCGTCCGTTTTCACTTTCCACTTTGTTTCCGTTTTTCAGAATGCTTCTCCGTTTCTCAAAATGGATCTAATTTGATTCTTGGTCGTTGATCGTTCGCGGTGATATTTTTACTTCAGCTGTATTTCCGAGACAGTTTTTCCTCGCTGTCCTTTTTCGATATAAATTCGCGAAATGTAGCGATAACCTTCTTTTTTTTTAGTGGAAAAGTACCTTCGTTCGAATTTCTTGAAAAGAGTCGCACGAAAGTTGGAAACTGGACTGAGGGCGCGGCCGGCGAGCCGCGGCTATGAATAGCGTCGCGGTGCCGACACGAAGCCAGCCACCGCGTCGCTCGCGTACGTCGGTTTTAATGTCGCAAAGTCACAGTGGGTCGCACCCACCTGGCCTCTCGCCGAACGGCAGGTCACTTCCTCCTTTATTTATTTCCCTCGGCGTTTTTTCGAGAACTTCTAGACGCGAGAGCACCGATGGAGATGCGGGAAAAAGAGGGTAAGAGGTTTAGTCGATGAGGTCATGAATAAAATATGATCCGCTTTCCGAAGTTTATACACAGCTCTGATGCCAACGAAATCTTTCACTTTTATAAATCTCGTTTGGAACGAGCGCGCGGGTCTATTTATATACTTACGCGCATTGAAAATAATGGACCGTATTTTTGATTTCGTCGAATTTGCCGGAATAATATTTATGAAGCGACTTTCATATACTTGAATTGATCGTATATCAGGAGATCGTGAAAAGAAAACAACAACGGTATTTGGAAAAGGGTAGTGCTTTTATCTATACATATCGAGAAGGCCTTTATCGCGTTTTTAATTCAATATGTTACAGGAGATATCGTACATTATTTTTTCCAAACTACAACTTTAATGTCATATAAAATTGTACGAGGAATTAAGATGTAAATTTTATTCATCTTATTGGAAAAAATTAATTGCATGGAAAAAAAATCAAGCGCAATCAACGAACTGATCAATAGACTTCCGCTGACTCATTTCACTGTCAACGCCCTATAGGCATTGTAGGAGTAACAATCGAACAGTTGAAAGAAAAAGTTGAAACCAAATAATTAAAGTCGTACGATAAATTATACAATAAATAGACAAAGTATAATGCTAAATAATCAGCTAGATGTTATTATTTACAAATGATGAATAACATCCTCGATTTTCAGTGCTTACCATTTTTTTGCAATTCAGGAAATTTCAATATTGTCCGTAAAATGATTTATGTTCGAATGACTTAAAATATTTTTCCCTCGTTTCTTTTATCCTATCAAAAATACGGGTACTTAAACATTTTCAGTTAAATTGTTGAAACTGTTGAATTGTTTGTCTAAAATACTACAATATCGAAATTGCTGAATTTCTAGACGTTATTGAAAAATATGATTGAACTTAAAAAATCCTACAGTATTTTCCACTCTTTCCCTAGATCTTTGCAAGAAAAAATGCAGGTATCGATAAATCGATAAAAAAAATACAACTCGAACATTCAACGAACAGGAACATCGAATAAATCTTTTCATTATATTCCACGCGTGCGTCGCGAACCGCGGGCTCCCATTATTCGTGTAACGGCGGTGTTGGCGAGCGACAATTCCCTTTTGTAGCAGCGACAGCCCGACGGGGTCCATTCATTCGACTAAACTGAATTAACCTTACGAGCGCGTATCGTGTTTCTAAAGCTCGTTCCACACTGTAAACACAATTTCGCGAGGAACACTCCCGCTGACGAGGCACGCCCTTCGAGCGTTCATCATCCCGTCAAAAAAAAAAAGTACACGGCAGAGATAACCCGCGGGGTGTACATATGTATATCTGGATATAGTACACACCGTAAGACGAGTATCTTGTGTACACGCACGGGCTCTCGGCGTTCTATAACGTCGCGCGTCACGCTTTGTCGCACAAAAGCGGGCCGACCTTTTCTGTTTCGAAGAAAAGCCGTGCCAAACCGAAGGGTTTTCATCTTTACCGCCGCGTATGCAACGGCATTAGGATTCCTTCGACGCGCGATGTACCGTAGAGAAACGAATTGTAGAATTGTTGTACATATTTTACAATTTGAGTGGAATACACCGTTGAAAATGTCTGCTTTGAATTTACAGATTCCACTGTAAGAAGTTTTTGCAGGAAACTTCATGTTACGTTTATAAAGTTTGTATCATACAAGCTTATCCGCTAAAATTATTACGCGCAATTGAAACGATTAAATTTACTACAGATTTGATTTAAACTTATCAAAAAACTAGTTTGTGTATAAAAAATTACAAATAATTCATAGTGATTCACATTACTGCTCTTGATTTGTAGTTTTATAATACTTTTGCTTAGAAAATGTATAGCAAACTTACAAATCCTTTTAACAGTGTGTGTTGAAAGCTTTTAACAAACACAAAAATGCGGTAAAATTACTAACAATTTGATGCGGAAACACAAATTCCATGAGGAATTCAATATCGTAAGATCCCGATTGTCTAAATTTCACAATTAGTTTTGTAAATTTAATTCACAAATGTGTTGGGAAGCTTTTAGAAACTTTTTACAGTGTACACTGAGAGAAATTTATAGGTCGCGCAGCAATAACTATAGCTATGATAGCTATATTTTAAGGCTAAATAAGGTCAACTAGACAATACACCATGTGAGGCAAAACTTACTCGCCAGGAAAGAAACTTTAATCACTATTATCTCATATTTTATGAATTTTTCGCCTATGTCGATATAAGACTTTATTGTAAATAAAAACGTAATCTTCAAAAAAGTACAATAATAGCGATGGAAGTTTCTTTCCTGACGAGTAAGTTCACCCTCCTATATATGGTATGTATTATAATATAGCAATATCAAATAGTAGCAAGAGCAACACGTATTGCTGAAATAACTATACGCATAGCTGGAATAAAAATACGTATTTTTTGCTAAGGTTAACTAGAACTTATTCTCATATTAATAAATTACCGGCATTGCCCTGCATGCAACCTGTAAAATTTCTCCCAGTGTACCATGAAAACAAAAATTCGAAGACCCGAGATCGCGTGTGGCAGAAATGCCGCTCCTTCTCGGTGACGCGCTCCCGCGCGCGTTCGCGACGCGAAATATCGTCGATGTGACATTTCCGCGTCGACGAGATATTACGCAAGCCGCGGAGGAGTCGACGACGACGTCACAACGGAACGCGAGCAAAACGAAGCGAAGCACGACTACTTTCTCACGTCCTCCCGCGAAGGTGCAGCGCGCGCCTGGCGCCAGTACGGTCCGTTCGCCGAACCTGCGGCCAGTTCGTTTTACGGAAGCCGGGAGACCGGTAATAATTAGCGTCGTTCTATTGTCACTGCGCCGACCGATCGCGCGTCCTTGCTAATTGACCCGCCCTCTCCCGAAAGCGTCAAGTCACATTTCTCCGTTGAGGGAGAGACACCGCGTTAGAATTGTTTACTTTTCACCGCTGGCTCGTATCGAAATTGTATACACATAGTCTATTTCGCGAGTTCGACGCTCTCGAGGAACGTGAGATAATATTTTTGAAAAGTGCGGAAAGAATTTTCTATCTTGGCGGAAAGTTTGTCGTCGCGCTAAGGAAGGCTGAAAATTGCACTGGGATTCCTTCGGGCACTGAGAGAGTGCACGGCGTAGAGTATCGTCCGGAGACTTGTCGGAATCGTAAGTGGCAACTTGCCGGATTTTCGTGGAATTCGAAATGTGTGGGTTTGTAACCAAACGAAGGGTAGAGGTTTTTTTTTCCGAAATCACTCGGCGTATACACAGTAATAAGTTTTATTATATAATACATTTCGGAGTAAACGGGTTTGGTGATCGACTTTCATAGGCACGGGGAATTACTTACTTCAACTGCGCCTTACGGAAGGCAACCCGGAAATTGGCTCACTCCGAAATATGACAAGCGTGGCTCCCTGCATATGCGGAGATATTCGTCCGGGTTGAAATTAAAGCGAAATTTTTTCCAATCAAGTCCACTTTTATTAAAAGAATCGAACGCCTACCGGCACGAAACCCGTCGTACCGGCGAGTAAATTTTGCAACGGATTGTATACCAAAAGTTCGCCTCGGGAGGATTGCATCCACACGATGACGTAAAAACCAGCAGTACTCGTCGTTCACACTCTCGCAAATTTCCCGCTCGATTTAACCCGAGGTCGTAAATCGGACTCCCTTCCATCGCAGCACCTTCACACTCGCTCTTCGTTCTTTCCAGAGACGACGATGATGAACTCCTCAGCGGGAGACACCGTCAACCCGACGAAGACGACTTCAACGACCGGGGAAACCTCCGACGGAGGCGTCCGCCGCCCCTCCGCCCGGGCACAATCGAACCCCGTGGCGAGGAAGAGGCAGCTGGAGCCTCTCTCCGCGAAGACGGAGGTCCCCACGAAGACACCGCGACACGGCGAGCACCCCCCCGTCAAAGCTGGCGGAAGAGCCGCGTCGAGAGCCGGCAGCGCAGCGAGCCCCATGCGAATCAGGGGTGGCTCCTCGTTGATCTCGACGCTGGTCAAGGGACTCCGTGTCGCGCGAAAATCCCCGAAGAAGGCTCCGTCCGCTCCCGTGGAGCCCGGACGGGACGATTCTCGGACGGAGACCCCGAAGAGCAGCGAGGGAACGAGTCGAAAGCAGACTCCGGCCGATCCCGAAGAGCGGCGCGTCGCTCGCTCTTCCGATGCCACTGAGACTTTCGCTACGGAAGTGAAGAAGACTGACCTTGAAGAGACGAGGCTGAGAAATGAAGCAGCGATACCCAGAGTCGAAGGTAGCTCGATCGCGAAGAACCTCCCCACCGCGAGTCACGTTCCGAAGAACCTGAAGAGGCCACCGGAAGACGTGCCGTGTAACGCGAAGGTGCAGAAGAAGGAGGAAGATGATTGTGGTGAAGTTAGAGCGAACTCTGGGACGACGTTGCCTTCCGCCCCTGAAAGGCAGGCAACCGAAGTGATCGAATCTGAGACTGTACCGGTAGTGCGGGAAACTCGAGTTAAGTCGGACGGTGAAATCGTCAGCGCGAAGAGGGAGGAAGAGTCCGAGGAGACGAGGTTGACGAAGAAGCCACCCGTTCATCCCGACGCGCTTCGTGGTATCGGGAGTGTCCGGAGGGACGACTCCGCGAGGATGAGGAAGACGATTCAGTGGCTGGAGGAGGGTGCGCGCAGAATGAGGGAGGACCTGGCGGCGACCAGGGCCGAGCTCCACGAGGAGAGGAGGGCCGCCAGGTTGGCGAGGCGGGAGCTGGACGCTGCCGTGAGGGAAGCGAGGACTCTCGAGGCTGCCAAGTATCAGCAGGTCGTAACGGAACTGAAAAACAGGTAGGGTGGATTTTCTTTCGCGTGTGATCAACTGTAAAAACTGGTGACCGAAGGGTTTTCAGCGAAATTCGGAGAATCGGACGATGAAAAATACCGAAACGTGTTCAGTGGCCCGTGTAGCGTACGTTTCATGCGTTAAAAACACGGAGCAATGACCAATTACTCATTATTTGTAATAACTAATGAATATCTGGGCTAATTCGGTATCAGAGCGTCGAAAATTATAGTCCAAGGCTTCTGTTTCGCCGATTCACTATTGCTGACTCATTGTCGGCTACCGCGTTTTACGTGAAATAATGCATATTACGATATTAACGGTAAAACGGAAAATAAATTATAATATCGATCATATCGATCTTTCGTAAAACCAACATCCATCGCTAATTTATCTGTTTTTGATAACCTATCATTTCTCACTCGTCCTACTTGTAACATTTCTTCGTACTAATGTTACGTAACTAGAAAAAAAAAACCGGTCAAGAATTATCGTCAGAACAAATCAGACAGTTGCTCGTATTACAAACGCATCCGTCTAGTTTTCCGACGTCTTCTTCGGCGGAATGTGAAAGCAGATCCATTTACGTCACCTTTCTTCGCTTTTTATCACGCTACATTGTTTCCCGCCATCTCACCCGTCACCGTTCGATCGTCCGCCGGGTATCGCTATATCTACGCATTTCGTAACGCGCTCGTTCCTCTTGCAATCGCAAATTGCGCTCGGGTATGCCTTCCGACAGTGGGAGGATCTATTGTCGTCGATGTCTTTGCGCGTCGACTGCCGGCTGTTACGATTGTCATCGTGCAATACCTATACCGCTGGTACGATTTTTTCCAGACTTTCCCAATCCCCTTCCCGATCCGCGACGGAATCGGCCACCGCCAAAACGGAGTTTCTCAAGGATGAGAATCACCGACGAGAGATTTCCGCCCTGAAGAAGCGTCTCGCCGAGGCCGAAGCGAGCGTGCAAAAGCTCAAGTCCAATTCCGTCGAGACGCCCAACTCCGGAAAGCGCAGAAAAGTTCCGAGTGTCGACTCGCGCAAGCTGGAAGCCGAGGTTCGGAACCTGCGAGCGGTTAATAAAAAATTGGAGGAAAAGTTGAACGTGAGTATTTGTTAATACATATATGCGTTTGTGTCGAAGAGTATTTATCGTGGGAAGGTCGGTCTTGATTAGTAGAAAAGGGATTCATGGTCAGCCGCGAGCCCCTGTTATGCGGCAACTTGCTGTGCAGCTGTGTAAAATGGGTCGGCATATGGTTGGCGCGTATATAATCTGTATCGCGCTTTCCATATAGATTACTGTAAGTCTAGCTCCGTGTATTAGAAAATCCTCGTGAACTAAATAGATTATTACTAAACATTAAGAACTTTTTCTCCTGTATATTTCCTAATTTTGAAAATCGCAGAGGGAATTTCATATTCTAACGCCCAGATTTAGAAAATTACATGACTTCGAAATGTTGTACAAAGGTTTCCCTTTCCCCTATATTCTTAGGGTTTAACTTCCCTAAAACGATACGTATTTCTTAAGACCGCTTTTAATGAATTTCATATTCTTTCAGCATTTCGAAGTAAACGTGATAATATGAAACTATTTTTCTAACCTAGGATGGCCTTGCAAATATTTTTTCAAATTAGAAAGTTATCCTTACTTTTGAAACTAGCTCAGCCATCGACAAATTCACAAACGAACCTGATTTATATATTTTCGAATTAGCAACGCTCTCCTTCCAGCCCCGCTCGATTTCCCTTCTAAGCACACTCGTAAATCGTCGTTTACGACCGTTATTGGAACTGTAACGTGCAATTAAGTCGAAGTTTAGTTGCCCGCCGAGAACCCCATAACTTTTTTGAAAGCAACCGACCCCGCACCGCTAACTTACTCGGAAGACTCGATTATAACTATACGTTCCCACGTACGCGTTATATAGCCCGCAGTATCGAACTTTGCATAACTGTGCTTTCGCGACGATTCGAAAGGACGCGACTCCTTTGACGACTCGCTCATCGCCCGTTATAATTAAAATGCCGGGTATAATTCACTCTCCCGTATACGATGTTGGTTTCGCTCGTTACACTGTTAGAAACATTTCGGAAAATGAGAAACACAGTAATATACTAAATACTGAAACCTGCATTTTAAATTCATCTTAATACCCAGTCATAACCGAAATTTTGAACTCTTAATTTCAAAAATAAAAATAAAAAGATACGATTACTCCATGACTTATAAGAGGATTGATTTTTAACTTTCTAGAATTGTTGTAGGTACTCGTATAATTTTATTTTTAGATAGGTATTTCTTGAAATATATTCATTGTTTTGAAATGCATAATTGTAATGAAATTCCCCATATATATTTATAAAATTTAAGGTAACGTAATATAAAATTTCCTGTGCAATTCTAATCCATTAATTGATTCTATTACATTTTCTGATTACTTTTATTAATGTACATCGGAGAAATAGCGATTTATATGCCCCGCGATTTCTATCGAAATTTCCATGTCCCCGCGAGAAAGTGCGTCTCTTCCGGGAAATATCTTTTATCGCTCTCGCGCAATTTTCTTCGCGAATCGATATCACCGTGATTTTTACTGCACCCAGAGAGTTCCGTAGCACACGGTATCTGCGGTCATTACAAGAAACAAATGCGAACATAAATCGCTTTTGTTGCCTGGCAATGCATTCTATGCACGATCCGTATTATTTCATCCAACGAGACACGGCTTCGACGGGTATACCGCAACGAAAGTAGGTATCTACCGCTTTTTTCCCGACGACTTCAAGCGCGGTGGAATTGGCTCGGCCGTCGCAATACACATTGAATTTTAATACACGTCGAGTCGTTATTCAATCACCCGCAGTTATCAACGTTCCACGGGTTCCCGACGAATAAATTAACCATACCGTGAGGATTGATTAAAATATTGCGCCGCTTCGGCTCGAAACGTATGTTTTGCATCCGAGAGTTGACCCAATTATTTATTTATACAATTATCTGCTGGTCTTTCGACACTGCATGTCAGAGATTTTCTTTAAGTAGAAATTAAAAGGCTCGGAAGAAGCATTTGCATTCAACTTTGGTCGCTGGATTCGCTTCGTTCATTGCGAAGTACAATAATAATATGTACTTCTTGTTCGCTAAAATGTATACGTTAATTCTTTTAGGCTTCTAATAAATTTTTCTCGGATTTAGATATATTCATTTTAGAGAATTTTACAATAACGCCAAAAATTTAACCAAAAATTAAAATAAAATAAGTATTAGCAACACTCGATTCATGCATCTGCGCTGAGAAAGAACTTGCCAGATTTAAATAATTATGCTATCGAATAGTTTCAAGACCATATTTATTCGATTCGAATGAATATCGATTAGATTAAAATATTATTCAATTCAATCAATAATAGAGTATATAAATCTAATCGAAATTTTCATTCGAATCGAATATAGTGATGCTCCGGGGACTATTTTTCAACGGCATATTTATTTATATCTAGCCAATATTTTTCTCTGTGTAGGGTTAATTGAGCATTCGTTCAAATATAATTTTGAAACTCGATTTTGCATCTTTATACTGTATTTGTTGTCCCCTTATCTCATCCACCCGTCGAAATCCATTACAGTGATTGAAGACTAAACGGATCGTAGAATAATGTCTCCTCCCATTTCGAACCTCTCCAAGATCTCGTGCCACCCTATATAAATCCAATAATTTTCATTTTTTTTTTCAGGTCGCCACGGAAGCGGAAAGAGCTCGCGCCACAGAACTGAGAATGCAGCACGAAAATCACGACGCGGAACTCGCTGCTCTTCAAAAGACTTTGCGTAGCGACACGATCAAAATGGTGAGTTCGCAATAATTGAATATAACAATTTAATCGCCCGGACCTTCCCAAGAACACAATAGGAAGAATCCGGCAGGCCCTTCCGACGCGTTCACCGATGCGCAACGCGCGTCGAGCCTGCCGTTGATCTCGTGTGAAGAAGATACCGGGTCCCCTTATTGTTATTATGATTTCGGGGACGTGTGCCCCGGAGGGGTGTGGTTAGAGCCCCTGGCACGCGATACTCCCACAGTCGAGTGGCCGGTAAACCCAGTTATTAAAAATTGGGCCCCTAGGCTCGAGTCTGGCTCTTGCCGCGGAATTATTGTCAAAAAAATACTTCCCTCTTGCGGGGGCAATTTCGGATAAAACTTTAGCCGGCCGGAGGAAATGCTTGCCATGCCACTGCGGTAGGAGTTCCTCGCCGTGTAATTACACGAAATATCTTCCCACACTATTTTTAGGATTTTTGCGTGCCCGGTCTAATTTACCGGATTGATTCATCCCTCCTCGCAACCCCCTCCAGATTACTTACCTCTTCTCCTCTTATCTGTCTCCCGGGATTTTGCTTTGGCTGAACATTAAGGGACGTTTATCAGTTCTGAGGATTTTTTAAATAATTCATAGGAATTTTTCAGGTGATAGCTAGTCAGGATACACCAATCGGTGTTCAATCCTCATTGATTAATATTTAACGTCATCCGATAAACATCGTACTCTTACTGAGGAACCAAGTCTTCTGAATTAGTATGCCTTAATTAAAACTGAAAATACGCCATATGTGTCACGCGGCTCGTAATAACTCAATAAAGAGAATAGATACGACGCTGTGTAATACATTGCATTGGATTCAGCGGAATAATTAACAAGCCGCTACCGTGACGAATTTGCTGTGAGTACACGATAAATCTAATATTGTTCGAATTATTTGTGCCTGTCAGATCTAACTGAAATCGCCTTAACCATCGTGCTGATCCCTTGCGATTTTCTACACTGAATAATAAATATTTAGACTATTAAATGAAAATGATCACGCGGTAGCGGCACGTAAATAATTCAACAGGACCGATTAAAATTTATTTTAACGAATTGAAGTAAGCCTTCTAAATACGAACCTACTAATTTCAATAATTTTTTTCCAACTTCCAACAAAGATAAAAGACGCATCTTAGATATATGTATGTATATCAGAATCAATCCTCCTTCCGCTCCGAATTATCTTGACCGAGACGTCCCTACACCTCATCCCATGCAACCATCTCTTCTCTCACCTACTTCGCATACCACGCGTGCCTCTTCTCGCGTGAATCGGGGTCCCGTATAGCTTGCGGCGACCGCTGCGGTTGCCCACTTTTCCACGGGTCTCGTGCGATTTCCCACACTCCCTCGATCGTGTTCCTCCTCGGGAGCTTTTGATTTCTACGCTCCTTCTTCGATCATTTTACGACGGCCGAAGTCTCCGCTCCTCGACGTGGCCGTCGCGCGTTTTCCGAAGATCCGCGGCCTGCAGCGTCCGGAAGAGAGGAGCCGCATTTCCATCTCGCGCGCAACTGCAGCGCCCGCGGGCTGCAATTGTAAACCGCGCGGCTCGAACGTTCGCGCGCGCGCTACCGCGTAAGATTTATCGAGGCGAGCGTGTGAATTTGGACGGCGGTCAAACAAGTTTCTCGTTCGGCGTGGGAAAACGTGGCGGACGCGACCCCTTTACGTACGCGCAGTCGCAATGCAGGTTGCATTATTTGATATTCCGCTCTCGAACGAGCGTTATGGTCGTTACGCGTTACGTGGCGTTTATGCGCGCTTACTTTTTAGACAAGGACGGCCCGCGCTTCTGTTACCGGGCTGGAGCGAAACAGCAGCCGTGTGGCGTAAGAAGAAAAAGAGATAGCGCGAGAGGGGGGCGGAGAGAGGGTCATAGGTTGCCGACTAGTCGCTCAAGGATAACTCAACCATTGTTGCAGCCGACTCTGTGTCTTTCCTCGGAGCGAATAACGCGTGCGGCAGTCGCGAGTCGATTCGTGATTGTGCATTTGAAATATGGGTCGAACGGGATGAACCAATCGCTCGCAGATTTCATCGTCGACATTTATTCGTCCCAAAATATTCGGTCGGTTGTATGTTCATTGCTGCCACACTCTGACAGTTGATATTTTACGTGGGGAATGCCCGTTCATTTCTATAAAGGGAGAGGGAGGGAGGGAAGTTGTAATTTCAGTCGTTCAAGGATACGTCTCGACTGCACACCCGTTAAATAATCGATCACCGAGACGAGCCCGTATGATGGAATGCGGATTGAGCCACGGTGATTCATGAATTTGGAGCATTCGATTGTTTTCGAGCGATTGATAAAATAAATTGAGGAAGGCTTCTTAAGCTGTCGAATTCGTATTTGAGACGTCGGGATTAGTATGCCTTAAGATTGGCTAGAGAATGACTGCTCTTATATTTTGGAGGTCGCTCTATGCAAAAGCGATGTTTGCTCGGTCGTCTCTTCGGAAGAAAGTTGCTACACTTAACTTCTAGGCGAATCGTTGGATCTAGAATTATTTGCATAGCGGCATTGGATTCCTAGACCCCGAAAACGTAGGAAACGACACCCCTTGAGCCGCCTTGTGACACTTCGTTACGGAAAGTTGCACTGCCCATGAGTCCCAGCATCCAGTTTTGGTCCAGAGCGCCGGGGAAGGGGTGGGTCGACTCGGTAGTCGTTTCCTACCTTTTCGAGGGCTGGGAACCAAATGCCGCCGCGAAAAAAGTTCTAGCTCCATTCGCATAGAAGTTGCATGCGGTGACTTTTAAGTAAGAAGAATACCGACGAAATTATCGACGTTTTTGCGTACAGCAATCATTGAAGCGTGAGAGAAGTTAATCTCAAAGCGATCTAAGGGAGTAATTAGTTTATACGAAGTTATCCCCACATTTTTCGAAACTCCCGAATTCAAGAAAATCAATAATGAACTATAATGAAGAGGGATTAATGATTCTTAAGAGACAGAGAGTACATAAATAAATCTTAAAAGCAAAAACAGAAATCGGATGTTTCTAAACTCGAAACAGATTTTTCTCCTTGTGTGTGTAAATATATCGACGAACTGTGATTTATAATTATCGGATTATACAATAGGATAGAGCAGTAAAGATAAGAAATAGTGTAGAAGAACGAGTCTCGAACAAAAAGATGTTTCGAATAATCGACGCCAATCGCTCAAGGTTTTGTCGTCGACCATTGATCGTAGCTTCTTTTCATCGGGTTTTCTCTTCGGATACCCTCACTGTCACCACTCCGCTATGCTCTAGGCAGTACAATAGCACTTATCTTTTTACCCCGTGGGCTCCAGCTTCTACGAACCAAGGGTTATCGCGTCAGGAAATATCCGCACCATAACGCAACGCGGATCGACGCGTGGCGAACCGTAAATCGGGAATGTGGGTCGGCCTTTGTGCGTATTTGTGCGTGTGCCTCTGTACTGTACACCGCGAACCAGCAGAATAAACGGTACCGGTAGTGGTTTTGTCGGGAACCTTCCCGCTGCACGCGTAAGGTGCAGCTACCTTCGGTTTAAAGGATGCAAAACTTATGTTACACCGTAAATAAATATAGAGCGACGAGAAAAAATTTTTTCTCAATCGAATTCTGCATTTTATGCTCTTGAAAATCGTTCCTCCCCTTTTTTGATACACGCATGTAAGCATTTCTCCCAAACTTACATAAAAATTCAGTTGGAATCTCGAGTGTAAACATATTATTCAAGTATCGAAATGAGTTTTTTAATCAGTCTATTTAAAATTCACTCGAGACTTTCTCGAATCTAAAATGTCAATTATATTTATTACGGTATATTAACATGGATTTATTTTGTTGTATACTTGTTTCTTCTCAAACGCAATGCCCTTTGTATGATTGATCCACGATTCTAAAAAAAATTCAATTGGTACACCACAGCATTAACCGTTCGCTCTTGACGAAACCGGACGTTCACGCGTGATACACGTATGGCGATATCAGCTTCGCGGAACGAAGGAGACGATATCCGGCCTCTCCCCTTCCCCGAACCGTTTCTAATCCAACAGTGGTAGTCCCATACATACGACGCGAGAAATTCGAGGCACTTCACGCGACTCGATTACCTGTACGTCGTCGTGCCACGAGCGGAAATGTCGCGGCATCTAGCCAAGCGTAGAAGGTGGACTGGGCGAAGGCAGACGTAGTGAAGCAGAGACGAGGCGTGGAACGACCTTATCTCGAACTTTTTTTTTTCGTTTCGACCGACGACGGGGGAATTTTCTTCATACCGCGCGTTGCAAGGCCGTCACTCGTGACTGACAATGCGCTATGCGCGAGAGTGCTCCAATCTTGCGCTAATCCGATCTAACGATTGCATAGATCGGGAGATACGCCCGAACGAGTCTTTTGGCCCGAGATTTACATATCAACGAAACACGCGCCGAAAGAAATAATTATGTAGTAGATGCGACAAGAATTATTATGTTTTGCTCGGTGTAAAATGCTAATTTAATAATTGTTACGTGTAATTTATATAAACGGTATATTTTTAATCATTCAGCCAATGAGTTTGAGTGGAAAACTTTATGACTTTCTCAGGCTCTTTTTACCTACAATTAGTCTTTATATCGCAGGAAATTGTAATCTGAAAAACTCCATCGAGTTCATTGATCCGTTAGCGTCTATCGGACTGAAAAATATAGTGTGGTCAATTTAACCAAAATCTTGGGGACGATGGCCAAACCATTTGGTGAAATATGGATCCTCCATCCATTTTTTGGTTAGAATAACTAAACATTTGGTTAGAATGACTAAATATTTGGTTAAACAGCCCAGTATTTTTGTTAAAATAACTAAACGCGTTTAACTAGATGCGTTTTTTCATTTTAACCTAATTATTTATCTTGGTGCGCATATCAACGCACAAAAAAATAGAGGGGAAACGATCCCCCGGCGCTCAAAGATCGAACCTTCAGGAGAAGCGAAAGTCAGAGAGTAATAAAGTTACAGAGACAGCACTGTATACGTACATCCGATTCTCAGGGGTTTCACGTGTTCTCCCGTTTCAAAGCGTGGACGCGCCGATAGTCACGCTTGAATCGCCAGACTGATAAACAAAAACTAAACATTAGTTTCGAGACGAGACCCTCGCGTTCGAACGCGGTCAGGCAATAAGCCGCTCCTATCCACGTTTTCCCGAGCTGCTGGCGCCCCTCTCCTGTGAAGTAGACTGGTTTTCTGCCGCTATTCATGACCGATAATAATTCATCTTTCGCGGTCGCGCATAGATGATCGCGAGTTTCTAATGATTCGCGAGACGATTCGTGATGGTTTTCTTGCGCGAAGGATGTGGAAAGGCAAGGTGAAGGTGAAGGCCCCTCAGGGCTACCATACGGCGGTCGGCCTGCGGTGAGAGCCTTTCCCTTGGCGGTCGTCGCCGTCCGCCAAAAGTGGAACAAAAAGTCTCCACGGCAATCCCTTTGCGATTCTTCGAACTGTTTGAGATCGTCGAGAGTCTGATGGAGAAATCCGAACGGCTCTCGGGGAGGGGTCTTAATTTATATAGAGAAGAACTCTCGAGTTGTCCTTAAGTTTCGACCTTGAGAAGGGAATTAAGAGTTATCCTATCGAACTTTTTAAGGCCTCGTATACTGATGAAAAATGTCCCATAAAATCACTGATAGCTCGGTGTTTTATTGAAATTAGCCCAGAAAATTCGTAATTGTTTAAATCGATGCGAAAAAATATGTAAGGTAAAATCGAGCAATCGATTCCGAAGATTTCGACTATTGTCAAAAGGAATATTAATGTATGTTTACGCGCTGATTACAAGAGATCTACGTTATCAGGTCAAAATCTCAAAGGAACTATAAAATATTAGAGTGATTTATTTTATGAATGAATAAATTATTTTCTTCCTATAAAATGACCTATAACTCGGTGTTCCCCTTTAAGATTTATTCACTAGTGAACATACGATCGCTTTTAACGTTTATCGCTAGCCTATCCTTTGCCGTGTTTTCGCGTGAAAAAATCTTCCAATTCATTTTTCTGAATGGCCGAGTCGATTGAATCATAAAGCACGACTTTTCGAATTAGCTACATACACTCACGGGACCCGATGAAAGATGAGGAATCGGACAGAAAAAAATCTAACTTTATGACGATTTCATAATCTGATCGTAGGTCAACAAAAAATCCGAACTCTCTCTCGCTCTGAGCATTTCTTTTTACGGCGTTCACACATCCATCTACCCGTTATGTTAAGGTTTCACTTTTCGATCGCCTCGCCTCGGGAGTTCTCTTTTCGTATAACCTCTCGTTTCTTTTTCTCTCGCGGAAAGGAACATCGTGACTCCGGGGCGAGGTCTCCTCCGCACACATCCTCTTCCGGACGCGCGCGAGAGCAGGTGCCAGATGCGCGAGCGATTTCTTCAGCTCGGCCGAGAGAGAAAGTTCTCGCCCGTGGGACGGCTCCTCCGGTCGCGATATTAATTGCCGAGAATTTCGCGAGTTCGTTATCCCCGTGACCCCGACATTCGACGACGGGAGGGATACGTGATCGGAAGTGGGGGGCGAGAAATCACCCCGATTATATACATCTTCGATTCGACTCCTCTCACTCGACTTTTGACTCCTTTTCTTCTCCGAGAAGAGGAGTCGAACTCTCGAATATCTCGACGCCTTACCGACGATGTGCAATTTTTTCCCCTCAGATGGACGAAATTCGAAGCAAAACCCGAGAAATCGAGAAGCTGGAGAAGCTCGTGCAGGAGGGCTCTCAGATGCACCGGAGACTGCAAACGAAGGAGAACGACCTGGTGAGTATTCCTAGAAATTTCCGTAAGGGAGATAGAGAGAGAGAGAAAAATTCTCGATCGCTCGCTCGGGACGATGACTCGGAGCCGCACGCCGCGCCACTCCCGCACCGGGTCCGCCGCTCGCTCGGACTACAGTGGCTCTCGTGAAAGCTCTAGGGACAAATAAGTGTACTTAAGGCGGTATCGGGCCGGCGCGATAACGTGAAACGTCTGGTGTCCCCCACCCAATCCACTCTGTCAAAGTCCCCGATAGGTACCTACTCGGCGCACCTCGCCGTGCCAACTTCTCCCGTTGCGGAACTCTCACAACGGTTTCTTTAAAAGGCAACCGGCCGATATCGCCGACGAATATTATTGATGCCCGCTTTCACGATACTCGCGCGCCATTATAACGTCCCCCCGGCGACGTGCGCCGCGAGAAGGTGCGCGCTGGAAGCCGCAGAAAAGCCCGTCCGCGCGAGTAGAAGCGGAATGTCGAGGGCGGACATGACTATCGGGAGACGCGCGCGGGGATAATCCCGTCGTCGATGTCTCGAGCGCGCGCGTGCCTCTTAAGAGGGTATTTAGAGTGGTTGAATGTTTTCGGAAGGAACGATCGTGTCATCGAGCCTCGTAATGAAGAACGTGTCGCGGCGTTTAAAAGGTCGAACTGTACCAGTATACATGGGTGATGCTCCTCTGGAATTTTAAGGTCCCGGGGTAGGAGAGGGGCGTCTAACCGTGTGTGTTGGAATGCGGCAAATGAATATCATATATATATTCGAAGTTTTATATAAAGGGCGAAATGGGATTCGTACTCTGGAGTTAATGGGTAACGTGGTTGTCTTTCGTCAGGCGCTGCTGGAGTGGGTTGTGCAGCACCTGTTGGAAGACGAACATCGAAATTAAATTACTACTAAACATAAAGTACTATAGGATAAAAGCGGGATAAAGTTGAGGTGCGAATTCAGGGTCGATTATTTTGAAAATGATTAAAGGTATCGAAAAAAAGTTTAAACAAAACATGTTTGTCTATGTTTTTACTATAAAAAAGTTGCTTTTGATATTTCACATATCTTCATTGCGTTTTGAGATAATCGCGTTTGAAGTTAAATTGAAACTGGGAGCGGTTATCTTTTTTTTGTTTTCTATTATATATTTTGTAAAATGAAACTTCTCTATAGTAGCCATCCACTCCGCAGCGAGAGGACTGAAGTAGGAACGATCCACCGTAGCACAGAAAAGGCATTAGCCTGATGCATCGATACCATCCAACATGAAACGTACCATCCACTACACTGAAGGAAAAGGTCTAGTTGAATGTGAACCTATTTAATAGAAAAATGTATTCGAGATAAATAGAAATTTATTCAAATCGAACAAAAATCTATTTGAATTTTTAAAATGTTTTGTGCATATCTTTTTAATCGAATGCGAACCTAGTAGAACATTTATTTAATTACAAAACTTTTATTCGATGTGAATAAATTCCTATTACACTCAGATACATTTTTCTATTAGATTCGTATTCAACTAGACCTTTTCCCAGGGCATAGCCACGCCTCTAAATGCAACGTCTCTAAAGTAGCAGTCCATCCGTAACTGGGTACCTACTTCGGAGAGATTTCACTGTAGCTCCAGTGTCTCATTGTCCGTAAAATATAATACAATTGTCGTTACGAGAAAAAATGTCTTTCGTTTCATTTCTAGACGTTTCTCTCTTATTGAGCGATCATTATCGGTGTCACTCGCTTCGGCTTCTAGAGTGCTACAACCCCTCGAGCCATCGTTTGGTTCGCTCTCGAGAGAACCCTCGATATCCCGTAGATATCCCGACACGGGGAAGCGATGTCGACCGAGGAGCAGGTACATCCTCCCGTCCGTCCCTCTCAGGAACAATCGACTCCCTCGTATCTCTCAGGCGTACCGTAATTTTCGAGTGCAGTAACCTCCGCGGCTTATCTATCACGGAGTCGTCGGACTTCGCTCCGGGTGTATAACGCTTCCAAAAGGAAAAAAAACGATAATCGTCCTTAGTAACTATGCGAGTAAACAATCCAGAAGGCCCGACGATGCGAGACTCTTCTTGGACCACCCGCTTCGGAGGTCACGTTACTGTAGATACACTCATGAGAGGTGCCGAGTGAACCTCGGTTTATTTTATTCCTCTCATTCATACAGTGGCATTAAAATCTGAATATACAGTGAAACGCCTATATAGAGAAAAAAAATTAGTTGAATCTATTGAAAATTACTTGTGGGGTTGCAAGTAATTATTTATTTATATCAATGAAATATTTTAATACATCAATTAGATATCGCTCCCTTACAATTATGTGAAATAATATGTAATTGCAAGGAAGAAATATTTAATTAATATGAAAAAAGAGCAAATTAATGTAAATAAATAATTACTTACGATCCCGCATGTAATTATTAGTAAAAATTCAAATAATTCTTTTTCTCTGTGTATTATTTCGCTGTTCGGTTATTTTGCCATCCTCTACTTCCCTGCCGTCATTACGATTTTTTGCAGTGAGGGGAACCGAAATTGGTACGTTTCCCTCCCTCAAATGGAGTCGTATTAGGGGTAGCGCGATAGCGGCGGGAACTTCTCAGATTGAAATATGCGAGACTCCACTATGCATCGTTTCATTAAAATGCAACGTGACCGAACGATTTTGATTAAATCAAAAGATAAAAGGTCGATGAACAAATTTACTATACTATTACGATAACTAGGGACTATAATACAACGTACAAATTATTCTCATGCAGAATAAGAGTGGAGTAAACGCTCCAGTTGAAGTGCAAATTCAAAATCGATTATCTTGAAACTCACTGGACACTGAAAAAAAAAGTTTACATAAAAAATATTTGCCTATATTTTTGCTACGAAAAAGCTGCTTCTAATTTTTCACGTAAATATATCCACCGAGTTTTGCGATATTCATCTTCAAAGTGAAACAGAAACTGGGACGTTTATCCCACTTTTCCCCTACCTTACGTTACAATCTCTTTGATACCTGTCGTAAAACTGCAGACGAGTGGTAATAATATTCTTCGTGGGACGAAGTATAGTTTGCGGTTACCATAAAACTGAGGTAATTTTTGCCATAAATTTGTCCCCGTCAGAATTTAAATATCGACTGTCAACCGCCATTTTATAGACATACCCGACGTACCTATATATATAATTAATTTTTGCAACACTTCCATTCGAATCCTCCAAAATCATCCGCAAAAGGCTATCGAAGATGAACCTCGCGGTTTCTCTTATCTCTCCGTTTTTTCCTGGTCCATCAGAAATGACGACGCGTCTCGGATAAACGAACGAGCATCTCTTCCCCGTTCATCCCGACCACTTAAAACCCGAACATGAATATTCATGCCCCCTTTCGGTGACCTACGAACATGTCGTTTCCCCGAATAAACTATCCTCCCCCCATCTCTCCCCTGCCGCAAGAAACACGACTTTTTCCTTCGCACCTCCCGCCCGTACAACGCCGACAATAAACCTCTCTATACGTGGAAACGAATCCGAGCCGCGGCTCGCCTTCGCCGCCTTAAGTTCGCACCTACTCGCTTCGCCGTACCGTTAGAAAAGTAATAATCACGGGGACATACATACGACGTTCCACGAACCCCGACGGTAGAACTACGCGGGCTCTCCCGTCGACCTGACCCAGACTACTACAACGCGACCGGAGTGGCGCGATAACTTCATTAAAATACAATTCCCCCTTAACAAAGATAGGTACCGGGCTCCGCTTCCTTCCTGTCGGCACGGTATGTGTTCAACACGCATGGACGAACCTACGTGCAGGCACGCGGTCGCGGATGAGCGATAAATGATTTGGAATATGATATCAAACGTCGACTATACATATATATACGCTGAAAATGGCCAGTGACTTTTTGTGCAGGGACAAAAAAATACTTGAAGATCGTACTTCAAGTTATATGAGAATTGTTTACGCGCAAATGGAATTTTTACGCTCGCCTGTTGAAAAAGATGCTTATTAAAATTTTGGTGTTACATCTGTAACATTTCTGTACCTCAGAACCAGACGAACGTAAGTCCAAAAACAGATATTTTCCGGTTATTAACGTTTTGCACGTAGAATTTTATTCTCCGTAACCATAACAACGTATGCCCTTTAGAAAATTATCCTTTAAAATTAAGCTCGGTTATGAGAGCGTAAGTCCTAAGATTTATTCGAGCCAGATACATTTTTTTTTCACTTTTACTGGGCTCCTAGAAAGTTGACGGAATGTGACTTACGTCCATCTGGTTCTGAGGTACAGATTTTAGTATGATATTTTAACATAATCCACTTTGACTCATCATTTGTATAGATATTTCTGTAGAGACAAAAAGCAGTTACGTTAACTCATGTTAATGTAATGTTAATATACAGAAGAACCATTCAAGTTGTAGGAAATAGATAATCGAATGGGGTCGTATTACTATTTGACACAGAAGCTTTTAGTTAAATTAACATAAAAAATTTATGTGGCTCCCTTGGAACATGTGGAGTGTATTAAATTTATTTCAGATTATCCTACTGTGTATGGAAATAAATTCTTGGTTCACGTATGATTATGTTGATTGCTGGTATTTCCCAAAAAAATAATAGTTAAAATGGATACTATTATTTGACATCCTGTAATGTATCTACGTAGGTGAAGTTGTAAAAGTATTGGCACCGGAAGTTCATTTGGTATAGGGTCAAGCGGAATATCTATATGCCAATAACGTACAGGGTTATATGTATGTCGAATTGCATATTCGATTACCGTTATCAAATTAAGGCGCCAATATAATTTCAAACTATTAGAGCAGTAGTAATCTTCACTTGAAACAAAAACCATATTGAAAAATATAAAAACTCATTGCACATAATTAAAAATACTTGAGATGAGAAATCCATTAATCCTTATTTCTCATACACACAATCAGCAAATAATCAGCACTAGTTTTTTTATAATTATAGCATGTAATATGTTTTTAGTTTCAGCACATAGAAACAGTTATTATCAAATTTATTTAAAAAAGTGCCGATTATCAAATTCAAACAGTCGTCACGATTACGTTCAATATTCACCGCGCACTGAACGCCGACCACGAAACTGCATCCCATCTCGTTAGTTTAGCTGGACGCACGAATGTAGTCTCGGTCCAGGCAGGCTAATAGGCGCGGTGGGGGTGGAGACGGCGTTGGCCGGGACGCCGTTTACGTCGTACGCGAAAGGAAGGAAAGGATGTGCCCGCGGGTAGTGGAAGGCCACGATCGTACCGATTCGGTTCAGTCTTGTCTAGACTTCGAAAGAGTGCGCACGCTCGCATGTAGCCGTCTACCTGCATTGCCGCGCGCGCGAATCAGTATCGCTTTCGACGGTATTTCACGCGTCGCGCTGTATCGTTCTCGTTCGTCACGGGGGAAGTGTCAGAGACTCGAAGAGGTGCCGCTGAACTCGTCTGCTCCCGAGCGCAGGGTCCTCCCTCGCGTTATATGAGTCGTTGTCCGAGTCTACGCGCACCTGATGGGGTTCGCGTGGAACGAGGTAAGGGTTGTTTTCAGAATTCTTTGATTTCACATTAACGTTACTTTCGTTAACTCGGCGACTGTATGTGGAATTATGATTCGATCCATTAGACTTTAAGTTAAGCAGAAAAATCTTTACTGACTTGAAACAAACAATTTATTAATTTAAAATTGTATTTTTGGAAATTGCGGCCGAGAGGATTAGACCGTTGGAGCCAGGGTGTAAATCAATTTGGCCTTGACGTCGACAAAGAGATCTTCTAATTTTCAAACTCCATCATCGCGATCGATTTTGCATTTCAACGAAAGGTGTAATTACGATATACAGGATTTTACAGTTATGAGGTTTGTACGGGGCGTGACTTAACTTGGTCAATTTTTATCCCTCCAACTAATAATAATGACAAGGCTTCATTGCACCGAGGGAAAAGGTCTAATTGAGCACGAACCTAGTAGAAAAATCGATTTGAGATGAATAAGAATTTATTCACATCGAATAAAAGTCTATTTGAATTAAATAAATGTTTTGCATATCTTTCTAATTAAGTACGAACCTAGTAGAATGCTTATTTAGTTCAAATAGATTTTTGTTCGATGTGAATAAATTCCTATTCATGTCAAATAAACTTTCCCACTAGGTTCGTATTCGATTAGACCTTTTCCCAGGGTGTATTCAGTGAGATAGGTACTCACCATAACCAGACGATACAGTCTCATCATTAGTCGGCTGGTCCAATATCGACTGGACGAAGCCACGCCCCATACGAACCGCCCAACTGTGACACCCTCTATACAAGGTGATACACTTCATACTTCGCAATAAATCGGTTGCGTGGTTGCTTTCCACAGGCGCTGTATTACCCAAATCCTGTGAAGCGTGAATCGTATCACCTTGTACATTTCTGTGGGAACTCGTCGGCTGTGTGTGTGTGTGTGTGTGTGTGTGTTCGTTTGATATATATTTCCCGGCTTGGAAACTCGCCGGGGCTTATCAGGGCCAGACAACTGGTTGCCGCGGGCGATTGCAAGCACGCGCGCCGATTTTTAAAAATCGAGAATCCGGTCGCGCGGGCGCCCGCCGCCTCGAATCGGCTGCGACTTTCACTGAAGCCGATAATAGGTCTCCTAGAACGCGTCCCGATCCTCCATCGAGATCGAGGAATGTTTCCCGACGTCGCGTAGACAAATTTCGAAAATCGGCACGCCTTCGTACTCGCTGCACCCTTTGTTTAACTCTCCGCGCTGCATCCAAACGAACCTCGCAGGCAACGTCGACACACTGACCTTTCCTTTTTGCTTCCGAGCCGGGCACGTATACCTACGTACAAGAGAGAGATCCAATCTAAAAGGCAGAGGCTCGCTCACGATCGGTCCTTGCGCAACGAGGACCCGCGAACGAATTCTCCTTTCGCGTGCTACTCTCCCCCTCCCCCTGCCGCCAGGACCACGACCTCCTCTTCTCGCGGGGCACGTTTCGCTCCCTCGCGAAAACACGGCGATGGTCAGCGATCGATAACGATAATGTGATACTTTCATGATTTTTTTTATTTTCTTTTCCATTCCGTACACTGAGAAAAAGAAAAAGATTAAAATTTATTCTGCTAGAAGGATAATCTGAGTACGAAAGGTAAAACCGATAAAAAATTATCTTTCCAGGGTATAAAATTTAACTCTTCCTTATAGAATAATTTTCGATCTACTTAACCTTCCGTACTCAGATTATCCTCTTCTAACAGAATAATTTTTAATCTTCTTTTTTCTCAGTATACGGTATTCGAACACTGCAACACTGTAAAAAATATTTTAAAGTCATTCTTTGACCCAAGAAACTAGTGACAGAATTTCATTGACCGCGAGCTGAAAAAGAGCCTGTATAGTGTCATGCCACGATGCTTTTCTCCCCTCTCCCTCTCTCTCTCTCTCTCTCTCTCTCCATAGGTACATCTTTGCATTCATTTTCCATTCACCGGATAACGGCCTGCGTACGGAGACATACCATGTCGGACTATAGTGAGAAAATCATAGACAGAGCGAGATGTTGTGACAGACTTTAGGCTGCGCTTCATTAGCACTCAACATTCCGGTCACATGTAAGCCACTTGTTGACTTTCTTCAAAAAAATATATAGGAAGAACTAGGCTAGGAAGAAATGAAAGAAAAGGAGGAAGGGAAAATGACGTATTATAAATACGTATTTCTGCAACATCGTCGATGACCTACGTTGCCAGGTGTCATCGAATGTATCACAGACGACGCGTCCGGTCCGCGTGCTCCCATATAAGTCCGTCGCGCCGTGAGTCACCGTAAAGAGCTTCTCCAGCGAAGCGCGATGTGGGGGCAAGGACCATAACGCGAAAATAGTCGACTACGTTTACGAATCTTGTGGTGTAGGCAATTTTCTCTCTCTCTCATTTTACCTCCGTAGAGGTGTGTGTAGGTTGTGTTCGTATGTAATATGAATATGTACCTATCCCCCGGACCCCCCCCCCCCCCCCGCGTCCTCGTTCGCGGTACTGCGCGCCAGGAATGAATCTTAACGGCAAGAGGCAGAAACGGAGAGAAAAATCGACCTGATTTCTTCCTCGAAGAGGGGCTCGAATACCTAATATAGAAGAGGTTACCTAAGTCTCGTTGCTGCAATGGGTGCAGTATGCAACTGCCATGTCCGACGTAGCGTTTCATTTATTGTCACGGGGTTTAAGTGGAAAGGGTTACTCGAGTCTCAATTATTACAAGGAGCGCAATATGCAATTCCGTTTTTGCGTACAAAATATTCATATTTTCATTTTAAATGCATAATCTATTTACATATAGAACATCCCACGCCACTTTAACTGTCAAAAAATTAATATTTACTTGTCAAACGTGAAAAAAGACAGGTTCCGTTGATAGTGCTTGGCCTCAATAAACAAAAAATTAAGAGAGAAAACGTCAGAATTACTCCGTGATTTACAGGAGGAAAAAAATTTATGAAAAAATTGAATTGCCATCCTATGTGCTACATTTCATTTATTATCACATGGACGAAGGGTGAATCTTGCTTAGGAAAAAAGAATTGCAATCTTGTTTATTAAATAATGGAATGTCTTGAGTGATATTAATTGAACAACCTATTGAATGATGTTCCATTCCAATAGAAAACTCATTAATATTACAGTATATCAAAGCTATCTGGATAAAACGATGATAATTTGTTCATAAATCAAAAAAGAAATAAGAAGTATTTTCGAAAAAGAAAAACTATCCCACTGATAAAATGAAGTTTGAAGAATCCTCATGTCTAAATGAAGAATTCAACCTGCGCCGTTTAGAGATGACGGTAAAAAACGGAACGAAAAACGGTAAATCCTTATTAAATCCCACTAGAGCGCCGCAAATTGGGATATGATCTCGAGCGACAAAACGCGAGATGGAAGAAAGTTCTCCGCAACTCTTCCCCGACCGACTCTAATCGCTCTTCGCCATGCCCGTCCGTCAACTCTCGTCAAATTTCGCGAGAAAAGAATCTCAGCGTTCCGCAAAACGTCTTTCGAAGGCTTTTCAACGCGACGAATAATAATAATCGAACGTCGAGCTCTACATTTTTTGCCGAGCGCCGCCGAATCGCGCCATCCGACTTCCGGCCCCCGTCGGAGCGCGTAAGAATGAAATCGGAGAAAAGCAAACGGAGCCGTAACACATTCGCCGGGCGGATCCAGGCCAGCGCGTTTCCCGCGCCGTGATTCTTCCGCGGAAGAAGCGACCGACGCACGCGCCACTCTTTTACATACGCTGGAAAACGTAACGCGCGCTCCGCATGTCGATCGCGCGACCGATCGGTCACGGTGATGGCCGAGGGCCAACTCGCGAGGGTTTCCACTCTTGTTGAAATCTCGATCGCGCCTGGGAAGCGAGGTCAGTGACTGCGGCGGCTCTAGGCGCGAGAACTGCCGTTTAGCCGAGGCGAGCCGCGCGCGGCGAATGGTCCGCAGGCGGCACCGTTTTCTCTCAGCCGTATGTCCGAGATAGCGCGCCCCGCGGCCGGAATACGTTTGCGGAAACTTCATTTCTTTTTTTGCGAGGGAATTCCTGCCAATCTGATTTCGAGTGCTTAATCCATGCCGCGAGATATCGATTATGAGTTATCTCACAGCCGGTTCCGGTGTCTTACGCGATCGTCACCGACACGTTTATCAAAAACACGAGAGAAACGTTTAAAATGTATGCAAATTAGTCTTTAGTACGCAATAAAAGTCTGCGAGAATTCTTCTCGTGTTTTTTTTTTTTTTCATCTATTACGACGCTCTGTAGGAAATTGAAAGTAAACGGCTTTGGACGTAAGGCTTGTTAGAGAGTGAAAAGGGAATACATAAAAAATAATTGTAGTAACTGAAGGAAAATTTTAGTATCGATTACATATTATACATAGATGTACCAGTAAGGATTCGACAATTTATAGTCAAATAACTGTAGCGGTTCGAATTACCAATGATGAAAGTCACTAAAAATTTGATAACTCTTACCAAGGACTCAGTAAGAATTACTATCAATTCGTAACAAAAGATTTGCTCTCAGCAGGAAAGTGCAGAGGCGAATTGATGGAGAATTTTACATTTTCGACCCATTTGTAATAATTATAGATATACTATAGCAGGGAGAAATGAGCCCAAAAAGTATAGGCGACGAGAAGAAACCTGATAAGTAATTGAATCTTCCATGCCACAGCAAACAGATGCAGTGTGGAAAATATATGTAGTAAATTTAAAAACCTTTTTAACAGTGCAGTCCTATTATGAGTTCACAAACACTTCTAATAATTCAATAAAGAAGACGATGCACGAGTAAGATAGTATATAGTGACAATGACCATCGTTCCGCGTGCCTCGACTGTAAGTGTTAGCGAACTCTTAAAGACGGAGGCGCGCGGCATGCATATTGATCTCGACCATGAATTGCTATCGATTATTCTGAAATCATCGGCTGGCAGTCGTACGTGTGTCGCGGAGACACGTGTCTTCTGGCGTACGTGATTGCAAGATTCGTTCGAGTGATTTTGGAGGTGCTATTTTAAATTTCAATGTACGCGGATAAAATGATTTTGCAGTCCTAGCAAAACTGGGTTTTACCGACAAAGAATATTTTATTATCACGTCAAAAATATTATGTGTGGCGGCAAAAGATAATATATATCAAATAATAGTACAAATATTAGCCGGGATAGTGAATATTTTTATTGAACAAATTTCACTGCGATTGCAGTTACATTTGCTACCATCGGACGTACATTTTGCTGCCACAGATGATACTTTTGTCGTGATAGCAAAAAGTTCGCAGCAAAACCTAATTTTGCTGAGATTACAAAATCCATTTTTCCTGTGTAATATCATTAAATAAAAAGAAGAAGAATAAAAAAATTTTTTTAAAATAACGTAGCTTCACTCTTTCACGACATTGCAAACTCGAGAGGTCAAAGGGGTCAACGCCTGGACGTCGGCCGTTGAATAGTGCAGTTTCGCGGTATAGTTCAATAAGTGTTACACATCCATAAATCTTCCATCAAAAACGGCAGTCAGTTTCTAAATGCTGGCGCCCCTGTGTGAAAAGCCGGCCGATCATTCGACGGGCTGCGGTTGCCTTCCGTCGACAACCGACCAGTGGCCAATAGGAGCAAAATCCTTCGCAACCTGCCGACTGACGTTATTGATCAACGAATAACCGGTAACCGCAACCGTCAAAACACAGTCTGATACACCTATTAAAGAACGCATTTTCGGTGATGTTTTTATCATCCACTTCCTCGATGAGTCGCCAGGGACGCGGCTAGTTGGCTGACATGGGACAGTTACGTTGTTCTCGCAACAACCCCATTCGACGGTAGAATGTGACGTGCCACCGAGACTCAACCACATGAAAAAAAAACCAACAATTTTTACCGCTTCATCCAATAGTGCTGAAACTCTTGCTCATTTTCAAAAATGTGTACAGAGTGACAGCAGTAAATAAAAATGTCTCCTCGGTACAAATTCTTGAAAATGAACTCGAATCCCAGCGCTACTGGATGAGGCAGTAAAAATTGCTAGTCTTTTTTTTTCCGTGCAGCGTGGGAGATTGAACTGTATAATCAAAGGGATCGTCGTCATTAGCGTTGATGTAATTAATGGAATAAAATGAACTGAAACAGTTTGAACGACTGCGCGGATGGGAGAGGTGTGCAGCCGCGCGATAAATGCGGGAAATAACAACGCGCGCGGTGGAAGCGCGTCAGTTTCTTTCGCACACGGCGAACTTCCCGTTTCCCATTGAGTAATCCACGCGAGTGCAGATTACTTCGCGCGAATACGAGAACGTGGCTGTGCTTCTAATACGACCGCAACTCTAAACGAGAGAGGAAGAAAGTATTTACGTACACGTATAGCTGCTAGTATCTATGTATGTAAAATCCAGCGTATACAGAAAGAGCTCGTCATCTTAGACATTAATATTCCTATAGATGACTTTAGAAATCAGTCACTTTCACGAGGTGACCAAGGTCATTGGAAAAAAAAAATGCCACTAATGTGCGAAGACTGCGGATGGCATGTACTGTATTCAAAATTTGTATTAAATTTAATACCAATTTTTATCGCGGTATAGAACATTTCCAGTAAAAAGTTTGTCTTCCCTCGCAGAAACGATGAAAGCTCATGGCTCTCAATAATGAATTGTAGAGTGGCGGGGCTAATTGACCCAAATGCCAAAAGCATTTTTCCCAGGAAAATAAGAAAAACTGCCCATCAGTGAAACCAATCTGACGTTTGACCACCTTTTGACGGCTTATACAGCGAAAAGGAAAGCGCATTAGCACTTAAATCATATAGCTCTGCTATGCATTGGCCTTGGCGCATATATCATTTTGCAGAAAAAATCCGAAATCATGGAATCTTGGCACTTGGATCAATTAGCCCCGCCACTCTACAATTATTTCAAACTAATCCACTTTGCATATTATTTCTATATAAATCATTCCTTCGAATATTCCAAACTAATCCGTCGCTGCAAAAAACCCATATATATCAGTCGACAAATCCAATTCCAGTCTTTCTTACATTAGAAGTTGTATGCATATAGGTACGTCGCGTATATACTCGACCAATCAAACTATACAACACGATCCGACGCGCGTATAATACCCGGCAGACATAAAGAGCTTGCAATCTCAGCTGTAAATATTCCCACAGGTGGTTTTACAACTCAATATCCACTTTCTCGTGATACACCTATCGTATCCCAATCGTAAACTCGCGCGATCCGTCCGAGACTCCGCGGTTCCACGGTCATCTCGGAAACAACCTTCGCGTACCTGCGCGCATACTTCGATGAAAGGCGATACAGTCATTGTCGACGGGATGTTGCGGTCGGACGGGTGGAGATGCGTGGAGTTTATATATCGAGACGCGAGGAACGCGTGGGAGACCGTTCACAAACGCCGGCTCACGCGGATATCGTAATTCCACGTCGTACCTGTGATCGAGGTGCGCGTGGCGTGTAACGGCTGAGAGGCTCGAAGTGGGAGGAGCCTCGTTCTACCGTCCGCCACCAATCGCACGCTCTGTCACTCTTGTTACTGCCGAGTGGAGGGGATAAAGGGACAGCTGGCCGTCACTCCATTGAACAGTTGACGTAGACCGAGGCTCCTCCTACTCTGCGCCTCTTACGCGTTACACCCTGTATCCATTGACGGGTAACCAAAATGGCGCAATTTAAATTCTTAATCAACGTCCTACGAGTTTAACGGCGCGTAACCTCGCGGCAGTTAGACACGCGGCGAAAGCTTATAGCCTGTCTCCGGGAGCCCATTCCAGCGCCGGTGGTCGTCCCGGTAGTGCGCGAGCTTCTTCCATCGACTCTTCTTCGCGGGTTAATGACGACGCTCCACGCGCTGCACGCGGAATGAAATCAGAATCGCGAACGAGCGGATCCTTAATCGATTCGCGATCCCCGCGGCTTAATCGATGCCGCTCGATTATACCGGGAGGGGCCACTCTCCGCGCTCGGTCAGACCGCGGCGAATCGTTGGAAACGATAGAAGTCCCGCGGGGAGAGAAACGTCCGCGTTGTCGTGACTGGACGACCCGAGCGAGTTGTATTTGTTTACGGGGCGGGATTCATTATTCGTTTTATCGAAACGACTCGATGAATATTCTCCGTCGATGTACCCGTGGCTACTTCCCCCTTTGTCCCAGAGTTTTTGCCGACCCGCGCGTCGTGATGCGTATATTTAACGAGGGGCGGGAATCTCGCAAACAACTTGGTTTCGTGACTGCTCGATATATCATTGTTATTGTATTTTTAGATGCCCGTATACTTATATTTAGAAGCAGACACATAAATTTGAGATCATCCGCAATAGTCTCACGATTCGAGGAAAAATACGTCGGGGTGAGTGAAGTCACCTACTCCCAGGGGCGATTCTGGACCAATCCCGACAGCCGATGAGAGGCGAAGTGAGAGTAGGTACCGCGGTATGTATTCCGCGCGCGAAGCCGTCGGAATTGGGGCGTAGCTGCCTATGCGAGCGGGCTGCTTCGTTTGCAGTCGTGCATCGAATGCAGATGTAGAAAAGGAGAGTCCGTTCGGTGCCACTTGATCTTTCCTCGGCAGCGAGACGTAACCACGCATCGACTCTCGGCAGTGCCCCGCGTTTCTGGACTTTACGACCGTGTGAACGGGCAAAAATTGTTTGAGGAACTCGTAAAAGCGAGGAAATCGTAAGCGTCGGTTACGTTTTACTGCGAGAGGAACAGCTTCGCGTTTATTCGCGAGGTGATTCCCTCGATGCGCGTACATCTGTGTCTACTTGCGGGGAAGCAGGTAGCGCGAGGCTCCCTGTGTGAATCAGCGGTTGCAAAGAAGATTTTCACGAGTAAAGAGAGTTACGTGGCGGCGGTTACTCACGGTGCGGATAACTATTCAAAGGCGAGGCTCGCGAGACCTTCGATTAAAGGTACCGGACGGTCGGCTTATCGTGGGATTTATCGTGGGATTTATCGCCGCTCGTTATACTTTCCGAGAGTGTATGAAAGGATAAATGGTAAAAAATAATTAAAATTTATTTTACGAGAACGGATTTTTGAACGTTCGATACAATTTTATTCATTTGATACAATTAACTAATACCGCGCATTCATGACCGATTTTTCTTGGAGAATTTAATTCATAAAATAATATCGTAAAATTTTATGATTTCTGAAAATCTACTCTTACTAAATGAAAATATTTTGGTTGGTTTTTCAAAGAGAGTAATAACTTGAGTTCTCAATAATCATAACTGTTATATCCATAAGGCCACTGCATTAAAACTTGATAAGAATTTACAGTCACCCATGGGACAATCTGGAATGTCTCGCGGTATATTGATCTCAAGTACATGTCGCGTTAGATATTTATTATCTCTTCTTAAAAGCCATTTTTCTCGTTGTCTCCTCTTACGTAATACCCGCAGCCAACTTCTTCACTAGGTTATCAAAACGCTTTTATAGTAAGTGACTCGCTCGAACGTTCATATGTGTCGCCCGGCCGTTTTATAATTTATAACGCTTCAATACCCGCATGTGTCTCTCGAGAATGGTGTTCCTTTCACTCGTCCGTGTGGTTCGCCAGGTGCTCGCCACCATGGGGTCGAATGAGAATACACACGAGCGACTGAGACGCGATGCTGCACCAAATTTGGCTACGGATCGCGTATCGCGATCAAATCTACGAGAAATGACGATAAATAACGCGTAGATGTGTCGGAGTGATTCAAATATTATCAAAGAAATCGTATTTTATGCATCAATGATATCTGTCATATAATAAAACTCAATGAGGAGTAAACAAGATAAAGTAACTTTTGGTTTTTTACTGAATATCGTTTAGTATTTCATTTTCTCTAAGCTCCCAGCAAAATTCCGGAAAAATTAGGAAGAGTCAACTATATTACAAATTGAATATTTTAGTTAAATTAATTTGTTTGCAGGATTTTCGTGTCGAAATGATCGTTGAAAAAACATGAAAGGAATAAGGAAAGAAAATCTTACTTCGTATTATTTTGTAAAAAAAAAAGTGTTACCGTACACTGCACAACCAGTGTAAATTCTGTGAAATTTATAGATCTTCTGTGGCAACATTCACGGTGCACCTTTATGACCAGTGCATGCTTCTTGCCCCTGCACGGCAATTTGTGCCAACGTATACGGCGGAATGATTGACGTATGTGGGGTAGTAGTTCTCGCATGTTTCTTGCGCACACATCGTGGTACGTGTGCACTTGCTAATTTCCAACACGATTGTGGATACATTCGCGTTGCGATCGATTAAAATCTGCATGAATAGTTAAAATTACTCCTAAATACTTATAAACGCGAAAAAGCGAAAATCCGTTTATCTATTAAATTGTAATTTTGTTGCATTGTGCAATGCAATATTTCTATCACATAATTGAAACTTTAGACCGATATACCTCACCGAGCTATTCGGCGACCATAAAATGTAGATACTTTCAAATTTCTAAAAGTCCAATACACGATAATCCTCGAGAGATTTTTGAGAAAAAATATACCGGAGCATTGATAATGAAGTGGAAAATATTGGATAACCAGAAGCTGTAACTCCTAAAATGGTGTGCTACATCCGAATTCAGAAAGATAAAAAATATTCACCTATAAAATTACTTCTAATCAGTAACGAGATACCGTCCCATTATCGTCGACAGAGGATACTTCGCGGGTATACCGCAACGACACGATAAAACGTCTTCGCGTACAGTTGCACCCACTCGCGGATGGAACCTATAACATTCGAGAAGCGTTTTAACGAGACAATTTTCCTATAACTTTTAACGACTATCGCCGGGTTAACGAGAAGTTTAATCCCTACGCGTAACGATTCCGAAGGCGAGTTAGGTTCAAATTTAATTAGTTTCAATTTTCACGGTTGCATATAAAGTGTACTGCAATAACGACGAAGCGATGTAACGGCGCGCGACGTCTGCAATACGAACGACGAAAGACCGGAAAGGAGTACTTCCCACGCATCCGCGTGCAAATCATCAAGACTGCAAATACGTGGACTTTTGAAAAAAAGAATCTCGTCACTCTCAGCCTATGGCTTGTGTTGGCTGCAATAAACGGCCTCCCCTCGTGGAACTGCTCGCTCGCTCATCACAACGATGCCGAAACTGCATAGCAGCCGGAGCTAGCAGCCAGTAGGTACGGTCCGTCACTCGTCCGCCGTCGCGCGCCGTACTGTTGCCAGTAAGGTGGCAACCGTAACTACTAATCGCTGTGTAACTTCAACTGCTAGCTTCGGCGATATTATACTACGTAAGGCGACGGACGCATGACGGTCCGTATCTACTGGCTGCTAGGCTTGAGTATATCGCGACAACTCGAGACGACGTCGTCGTTCCAGGAACGAGTGTCTCGTCGTACGTACTCGGAATTGTTTGATCTTTAGAATACATCTATATCTCTCGGACGGTAAATAACGACGTTTTGCCGGTCTCACGTTTCATCAACGAAGACGCGTGGACGAGATTTCGCTCGCGCGAATTCCAATCTGCCGTCTCGTATTTTGCGCAGACGAGTAGAGGCAGCAACCGTTGAGTTTCGCGCGACAGTTGGGGGTAACCAACCGGGTGGGGGGTATTTCAACGGAGAAACGTGCCTAACCCGAAAGAATGACTAATGCAGATCCAAATGCGATGGCCGTATGCGGGAGAGAATTGCGAAGAAGGATATCTTTTGTAGAAACGTACTTTGATCGACGATTGCATTAAGCGAAGGTCATGGAGACGATCTTTCAGTGAGGTCCTTTGATGGGCGTGCCGATAAGGACGATTGTATTTTAATTTGGAGTTCTCACGTTGACTCGACGATACAACAAATGAATTTCCTCTTGAAATCTCGGATACGTGCGAGGCGAATAGAGAGATAGCGCGTTCGAGAGTGAATGCGGTTTCAGCAGTAAAACGATTATCTTTGGGAACAATGGAGATGGAGGAATCAAGACGAAAAAGTGAAGGTGCAAAAACGCGAACGCGTTAATTTTAATTTTGAGATGAATTAAAACCGGGTTTTAAAGTATTAATTAGCTTGGAATTTTAGATAAACTGACTCGTCAATTAATTTGAAATTCCAATTAATTTTGAAATAGAAACAATTGTAAAATATGTCGGCAGATTAAATATTTTAATTAACTTCAGATTTCACTTTTACCTCCTTTCTGAACTCAATTCTAGGTATAATTAGAAACGTTAAAGTAATTTAAAAAATAGATTTTATTAATAAAAATTGATAAAATGAATATATAAAGTTACTAGTACCTATTTATAATTTCGTGATCATTAAAAAAAAAGCATTTAATTACCAACTAAATGATCTTACTGTAAGCTCTACAGTTATATCCATTTCAGTAATCCAATCAGCGAATACAATTTCAGTCGTAAAACAAATGATCGTCCTTTTAAATAATAAATGGCGTGTCTAGAGGCGAGAAACCGAGGAAACTAAATCAGGACTTTGAAGGCACAAATAAAGCGGCTTGAATTCAAGCACGAGTTTTATCTTGAATAGCGGTAAACGTCTTCTATTCTCTCGCCGGGCATCCGCGATCTAATCGACGAGTGCAATTTCAGTCGCGTAGCCGATTATCTTCGCAAACAATGAACGAAGCGTCAAAGCGGACACTGAAGACATCCTCGGAGCGAGTGAGCTTCGAAGGATAGCGCGCGGACAGGCAGAACGAAAGTAAATTAATAGAGAGGCCTTCCTGTAGCGGTTATTTGACTTGTATGCTTTACAAATCGAGCATAAAAATTAATCTTCCCGCGAGAAGAGACGAGCAGTACTCAGTACACATATCCAGGGAGCATCTTAACTACTGTACACAATTAACTGTTAAATGAATCAACGGAAGCTCGTTCCTGCTTCGTTATAAACTCTGCGTCGATTAGACCTACTTATCAATCACGATCGCATAGCCTGGGAAAACGGCAGAGGTCGCCTCTGCATCCCGACTTCCTCTTCTTGATAGAAATTAACATTGAAAAACCGTTAGATCGCGTCTCTGTATCCGTGCAAAATATAATTGACAGAGAAAAAATTATAATAGCGTAACTCTCTCGTTTCTTCCTATGACTTCCCTTTCCTTTCGCTAATTAGAAAATTACATGGTAATTTCAACTTACTTTTAAAAAATACGCGAAAACAGTTTGCACGATTTTATTAGTCACCTTTTAAACTAGAAGAAAAAGGATATATATACAATTACTTATTTAATTTAATATACATTTTTATTTGTTAATACACCGTATCTTTGCTATAGCTCCGGCTGCCAGTTTCGGCATTATCGAGCGGACTCGACGGATCGTAAACGCCCTGGGGAAGCTGCGATTAGATACAAATCAAATTTGCTACCGGCCACGGCCGAGCGCGATTACTTCGAGTCTGTGTGAAAAAAGTAGGGCGAGAGACTGCGATTGAAGGATCCTTTGTTACCGCGCTCTCGCCGAGCGATAAGCATACGCGCGCTCAATTCGTCGTACAGGGAAAACGCGGACGAGATAATAGAATGCAATTTTTTGGCGAAAGTTCGCAGCTTCTCTCTTTCGTGGGACTGGTTCGATTCTGGAAGTGAAAAAAGTTATTCCGCTTCGCACTACCAACGATAAAACTCTGAAGGATCCCAGCATATCGTCGCTGTGGGAATTTAAATTAGTGAATAAGTAATTTCAATTCACGCGTAAGGACACTAACTAAAGTTAGAAAATATGGCAATACTTCTGGTTGCAACAAAAAAAAGTCATAAATATGTAAAGCCATATATGTTTTTAATGAATATATCATAAAACACTTTATCAGTAAATGTTTCTCACTGTTATATACTTAATCCGAAATTTATAAAAAAAATTGGCCAACCACGTATTAAACTTGGAAAGGAATAACTATTGTTACAGGTTTAATTCTATCAAATGTATCATGCAGTGAAGAAACAGTCATAATAAATCCAAATCGATACTCTCTTTTCTTTGTATGTAGAATTTACACATATATAACGGATTATTTTGATAATGTCGACCCGTCGTACTCGGGTCGCTACGCCGGCAGGTTTAATTGATTGACTAACCCAATACGTGAACTCGACACTGACCACCGCCCGGCTAGTTCTTTCGCTTCCGTCGATGGAATATGGGGTGAGTCCATCGACAGGAAACCGAGACCCCGATCACGTTCCGGTCGAGCATCGATCCTTAAAGGGAACACAATGAGTCCTCGAGTGGCATTCCATAAGACGAAGGTACGCTTGGTAATGGCTGTGATGATAGCGGTGAACCTGGACACCATGCCACAGTTATTACGCACTTGTCATTATAGACTCGTAGATTGCCACATTCGAAAATGGAAGCATTGTCATTTATTTAATCCAGCAGGGGGATTAAATGGAATGGGAGACGTGGCCTCGGTTTTAAAACTCATCCGAATGCATTTAAATGTTTTATATGAAGTAGTCGTATTGAAAATGTAGCTAATTATACACGGTGAAAATCTCAAGTCATCGAAAGTCTTTAATTCGCGAGATCATCTTTTAAGGTAAATTAAAAGATCGTTTGGCTCGGTTTACTCCTCCCGCGTTCCCCGAATTTGGCCGAAGGCTCTCTCTACACCTACACGGTATACCTAGGTATGATAATAACATATGTATCGTACACGCACGAAACGATCGTTCAAAAGGGAACTCCTACAGCCGGAACAGTCAGCGAAAGTGAGAGTGCAGGCATTTCATTCGAGACGTCGCCGGGGGCGTGCTTGCCTAGCTTTTAGTCGGACTAGAAGTCCGGATCGATTAGCGCTCGTAATTCGATGAAATTGATATCATCTGGACTTTTACCAGGTGTTAACGGATCTATTCCGAGTCTGGGCGTGGATTCCGCTGAACAAATAAAGCAATAGCGGATCGGCCGAGTCCCCCCACTAGATATTGAACCCGCTATTGGTTCGTGCGGTCGGTAAAGTCCACGCCCACAGATTCAAAGCAGATTTATTAAAACCCGATATAGATCAACTTTCATTAGATAAGGTTGCAATTTGATTGGCTAAAATTGTAGTCATCAATTACTCGTACTGCAAATAATTCGCATAGGAAGATGACGGGAAAGGATTAATATTTTTAGTGTCTCCCAGGAAATATACTCTCGTAAAGATTCGTCTTACTGATGAATCACACTATACAGTAATAGGAGCACAGTTCGAGGATATATGTACGAATTGCGTGGAATTAATGCGCAATGTCGCAAGAAGGAGCACATATAACGTGACGTATGGAACTTGCGAGATGAATGTGCAAGAAGAAAAGTACCTGTAAAGTACCGTATGTCGAAGTCAAACGTTAGTATACTGTGTGTGTGATGAATATATAAGATCTTTAATATATGTGTAATATACATCAAATATCATCTACTTATGTATATGAAGTTGGCCAGTTAATCAAACCTACTTTCGATCGCGAATAAATTGGACTATATTATTCGTAAACAATGATAAACAACAATACATATTACTTTCAACTTTTTAAACGAAATATCCCTAATGTGAAAGTCTGCAAATAATATAGCCGATCTGATGATAAATATTGCAGAATTGCAATCGGCATAATAATTTTTTGATTCATATCGGCAAATAAAAAATATTTCTACTTTAGCAATATTATTACTCATCAGTCATAAAATATTAGAAGGAAAAATATTACCCAATCAATTTTGATATCGTTGGAAATTATAATTAATATCATTACTATTATAGGTATGTGTATCACGATCTTGAATCACCCTGTATAACAAAGACGTAGGTGCAGTTTAGGGATGTGCAATATATGTGCGAACTGTACGAGATAAATGTGCAGTGTTGCAATGAGAAGTGCATATATAGCTGTGCAACTTGCGAGACGAATGTGCAAGATGAGAAGCGCGGGTGGGGCGTACAAAGACGCTCGCGTACAGACGAATGTACGGGTACAAGATCTATCGTATAGTGCCCGGGGTCGTGTGCGGCTTGGCGTGCACGGAATAGCCACGTAGGGCACACATACTGGCTGTTAAACACGTATAATCAGCCTAACCATAATACTTCTAAGTCTACGGTAATTTGTAAAACTAATTGTCCGTGTAATTATAGGAGGACTTTAATTGCGGGCGCGCCATTAGTTTCGAACGATGCGCCGTTATCGTCGGATTATTACACGAGCGTTATATTTAGCGCTTCTGTACCGGGTGTTCGCGAACCTGCTCCAAAACTGGGCGTAAACTGCCGAATACGGTAACCGATGGTAGAAAGATTCGGCCAACTCGTTATTGGTTCAAGTATTACGTAGAGTCTATGCCACAAGTCTCGGAACAAATCCGTGTGAACATTCATAAAAATATGTTCTTTCCACATACTCGTATGATAAAACCTTCGTCCAAATTTGGAAACTTGCAAAATTTATATCGCAGTAAAATAACCGAAAATAGCGCAAGTAGTAGGTGCGATCCGTCATACATCCGCCGCCGTACTGCTGGCGATAAGACGGCGGACGTATGACGGACTATGTCTACTGGTTGCTAGCTCCGGTATCGTCCGAAACTAAAAAGCGAAAGGAGGAATGGAATTGTATAGTCGAACGGCACTTTTTGTATGATGAATTTCTCAAAGTCTCGCCGCATAAGAAACGTAACCCTCTTTTTCTCCCGCGGAAATACCTAATCCTCTTCAACGAATAACATCGACCGAAGCGCGAGTTTTTACCGCGGATCTTGTGAAACTCAGCTGCACTCATTAGACTTGTACGTGTCTACGGGCATTCACGTTGTAAGTACTTAGATCAGTCGGGAGCCGGTCTAAAACGTGTTATTACCGGATAACCCGTCATCATCGTTTATTTAATTCACCGAATGAAATTCTCGCGCCTGTATATTTATTGACTTTTTCTACTCTGATACTCAAGAGCAAAGCTGCGTACACGCAGAGACTCGTGTTTTCACGTGGCGTTATCTCTCGTATATCGAGAAACGGGACGATGCATGTTTAGAATTAATCTGGTCCTCCTTGAGTTTACGGAGCAATGCTGTACCTGTATAAATAATGATCGCCAATCGTAGGCGCGCATTCGTATTTATTTTTATTCTTTTCAGATGCAGGAATAATTACTGTGCATTTAACGGGAACTTTTTCCACCTTGAATTTCTGGAGCACCACATGATATATGAATGACAATTACGCAGTTACAGTCCCACGTATGAATGCATATTTTCTCAATGGTCCTTTTTCCCCACTGATATAGGAATAATTTACTTTTATTCAGCATCTAACTTCTTGCCTTGAGTTTTCGAAATATCCCCACAACTCATAAGTGTACGTACGATATTGCCATTTAATTTATTTACGGAAATAAATCGCGAAACACATTTTTTACTAATGACAAAAATCCAAGAATTAAGTTTTGTGTTTCCTTTTCTCGCTCGCTCAAAATATTCCTTTCGGACAAATTATCGGTGATACTTTTAATAAGGATCCATGTATAAATCAATATAGATTACGCGCAGTAGGAGCACGTGGTCCGGCGTGGGCCGAGCGACGAGACACGCCGCGCTTACAGGGATTCGATGATGAAGAAAATAACGAGTACACCGCTTCCCACGCGTGTGTTTACCATACTGTCGTCATAGAATTTATTGAAACCATAAAGACACGTCATGTATGATTAAATGACCTGTCGTCCAATAAAATAGAGAGCCGTGTTCATCGACGTGTGGGAGAAAGAAACGTCGAGAAGAGATGAGAGAAGTACAGATAACGGTAACGCGCGCGGCATGCCCAGCTCACCTGTCCCAATATACTCGTACCTACCAATAGTCAGGACCGGCCCGACGAGCAGGCTCCCACGGATCTTCAACGAAAGGCAGTGGCCGTATAGTGAAAAAAATGAGACGTCAAATTGCTCTTAAATTCGACGTACTTTTTTTTATAAATCACGTTGTGATAAAAAACCATCGTGACACCAGCTGTATTAAACAAGAACACTTAAACGATTTTGTTATGAAACGTTGATTAAAAAAAATTCGCCTGAAACTTGAAAAAGAAAACTTTCCTCTGATATAATAATTGGATATTACAATTTCTTGAAAAATCTGTCATTCTTTTACAAGAATTTCTCTAATTTCATTTCAATCACTGTTTATGTTTCCGTCGATTTTGAATCGCTGTGATCATCGAGATAATTACTGCGGCAATTAAGAGATGGGAAATGCCATAATTGCGAGATTACGTCACGTGGCAGTCCGTCGAACGGTCACTGCGTGAACTTCATTTAACACTTTATTACCTGCAATTAACCCTATTAATCAGTCGTAAAGAAGTTACGTATGCTCGCGGCACGACAGAATGCCATTGTAAGCGCACCTTTTGTTTAAACTCGTTGGCGAGCAGGCGCGCGGGTCAATCGCCAGGGAGGAATGCAAAAAGTCTTGGAAAATTGATTAATCAACTCTCGCACTTGCGGCGCGAGAGAGAGAGCGTTCGAATTAATCGTGCGGGGTAATGGAGCGTAACAGGTCGCGGCTAGGTGCTGTTGCCGTCGATCACGAAAGTGTTTAGCTAGGTGTCTACTGCATATTATCACGGCTCAATGGAAATGCGTTATTGCGAGTGAGGTGGAAAAATCATCTTTTGTATTTGGAATTGATAACTATATATGTAGTTCATTTTTCATGCATGTATAATATGTAAAAGTTGCTACTGACAAGGAAACCTTGAAAAATTTGAAAATATTAGGAATCAAAAATACATCGGAGAAATCAAGGAAATATCAGGAAAATCGATATTTGTGCCAGAGAATGTTCGTAAATCGAAATCTCGAAAATTGATCAAAACTACTTTACGCTTTTAATGAAATTTGTCCGACTTTTGTCTCGATCAACGAGTAAAGTAACTGTCTCAATAGCCAAACAGCTGATTGTGAGTCATACAAAATCATGCAGCAGATTTTACTCAGGGCTCTCACTAGTGATACTTCCCGTATACATCCTTAATTTATTGAAGATTTTTTCTCACTTGTTCCTTTTTTTTCCATTCAATAATTCGAACTATACTCAAATACATTCGGCTACTAGAACGTGTCCTGCTGTTGGGACAGTTGCCTTACCTGTTTTCTCCTCATGACTCTAAAGATTTTGTCAAAGAAATGTCTAGAAACGTCGTAGAATTGTTTTCATCAAATCTAGCGACCACCCTTATCTACGCATACGAGAAGAATATAAAGCAAACCCGGACACGCGACTTTCCCTAATTTTACGCAAATCGAAAACAAGTTTTAACTCTGGGCAGAATTAACGCTAGATCTACCGAATGGTCGCGCTTTATAAGACGGTCGTTTTGGCGGGTGATTATCTCGTTATCCGTGGATTTTTCGTCCATACTGCTATGGAACTTTTTTGTAGACCGAAATATGCTCTACAAAAAAGTATTCCACCAATTTTGACAAAAACCTCACGGGTTACGAAATAATTGAGGTTGAATGGAACTCTGAATAAGACACCGGTCAAATTGACCGGTTGCGGTAGTTTCTAGTGTTAACAAAGGCGATTTGGAAGAACACGCACGACTTTGACGGTCAATCGTCTCCGTACAGAGATCTAAAAAAAATATCTTGTCCCACGTATACACACAGGCGCGCACACTCTCAACACACACACGTATCTCGTATCGCGAGGGAGAGAAGGGAATCTCGGCCTATCGAAGTATGTGCAGTTATTCGAGAGCCGGGCCGCCTCCGCCTGCACGTATTCGCGCGTGTCAACGTGTGTCCACCTACGTAGAGCGCCGCGCGCATAGGTGTGTACGTACGACGTCCGCCTCGCGCGTACACACGGCATCGCGAGGGAGAGGGATCGCAAATCCACGAGATCGGCAAGTGTGGTCCAGCGGAGCGGTAGCCTCAGTAGGTCGCGTGCTCAACCACCTCGCGCGTCTTCGCGCCTCCGCGCTGTACAGTCGCGCTACCTGTCGCTTATGAATAAGTCATCCGTCGTCGCGTCGCGGAGAAATCGCGTCGTGCTCTCGACGCCGTCGCGATAACGATTAGCGCCGCTCGCGGATTCGCCGCGCCCTCTCGTCCCGCGACCGCGCGTGATCGCGGACTCTCGCCGCGTGAAAATCGCGTCCATGGGAAGTCGAGCGACCGGCCGAAAATCGGCGGTGCGGTGAAAGGATCGCCGCGCGATTCGGCGAATTTCGGAAAGAGCGGAGCGAAGAACGGCTCCGGCGTCCCTTCGTTACCGGGGATTCGCGAACGACGAGTGCCTGATGAAGTAAATGACAAAGGACGATTCAATCGTGCGACGCGATGCGAATCGATTGTTCGAGTGAATCGTGACCGGCGGGAAACTTTTTCGATTCCTAGAGGCCGAGGTATTTAGCTTCGGGGAATCTATCGGTTGTGTTCTAATCGGACATTGTACCGCTACATTGTTCTCTTGTCTCTCCTTTCCACCTTTGGCAATCGTTGTACCCGAATGTAAACGGGAGAAACAGCTGGAAAGAAATCGTATTTTGCGCGTATGTCGCTCAACCCTTCATTTCCTTCGAGATTCTTACGAAGGTGGAGAAAAAATTGAGACGGAATTACGCTACAATTGAGCACCTACTCCGCTCGGAGAGTGCGTGCCAATCTCGATACTTCGATCTTCTCTCTATTGCAAATACAACCGGACGGAAGCGGTCGTTTTCTCTTGAAGTACAAATTTCAAAAGGAAATACAGATCCCGCGATTTTTTTCCACGAATTGAAAGCATCCAGGTACGCGTCGCATCGTCGCGCTGCAATTTTCATCCGCGTCGCATTTTTCCTCGCCCGGTCCGCCGCAGTGCCCCACGAGAGTAAATCTCGAGTGCGACCAGTTTTTCGTCGACCACTCTCCTCCCGCGCGTAATGTTACGCGGTCGCCGCTCCGCCCGGTCGACCCGCCGCGCGCCCGCTAAACTCGAACGATTTCCGACGAGCGGTTCGCCCGAGGTCCGCGTCGCGACAATGTGAGAGTGCGGACGTTTGGATCGCGGAGGCGGATAAGGACGGCGGGAGCACGGTACTTCTTCGGCATGGAAACTTATGATTATTACGGAATGATCGCCTGCGCCGGAAATATCATCAAGTCTGTAAGTTTTTCGGAGACTCGTCGGAAAAAGACTTTTTTTCTTGCGGATGATACATCGCGCTTTGTTTGCAATCCTATCCCAATTTTTATGCCGTGCGAATGTTCCTACAGTACACTCAACGAAAAAGTTCTAGTTGAATACGAACCTATATTGGAAAAATTTATTTGAGGTAGGTACCTAAATAAGATTTTATTCGGACCGAATTAGAATCTACAATATTTGAACTAAATAAATGTTTCGAATATCTCTTTAATCGAGTACAAGCTTATAATAGGAAAACATTTATTTAATTCAAATAGACTTTTGTTCGATGTACCTATACCTAAATAAATTCCTATTCAACTGAGATAAATTGTTCTATTAGATTCGTATTGAACTAGAATTATTCCCTTGATATAACTTGGTCATATTTATACGTACTTTGAGGCAATATTTCCATTTATGTCCGGATTGAACTTACAAATTAACCGAGATCATAAATAAGAAGGTTTTAACACTTAAACGCGAGAATACAAAAATACCGTTAGAACCCTTCAGATTTCAACATCGAAAAAAAAAAATGTTTGCCGAGTAGGCAATGCTAAAATCCTCGAGAACGAAAAAAGGAAAGACCTCCCGACGACAACCCCCCGATAAAGCGTGCGATCCGGAAGGCACGCACTGCCTGTCGCGACGGTCAATAACGTTACTCACCTGCCGACACGCGCACGCAGCAGATATACGCGTTGGCATTTGGCAATCGCGACGTCTGTTTGCAAAGCTTTCGAAACCGACATCCTGTTCGACGCCGGCGAAGATGCGCGGTCAGGGGGGCAGGGAGGGGAGAGAAAGAGTACCCGGCGCAACTTCCCGGAGGAACCGGGACGCGCGACGAGTCCCCAACGCGTAGTACGCAGCAATGCCGACCGAGCGACGCGCTCGTTTCTCCCTCGCGAGCAAGAAAGACGCGGCGTCTCGCGCCTCGTACCGGGAACCTTCCGAGAATTGCGACACTCTCTCGCGCGCAATCCTCCCCTCGCGTTCAAGGAAGGAAAGTGTTCGCGTATTTCCGAGCGATCGAGGCGTAAAACAAACGAGGGACTTATGCATGAGACAAACTGTGCGACGGTTCGACGACTCGCCACCGCCGCCACGGGCTCGCGCGATGCTTGAATGTCCTTTTTGCTCGGTCGTCTTCTCGCGTGCGCGATAAAAGGATCGCAGGCGCGTGCGCTCTGGAGCGCGACCAATGGCAGTCAATGGACGAGCTCTCTGCTGTAACGCGATAATTGCCGTTCGCGGCGCGTATTATCTCGTATTTGTGTAACAGCGGTCGCTTTGTCCCTTTTAACCTTCCAGTGGCTCGAGGCGATTAAAGAGGCTTACGACATTGCCGGGAATATCTCGCAGTTCCGATCCGCGACTAGACAGGCTGTCTGGCGAGTTATTCGTCCATTCGGTATGTGGAGAAAGCTGTGGAAGTTTGAGCTCTCCCAAATATCGCATCAAGGGCAATGCTTGCGGAGGAATTGTGAATTATGTTTCTAGATATTTTACTCAATTTGTTCCGGATAAAAGTCTCTTTGGTGCGAGCGGGTTCAAATTGAAAGTGAAAATCCCTTAAAATCAGAAATGCTAAATTTAGAATCAAATATCGGAATAATTCGGAAAGTAGCAGCTAAAATTTATTGATTCGAGATGAGTCAGAGACTGCTGAAAGGTCAAAATCCTCTTACCGCATCGCATCTTCCGGTCTGACATAAGTATTGCCATCGCAAACACAAATCCCATAGAAAATATATAATAAAATTGCAATAACGTTATAATTTGTTTGTATTTTATAATCCATCTCGTAAATGTAGCACATTTTGTCATTTTAATCGTATCGTGGGTCAGAAACATTTTAAAAATTATATTGTACATATTTGCCGACAAATATTCCTCGCAGCCAGTAACATTGAAAGCCACTATATATCCAAATCTATGAAACTGATTACTCGATATGTGAAATTAGTCATCATAATTACACAATATTGACGCGTATCCCGATAAAGAAAAAACAGAGCTGGTATCATACTCAGAAGTACCTACAATATAAACCAGTAAAATGTACCAAATTCTTCTCTCATCGTGTCACTATATACCCGAGGAATCTCGAAAGTTGAGAAAAATGTTTCTTACGGGCAACCTCGATCGTTTCTCCGCGCGTATCCTTCACACAGGGAGATCGGTTACAAGCTGTATCTTGGTGACTTCGACTTTCCGTTCCGCCGGACCCGCGTGAAAGGCGCGCTCGAAACTCGAGACGAGGAAAGCGTGGCAATCAAAGCGTCCGAATTCGCGAAAGAATTGGAGCGACGTACTTATACGTAGAGAGAAAGAGGGCCGACCACTTACGACGACGTCGTCGTAATGGAAGAGATAATCGGTTCTCGATACTTTAAGGCCTCGCCTATAATACCGTCCAGAAGATCCGAAGAAGCCCCCGGTCATTAATAAATGAACATCGGCAATTCTTATCGGGCGGATCGCTTCGCTCGGCTTAACGATCGACTCGGGTTCGGCTTGACGAAGGAGATACACACCTGACCCATTGGTACGGCACAGGTTGTGGACGGGTCGGATGGACCGGCAGGTAGACTTACTCGAGGCAGTCAGCTGTGTGTCAGGGGGCCAACCTAACGGTCCAACACTCTTACGATCCGTCACACAGCATCCGACGCCGTACCGCGGGTTCGCCTCATTCATGCCTCGCGATCGCTACCTGTCCGCCTTTTCTCGACACTTCCGATCGAGAATCGTTGTAGCTACACCGACGTAGACTGTCGGTACCAGGGCGATCGGCGCTGATCCCTGCTAGTCATCCATCGAGATCGCTGAGAAACGACGTTCCGAAAAACGCGTTAGATCAAAAACCGGTATCTGTCCGACGATGATCTCAGGTCATGTCAAACCCGGCTGTATATTTACACTGCGCGGTTCAAGCGAGACGTTCTCTCGAGCGGCTACGTTCATCTTCTCTCTTTTCTATTTCCCCGTCGCCGATCGTTGTACCGCCGATCGGCTCGGAAGAAAAATCGTCGAAAAAGAAGAAGGAGAGCGAGCTTACTGTACGACGTGACCCGGATCGGCGCGAGGTCGATCCTCGTAATTCAGGATTCGAAAAACCCTTCCTGACAGCTTCGTTACCGCGTAACAGGTCTCGCCCCACTTCTGACAACGTTCGTCACGCCGATCGGTAACTCGATCGACTGGGCCCTGCACGCGAACGCGACTAGTACTCCGGCGTTCTGTACACCGGATCCGACATACATTTGTTGTAAGTTTACATACCGATCTACTACCGATCTACGATCGGTTCCACCAGCGAAGGTTTAAAAAGCTTCTACTAGATTTCATTTTCGCGAAAATCGAATTCTAAATTGAGATCCTCTCTCGTGGTATAGGGAATGCGAGTTATCCGGTACGACGCTGACACGATTCATCGCGCGAGGAACGCGACAACCCGATCGAATCCGCCGGGCAGACGATTTGGCGCGTTGCGCACTCGCACGATCGAACGCACGAATGCGTATACGTATTCGCGCGGAGCGCCGTGTGCGAGGACGATCCGCCCGAGGGGCCAACTCGCGCGCGGAGAAGGAAACTGTGTTACCGCGAAGGGAGAACTGGCTGGACGTCGATGCCGATGCCGCCGTGCCCAGCTCGTGGGATCCTCCTCGGGGACAATGAGCAATTCATTTTAATTATAATACCGATCGGGAAACACCGTTACTCCGGTCGAGATAAGTCGAATGGCCTAACGAGCCTGTCCGCGACACAGGCGTCCCTTTTACGTGCAGCGCCTATATAGGTGAGTCTCGGGTCGACCGTAGCTAGACGTTCGCGAAGGAAAGCGATTGACCCTGTCGTTGAAAGAATCTCTACGGTTGAACGCCGAGAGGATGTGGGAAAAATAGCTGTGTACCGTTTCGCGGGAGCATTTCGAGAATCAGTGCTATGCACTGTAAGGAATTCTGCCACTTTTGGTGTTAGATAACAATGGCATAAGATTGAATGACACCAGATGTGGTACATATAGGTTCACATCGGTGAAAAATGGTGTTAAAAATTAACACCACTTTTTTACTGTGTAGATATTTACTCGTATTTACTCGCAGCGTGTCTTTGTTGTCGGGATTTTAAAATAACCCGGAAGATACGGACGGATAAATTACGGTTGGCGGAGACAAGGAATCTCGGCATTCGGAGGGCAAAATTTTGCGTTTCTCAGAACTTATCGACTGGAATTCCTTTTCCGGGGAACGCGAATAATGGAGGCAAAAAATCGGAATTTCTGGAATCGATCTCTCGATCGCTCTACTCGATTTACTTTTTAATACTGATTTCGAAATATATTAATTCATTGTGGAAATTTCAGTGGAAAACCGAGATATCGGTAATTTTATGGAGAGAAGATAACATTCTCATGAATAAAATTGCTGACGTCTTATATTTCCTTTGAGATGTCGATCTATAATAACTGTGCGATCTGTAATAACGTCGAAATCAATGCAAAGAAATACACAAAATAGGGTGATCGAGCGATCGATTCCAGAGATAACGATTTTTCGAAAATTGCAAAAAGATAAATCAAACACTAATCCCCACGCGTGTGTCGAGCGAAAAAAAAACTACCCACGCATTAATCCCTAGATCGTCGTATACATATGTACGTGTACGCATCTCTTCCGTCGCGGAAGCAGGAGAGAACTACTCGCTATCTCCGAGATTGAAATATCTATACTCCTCCCGCGTCGTAAAACACTTCCCTCCGCGAGAGAATAGCTGTCTAAACGATTATAATCGATCGAAAGCGACCTCCACCGACATCCCATCTCCGCTTCCCCTCGGGAAACAAATTGCTCGCTGCGTAAACAGATTTTCTAATCGCACCGAGCCTGCGGCGGACAGACCGGTGCCGTGGAAAGCACATTTAATCGCGAACCACGCATCGGCTCCAGCGCGCGAACCGTTGAAACCGCCGAGCTCTTTCGCGCCGTTTCCGGAAAGCGTCGCTTCCTGTTCCGCCGATCGGTCGAGCTTTCGGGCAAAGAAAAAACGGCTCGGACGCTCCCGGAACATCCCGCCGATCCTGTCGCGCCGATATATACAATGTATCGCTCTTTTCTCTTTTCCAACCGGCGAGTGCTTCGACCCCGCCCCCTCGCTCTTCCTCTTCCTCCTTCTTCGCGTCGGAGGGAGAGCCCTCGGAGCACATCGGCGGATCGCGTGCTAACCTCCGTAAACAGACGCGTATACCTCGCCGCGGTGGTTGTAAACCCTCCTCGTCCGAGACGTACCGGTATTTATAGCGCGAGCGGAGCGGCAAATTGGAACGGCGAGCGACCCGCGCGCGTTCCTCTCCCGCGCGCTCGTCTCTCGGCTCCGTTCTTTCGGGTCGGAGCGCGCGCACAATGACCGCACTCTTTTGCTCGCGCATACCTATTCGACGGGACGAATCGACGTTCGTATAGGCGAAGAAAAAGTTGCTAACAAAAGGTCCTGCCCCCCCCCCCCCCCCCATACACGCCGTCAGCGCGTGTCGTAGCGAGTAGAGAGAGAGAGAGAGAGGAGAGAGAATACCTGTGTATATTTAAAGCCGTGTCTTCACTGCGCAAAATTCTACGCGAAACTTTTGCGCGAGTCATGTCTCCTCTTTATCTCGCGCTACCTCTTCTCACTCATTCTCTCTTTTTTGCGAAACAGTTTCGCGAAACAGTTTCGCACAGTGAAGACCCGGCTTAAGGAAGGACCTCAGCAAATCTCTCACCGATTTTGATCAGTTTTTGCTAAAAGTAAGCCCTGTACACCGAGAAAAAGAATTAATTAAATTCGCTAAAAATTACTTGCGAAATCGCAAGTAATTATTTATTGACATCAATTAGATTTTTTTTCACATTAATTACATATTTCTTCCTCTTGCAATCATATAATATTCCACATGATTTAAGTAAGGAAGAGATATTTTATCGAAGCATTGCAACATTTCATTGAATTCGAAGAACTCTTACAGTTATATAATTTTTCAATGGCGTGAAATTGATAAATCTCGAGACTTTCTGGTCTCAACGGCCCTGCTTATTGTCACGCCATTAAAGCTAAATAGGTCTAATTCACCAGATTCGCCTAAAAATCAATGATCCCTACGAACGATATCGTACTCATTAATTTCTTTCATCGACTAACAAAATATATCCCCATTATATTTTGCGAATTCGTTATCGGGAAAAATAAAATGAAGTTTCAATTTACCGCGACTGATTTACTTGTCCTACCTATGTTGAACTTCTCTGCGCCGTGGACCAAGTCGCCGGCGATGCTCGAGATTCGAATCGCCGCTTTGAAAGAGGACCCTCCAAGTAACCGTTACCGCGTCTAATGCGCCAAAAGCATCGGCACGCACCCATACCACGCCAACCCAACTGACAAACACGCCACGCGGACACGTGTAAAACAGCACGCGTGACGTCAGAGAGCGAAAAAAAAATATCCGAGCGCCCGCGGAAAAATATTGTCTATGCATAAAAAAAACAGTAGGTAGTCAATACAGAGCCACGCCTAATATTAGAAATCGGCAACAATGGATCGGCGAACCGATCGGAATCTTTGTCCACGTGGAGGACCGTTCCCGAAGCGCTCACGCGTTAAGAGGACTTCCTCCTTCTCCTCGATTTCCACCTCCCGCATATGTGGGTCGCTATTGCTCAACGACCGCGGAAGACGTGTGTATCGAGAGGTCCGCGCGCGAGGGGCTGTCGGCGGAGTTTAACCGGTCGTAGGTTCGCGCGTTAAGGCCCTCCCTGGGTGGCAGGAGTCGTCGGCGTCGGACGAGCGCGGAGAGAGTCATTCACTTTCACTAATAAAGCATCGCCGCAGCGATCTCCGACGTCGCTTCGGATAAGCGTTTTTTCGTTTTATTTCTCCCCGACGCGACGAGAGACGCGCGCGCCCCCCGCCTCTCTCGTGGGTTGGGCCCCGACAAAGAGACGTAGGTGAGTGTGCGAGGTGGTACCTTCTTGTCGCGACGTTTCGGTGTCTGCTTCCGCCGGACGAAAGTGACGGGTGGCGATCGTGTAGGCATACGGGCTCTCCCCCCCCCCCCCTCTCTCTCTCTCTCTTCGTCTTTTCACGCGTTACGCGATACACGATGGGAACGTGTCCGCACGCAGACTTGAATTATTTTAGTATATCATATGAGGTTAAACTTGCTCTCCAGGAAAAAAACTCGAATCACTATTATCACGTTACCTAAGAGCTTTTGGTTCATGTTTATATAATACATTTTTGAAGATTACATTTTTATCTGTAACAAAGTCTTATATCGATGTCGGCCAAAAGTTCATAAATAATGAGATAATAATGATTGAAGTTCCTTTCCTGGCGAGTAAGTTTAGCCTCGTGTGATATAGGAGCCATTGGCGTGCTTGCTGTTTTCTTTTTACTCGACCGCGGTTCGCGTGTCAAAGGTTTCGAGGTTGCGTGTACATCAGCGAATCTTCTGTACTTCTTCTGAAGGAGTCTTTTGGCGCATCGATATGTTTACAGATCTGCTTCGAGACTGGGCACGGATTCCGAGACGCGTGAACCAACAACGAATCGGCTGAGTCCCCCAACTCGGTCGGCGTGCTATTAGTTCGTGCGTTTTGGACAGAGTTCACGCCCAGTCTCGGAGTAGATTTGTGAACACCTAACTAATTAAACTTAATTACACCAGATTGTCATGGAAATGTCTCATTCTATACGACGGATTCGCTTGCTCGTAGAAACTGCGGCAGAATTTGGCATTTACCAATAATGCCGAAACTTATAAAATGCTAGTCTCTTTTATTGAATGGTGCCATTGACTAGTCTTTAATGTCGGAATTTGGGAAAAAAAATTAAGGTTAAATATACCGGAAGACATATCATCTTATTTGTCTTCGTCGCACTTTAAAAAGGCAGCAATAATTTTCATTGCAAATAAGAAAAAAGACATTTTTAACATTAAAAAATACATTTTAATACGATTCTGTTCAAATTTGAGAACAAAACATTATTCAAACCCCTGGAGCATTATGAAAATGAATAGAATCATGATTATAAGATGTTTAATTTCAGTTTTCTCAAAAATTCGACGTGAACCCCGCAAACCACGTCTGCCATTATAATCAGTACGCTAATTTACGAACAGGTCGATCAAGACCAGTTATTACATCACCTTTCCTGCTTTTCTTACCAATTCGAACGACTGGTCACCTTAATTGACCGTTAATTACGTTACGCCACCTCACGTTACGCATACGGAACACTAGGTAATTGCTATTCATTAATCAAACCCGTTTCTCGTTGCAGATGCGAAAATTGCGCGAGAGCGAGAGGAATCATCAGGTTCGACTCGCACCCCGCATAGACGTGAAGATCTCGGGCATCGATAATGCGGTGAGTGAATCTTTCGTCTCACTATTGATTTCCGCAATGCTATCCATCATCGATGGTGTTTCGTTCGCCTCGACGGCCACCTTTGTATCTGTCGATGTCGAACAAAAGCCGAGAAAAGCGCGCGCGCATGAGGTCGTGATCCGTGTCGACTTCTGCACGACGCGACCCTTGCGCTTCGCGCTCGCCGATTCCCGCAGCGCCGCGATACGACGATCTCGGCGCCAGTAAATGTCAAACGGGAGACGAGAAACGCGTGCTGCGTCGCGTCGTTGCGTTGATTTGTGAATTGTGCGCAGGTGGACTTATGCAAAGGAGACTGCGAGGCCGTGACGGAGGTTGAACGCCTTCGGGAGCTTGCCGTGGAGCAGCAGGAGGCCATCGAAGTGCTCAGGCAGGCAGTCAAGGTAACTTTATCATCATCATAGTTATCATCTTCATCAAGAGTAATATTACTATTATCATTATCGTCATAACAATATTGAATCGCTTATTTGAGAAACCCGACAAATCCGAGAAATTAGTTATGCTTGAGAAACCCGACAAATCCTGGATGCATTGGGTTTTAAAAGTAAACGGAATATTGGATGCTGCCTACTGTGTATAGAGGAACTGCATTGGATATGTGGGATTTATAAAGCAAACGGTGCGTATTGCTATTAAGAATGTATTTCTGGCAAAATGTCATTTTACCTAAAATGTGGATTTGTGTCGGGTTTCTCAAATAAGCGATTCAATTATGATGAGACTGCAAAAGCAGTTGGACTCTGAATGATAAAGGGTGAAGCTGGACCAAAAATTCAATGAAAAAACACGACGAAATTTATGGACGGTAATTTAGCAACGAATGAGACTCGCATTTAGTACAGCCAGAGAAATGTTCGCCCTCTCGGCGTGCCACAGGTGGATTTCACACGAAAAATTGTGAGAAATGTGGGTCAGGACTTCATCCGACGTCACGTATATACCTATAGGTAGTTCGCAAAATATGCGAGAATTCTTCGAGGGTAATTGCAGCGATGGAAAGTACGAAGTGCGGTGGGAGTTCGCGAGCACTAATCTTCTTACCGCAATTTGTCGAGTGCTGTCATATGCGCGGTGACCTTAATAGTGGTCGGAACCACGTACCGGCCTTAATCGATGCGAACGACCGCGGGAAAGTTGACATCGGGTATTGAATATTAGGGGAAACGAATCTACGAATTTGGGTCTCATTCGTCCGATTTTTCTAAGCTAATCTGTAATTAAAATTACATTGAAGAGCAGAGAACCAAATTTAATTTGATTTTAATACTCAAAGCACATTTAAAACCTCATTTCCTTAATCGAATAATAAGTAGTGTCTCTTTCAAAAAGGGCGTATTTAGAATACAATTATTCGTAGTACAATATCAACTAATTCATTAATATTACAACCGAAATTTGCATTTTTGTGAAGCTAAATTTAAATTATAAATGTGTTTAGCTATATATTCATTCATAAATAAAACTCACGATGGCGAGTGAATGTGAAAATAATTTGAAGATACAATTTTTGAAATTTGACTTTCGCAGGAGAAGGAGCGCAAGCTCGATCAGCTATCCAACAAGAAGAAGAAGGAGGAATTTTACAAGCAATGGCTAGAACTGGAACCAGTAGCCGAGGTCGACGACGAAGAGGAGCACGAAGAAGGCGACAGTGCCCTTTCCAGTGCTCCCTCGTCGCTATCGCCTCAGCCCGGTGGCTGTGGTCAGTGGCAGGCCAACGGAGTGACCAGGGAAGCGTACGAAGCTGTGCTTCTGGAAGTCGAGGAACTGCAAACCAGACTCTTCGAGGAACAGCAAGAGCTCGCTCATGCAAAGAGTCAAGTTCGTGACCTGGAGAAGGCTCTTTTGCAAGAGGTAAAAATTTCTTTGCTTAAATTCTTATATTGTTTTATATTATAAAATAAAAAGCTGATTTTTTTCAAAGTACTGTAGATTCGTGTAATATAGAAATAATTTTCTCACTTCCTTCTTTAAACCGAAGACAAGAGGCAGTCAAAACAGCAGACGAGCCCTCAGTGATAAGCTTCGCGAATCGGAAGAGAGGGAAGCCACTCTCCTGGCGGAGATCTCTGAGCTTCGCGAGCAGAATGAACTGCTGGAATTCCGAGTTCTGGAACTGGAGGAAACACCTTGTCCGAGGGACACACTCGACCCCGCGGAGAGTACAATCGTGTCGCCGGAACCGATACACCTCTACAAAGTGATATATCTAATCAACAGAAATTCCACGCACCTCGATTCGACGCTGTCAGCTCACAGGTCATTTTCACTTTTCAGGACCAGCTGAACAAGCAGAGGGATCGAGCGGTAGCTACGGTGATACCCTACAACACCTACACCCACCCAGCCTCGCCAGTTCCGCAGAAGCCGCCACTCTCCCTCCAGGAAAGTGGCATCTTCGAAGAAGAAGAAGAAGAAGAAGAAAACGACGCGCAAGTGGAGCTGGCGAGTCGCGGCACTCAGACGGAAGCTCCCGCCGGTGAACTGCTTCAGGAAGTGCAACGCCTTCATGAGTTACGAGCGCGCATCCAAGAGAGAGCGGTCAGGGTACCGGTTCCCATGGCCGACGCGAAATCCTGTTCGCCAGCCGAGGTCACCGATACGGTGGACGTGGCACAGTTGACGTCTTATCAGGAGAGGATACGTGAATTGGAGGTACGACTCGGCACCTACGAAGACGAGGTGGACAAACGCACGCGGGAGAGGCAAGTGTCCAAGCAGCGAGAAGAAGACCTGCTCGATGAGAACTACAGACTGACCGAGAGGGTTTGTTGGTTCGAGAGCGAATTGCGAAACTACGAAGCGGCCGGAAAAATAGAGAAATCCGACGCTATGACGGAGACGGACTCGTTCCCCGTGGAGGTCAAGGTTGACGATGAAAACTTGGAGCAGAGATCACAAAATCGGCCGAACCTGTCTTCGCCTTCTCGTCGCCGTAAGGCACTCCGCGATACGATCGAGGAGCTGAACTCGGGCCTGACGGCGGACGAGAAGGGACCGTTGGAAATGAACGGCGATCGGAAGACTCTCGACCAGATTCAGCTTCGTTGCGCGAGGGAGGAATGCGTAGAATGTAGAAACCTCTGGACCGATTACGACCGAAAAATTCAGTGCCTCTCTCGCGCCGAGTACTGCTTGAAGGAACAAATAGCGGACCTCGAGCGCAGAGAGCGCGCTTTCACCAATACGCTTCAGCAAGCGGATTCCACGTGGTCGCAGATGGAGTCCGATTACGTGGGTCAGTTGGAGGAGCTGAGGACGCGGCTGAACGAGAAGGTCTGCGCGAACAGGCAGTTGCTCGAACAGCTGACCGGCTTGGAGGAAGACATTCGTCGGTACCGGAAGCTGAGCATCTGTAATCTCTGCAAAAAGCCGGCTCGTGACGCCGACGAGGTCGATCACGTGGGAGGTGTGCTCACGGAAGCCACGGGCAGCGAACCAAAGGTGACACCCATGGAAGTCGATCCCCCGGATGATCTCCGATCGTCGGAAGCGAAAAACTCGGGTGATTGTGTTCGGCCGAAGAAATCGGAGATCACCAGAGCCACGCAAACAGACGAGTCCACCGGGGCGACGGACCGCCACTCTTCGGCTAAGAGTGTTCCGGAGCTGACGCAACCACCCGCTGTGAAGACGAACCCACCTCTCGTTTCCCGTGAGGAATCGGTATCACGATGTGGCGCTACGCCAAGTGCACACAGTCTAATCACGGTGAGCACGTACGATAGATTCGAACAGTGAGTCGCGTATTTTTCGATATTTGTTAGAGGAACGTTTTTCAACCTTTCATGAGTGAATTGATCGAACAGTAAGAACTTCTATACAATAAAGAATTCTGCGGTATGGACCTAAATATATAGATCACTTTTGGTGTTAGGTAATAATGGCGAAAGACTGAATGACTCCCAAATGTGATACGCATATCGCACACCTAAATCAAAACAGTATCAACTCAAAAAAAAATTGTTTTTCAGAAATGGCGATAAACTGTTTCTCATGTCGATATGTGATAAGGGATTTACTTTTTTTGAAAAACAAGTTTTTTTGAGTTGTGCGATATGTAGGTTCACACCAGTGTGAAAAGGTGTTAAAGATAAACACCACTTTTTTTACCGTGTACCAGTAGACGCGTGGAAGATAGGTAACCGAAACTTTTTGTCGCAGGTCAACGTTCCTCTCAAAAATGACGCGGGGGTAGTCGCCGAGCTGGCTACCGAGGCGAAAGAAGAAGCGTTCGAGGGCGAGGAGCCCCGAAAGGCCGACGAACCGGTAGCCCAGGTCCGAGTCGTCCCCGAGGAGCAGCCGTTGGAAGAGGTCGAGGCCGTTGTTACTTTTACCGAATCAGAGCCCGAAAAGAAGGTTAGCCCGAGATGCGATGAGAGTAGGGAGAGAGAGGGGTGGGTGATGAGAGCGTGGAACACGAGGGCTAGGGCTGGCGCTGTTAGACAGAACTTCTCGTGCGGTCGGACGCACCGACTGGTCCTGTACCAGGAGATCTGTGTGTAAGACGATCGCACCTTAGACAGTAAACGAACGAACCCTCCTTCTCGATCATTTCGAACGACGAAACGACTGTGTAGACTTCGCGTAGGTACGCTCGTATTCGCTGTGACGTGATTCGCTCGACGTTTCGGACTGTGCGCCGTCCGAACAGAGACTTCGACTTCCGCGAGAAGCGACACGATCGAAGCGGACGTGAAGTGGAAGTGTCCCGAGTTCGAAACGCGACGAGGGGAGAGTCGAGAAGATGCGGCAAATTGCGGCGTCCGAGAGTACTCGAAGAGAAACTTGAAGATGGTCCACAAAGTCGAACAATGAACGATCGAACGAACCCCGAACCTACGACGACCAGAATCTGACCTCTGGTCACCGCCGAACGGCATCCGGACTGCGCGCGAGGGACTCGGACGAAAGAGGAGGAGAGAAAGTAAGGCGCGTCGAGAGAAGACGCGAATGCGTTCCGTTCGTAACAGATCGAATCCCCGATTTCCCGGCTGGTTTCGAACTGGCCCAAGGTCAGTCTGTCAAATTGTCCCTATTCTCGCTCGAACTTCCGCTGCTACTTAAATCACGCTCATTTCACGCAACACGACGCGTCGTTCGCGCTGCGGGTTCCCCTTTGACTGATGCTGACCCTCTCCGGTGGTCACGTTGACTTGTTCGGGGTCGACGGTGTCAGAGGGGCGAGTCGCGCCGACTGGAATTGTTCGGGGGTAGATTTCTCCTTGCTGTACTTAGAAGATCAGACGTAGTAAAAATGATCGTAGACGAGAGCTTCTCCTATATCTTATGTGGCGTCCAAGTGTGCTTGCGATTGGTGGTGGCCTATTCTATACTTTCATTGTGTCTGCACTCGGGTGATGAACTTGTGGAACGTCGGGAGGATGACGACGGCTCGATTCGACACTTCTCGTGACGTTGATCGGAAAGATCCTCGATGAGATTTCCCGAAAATTGGTCGAATGCGTGAAAAATAGACAGACGTCGTTTCGTAACTGGAATATGCACAATTAACGTTTTTTGGAAATATCGATATCACGTTACGGGATTGTTGCGATAAGCATGTTCCATGTATCGTACAATCGATCAGAGGTTTCAATCGATTTTTGCACAGTCTACTGCGACGAGAGAATTTGCGATAATTGCAAATTTCAAGACAGTCGTTGTACGGGTGGATTATATCGTAGCACTCTCTACTTCTACGTATCTCTTCGACAATAATAACCTGGGACCACTAAAAAGCCTCGCTAAAATGTTAATTATTAGTCGGCTTCATGATACGTATATTAATTATTAAGTTAGATCTCTTCTGTATTGTCTACTCAATGCTTAATGTTAATTTTTAGTCTCGCCATTTAAACTAGATAGACCAGCTGAATTAGTTTGTTATTCGGAAGTTGAGGACTGGAACCCGAGTCTTCGTACAATAATGAATTTTATACAAATTCTGCACTTCCAAAATTCGATCAAAATTTATAATATAATGTAATTCCTACGAAAGCTTGGACCATTCCTTTCGACTTCCAATGGCATTTTATCGCATAAGTAGTTTTACATCGAACAAAAAGATCCAATTTTAAATTCGCAAAAAGTCAATTAATATTTCCAAGTATTTCGACAATCGATTACGTCTTCCAACGTTTACACGACCTTGCTGTTCGACGTATATCTTTCACAGAGTCTTATTAACTCCATACACGACTGAGTATTATTATTTTGCAACAGATTATCTACTTTCGCTGGAGGTGAAGGTCTCATCCTTTCTTCGCTGCGGTACCATTTAGTCAAGTCGGTGGCTTTACTTTCGCAGCAAGCTCCTAGTGTGTCCAGCTCTTCTTGCAGCGAGGATGCCGAGGAGCTGTCATTTTCAAAGTATCGATGAGGTACGTATCAGTCGAAGCACTTCATAGTAGCAAAAACTCCATTAACCTTTATCCCGGGTGTTCACAAATTTGCTCACAAACTGGGTGTGGTCTCCGGCGAACGCGAGATCCAGTAGCGGAGCGACTGACTCCCCCTGCTTATCCGCTATTGGCTCGCGCGCTCCACAGACGCCACACCCAGTCTTGGAGCAGATCTGTAAACACTCGACGTAATATCTATTTGCCGGTTCTTCAAAAATAATACATGCGTTCCAGGACAATACAGCTGGCGCTGCTTGGTGGGCCCAAGTGACGTTCAGAAATGGCACATCCTACCGCAAAACCGAGAGGTTGCCTCCCAAAATCCAACCGAACGACACAACATTCGCATCTATATTTTTATAAACTGTAATCGCGTACGATCGTGCCCCGAAGCACGATAATTCAAACGCGTTACGTGTCTCATACTTTTAGTATTTGTAACGGACACTCGCGATAGGCCGTAAGAGGAGCGCAGAGATTTAGCGCTCACTCTCTAGACTCTAATTGAGTACCGACCAAACGCCGAGTAAAAGGAACTTATCGGAGCTTCTCCCATTTTCCGTTTATCGGAATTTTCCCAATATTTTACTGTCGTTAAAAATACAGTTCCACGTGCTCGAGTGTCCCTCATTTGATACAGTGTACCCCGTATATCTTTTTGAGTTTACGTGTCTCTGTTCTCTGCAGTTTGGAGGATTTTAAGAATGATGTGCATGACTTTCTAAAGATCCTTATATCCGGCGTTTGGTTCGAAAAAAAAACGCATCACTACTTCTACATTGATTTGTAACGAGCTCTTTATTACGTAACAGATGTTTTCCCCGAATTGCGAATTTTTTTCCAGTCGATTCGAGGAAAGCATACTAAAGTTCCAATGAGGAGATAGCGAATGCGTTCATAATGAAAATTATGGTCTACGCTGGAACTACATTTAAGGGAACTACGACTTTGAAAAGGAAACTATAATTTTTGTATAAGAAGAGAAAAAGTATTCCTGCCTAATTACTGTAATTACAAATTCACCTAAAAATACCCCGCCGCTGAAATTTCCGTCTTTCGAATAACCCCAACGAGTATTCAAAACAATTTTACAACGACAAATTGAGAAATACTAGTTATCGAGGCTGCGCCTCAAAGATAAAGATTCGTTTTCAGGATCAAAGTTAATCATAATCGAAGCGTCTCGATTTCGGTGAACACGTCACCCGCGAGAACTTTTTATTTCCTTTTTCTATCACTATTGTAATGAGATTTTTGTAATGCCGAGTGATTGGCGAAAATCTCTCTCGCTTATGAGAGCACACATGTATATCGATAGTTCAAATTTGTCGACCGGCTACGCGAAAAGGTCGGCAAGTCTATCGAGCGTAGTCTTTAGGTTTAGAGCTGCCGTGAGTAAGAATCCGTTACTGCATGAGTAATTTAAGTTAGCCGTTAGGTCACTTCTCTAGTCGATTTTTTTTCTAACGTCTCAATCGGTAGTAACATACAGGCGGCCCGTCGTTCTTGAAATGCTGGAATCATCGTTAGTAGGGTTTTTTTTTCTAGTTCAGCGTTGAAAGGCCGACGCCGCCCTCCGTGCTTCCGAATTGTATATCACGGAGTCGCCCTGCTACGCGCGAGTCCAGGCTATACGTAAGCTATGTATTACCTAATTATAAGTTTAAGGACTCACCAGTGTTACGGTGTACAAGTAATGTATTTTGATTGCATATACCACGTTATTCAATAAAACGAACAGTTAATGTGTTATTCGTATAAAAGAGTTTTTATAACGAAAAAAAAGTCTATTATGTTTTCCTGTCCATTCCACATACCCTTTTCTATGAGAAAACGATATACTACAAAATATATGACTAGAACCAACAGAAGACACAATGAAATTTTAAGGGAAGACAAGAGTTGTCGCACATTTCACGGTATGTAATTAATTAAGGTTCGACCTCCTTTTTCTGCCGAAGAGAGAGCTTAGCTTCAGTCTGGGCATTGAAGGCTGTGGTTTCTTCTGGATCGGAAGAACCCTTCTTGTGGCAGAACGAAGAAAGTGGACACCGATCACCGCTACATTGGGACCTGGTAATCGTAGCTAATTAAATATTTTCAATTCTGAATATGGCGACGGGATAATAAATGTACCCGCTGCGAGAAGAAGTTTTCGCCCTCGTGAGATCAGGACCACGTTTCATGTTCACCACTGCACCCATCATCAACGAGGGCAGAGTGCACTCCATGAAGCGCACTCTCTCCGTCAGAGCGGCTTGACGTCTCTCCAAGGAGGCGTTCCTCTTCTCGTACTGACTGACAAGATGCTCCCAGTAACTGCTCTTTCTACTTCTTCCTCCCTCTTCCCGTTTAGCGGATATCTCGGAAGACGACATTTCTTTTCTAAAATTTGAAACCGGACCAACGAAGAATTTTGACTTGTAAATACTTTTGCGAGAAAGGTTACGAGAAAAGAAATTCGAATGTCTTTTGACCGTTGAAGAAAACGCTATCAAGGCGGCGATGAAACGCACCGGCGATCACATGGTCCATCAAAATGACGCGCAATAGTCGCGTTTAATAATTTCGGAAAACGTTAAATTTTCGAGTATAAAAACCAATTCAAATATAAAAAAAAATTCATCAGATGCCGCCAGGATGGACCCGTCCTCAACCACTTGCTCTTCCTCCGAGAGCAGATCGAGGAGCAACGAATGGGTGGACATGGTCACCCGCTACCAGAAGAGAAACGCGTCCCTGCAGTGCAGGCAGGCTCAGCTTTCGGATCGACTACGCGCTCTGGAGTGCACCCTTCCCAGCATCCTCATGGAAGCAGTAGCATCCATTCAATGCGGCAAGGAGCCACCTAACGTAGACCTGGAAAGCGTTCTCCGACTCTCTGGAGTGTCCACCTGTCCCTGTCCCCCCTGTCGACACTCAGAATGTGCTTCCTATCTCACATCCCAAGAAGATGCCAACCAGACGGGCCAGGAAGTCGAATTGGTGTACGAGAGGAGTCGAAACGAAGTTGTAGAGAAGATCGTAGATCATGGAGCGTCTCCCAGACGAATCGGTGACGTGGTGAACGATGAAAGTGACGCTTCCAAAATGATCTGTTCACCCGGCAACGCGGAATACGGCACCGGAGACGACAAGGTTATGCTTTGTCCGCAAGCCTGCACGCAAGACCCTCCCATTTGCTGCCAAGTACCGTCCTGTGACAGCGATACTCTCTCAGTGGTGAATTCGCAGGACCTGGTTGCCCTGAAACGCATTCAGGAGCTAGCGGAGCAAGAGAAAACTCTGAAGAGATACATTTACGACATGGAGAGTCGCGAGAAGAGCTTCACCGAGACGCTGGGAAGAATGAACAAGCTTTTGAACGACCCACTGGAGATTTTGGAGTGTCCCAAAAATTGTCCCGGTGCTGAAGAGAGGGAACCACTGTCAAAGGACCCGCTGATGCTGCGACTTCAGAAATTGGAGTTCTACAATAGAAAGATGCTTCAGGGAATGAAGAATCTTCGAGAAGAGAAAAGACACTTGACGAAACAGACGGAGTTCTTGAAGGCTCAGCTGAGGGACACGAGAACGAAACTCGGTGAGGTTCAGAAGGAAGTCTTAGGCGAGACTGACTTCATCGTGATGACTGCTCTGGTGGAGAAGGACTCATCGTCTTCCGAGTTAGAGAACTGTAGCTGCGAAGACGAAGAAACAAATGCGACGACGTTGAACGGCCTGGCCTCTCAGTTCGAAGAGGCCTTGAAAAAAGCTCAGGTATCGTAGAAGAGAAGCTGCGATTGATCAATGCATCGGTGGATCAACGAAATTATCCTGTTACTTTGTAGGATCATGGACTGTGCCATCTCACTGGACCCATCAAGGAAGCCGCTCAGAAACTGAAGCAATTGAGCAGGGCGGAAGAGACTGAGTCTTTCAATCCTGGCTCCACTGAGTGGAGAAAGGTAAGCAAGGTCCTCGCGGGAATCCAGGCTTTCTAGGGTTACCTTCAAGCTGCATTGCCGATTTTGTCTTCGTCCCTCTAACCTGCCTCCTCGTTTTGTTTGCAGAAGGTTTAAGCGTCACCCTGGAAAGCCCGGAGAGCGCGAGCGAGGGCAACATCTTTCGAACAATTTCGAAGAGAGATAATCGCAACTCTGAATTCAACAATGTTTGAGCTATACTAAACCTATCATCATCTTTTATAAACACTGAAGATCGTCATATTACATAAGATCTCAATGATGAATCTTACGTAAGACCAATATCACCTCCCTGTAAACATATCACGAAATTCATGCTCAATATTTTAGACAAATTAATCGAATCAAGGTGCCGAATGCTTCACGTCTGTACACTAATTGATCTCACTGCCGACAGTCCTCAAAATACAGCTACACCGACTGGGGACCCGATGCTCTGGGTCCGCGAGGTGAGTGGATCTGCAGAAGCTGTGGTGAGGAATGCCTCCTAGACAGTGAAGAAGATCTTTCGAATGAGAAAAGAAGACTGCCAACTCCTGAAGATCACGAAAAAGACGTGAAGCCAGATTGCATTTGTGGCTTCAAAAGAAACTCCATACACTGCAAATGTGGCTGCAATAGCTCAGATCGATCTCAAAAAATCTCCACCTCAAAGAAAAACATTCCAGCCACGTTAAATCAGCTTCGAAAAGAAAAGTCGATGCCGGGTAAAAATGTCGAGACGAAAGCTGATGCAGCTAGTGTGATAAGATCAGCTACGCCTGGACGTTCGATGGCCACTACGACGAGCAACGTCCAGATTGACAAAAAGAAATCGAAATTTATTTTCCTTTCCAAGAGTCTGCCGATCCTGAAGAAGGAATCGATGAATGGTAAAGAAGAAAGGGAATTACGTCTGCGCCCTTTCGCGAGCGAAGGAACGGTGTTGTGGAATGTTACGAAAGAGAGTTCTAGCAAGATTCCAGGGACCACAAAATCAGTTGGTATGCCGACTCCTGAAGAATCGTCCCCGGAGACGCACAAGTCCGGCCGTTGTTGCGAATGTGCGACGAAGGAAGATGTTAATGTCGAGACGAAAACGTCGTCGTCTGCGAAAACGATGATGCCAATCGATAAACTGACAGTTGATGAAGCGATAGAAACGATCAACTACGTCGATGAACCTAGTGATGAAGATGTTTCCTTAAAAAGAGATACGACTGACATTGAGGGTAAATCCTCCAGCAAAAAGGTTCTGGTAAGTTTAGAGTATTAAAAAATTGTGGGGAACTTCGATTCTGATATTGATTTTGTTTGTGATAAATTGTACAGGTCACTAAAACTTCGGATAGAAATGAACCCGAGTGTTCGATAACTGAGGAAGTTCGGAAGAGGAATGAGAAAGACTGTAGTGCGCGGTGCAACGTCACAAAGCATTCCGATGGTGGTAAATTAAAAATAAAAATTTTTTTCTTTTATAAAAACATTAAGAAACATGAATGCTTTCTCGGTAAAATTCTTGTTTACTCAGTGTATACCTTTTTATAGTTAACGCGCAACAAAATGGTACCTGTAAACCCAAGCCTACAACGAAAGGAACGAAAAAGGTGTCGACGAAGAAACTCGCCATGCCTAAAAACGTTCCCTGCGAAATATGCAACAATGAGAACAATGAAAGAACGGCAACTCCAGTCGAAGCTAAAAAATCGAAGATACCGTGGTGCATTAAAAATCCTTGCGAAGAATGCTGGAAGGAGAGTATGGAGTGCAAGCAGTGTCCTCTGAGTCAAAATGTTCCATGTCAACAGTGTCGTGAATACGAAGACCAAAAATCGCTTCCGAAAATGGATAGCTCTGGAAAAAAATCTGACGAGAAACGTGATCCTAAATGCACTTGTATGTGTAACGACATCGAAATGGAAGGAGTGAGGAAGAATTGACTTTTGAATTTCAAAAAACTTGCATAAAATTGTATCGTTTATCAATGACATGGGCCTAATCTTATAGTTGTGTCCCTGCGGTTGCGGCTACTTCACAGAAGGCGAGGACGAGCCCTGTCCCTGCATGTGCGGTCAGCTCGTGGAACCACCACGAAAAGAAAAAGAACATTCTAAAAAGCAAGTCCGCATAAATTGCATTTTTATAATTTTTCGCTAAAAGATTTCAGACACTAGGCTTCTCTGCATACAAATCACGCTCAAAGACTATTCATCTCGTTCTCTTTTAGACTTCCAGGTTCCCGCCCAAGCAATTGCGACATGTGCACCTGTGTAGAATCCATCGAGAGAATTGTGCAAGAAGACAGACAAGCGTACCCGGGAAAGACGACCAAAGAACCCTACGTGAAACCCGAGACTCCGGAAAACGTTGAAGACGAGGTCGAGCGTCTGGCGGGAAAATTGCGAGATGACATCTGCGCGGTGAGCAAAAAGAACGATTTACTTCGACGACTGATGGACAGTTGTTGCTGCGCGAACGAGAAGGTTGAGACCGTCTTGAAGAAGGATTGTTGCAACTGCTACGAACCAGCACCCATCAGAGTTACGTACTCTGGTTAGTCAACTAATTCCCTGATATTTCAAATGTCCAGAAAATGATTAATAATTAATTAATCAGGGTTGCTATCGGCAATCGAAGTGCTCCAAGCCAAATGTCGTAGCAAGGACGGAATGATAGCTTTGCTGGCGGAAGAGTTGAGGGGCAGCGACAATTCCGAACGCATCGCTGACAACTTGACGAAACCCTGCGCCGATAAATCTTCACGGGACTTCGACCAATGTGCCTTGTACAATTACTTGAAAGGAACCGCTTCTGCAGAAGTTCGGATTTTCGACACTAAATATTTATAATCCAGTTTTTAAAAAATATCCCACCTCTTATTTTGTTGACTGATCTCTACTTTATTCAAATTTCAGAAGACTCCATCGCCATCGGGCTCTAAGAAATCGGTGAACGTGGACGAGGCAAAGCATGATAAATTAACGAGCAATTCTAACGTAACGGTGCCTAAACCGCGGGACTTTATGGTCACCCGAGAGTTGTGCAATTGTGTCTTCGTTTCGTGGAAGACTCCTGAGACTTTAAACGAGGTCAAGGGCTACGAAATCCACGTCGATGGGTTCGTATTTTAAATTTTATGAGTCGTTCTATCTCCCTGCGGCTCTCTTATAAAAATCCATCTTCAGCGCAAGGATTTCAATGCATTTCCTCTTAGTAAAAAAATAATCCTCCACATACTAGCATCACCTCGTATTTGCAACAATTTAGATTTATCAATACAGCAAAAGGATTGCTCCTTGAAAGACAGTAACGAGTCCAATAAAAAGATTATAATTTTGCAAAGAGGGGAATTCCATTGAGACTCTGTATACAGGGTTTCACATTAGCCAGGGAGTTTGGCTATGTGAATTACACCTTCCGAAGCAACCCAACAGCTAATCACTACTCGAACGAGGACCGTTACGTCGTGCTATATTTGAAGATACAGACACGCTATTTGCAGGCTTCGGAATCAGTGAAAATGATACGTACAGGCCAGACTGCACCAGAGCACGATCGTCGCGTCATGCCACATTTGGGAGTACCGATGCCCTACTGACTGGCGTCAGGATCAATCATGTGGCAACGGTAGCAACAGCCTATAGTATTTGTATCCTAAGGACTTCACTAATCCTGTCGCCAGCCAATAATGTATCCCCAAATATGACATACCGTGACGGCCCTCAGTGAAGTAGTAATTCACTATCGATGTGCGTCAAACGGTACAGACTACATGCCTAGACTCCCGAGCTAATGTGAAACCTTGTACAATAAGAGATGTATCACTCTGAAGTAAACTGATTGCTAGAGTACATGAATATAATAATAACATTATTCTTGGCACTTTCCTTTCAATACAGCCTTCAAATAATCGTCACTTTCAGTTTCGTAGTAACCCGCGTGAGAAATCCCAACCGCACCGAAGCTGTTCTAGGATGTATAAACGCGTCAAAGACTCTTCAGCTCACATTGTACGCGATGGGCTCGCGAGGCCGTCTATCGGAACCCCTGATGATAACTTATTCGCCATGCTAAAATCTATGATCACTAGTAGCCAAAATTATTTGGAACTTAAGTACACTCGCAAATACTGGATAAACGCGATGAACTAACATCAGATTCTCTATAATAGTCTATTGTTGGTACTGTGAAATTAGAGAAAATAATAATAATGAAGATCGATCGATATACATACACGCCTACTTATGAGAAACATATTCATGGTAATATTAGGAAAGAAAAAAGGATATACATATACAATACCGAAATTTAAGATTCACTTCGGAATCCAAGATCATGGTCATCATCACATCGTCGTCCATTGAGAGATAATTCTAAATATTATCATTTTTCAGTAATCCAATAAAAATCCGACATCCTCGATTTATAGATTCATCGTCAATTGAATTCACTGAGAATAAGGTGCTACCCTGAAAAATTGCAGTGAGACCGATGAGTAGAGTGAAAAAATGACGAGCTGCGAACGACGTTTCTCGATGAACTAGCATCATCGGAGAAACGTTCGTTAATGACTCCTTCGATTTCTCAAAGAAATACGTAGCCAAGCAACGATCGACATTTGTGGGCATTTCTTAACACCAAATGCAATTGCAACAGGAAACGAGCCACTTTCAATTACACACGCGTTGAAAAGATAAGGTATAATCCACGCGGTATACTGTAATAATATTTGATGATTACAAAGAATTAAAGAACGTGTTAATGAAAGTCTTATTAAATAATGAAAGGCAATTAAACGTACTTGAGAAATTCGATAGATTTCTAATCAAATGTAAATGCTACCATCTCGAATTCAAACGGAATGCTACGTATCTCTTGGCACAGATAAGGATCTCACGTGCGATATATTATATTCATGCTCTTGTAAAACTTTAATTTAGACAAACACAAGGAAAGCAATCGAGTGACAACTCTAGAAACTGAAGAAGCATCAAAATCAGATCCGACGACTCAAAATACTTAGAAATCTGAACGTGAGATCCCTGAATTAAAAAAAAATAAAATAGCATACGAATGACAACTTGCACGGTGATGATATAATACAAATGTGATACATAAATGAATTCTCCTCTTCGGCAAATCGCCTCTTCGAGCAAAGCTCCCGATGACGTGTAGAATTTATTTTCAGGCTCGAACATTCCCTTTCAACGAAAGTCTCACGCGGACGAATAAAATTGCCATTCCACGTCAATCGATCGAATGGGTCCTTCAAATGCGAATCAATGAAAACTCCCACCGATTCCCAGTTATAAAAATACAAGACTGGAGATTTCTCAGTCATAGAACTGAGAAGCAGTGGCTATTCACCGATTGCCAGTGTTTTTCACTGATTCCGTTTCAAAGAGAGCGTCGATTGAAATCAAATGGAAATTCGTGTTCATCCGTGTGACGCACTGAGAAAAAAAATGGCTAATTCGATTTAGTTGGTTTGAATTATTTCAAGCAATGAAATATTTTTTTAATTTATATAATCGTGTTCAATCCAATACCCATTCATTCGCAACTGATGTATCACTCTGAGGAGATATTTAGTTGCTATAACTCAACATATTTAGTTACCCATATATGACTATTTTTGTGCAATTTGAAAAATTAAGCATTTTCTTCATGTGATTAATATCTATACTTACATCGATTATATATACTTGTTTTGAATAAACGAATATTGAATTAAATACAATTTTCTTAGTTCAAATGAATATATTATCATTTCGACTAATGTAAAGACAACTTAATCTTTTAACTACATCTTTTTTTTCTCAGTGCGCTTCGAATTATTTTGGTCCACCTTCGATTTCGACGAATCTGCGGAGACTCATCGAAATCGAAGTACGGACGCTTTACGAGACTATCTCGTGAGCTAAATAAGTCACTAGCCCAAACGACGACCTGCAATTCGCTGAATCGCAGTCCGTAAACGTCTGTGCACATTTGATCGAATCTTCGAGCCCTTTATTCACTGCCACACTTTCTACTTCATTTTGAAATCTCCTCGGTCCGCCTTCGATCTACACGAATCTCTAAAGATTTATAAAGATGAAGAACGGACATTATCAGGGATTTCCTTGCCAAGTAAATAAGCTCGAACGACGATCTGCGATCGTCGGAATCGCAGCACGGAATTGTTCGAGCCAATTAACTTCGAGCTTTCGTGTTCACTTCGCGCACTTCTAAAAACACTTCGATGACTTAAATATTTCATTTTCGCGTGCGTCCGGGTCTAGAACCGCGGGCGCTTGAATTCGAATCCCGGATCCGGAAGAGCTTTCGCGCGTTATTCCGCGAAGGAACTTCCGGCCGGCCCTGCCTACTTAAAACTAGACACACATTCGCTCGGAAAGTCTATCCTACCTCCCTCGGCTATATTTAAAAAGATGCAACACATTCTCGCCAACACAATCATTCCACGAATTCCATTCATTCCACCCCGGTGCAAGGGCCTACACTAGGGATAACGTCCCGGGACGCATCCGTCACCGGAGCTTGATCTACCTTTCATAATAATACACACCTGAATAATGTACACTTACTGTTTACGAAAGCTGAAAAAATATTTCATGAATATGATTAGCAGTTTATTCATCTAAACGGGCTAAGGACTCTATTGAATTGTAATATATGTATATTTTTTCTGTAAAAATGTTGGAATATTGAAAAATAAGATGTAAGAAGTAAGAAATGCTCATCTCGAAACTCTAATTTCAAACAGCAGAACACAATAATGCAAGAATATTCAACAATATATATTTTAATTGTAAGCAATTCTTCGAATCAAAATATTCGATTTAATATTGAAACCCCTGAGGCGTTCTCCAAGTAGAAGCAAAAACACTAAAAACTTCGCAAACTCGCATGAAATATTCACTTCGACCACGAGAACGACCTGTCGCGCAAACTCTCATCGTTCCTCGATAAAATTCAATTCGACGAGTGTCTCTGACAATCTAAACGGCGAGAGGGAAATTTTTGTCAGCCAAGTCGGAGGGTCATCCGACTTCAAAACTAATTACGCGAGATCCAGAAAGATTTCTACCGAATATCGCGAAGGAAACAATGAGAGGCTAAACCTGAAATTATTGAAAGCATAGCGAGAAAGTCACGAGCCGAAACCGGTGAAGGCTTCGACTCGTGGTCACCGTGCACCGTTGTCGAAAGGAATGAAAATTACAACCAATTTTCGGTGTCGGTTCGGACCAATCGTCCTGCGACATGATCGAAAACCGGAGGGACTCAAAGACATACGAACCCCTCTGCGTGATTCCCTTCGTCGAGGCGATGGCGGCTTACTGACATCTTCTTGCACTGCCCCCGGAGATCCCTCCACATAGGCCTATTCCACGAAAATCGGCTAACCAAAAATGCTTGAATTTATTAATTACGATTTGTACGAAACGGACTACCGATTTAACGTGAAATAGGCCTACTCTAGGAGACCGGCGGGACTTACGGCGGCCTCTTCTTTGAAGTCATCTGCTTCAGCCCCACATTTTGCATCCAACCATTCTTTTCAAAAAGACTGCGAATCTTCGAGGGCTATTCGCGAGGATTACCGATCTCGTCGGACGATCGAGACCTTTTGGTAAAAATAAAGAATGGAACGTATTAACGCGAATGCCAATGCCAAGGACTTTGCAGCCCCTATTTATTTCATTTTAGGGGAAATAAGGGAAATTTTGATAAAAAAGGAGATCTTCGAGAAATTGGAAACGTCGAGTGATTTTGAGAGATAACGATTTTTAAGATATACCTACAGAGTAGGGTGTTAACTATTAGCACCCCTTAGATATCTTCGAAACTATAAGATTCACAGAAATATTTGCTGAAATGAAATTGTACAGTACCAAGGAGGCCATCCGATAGCGATAATAGTTTTTTTGCAAGTGTAGGTACTTTGGACATTTAAAGGTCACCTCATTTTTTTAAATGGATCGGTATGTTTTTGTTTCTGTATCATGATAGAGAAGCTTGAAACGAGTTCAACGATCTATCACATAAGGTCATTGAAGGTCACAGAAAGTACAGATAAAGCGTACAAAGAAGTACCAATTACACTTTACGACATGCAACAAAGAATTATTGCAGCCTGTACATCAATAAGTTCTGACGCTGTAAGACTTGCAAGTCAATCAATTGTAAAAAGAATCCAATGTTACATTGATACTGATATATGGTCATCATTTTGAACACCTACTAAAAAACGTAGTAATTTTATTTACTACCGAAACCGTAAGTATTATCGCCTATCTGTACTTTCTGTGACCTTCAATGATCTTATGTGATAGATCGTTGAACTCGTTTCAAGCTCCTCTATCATGATACAGAAACAAAAACATACCAATCCATTTTAAAAAATGAAGGTGACCGTCAAATGTCCAAAGTACCTACACCTGCAAAAGAAACTATTATCACTATCGGATGGCCCCCTTCGTACTGTACAATTTCATTTCAGCAAATATTTCTGTAAACCTTATAGTTTCGAAGATATCTAAAGTGCTATTAGTTAATGCCCCACGCTGTAGGTGTAATGAAATACTAATTTTTATTAAATGAAGGAAGAATGTTTTTGTAACTTAAAAATTTATATCTCATGTTATATGTAAGTTAAAAATTTGAGTATCACAATCTGATTTAAGAAAAAGAAACCACCCGTCGAATCGAGTTTCTGTTCAGAAACATCAATTCAACTGGGTTCTTATATTTTAAATGAAATATTGATGCTGGTAGATAAAGTGAGGCGCCTAGATACAAAACCAGATATTTCCTATATACTTATAAAGGAAATATCTGGTTTTGCATCTAGGCGCATCAAGTAGGAGTTATAATAGCAAAAAAATTGACCATTAGGACCCACTCACGTAATATAAAACGATGAAACGACAAATTCAACTGAAAAGCTGAATGGTAAACGGTTTTAGAGAAAAAATATCAAACTATAGGGGAAAAGGGGAAAATTACGAGTTTTATGGCGAAAAGGGGGAAGCTTGAAAAAATAGAGAGATAAAAGGGAATTCCTGTGGTAAAAAGGCATAGATCCATAAAAAATCCTTTAGAAATCCCATACAATTCCTTACGGAAATATGATATGCATTTGAAACAGCAATTCCAGATACCCACCCATTAAAAATTGAGAAGAATTGATCGAAATTTATTGGATTCTATGCATAGATGTAGAAATAAGTAAAATCCCATAAAAATAAATGCCGTTCAAATTGTAATTACCCAATTAGTAATTACAAATAGAATTACGTTTATGTGGGTTATTACCAATGGAATGGCATTAATTTTTATGAAATTCAACTTGTTCTTACATACGCGCATAGAATCACATATATTTCGATCAATAGTTTTCAGATTTTAATGGGCGAATATGTGGAATTGCTGTTTCAAATACGTATCATTTTCCATAAGGAATTTTGTGGGATTCCGTTGGGATTCTGTTGGTTCTTTTTCTCAACAACAATAGAGGACACACCGTGAAGCCTGCAATTCTTTCTGAAAAGTTTTCCTAGCATTTTGTTTCCCAAACGGAGACAAATCTACGTAGTATCGTAGAACAGGCATTCGTCTACGAGTATTAGCTAAAATTTAATCGGGAAGGCATAGTACGAGTGCGAGAGAGAGCGTCAACTCAGGGCGTTTGCTCTCTCTCTCTCTCTCTCTCTTTCTCTCTCTCGCACTCGTACGATTACACCAGTGAGAAATTCCTTCGGTCTTATCACGATTTTTACCGCATCCGGTGGATCAATTCATCGCGCGGTGTTATTTTCGAGCGATTCACATAACGCGGCGTATTCAGACGATTAAGATATTCGTTCCGTCGTCTCGGGAGAAAGAGAAATGTCTTTACCTCCTATCTCGTTACTCCCGCGACGAGCGAGATTCCGAGCGGGTGAATTCGACGCTTCGGAACCAGAGTACACCTGGAAAGTCTTCTCCATTTCTTCCCAACGGTTGTCGCAGACTTCTCGATAAAGATTTGTCACGCGAAACCCATTTTTAACGGCTTTAAAAGCGACTTTTTCCACTCACGGGGCGTAGTTCCACTCCAGTCTCCTCTTCGCGTGCCGCCGTGCGTGTCTTGGCGCGTTTACGAAGTTCACACGACCACCGGCAAGGGCTCAGCGTTAGCCTCGAACCCAAAACGCGTTGTCGAAAACATTCATATGAGATTTTATGAATAATTCGATCTTGTAAGAGAGAATAAACTACTTTAAATTAGATTTAATTATTAAATCTTATATTTAATGAACCACTTGAAGAGTTAGTCCATGTATTGCATTCAAAATTGAGAATTACAATAATAATAATTCTTTGCAATTCGCACCCGCGAAACACCCTGATCATTTAAGCAGACTATCCAACTAGTTTTAATATGAGATTTTATGAATAATTCGATCTTCTAAGAGAGAATAAACTACTTTAAATGAGATTTAATTATTAAATCATTTTATTGCATGGTTGAGCGCAGCGCCTCGAGAAATAAATCTGGAAGAGGAGTTCTGAGTACGGAATAGTTACCTAGATGGTGTCATAACTTTACTGCCAAATAATAGTCAAATTTTGAACGAAATATTAGAAGAACATCAGAATTGGATTGGTGGCACCTTCGCGAGTGCTAACGCGGATCGTTTGTCTACACAACACCACAACCCAAAAGGGTAAAGAGAACGATTGGACTAAATCGACTAAATACCTACAAAGCAACCATAGAGGCAGTAACACTGCGAGACGCATACCTAGATACTTCATTGGTCCTTTCTCTTGGACCCTGATATGTGATTCGTTGCATCTAAACACAGAACGTAAGTAGCCGTGTTGATCAACGACATGTGCGTATTGAAGAAGTGGGAAAATGAAGACGGTGTGGAATGGCGGTCTTGTGTAGCTTTGCACGTTTTGTAGAGGTTGTTTTTACCGTACAGTCAGTGAAGAGCTCACGTTTCCTGTTAAAATTTTAGTAGAAAATCGAGAGTAATATTTCGGTCTTCTCTTTGATAAACTAAAAGATATCAACTCTCCTTTTATCACTTAAGACTTTCGATAATTCATGTGGTGTACCTAGGTACTTCATGGAAAACGAGATGTTGGCGCGTTGATTTGCTCCTTTTTCGGCAGACTGGAAGACACGATTGAGAGCTCAATTAATTATCGAGGAGCGATTTTATTCGTTTGCGAGCCCGACTTGAACCTGTAAAGTTTGGATTAACTTGATTCAAAGGAATTCATCGAATGGACACATAACCTCGAATCGATTCATTTCTTCTTAATTGACAGTGTAGTAATTCAAGAATTATAAAAAAGGAACAAATAACATCGACGCGCCAACCTCTCGTTTTCCATGAAGCACACCACATGAATTATCAAAAGTCTCAAGTGACGGAAGGAGAGTTGACATCTTTTAGTTTAGTTTTAGGTTGATATAAATCAACATGGTACCTCTCGGGCCATCCCCTGGACACCAGACGTCTGTTAATAATTCAACCACTACGCCGACCGGCGGTACAAAGGGGAGTTCCGCAGTGGTATGTAATGGTACACTTTCCTTCAAGTTCTTGATTCTAGAGCCAAATTACCCTAGGAATCCACAATCAGGATTAAACAGTTCTGTTTTGATACAATCGTTTAAAAGTCAATTAGTTCTGTTTTAATCGAACGAGTTACAAAATTACATATCCATGTATATTTCAGAAACCAAATTACACTTTAAAATATACACTCGCTGGTCATACGAAGGCAGTGTCTTCCGTCAAGTTTAGTCCCAATGGAGAGTGGCTCGCGAGTTCTTGTAAGTATTAATTTATACTTGATAGCGAGATATATTTATTTACACCATGCTTTGATGTTGCCTGATATTGTTTTAGCTGCTGATAAGCTAATTAAGATATGGGGGTCTTACGACGGCAAGTACGAAAAGACCATATCGGGTCACAAGCTGGGCATCTCTGATGTAGCTTGGTCGAGCGATAGTCGCCTTTTAGTATCCGCCTCGGATGATAAGACTTTAAGGATATGGGAACTCAGTTCTGTAAGCGTACTACCGCCCCGATCTTTCCACGCGATCATACAGTCGATTTGACGACAGGAATATGATTTTGTATCAATTTATTTTCAGGGTAAATGCCTAAAAACACTAAAAGGTCACAGCAATTACGTATTCTGTTGCAATTTCAATCCCCAGTCCAATCTCATCGTATCTGGATCGGTATGTGCCTCGCCAAGATTTCTCACGTCTTCAGCGATCGTTTGACCTCATCCGTTCAAGAATCCGTTCACTGGAGGAAACTTTATGTTTCAGTTTGACGAAAGCGTTCGAATTTGGGATGTGAGGACTGGAAAATGCTTGAAAACGTTACCAGCCCATTCAGACCCAGTCAGTGCAGTTCACTTCAACAGGGATGGTTCTCTAATAGTATCCAGCAGTTACGACGGTTTGTGGTAAGAAATTTGATCCTTATCATCCGATATACCTAGTATTGCACGTACATAGTACGCGTATATTTACGTCGTACCAGTGATGACCACGTGTATCCGATATATTCAGTCGAATTTGGGATACCGCGTCCGGACAATGTTTGAAAACTCTCATAGACGACGACAACCCTCCGGTATCGTTCGTCAAGTTTTCTCCCAATGGAAAGTACATTTTGGCTGCGACTTTGGACAATACGTTGAAACTGTGGGACTACAGCAAAGGCAAATGCTTAAAAACTTATACGGGGCATCGAAACGAAAAGTATTGCATATTTGCCAATTTCTCCGTGACTGGAGGAAAGGTATAGTATCCGTCCATCGCGACTAAAAGTAATTTTATAGTCTTGCTCTCGACAACTAATTTATGTCGGCGGAGAAAAATGACGGTAAATAATTGTTTATGCATAGTGGATAGTCTCGGGATCGGAAGATAATATGGTATATATCTGGAACCTACAAACAAAGGAAATCGTGCAAAAGTTACAAGGACATACGGGTAACATATATCTTTAATCACTGCTTATGTATGGTATGAGGGAAGAGGGACTCGATCTCGGGAGTTGCGAATGTGTACCTCGTTGGGGAATTCATCTTTACTGATATTCATTACATCATTATCAAATTCTATTTCCAGATGTAGTGCTGTGCACAACTTGCCATCCGACGGATAATATCATAGCTTCGGCGGCGTTAGAAAATGACAAGACTATAAAGTTATGGAAGAGCGATACGTAAGGCAACGTCGTCCAAGCATTTCGTCCAATTATCACTGTACAAATATCACGTCCCTATTTTGCGAAAGTGCGATGCTTCCGCGTACTCTACCTTACGTATAATTTTCAGCGAAACTGTATACAGACTGTATTGATTTCGAACGAATTGGGGCAATTATTTATGTGTAACGAATATTTCGCGCGACTCCTTTGGATAATAAAGCTACGCGTATATATTACGCACGTATTTTATTACGACACTGTATGATTTTTCATCAAACCTCTCAGACTTCCAGTTTTTTGTGAGCGATCTGCTTAACGGCGCGGCACTCTTCTTCGATGATGGGATAAGCAAGAATCGACTTTTAACGTTTGCAAGTATTTTATTATATCGTTCTTCATCAACCACAAATCACTTTTATCAGTATGTATTATTATATGGCTCATGAATGACGCGATGGTAACACGCTGTTGCATTATACATTGATGATTCGCCGCAGCAAAGGAATAAAACTAATGCGGCATAAAATTCCAAAACTGACGCGTAAGCTGATTACTTTCTTCTTTTCTTTCCGGCTCGATCCAAGTTTAAGGAGATCGATGTCCCGGTGTACATCGCACGGCACGTGACTAACAAATGTATATTCGAACGAGAATCCGATTTAAATGAAAAACAGGCGCATGGAGAGACAGTAGTGAGGGACGACACGCTGTCTCACCAGTTCCTCCAATCTTTGAACTAAGCTAAGCCTTGCAAAAGACTGCCAATGTACTCCAAAGGATTCGATATATCTTCTAACAGTCCTGAAAGAAATAAGGCATTTCGAGTGATGTCTTATAAATACGAAACACGATTCGATCTGATCGCGACACGTTGAAGATATCGGATTCGCAAAAGGCGGATGCGCTTACCAACGACGTCGCAGAATTCTTCAAACGAGGCGCAGGGCAACAATTCGTCCCTATACGTCACGAGGACTCGCTCCGACGCTTTGAGCATGGCTTCGTCGTTGTGTCTGATATATTCGGCCAAAATCGATGGCCATTGATCGTCGGACAGTACATTGACTTTCTGAAAAACGTTATCGATACACGATTAGTCGATAGCGCGTACAAACGGGACTTTAATATATGGTATTATATCCCGATAGATAGGTACCATCGTCGCTAAGATCATTCGTTCGAATGTCACGTAGCGTCGCTATCGCAACTACATCCTTGCTTGCGCTAAACGTATACTCTGGCGACTTACCTTGAAGAAATTTACATAGATGCAATCGATGAGACCGAAGAATATCAAGACGCTCTTGTAGACGGCGTAATCCTTGACGGTTGTGTCCGACAGCGTTTTGGTAGATGCCGAGGGGGAAACGTAACGTTGTTGTGCAAGGATGATAAGCCTTCGTAGATGGGCCAATCTCAATCTTTGCCAACGAGCCGGTGTAAGCAAGAGAAGGGACAGCGTGCACTGATACAAAGGACCCTCTCCGTCGTAAGAACTTTCGAGCCACGCAGAACTGGGAGACGACTCCAAGTAGCTCACAAGAGCCTTGTCCTCTCTCGCCGCCGATCTCGTCCTGGGTGAATAACCGTAATTAGTACACCCAAGCGTTCGTTGAATATCTAAGGACTGCGCTGCAATGACGAAACTTACGTGTTGATCACATACAGCGCCATGTGTATGAGGTAAGGTATCATGTGCATATTAGACTGGGGCCCACCGCCGCCGGTGTCATCGTGAAAGCTCTTTTCTTGCGCGAATCGCAACAGGAGCAACTTTAGATCGTGAATGGTCGATGTGTACGAGATGTCACGATGCCCTGTGCACTCTTGAAGATAGATGTTATGCCGCGCCAAGCAACTGGCGAAAGCAGATTCCGGTACTTGAGGTCCCCACAGCGGCATCAGCCCGTTGCACTTGGTGTTCGCATTTTGTAAAGCGGCGCTCTCCCACTCGTCCCTGGCACGAGCTAATCGTACCGCGGACATGTGACAGTCGACGTGAACCACGTTGAAATGAGTTACCGTCGTATATCCCATTGTCTTTCTCTGTTTGATTTCGAATTCCTCGACGTTACAACGCTTCGTGAAGGTATAAATACCCAAAACCTGAGAGAAGAAAAGTTTGTTATTAATTTTACCAAAGGCCGTCGGAACATGTAACGAGTACCGCGCGTTCGAAACGATCGTACTTCGGTGAATGTGCGGTAAAAGTATTGTACGCGCAAAGAGCAAACGATGACTACGAAAGACAATACACGTGTATACCTTGTTCGGTTGAAATTTGTATCCCTCCCGACAGATAACGCAAACAAGACCCGTTTCGTCCCCAAGATCTTCCATTTGTTGCAAGATAGTACCGCTGGCAGTGACTTGACCCTTATCGTTCGTGCGCATACCGAGCGCTCCCAACTGCCTTTCCCGCATCGCCATGGCCAATCGTTTCTTTTCGCTTCGCGTATGCTGCCGCGCTTCCTCGATGAGCTCGGCGACTCTCTTGTTCGTGCAGAGAGCCTCGAGCAAGTTTTCCGCCAACGAACCAACATGTTCGTCGGAAGATACTTGCTCCAATCGGTGAATTATGCTGATGGTGACCTGTGATACCGCCAACTGGCAATATTCGACGACGAATTAAAAAGGAGAGAACGCGTCTACCCGACTTGACGGTTAAGTCGAGGAAATAAGGACGTTACTACATAATTACAACGTGACATTGCGTTACCTGAGTCGGTTCGTGATCAGTCGCCAATCCAGTGAGGAAACGTAAGATATACTTCAGAGCAGGTTTTGAGATAAATTCTTTCAATTCGTCGCTATCCGTACGTAGTAATGTTGGTTTTACGCACGGTGCGTGTACCTGTATGTTTCAATAGGTAAATTAGCAAGGGTGCGATTAACGCGAAGGATAAAAATTGCTCGTATACTCGTCGTCGCTACGATTCGCGGTCAACTTACAGTTATATATTCGAAGGCGTCTTTCACGATGCCCATGTCGATAATATGATTCTTTAATGTATTCCCAATTGCGTTCTTTTCGATGCCTTGCGTGAGAATACAAAAGAGCTCGAGTTTTTGCTCGTCTTCTGGCGTATGCTCGTAATCGAATTTATAAAAATTAAGCACCGGTTTGAAATGGTCGCAGAGCAAAGCCATTTTTTCTTCATTGCCGTACGTAAGCGCCGCGAGTACTCTCGCGAGGTGTACGAGTACACTGTGACTTTGTCTAACTGCGGTAGATTCGGTGCAGGACAAAAGTGCTTTGATATGCTCGGGACCGCCAAGAGTTCGTGAAAATGCTTCGAACGATGACAGAGACTGCGATGCCGCGTTCGACAAAATGGTCTCCATTATCTAAAAAATCGTATTGCCTCGAATGGTAAAAGCTCGTATTGTAAATAAATGGTACAATGATAATGACGATGCGATAGATTCGTATTTACCTCGAGTAACTGTTCCGTTACTTTTGCTTGCAAATTGTCGGATTCAGAGGCGAGACAGCGTTGCAGAACATCCAACAATACGGTGACTGCTCCAACTTCAGGTCTGCTTAATACTTCCTGATTTTTCTTTACTTTCACCGACAAGCGGAATAACTTGAGCAAGACTTGGAGCAATGGTTTAGCTCTGGCGACGTCTTCGATCGCCGCCAATCGCGTAAGCATGACCTGTAGTCCTCCGCAGTCGGCGAGCACGTTTGCCATCTTGTACACCTCCTCGTTGTTTACTTCCTGCTCGCTACTGGCGTTCAAAGTCTCTACAAATTCTTCGGTCGCGTCACCCAGAAGACCGCGCATTCGATAGACGACGCGCATGGCATCGCACTCGCCACCCTCCAGAACCCATATCTTTTTGTAAACCTATAGAATACGACGCACAGAAACGCACACGTGAATTTTACATAACACGTTGGGTTTGCACTTGCCACAATAATATCCCAGCCTCACAAGACTGGGGATTTCGAAAAATCTTACCTCCTTCACCGGAAGATCTAGGCTGATGATCTTATTGTTCACGAGAAGCTCCATGCCATTGTCATCCTCCAACAGAGCAACGAGCTCGCAATCTTGGCATATCTTATTTTTTACATCTCTCATAAGGGGTCCCAAACCCGGTTCCAAACTACTGTACGGATTGCCCAACATTCGTCCCTATATGCCATGAAAAAAAGTTACATTTTACTTTACCGTTCCGATATTTTCCTTCAATCCACCTCATTTCCTCTTTCGCTCATCATTTGAGTATGCGAACGAGGAATGAGAGATACGAAACCTTCGACAAACCTGCAGAAAATCTTCCTGCTGAGGATCCTTCTCAAGCGTCAGGAAAAATTCACCTATGTCATTTTCTTCGGGATAAATGATCGAACAAAGTCGTTCAAATATGAAAACCGGCGTACGCACGTCCTCCGTACTATACTTTTGAACGGTTTCGACGCAAACAGCCATGAACGCTTTCGTCTCTTCTTCCGTACCTGGAGAGCGATTACAACGAAACGCGTTAATGGAATGAAGAAAGTATTCAACGACTTAATTCATAAAAGGTGTAAATTCTTCGACGCGTAGAAACGATGAGAAGAAACAAATAATAGCTGCAAGAGTGAGATAGAGGGTTCCAATTACCACTGGTCATCTCTTCCAATAGTTCCAACAGTTTTTCCTGCGTATCATCAATGAGCCTCGTACGCTGAACAACGAGACGACGTAACGAGAGATAACCATTCAGCACAGCTCCAACGAGTCGTCCCTTGTATTGTTGTTTGATATTCTCTTGTTCTAAGAAAGTGGCAAGGAGCTCGGTCAACATCTTCAATGAGTAACCTTGAGCCAAATCGCTGTTCAAAGTAGTTTCCTCGAGTCGATGCAGTTCCTCTATTTCCCTCGTCAATAGATCGGCCAGTAAGGTCATCACTCCTCGTACAGCCAAAAATTGTTTCCACGGCGGTTGGCGAATCAATCTTTGGTACAACGCCAGGAATTCCGCGCTACTTTCGCCAGCTACCCGCAACTCCTCCAAGTAACACGTAAGGAGAACGAGAACCTCTTTCTTACGCTCCGTTCCTTGACAAAGACTCTCGACCATATTGCAGGCAACTTGACGAGCCAGGCGGGAGCTGGGATTGAATAAGACTTCCTTCAACCACGCTCCGTCGGCCAATTTTAGTGGTTGGACACCTCGCAGTCTCATGCAACGATAGTGCCATCGTTGGCCATATTTCTCCATTAGATATAGCACACGAGCCTCGTCCTGTAACACGATCGAGGCGATATTTACTCTACAATGAAACTGGAAATACCGAGAATCGCACAGCATCTCTGCCGTCAGTTTGAAACGATGATCGCACCTTTTTCAGCGGCTTACTACCACCTGGCGGCAGCTCGGATTTCTTGACGGGCATTCGTTGAAGCCACTCCGAGTAAGAATGCTTGGGATCTCCACTGAGCCACTTCCCGACGTCGATGCTAACACCGTCGGGAGGTTGAATGGTTGCCAATGACTCGATGGTTTTGTCCTGCGAGAGGCAATATGTCGATTAGAAAGGAATTGAAATGAGTGTTAACAATGCAAAAACAAGAGAAAACGCGTTCGACGTACTCTTACTTTATTTTTCTTCGACACTGGCTGGTCTGGTTTGATCAGACCTTGCAATATCTTTAAACAGGGCAGTATGATGCTTTCCATAACAACGGGGCTCTTGGAATCCTTGCAAGCCATAAGGAAGAGCTGCATGACGCAGCGCAATTTTTGCTCCCAGCACGCATCGTCTTTTTGAACGAGCGCCGCGAGAAGCGCCATTTCGTGCCGCACTGCCAAAGCCAGATCCGAAGCAGCCACGCGCCCCTTCAAAGTCATGGTAACTCGTCCCGTCAGCAGGGAGCACAGCTCCTTGGTGGACTGCACGTTGTCTCTCGTAACCAAGCATAAAAGTTGACGCACTTCCTCTTGAACTTGAACAGTTCCCTTGCGCAAATTGTGCTCGACGAGTTCTTGGATGAGTCCCTGCTTGCACAAAACTTCTCTCGCTGCAGTGTTCGTGGCCAGTGCGCGCAACAGCGTCAGACAGTGTTCGGTTGCGGCGGAAGCACAGCCGTAACAGCGTCCCGCCGGTGGCAAAACGATCGCTTCGTCCTTCGTCAGAGCTCCTTCGCTCGTAGAAGCGCTGCCATTGATCGAGGAGCGAGATAACGAGCTTTGACCTCGCTGATTCCTGTCGTAAGCTACGAGTTCCCGTCTGCACGCTAACACGCGTTGAATGATCTTACTGAGCTCCTCGAACGAAGTCTTGCACTCTCCGCAGTACTTTTGCGCGAGCAGTTGAATGGCTCGATTGACCTGCGTGCTTCCACCGCCGGTAACTTGAGCCGCGCCGCCGCTACCACCGGCGGCGGTGCCACTACCGACGATACCGCCGCCACCATCCTCCAATCCTCGATCGAGCCTGTGCTCTGATATTTTAACGAGCAGCATTTCCAAAGTTGGTTTGTTCGAAATCAAGGTCTTATAAACCCTGTCCGCTTTCTCGAGCAGTGTATTGATAGTGGCCACAGTCTTTTTACGGTCATCGTCGCTCTCAATGGGATCCACAGCGCAACAAGGCCGCCCGGTTAAAGTGTAATCGAACTTGGCGTACTTGCAAAAGCCGCAAGCGTGACAGAGGAAAGGGTCTTTCTCGTCGTAGTTAATGGCCCGACACTTGTGACACTGAAAGACGTTCTCACCGCAGTTGGCACAGACCCCGGGATTGGTGGGTACGCTGGCGGAACATCGCGGACACTGAAGAGTTTCGGAGGACGCCTGAATGTTTTCATAGAAATCGGCGTACTCGATCATGATGTTGCAAGCGACGATCGGTAACGGAAATTCCATTTTAACCTCCGTCTGTCCCTGGGCTAACGTAATTTTCTTAGCCTTGTGCCACATGGCCGGCTTGTTCTTCAATTCGACGACCGCCTGTACGGATCTGTTGTTGTAGAAAACATTGATCGTGCGGACCATCTTCGTTCTCTTCAGATCGCCAATTCTGAGATTGATACGACCGATCGTGTGACTGCCGACCAGTTTGACGATTTGCGTTGTAGTCGTAAATTTCGAGTCCACCTTGATAGACGTCAGTTTGATCGTCGCCATTGATACCTCCGGATTGTTGCAGACGAGGCACGGCTCGCTCTCGAGATAATAACCATCCAATTCGACGAATTGCGCTAGATTGGCGTAGAGATTGGCGTTCGGGTGTCTCGCGAGTAGCTGATTTTGCGCGTGGAGCACAGCGACTGCTTGCTCCATATACGAGTGCATCTTCTTCCCGGTGTGCGGTGTCTTCAAGGAGAAGTAACCCAGCAAATCGACAAACTGTGCAGCTTTTCGACCGTATGCCGGAAGTAAAGGCCAGAGTCGCCATAGGAGATCCAGCAAAACTTCTTGATCAGTGGGACTAGAATTTCTGAAAGTGAGGCAATATCGCGCGCTGTTACGTACTCGCCAAACAATTGATTCTCGCGAGTTAATAGCGTTGGTGCGCAAATATAGCTTACTTGTAAATCGCTAATATCAGAGAATGCGCTTGCCAGCGTACATTCGTGTTATTTGTTTCCAGCAAGAAAGTCTGCACAAATTTGGTGATCTGAGATGGAGAGACTTGCTTCTGAATTTGTTCCACCAGAGTAACACACTGAGCTTCTTCGAACTTTGTCTCAGTGTCAGAGTCTTCGGATTTTTCACGATCGCGTCGCTCTTTCGCGCTTGCAGCGGCTTTAGATGATTCCTGTCGAACGAAAGGAGTCAATGACACGCGTGTACATCGCGTCGAGAAAGGCTTTGGGGAATAAGCAATGAAGAATCGCAACGCGCGCAAGCGTATCGCCGATACCTTGGCATCCTTTGGTTTCGTAGTCGAACATATCGCGCACTGTAACAGCAGCAGTACGGTAGGGCTCACTCCTTCGTCAAGAAGTGTGGAAATCGCGAAGAGGTAGGATAATACAGTGTTCTGTTTCAGGCAGAAACGCTGCCAATTTCCGGTGCGTCCAGTGGCCACTTCCACGCAGCATTTAAGATGTTCAATTAGTTCGACCAGCGAGTCGTACGGGAGACTGATGGTATGTGGACGAGCTTGCGATAGCGGATCGTATCCTCCCGCGTTGCAGCACTGTTGAACGGACTGTGGTGCAAAGAAAAGAAATAATGAAGCACCAGAGAAAAACGCATAACGAATACACGGGATCGGGGACATCAATCCGTATTCACACATTGGATAAAATAACTCCGACCGTTTAAAAACTTGCCTGTATATGGGAAACCAGTGCATGCAGATCCCGCAGCTGTCTGTATTTGTCCTTGTTACCGCATATAAACAGTAAGAGCTTGCGAACCTGTCGCCGGACGAACGGCGTCTGGTACGACATCATGTATTCGCACAGGTAAAAGTACCAAGCCTGCTTGATAAAAAAAAATAGACGCAATTTAAGAGTCAGCTTCAAACGTTTATCGAGAGATCTGAGCGATCCAGTAGTTGGCGGATTTCATTGATTACGCTTGGAGGTACATTTTGATACCTGTTCGAATGCCGGGTGCACGGTGTTGTTCTCGGCGTACTTGTGAACCTGATAGGGTAATCGCAGCGCCATTTCCGTCAGTAGCTGAGGATAGGGTTCGAATACGTCACTCGCGTGCCCCTTGACGTACAGTCGCAGGAAAAATGGAGACATATCTGGTGGCGAGGAGGAGAGGTGTTCTTTGAGAAGTTGACCGCCAATAACGGTTCCTGTATCCTCCGTCGAGGTCCTGCACAAAGTACCATTCGTGTGAGAATCCAACTAGAGAGTCCCCATTAATCCGGGGTGCTATTTGTAAACGAAGACAGATTTTCTCATCACATATACGTACGATTTCCAGTATTCGAGCAGCGATTTCAGCTGAGTCAAACAATAATCAATGACGCCAGCTTTACTAAGAATAGCAGCCGTAGTTTGGGATACGTAATTGGTGCATTCGGTTTGCGATTTGGTATTGTATTTCGACCGTGACATCAGCACACCTATGGAAACGGAAAGAGCATTGATGCGGCGGGTACGAATATGCCTTAACAGCATTCGACGTGACAACTCTCCCCGATTATCGGCCAATAATTGGCAAAATTGAAATGTACGCATGCGGAGGTCACCACGCGGTGTACAGTAGATCAACCCCAAGAATGTAAATGAGAGATGAGAAACTGCAACGATTACTAACTAAGCAGGCGCATGATGACGAGGTGAACTTCTCTCTTGTTGCTGCGTTGACAAATATCAGTTATATCCGGTTTATCCATTTCCAGCTCTTTCACGAGAATATTCAACAAGCGTTCGATGCACGCTCTGTCCTTCTCCTCTTGGCCGTCGAGGTCCGACGTCAGCATTAATATTACCTGGGGATTGACAGATTATCGTCCGACGTGTACGCCATTTCCATTATCATACGATCGAATGGATCTTCTACGGCCAGATCTAATCGCTTACCTGCATCGATGGGATAGCAAGCACGCCGGAAACATTGACGAGATTGGGTATGAATTGAGCGAGCTTGTCGAGCAGCAAAAGTCGCACGGCATGAAGCTTGCTAGTGTTTTCGACGGTACTATCGCATTCCTGTTCCGTGCCGTGATCTTGATCGATAGCTTCTTCCTGCTCCGCGGCCTAAGATGTAAAAACAGCAAGTCGCATTTCGAGTTGATGCTGTAGCTAACATTAAACTCTTGTTTCTCTCCCCACCCTCTTTTTACTTCCCACCAAAATTTTAATATTTCTCCCCTATATGCTCGCTGAATTCGCGATGTACAAAGGATACCAAAAACACGAAAGCGAGTGTAACTGACTGAAACTCACGGTAAAGGTTGTGGGAGCACCGAGCGAACTAGTTTCGGAGCGCGATGGTTGACCAATTCCAATCGACGGCATATTATCAGGAACGTTATCCCCATAAGCCGAGCTTCTTCCGGACATGTTATGCTCGCCGGTTATGCTGTCGACGGCACTGCCTCCACTTTCGCTCCCACAACTTTCGCTACCCTTGCTACCTCCGCTGCCACCCTGATCAAGACCAAACACAATCCGACTATTACAAAATAGATACTGGCGAATCGTTAAAGTACATCCGTATACGCAAATGAGGTACGTATCATTAGAGGAGTAGGGAAGACGACAGGGAGAGAAAAAACGAAGAAACTCACTTGTTCTGCGGGAGAGGTTCTCAAAGTACTGCCGTCAGTTGCAGCAGTGGATCCTTCGTCATCGGAACCACCAGCAGAAGCAGTAGTATCGGAATAGTGACCGCCAGTCTCTTGTCCCTGATGATAAAGGATCGAGGTGAAACATTTAGAGGGGTGGAGCGGAAAAGGAATATCTTTGCAGTATATAAGCAGTCATTTCTTACCGGGCCCCCGCCGCTGCCTCTACCACCGCTACCACCTTGCACCTGAGCCAATCCTTGAGCAGCCAAAGCTTGGAGACTTTGCAGCGCAGGGCCGCTTAGATTCTGCAATCCTTGCAAATTAGCCAATCCTTGCTGGAAACCTTGCTGAAGGGCTTGCAGATCTGCACCGCCACTGCCACCACCCTCGTGATCTTGTAAACTAAGGGCAATAGCCAGTTCCACCATTGTCTCGTCATCGGCGTCCGGAGGTATATCTAATAATGGAGGGAAACCTCCGGGACCGAGAAGTGCTTCGAGAGGATTGACCGCTTGCGAGCTTGCCGCTACCGCTGCTGCTACACCTCCGCTTTGATTATTGTCAGAACCAAGGAGAACCATGGGATCCACCGATTCGACGTCGTATCGTTGCTCGGCTTCTCCAGACTCTCGAGACGGATGCGACGATCCAGAGGCTGGCTTCTCATCGACCTCCGTGCTAACACCTGCAGCAATAATTAATTTTCGCTGATCACCGTACGATCTTCCCATCCGACATAAATGTTTAGAGATATATCATCGTCGCCAACCTGGAGTGCTGTAATGAGGTGGAGTGGGTATGTAGACTCTTCGTCTCTTGTAACTGGGTCGAAGTACCCTGATTATAGCCTGTTTAGCGCTGAAGCTCACCGAGATATCGGAGCACAACAACAATTGCAGATATAATTTTGCCGCGAGGGGAGTGTTTCCTTCGACGTCGCAAGTCGTAAATGCGTGGATTATTTCAACCATCGCGTGGATTATCGCTTCGGTGTGCGTCAGCCCCGGTACGACGACGGGTGCTAACGCCGTATTCTTCGGATAGGCCATATGGAGGGACCATAAGACGTCCATCAATTGAACTACCAAATGCTGATTCGTATCAACAGTCGTGCGACATTTGGAACCCATGCGATCTCGCTCCAAAACGCACACTGGAAAGGATGAGCCTATTTATTATAGGTAAATGACATCTCGTAATGCAGAAGCTGTTACAGAGGTACGACATACAAAGGTAGGAAAAGGAGGGAGCTACTGTTGTACTTACAGCTCGACTCGTTGATCGGTTTCTTCGTGTGTTGCTCGGCAAACTTGGCGAGATTCTGGGGACGAGCAACGGCTATACTCCTGACTATGAGTACGAGTCGATAAAAGTTCTCGGCGTCCACGTCGCGAGGATCGCTGATCTCCCGCATAGACTCCAATGATGCGAGGACATGAGAAAGCAGTGCTTGATCCTGAAACGATATACGAGCTTTGCATTGTAGTGCCTATCTTACACGGACCGAGAAATGTAGCAACGCACGCATGTACCTTATACGCGTGATACGCTGCTTTGGTGCTATGTAGAGCGGCGAGAAGCGCCATCGTGTGCACCTGCACCGACGGTGGTGTGGGCAGCGACAAGAGAGCTGATGCGACATCGACGGCAGTCGCTTTCAGCGCCAGTTTACCTTCATCGTTCGGGAACAGAGTGAAGGACGATTCCAGCACCTCGAGGATACTGGAGACCATTCTGAAATCGATGCGAGTAGTAGCGCGCGCGGTGCGGTGTCGTGGCTAAAACTACGATGGCGAATTTTTGGGTAGAGAACGCGTGGGAAGATCCGCTCCACTACTTTTACATCGCATAACTGCGCATACGTCTCGTTGCTTCTTACCTTTCGATATTCGCGGAATCGTCCTTCGGTGGTCTGATGCGTTACAATGATATACAGAAAAATTAAATTACGGCAGAGAGAAACGCGCGCATTAGGATACGAGTGCGATTGAGCGCTGTTCTCTGCAGCCAGCGAACGCTCGTGCGGGTGCGAATTCAAAGAAAGTAGTGTATACCAATGAGGGAGAATCACGCCATCGAATTTTTACGGAGCAAATTAGAGGTGAGTTCTGCGAATAAGCTGCTCCGGTCTCGGAACGACTTCGCATCGGAGTGAATGAGGTCGTAAATGGCACGAGGATGATATAACGCGTAATGTATTGATGTAAATTCCGAGATACTGAACACTTACTTGTCAAGCGAGGTGAGGGGAGCAGGTGACACGATTGTACTTTCAGTTTCATTGTTTGCTGATATTCCAGCCGCGGCCGGTGCCGGTGTAGACTGCCCTGCTGGCGTCTCCTCGGATTCCTCCGGCCAACCAAACGCGTCTTTCGATTTGCCGTATCTAGCAAAAAAGGGCACAAAAATCACATAATCAAGTACGCATGTATACAGTCAAGAAGACAGAGGGAAAGAGTTTGATACAATATTTTAAACCACCTCTTCCTACCGACAAAGGCGAGAGATCAGAGGATGCTGTTAATATGACGAGTTTTCTGACAATGCCAGATTTAAATACAACTAATTACAGTTAGCTCAGTTTAGGTTGAAAGACACCATTGAGAAATGTACATTGGAACGCACGTCAGTGGCTTCGGTAATGTATCTGGCTTAGCTCGATTAAAATACTTTGTAGAAACGAACATTTTAATGGAGTCCACCATGATGACACCTTCCTTGTCCTGAGATGGTCCGAATGTGATGGTCAATTTTTTGTCGGCTTGAAGACTCTCCTCCCTGGTTAAAGGAATGTCGAACCACCGACTGCGAGTCAATGTCGTCCGTATGCTTCGGCCAAATATCTGCAAAGGAACGCGTATAAGTCAACTTCGGTTTTACTAATTGGTTCGTCTCACGAGAGGTTATTGCATTTTCCGCGAATCTATCAGCGAAAAAATGTGCCCTTTAGTGCGTACCTCGATATACAAGGGTGCCCTCTCCACGTCCTGATTTCCGAGTAACACCCTGATACCGGTAATGACCAGCGTCGCGTCACCATTGGTCACCTCGACGTTGAATCCCATTGGTTTCGTCGAGACGACATACATGCCCGTCGTGTTGAGTCTCTGTTTGATCTGCGCGACATTGTATATCTGCAGAAGATCGTTACCGCCGAATTCGACGTCGTTCATTGCCTGGCAGTGTTCGAAGAAATCAATCGGAAAGGAGACGGAACCGGACGGTTTCATAATTTTCACCGCCTTCTTCTTCTTCGTCGGCTTCAGCGTCGAGATCGTCCCGATTGGTTGGACCATCGGCGACATCCAAAATCCTGTTTGTTCCATGGCGGCCATGTAGATTCTTAAACTGCCGTCTTCACAGAGCAGTATCAAAGTCGTCCGTAGCTCCGAGTTCGAACTAGGATGCCTGATGGCAACCATGTCCATGATCTTGGCCTTCGCCGGTACGACCTTGATCTCCTGTATCATCACAGTGTCCGGCTTGATCATCAAGATTACCGGGTTATTGCTCGTTTGCAGGACCGAGCACACGATTCCCGGATGATTGGCGATTTCGCTCCACTGGCATAACGGCTGGGGCTGATTGTTGTTCGATTTATTTCCGTTGGACTTGTTCGCCAAGTTGATCATAAAGACGACAGTGATATTGGTATCCATATACTTGGGGGAATCTAGGAAGCTCGTGCCAGACTCCGTGTAGGACTCATATTTCCAGTAGAGGGGAGCAACGAAGCTCTTGCCGCACGCGTAGCTGAAAAACAGCAATTGCAAGGCGTGGGAATAATAGATGGAGACGCCACCACCGCCAACTTGTCCGTTGATGTCCTTGATTTCGGGATGATAGACTTCGAGCGTACTGGTGACGTAAAAGGGGCCGTGCCTCGCCGAACTTTCCTCGTCCATGTGCTGACTATAAATATACCCAGCGGAGGACATGAGCAACATGTGGAACAAATCCCCGCCGGCGTGTATAAACGTGCAGTCTCTGATCTTTCCCGTTGGCACGAGAAAGTAGTATTGCGGACTCAGCGCATCTTTGCCGAGATCATAAATTTTCACGAAATCCGCCGTGACGAGGGCCAGTTGGGTTTGCATTCCTGGCAACCACATAGCCTTGATGATGAAATTTCCAGTTTCGAGTTGTGGATGAAGAACCAAGTGATCCGACACGGTTCCGGAACTGTTGAACGTGAGAACGTGGCAGTCTTTGAGGCCGCAGACGGCCAAGAAGTCTTCGTTCAGCTGATTGCTGGTCACCGAGAGAACGGTGAACGGAATAGGGGCTGACGCGAGTCGCGTTAGCGTCAACTTGCGCTTCGAGGAATCGGCTTGTTTCAGCAGAGCACTCAGTTGCAATACGGTTATCTTTCCTTTCTCATAGGAGACGGCTACAGCAACGCACCGAGAAATACGAGAAAAATTGTTATTATATGATAACAGACCTGACTCGTTTTTTTTTTTTTTTTTGATACGAGTCGTACCTGTCAACTTAAAGAGAAGTAATAAGAGTACATCGACGATTGTTTGCAAAACGTGAAAACACTACTCGAGTACCGATACAAGAGACGACTTATTGTGTGAGGGGGAGGAATGGAGAAAATAACGCCAAGCTCACCGAGGTGCTGTCGTTTGCCATGAGGGGACGAGAGGCAACACATCGCCACGCGACGAATCATGTGCGCGGAGAGCAACTGCCGGATCGTCTGTCCTTGATCCCCCGAGTAATTCATCCTGACATTCTCGAACGCCCCTTCCTGAGATCCCAGAGTTGGTAGCTATACGACGCAACAAGAACACGGAACGAATTAGACCGAATCGTGTCGCGTTCGATCGACTCGTACGAACGATTCCAGCTCCGGTTACAATGTGCACAATGATATACAAATCGACGCACCATGAGCTGATCGGTGTATTCAAACTTTTTGTCAAGAGAATGCAACTGGCGCAGAGCTTGCTGTGCTCGCGCGTGACAACCGACGGGTGAATTTCTTCTACAAGAGTCATCGATGGCGGGCACCAGCGTGCGCGTCAACTCTACCAACGAAGGCACAAGTCCACTGGACCATAGTTGCGAGAGAACCCAGTCCTTGGAACCTTCTGTTGTGAAATAGGAATAAACGATTATTCTTATCTCTCTTACGGTCGGCATTATCTTTTCTTTTTTCTCCCGCACAGCGACAGCCAGCCAGCACTGTTCCGACTGCCGTTTTGCAAAAGTATCGTTCGAAAAGCATAATTCGAAAAACTAATTCTATCCGATTACCAAGCTGCTTCGCGAGGGCTGCGTGCTTTTGCCTGTCCCGCGTATTTCTCTCGTGCCTGTCGTGAAAATGAACAGGACTGGAAGCTCTTCTTTTCGAACCGCTCGTCGAAACCGCGTTGTTAGCGTCCGCAGAAGTCCCAGGGACGCTATTGTACGCTGCCGTTGTTGAAATTGTTCCCGTTGTTGTTGCCGCTTGCCCGTTACTGCTCGGACCGCCTGCTCCTACTTGTAGCTCCGAACTTTGCGGGCTTCGTTTATCGAGAGCCTGGCAAGATCCATCTTCCTTCGCGCCACAGTCGCAAAAGAAATTGCCGTATTTGGCGTAGGTCACGTCGTGTCCCCTGTGACACACTCGAGCGCACACCGAGCAGACTCCGACACCGTCGACCATGCCGCAACTGTGGCAATGGTACCAGTGCTGATTCATAAATTCCTTCTGCGTGATCGTAAAAGTGCAGAGCTTATTGCAGAGACTATCCTCGTCCGAGTCCTCCGCCGCGCTATCGTCGTCGTCGTGAGCGATTTCATCGACCCAGTCGCTATCGTTAAAGTCGTTGATGGGCGTAGAGCCTTCCCACGGAGGACTAGTGGCGCGGTCTTGCCCTTGCACCGGCGGACAAACCGCGTCTACTATATCGGCGACATAGTTCAATACGCAGCAGCCGGCTTCGATGTAAGGCGATGGCGGCTTGTCCAACGTCTGCAAATCTTTATTCGTCAACTGCTGCTTGCAGAGCTCGATCCATTCGGTTGCCGCCTTGAAGAGAATCACGTGTCCTCTGTCCGACCCGGCATCGGCCAAAGTCGACATTACGCGCATCAATTCCGGGAAACCCGCACCCTCGACCGCGGGCGAGAGGATGTGGTAACCCAGAGGGATCAACGCCTGCAAAATTGTCACCGACGCATCCTCGCTCGCGTTCCCGTTGTCTTTGACTATGTAGTTGGTGAGGGCCTGCAGCAACTGACTGTTCTCGTGCATGGAATGTTGATCGTCGTTCGGGCTGGTTGCCTGATTGCTGCTTCCGCCCGAGCCGTCCAAGAGCAAAGTCTGCCATTGGCCCTGTTCATTATTAGGCGCCGCCGTGACCTCTTGCTTCTGACCCTCCTCGGCAGTGCCGGTAACGGCTACCAGTGCGGTGGCAGTGACGATCGTGGGCGTTTGAACGTTGGCAGAGGAGACGCTCGGCGACAGATTCGTAGCCCCGAGAACGACGTGCCGCAACCAGGACTGTAATTTATCGCTCTCGACGTCGGCGAGGCTCGACACGGAACGACAAAGCCGATCGAGGGATCTGTCGTTCGCCTTCTCGGCCATCTTGAATAGTTTATTAAAGAAGTGTAGGACGTTGGTGCTGTATTGCTGGGATGCCTGGGGAGAAGCGACGGACAACAAAATCGAGACGAGAGTTCGATTCGTAGACGGCGCGAAAAACTGATCCAACGCTTTGCATCCCACCGGTTTCTCCAACAATTGCTCCCAATATTTGATGCACTGTTTCAATATCTTCTCGTCGATCGTGATACTGATCGCATCTTCGCTGTTGCCCACAACGTAGTCGACGATCAAGCTGTACGTACGATCGAGCACGTAGAGGTGCTCGCGCAACTGCCTGGCGTCGCTCTCGTAATCTCCCAATAGCTTTCCCAGGGTCATCAAGGCCATCTCCTGAAGATACTCCGTACGCGCGTCCATGGTTAAGGGTATGAGAATGTCTATCGCTTGCTGACGGATGTCGGACTGCTCGGGAGCCGTCGTGTGAGTGACATGCTCCATAATAAATGCGACCAGCGAGTACAATAGATTTTTCAGCGAGGGGTTTATGGAGAAGGTCCCGCATTCCGATAGCGAGCTCACGTGATTCTTCACCGTGACCAGGATATAACTCTCCGCCGGTATTATGTCATTTGCGTAAGTGTTCCAAGGAACGTGAGCGATATTAATTGCCTTCCACTTGTCGAGCACCGATCGGACGTTGTTGGGTAACAACGTAACCAACGAGGCCTCCATAGCCCAGCTCGCTTCTGCCAAACAAACGATACCGTCCAGAATGAGGTAATCGCGCAAACTGTACTTCCCCGCGGGCTCCGAAGACTCGCGCATCTGATGGAGCACGCTGGATCGACACGACGCCAAGATGGCTTCCGTTAACGACAGTACGTGCGGCAGCGTGTCTACGACCATCTTGCTGACGTTCGAGGGCACTACCGCTTCTGGCGTCTGTGGACCCTTTGCGGAACCTTCGACAACGACGACATTATCCGTCGAACTCTTGGATATGCCTTCATCCATGAGGACTTGAAGCTTCCCGATGACCGCGGCCAAGATGCAGAGAGAACCGAGCTTCGGCAGCGCCGCTTTGGGAATCATTCTCTCGCCGGGCGCGATTTCGGGCTTCAGCGCGTTGATGCAGTTCTTCGCAAGAGTGACATCGTACTTCAGCGAGTTCACCGTGGACGACACCGTCTTCAGCAGATTCTCGGCATACTGAGTGTACATGCCCTGCTTAACGAGGCAATCCTTCATCCATCCCGTAAACGTCTTGTACGAGGCTCTTGGGCCCCAGACAAGACTGTACAACAGCATTGGACCCGCAGCTATTTCCTCGCCGAGAGCGAGCTTATCCATGTAGGGCGTCGAAGGGGGCAGCATGAGCAATAACCTGCGCCGAGTCCAACATTGTGAATACGTTAATTTCGCAGTTCATTCGGCATAGTTACACCGTTGATAACTACATCACCATGCGAATCACCCTTACCTCCAGCAAATCGAAAAGCAGTACTGAATCGCACACAATCCCGTAAACGTCATCTTCTCCTTTCCGTCCGAGAGCGGCTTTTGCGACAAGCCGGCTTGATTGATCACATTCAAGATGTCGATTAGAGCATCCACGAGAAGTGGGTATTTCATTTTATCCGGAGTGCCCAAGATGAAGTTGCATGCCTGCACATACGAATGATTTGTTCAACGGATGCGTGTACGCCAAAATTTTGCCGGTAAACAAAGTCTAAAACTACATTACTAACCAGTCCATCAAGTTTCGGAGTATCCTGGTTGTTGAAGTCGGACGACGCCAGATTGTAAAAGCGCGGCTTCATCGCAAAATCATCCTGCGGTCCAAACTTTCGATAGTTATCTTCGATTTCCTTCCACGGTGTGTAGATCCGCGACGCTTGCTTGTTTCCTTCCTTCGCCGTGTCGGAAACCAGACTCGTAGCGGAAAATAGATTCCACTGAACCTGAATCGGCGCGATAATATCGGATTAGAGTCGCGGATTCTTATGACGGTACGCCAATTCCTCTTGTTAACATTCGAAGAAACGAATTTCTAAAAAAGCATCTAGGTATGTACGAGTCTCTTACTACCACACAGTTGTCACTTTCAACCCGGTGGCCCTGTTATCTCGCTTCGAATGGTCTCGAGAAAGACCCGATCGATTGCTTTAGCATTTATATAGAGTTATTGGTTCTGGAGAGCATTACATTGCTATGAAAGGAATGCAAACGGAGAGGGAATGTGATAAAGGTAATGAAAAAGGTGATAAAGGTGACGCTGTCTCGGCATACACGAGCCGGCAACGAAGGAACTCTATCAAATGCATCATGGCTATTGCGCGTTCCGACAATTCGCGCGGAAAAAAAAAGAACGAGAAAAAAAATTAACTACCTGCTCAAGCAAGGTCGGCGGTGCGTCATACAGATGCTTCATCATGTATTCGAGTAAAATGAGAAGTCGCGAGAGGTGCAACAATTGCGAATCCTTCATAGGCGCTTTAACCGCTTCGCTGCATCGTACCGCGCCGCTGCCGGTTACGAGCAATACGGACTTCTTTTGCATCAGGTTCAACGAGTGAAAGAGAAAAAGAACCAGCTGAGCGTGTTCTACATTCAAATCTGGAAAGCAAAGGGCAACGATTTTACAACGATCGCATGAGTTGGTGACTATCATTTACATCGACCCTGATTAGACCTCCACTGTTACTCACCTTCGTTTTCCGCTTCGAAAGCTATTGGCGGATTGCACACATTCTCCACCATGGTAGTGACCAATCGGTGCCAAACGCTTATACAGGCTGCCTCCTTTTCCAATTGCGGTTTCAGCAGCAATATCTACATGGGATGGGAAACGCTCGAATTCATTTGTGAAATGAACATAAATGAGAAGTGCGTCGTGATCTTGGAAGGAACCGCAAAAAGTGAAAAGACAGGAAATGCCGTAACTCACCTGTGCGAGAACGCTGAGAGTTCTAGGATATACTTGTAGCGGCCAAGATGGACTCGCACTTTCCGTCGACCACGGACTGACGCCCAAATGGTGTAGCAGCGTATTTTGCAAAGCTTCGCTCAGGATATTGCGGGCTAACAAATTGTGCGTGTAACGGCTCAACGCCTGTGAGAATTCCGAGTACATTGCGCCTAGAGTGGAGCCGTAAAAAACTGAAATAGTCCCTGCAATTAAGAAATACCTTTCGTCAAACATACAAATGACGAGTAAAAGGGACACAAACGGAGTAATAGAATTGCTTTCACACCCGTTTCGGTCCTGGCAGTTTCGTGATCGAGATCCCTTATTATGGCCGCTAGTATGACCATCTGCTGCTCTACCAAGCCGTTCACGACGTAATCGCGGACATACGCGCTTCGACTACCGATGAGATGTTGATTCATGAAATGAAATATCTGCGTAGCCAGGGAGATGTACTGTAATGAGAAAAATAGATAGGATTAAAGAAAGAGGAGAGAGGCAGAGAATTCTCGGCGGCTTGGTCCGTAATCGAACGATCCATCGCGAGCGATCAATCGGCAGAAACATATACCGAGACGAGATATCATATTGAGATACTAGCTGAACGTACACCGTGAGGTTCTCGATTGTCAGGAACAATGGCGGTGGTTGCTCGCTCGGCGCTGGCTTCATTGGTCACTTCTTTGGTTGTACTTGTAGGCGATCCATCGGAAGGCGCCAGAGTCTCCTCGAACCACAGGCCCAAAATCGGTTCACTGTCTTCCTCTGTCAAGAAAATCGTTTACCGTAAGCGATCGGCGTATCAGTAATCGAAGTGGAATGAAGGCTGAGAGATTGCAAAACTTGCTCTAACCGCTTCACGTGGATAAAAGACCGATTTACTCGGCGACTAAAGCCCTCATACACACCTTCGTCAGTGGAACTTTCCGAACAGCTCAGAAGATCCTCGTAATAAGTCGTAGAATCCGATTGACTCAACGCATCACCTTCCAGAGGATGCTTCTGCACCCTCTTCAAAGTACACGCCTATAATGCACGACGATAATTTGGGATGAAAGATCGAGTCAATTTATTGATACTGCTAGCTCGAGGATTCCATTGTATATGCCGCCATGCGTTTGACTTACCTTCCTGTAACTTATCGTTGCCAGATAGAATAACAGATGATTGAGAGGTGCCGCTTGAAGAAACGTTGCCGCCCTTTGCGAGGCCGTAGCGGACGCCAGAATATCCAACGGAGCTGGTTCAGGAGCCGGAGTTCGATCGGGTCCCGCTTCAACGGATACGTCATCCAGTAGCGCGCTCATCAAGGTGAGAGCGTGCGATGCTAAAGCAACCGAGAGAACTCCGAATCCTTGTTGCCTGCAAACAGTGTCCTCTCTGATTAAAATGAGTTGTAATGACCATTCAGTTATGAAAACGTTGAAAAGACAGGACAGCCCTACAACTACCACGGAGGTGAAAAACTACGATTGACAAATTTATTTTTCAATTTCGAGAGGCAAGCTCTCTCGATGACATACATATGTATACCTGTAATTAGATACTCATCGCAGAATTATACGATTGGCTATCGATTGCAGTCGTGATAAAAAAAGAAACGTGCTTTGCTTACACTTTCATGAGACTAATACGCCCGGTGCCGTCTCTCGCTTTGCTAGGTGACTTTCCTTTCTCCTCCTTCGCCTTGTCCGCTGCGCTAAAGCTGCTTACCGATAGTTGCGCTTGTAATCCCGCAACTAAAAGCCACACTCCAAGCAGCAAATGGTTCTGTAGTATCTGTTGCAAATATAGGAAGGAATAACATCAATGGAATTGAAGGCAAATTCGAAAAAGAGGAAATAAGAGGGACACGCAATTGGCCCAATTAGAATTATATTGAACGTGACCAAAAATACAGTGACATTGAAAACCATACTTACATGACCACCGGCCCGTGTACTGTACTTGATGGTATTCGAAACAAGTCCAAAAATTTCCAAACTCTTCTCGACCACGGTAATCGCCAACGTATCGTACTCCTCCTCGGTATTTCTCCCGCTCTGATTGCCTTGAGCACTTCCAGCCGCGTTTGTGCTGCATTTAGGCGATACTGCATTCGTTATTCCAACTATGCTGGACGCAGTTGCATTAGCAATCGAGCAATAGAGGCAGGACATGGTCAGCAGAGATAACTTCTCGAGTTTAGCCGGCGTCAGAGGTTCGAGAACGGGCAATGACACGACGGTATGCACAATGTTTACATCGTTTACAACAGAATGAAGAGAGTGGCGAATTATGTGAGCTTCGGAATGATTGGCAGGTAAACTGAAACCTTTCTTGTTCAAGTAAGTCTGATATTTCTTGGCGTATCGCGACAAGTACGGTAGGTTCGTGCACATGTCCAGCAGCGTATCTCCAGCGCTCATGTTTTGGAGAGTACTTATATTATTGGCTACGAACATATTCTAAAAAGAAAAAAATTAAATTACGGCGACAGGAACAAAAGCAACTGCTGCGGCATATGCCAATCGTTTTAAAATTATCGATCCTGTGCTTACCTTAATATCGGTATTTGGTTCGTTATTCGTCGCATCAGAGACGGTTTTGCCGCTGGCGTCGCACGTCGCTTCGTTGGCGACAGTGACAACAGAAGCAAAGTCTTGCAAAGGTGTTGTGAGTTGCTCGAGAATGCTACTCGAAAGATCATTACGAGCTCTCTTGGGTTCTTTGATCGGCTGAGGCGTGCTTTCCTTTTCACCGGGAGACTGCGTCGCCTTTACGTAAGAGGGTAATTTTGCACTTTTCAATATAGCAATCAAAGCAACCTCCTCCGCCTTTGTTAAGAGAGATTGCCCAGTAGACAACGCTCGGATCGGGACTAATAATTGCTTTGTCGTCAATATAGTCGGGGCACCATCTCCAGGTTGAACCTGATGTTGCGTAAACTTGCTCGTCAGACATATTAGCAATATTCTGCATGCTTGACAAACGGCAGGTATCTGATATTTCGATACTGAAAAAGAGAACAAATGCGATAATAGTCGACAAAGAACGAATATTTACAAGCAGAATCTTTGACTTCTTGAATCAGGGTGGACAAATGTTAAAATGGAAAGAGAAAATAGAAAAACTTCTACGATTATGAATTTGTTTAAAAGCCTCTTTCCATCTCATTACTTTCATAAACGTCTTCATTGTTAACTGCACTTAATAAAGCGCAAAAGTAGAATAAAGGAACACTGATAACATGATAAATACATGAGATACCTAAGAAAATCAACAGACTGAAAGAAATATGAAAGAAAAAATCCTTGTGCTATAAACTTATTCCAATTGCTTAAATTAAATTATCTCACACTCAGTTGGTCGGATAAAAAAATATTTTAAACAAAAGGAGCATTATTTCGATAATATCAAACTTCTTATGACGATTAAGAAATAAGTTCCAATATAAAAAAAAAGAAATTGAAAATTCTATAATCTTTTTAACGCATACTAAAAAGAAAATCCCGTCGGAGAAGCAACCTTTTAACTTATCAGTGCCTGAGAATGAGAGCTTAAACTCTGTTTCGAATTTAATCTCGCTACGTACAACCGGCCCTTAAACTTTTCTCTTCGATAGCCTCAAAGATATATTGGAATTTATGTTATTACATCGCCTGTGGGAAGCACAGTCAATTCTAGATATTCGAAAACAGTCACACTTCCTTCAGTATTGGGTATTCGCTGAAAACCGCATCCGTATAGGTATACGTACATCATGCGAATACGTATAGATATACATGCATCACCAGTAACTGCCTGGTCATCGAGAGACTTACGTGTACTCGCGCTGCCGCTGATATAATCGGCGGCCAGTGCCGCGAAGCAAGTGTAGAAGGCTTCGTATTGTTCCTCGTGCGATGTAAATTCTGCCTCGCTGTGAGATAAATACGTATTAATTGCGTGCTGCCGATTGATGACAAGCAACCATTTATAGGCTGTCACACGGGGTGAGTATCCATCGGCAATTTGTCTTTTCCGCGGATATCAACCAGTGTCTCTTGGCCTAATATTGTCACCCACCTTTTAACAATTGCTTTGGCAAGTCCAATGACTTCGGCTTTGTTGAATGATCCGTAGGAAGCTGCTAAAATCGGTTTTATTATTGATGCCCACTCAACAGTACCACCACTCTTTGCTGCCATTTTGGAAACTGAATAAAATTCACGGTTATTTCGAGAAGTGCAGGCAACGGGGAGCTTCTGATTCAGAGGGCGCCAAAATCGTAGATTCTCGAAAAGTGGATTCCTATTGGTTGTCCAAAGGCTGCGCTGTCCACAGTTTAGTCCACAAATGGTAGACGGGGGGTATCCTAATTCAAATATTGTACCTAGATAAGTAGGTATTTTTAAAAAAGAGAGACGAGCACGCGGTCATCGTATCAACGACAATAACAACAGTTTATTCATTCGACTTAGCATGAAATGCATGCGATCAGATTGCCTCGATACGAAACGCGATATAAAGTACATGCGTATACGGTAGATACATGTACAGGAAAAATCGTAAAATTTTCGCATACTGTTAATAATGATAGTACAGTCGTTTCGTCATTCCTACGCTATTTAGCATGGCAACGACTTTTCCATCGAAGATTTGTCGAGAAATCCACCGCTCTTTCGTTATACATACAATCGTAATGATACATCTTGTATAACGCAATATACCTATGCCTTTGCACGGACCAAACTCAAATTTACAAATCATCGCTCTATATACGTATTATATAGAGTCCGGTACCCTGTCCTTGTTCAGCTATTCCGTTGAATATACTTAACTGAATAATGTACATAAATACATGGATATAGTACATAATAATGGCGTTATTCTATACGAAAATGTAAACTCTCTGTAAGGTGCTAAATTCTACAAAATTACACAGTTTTCTCACATGACTTTATAAAATATAGCCACTTATAAAGCTTATAGTTTTGTACAGAATAGCGCTATTAGTCAACAATGACCTTCCATGTCCAGATAACGCTCAGCTAGATAAGCTTCTAATGGTACGGTACATCATCTTTGCACGTACATACTTATGAGATTTTAGGGGAGAAGAAAGGAATGCGAGTGTAATCTCATCAAAAAATGAGTCGAGCGCATAACAACATGCTAGGCGTGGAGCAAACAACTGCGTCTCGGTGTAGCTTTGAAAAAAAAAAAGAAAGCATTCGCACTCTTTTTCCTCCCCTCACAAACAAAATGCACGATGAGACAATCAATTATTTTACGTCTGTACATCTATAACAAGAAGAAAAACAGAGAAATTTAGGTAACGATCGGGGCGGCCGTGCAAGTCAAGGATAAAACGATTATCGGCCCTTCAATTCGATAGTCACCGCATAGTAGCAATCTACGTAATCTATGATAGTAGCACCGACTAAAGATGTAGTCTCGCGCCCCTTCCTGTCGCAATCGATCGCGTACCAATATGAGACGGTAATTCATCTTCGAATAAAATAATATAAAAGCCCTACATATTTATTAACAATCGTGGCCAACATTGCGAACATCTAGCCGTACTATAAGAGAAAGGCGAGTTTCGTCGTGAGCATGCGATGGCCACGCCTACGTGCAATGTGCGTAACATTGTCTATCATAGCCTGTTACAGGACAAAGCAGCCCTCAATGCCCGGCGAGTAAACACGTCACCGCTTATTTCGTCACTCTCCACATCCATAATAGATATTTAACCGAAGATTACACAATATGTGCGCGCGCTAAGGGATAATCACAGCCCATTAAACCTATTTTACACCACCGTCACGAAGTCTCGCCTCGCGTCTCGTTGAGTCAAATTGGATTGGTGTTTAGTTTGCCCAGATCGAATCCTTTCGTTTCATTGCAATTAGTGCCTAAACATACGTATGCGTGTAATACATGTATACAATATTACTCGCTATACCTACATCTACTTCGCTTTAACTTAAACCTTCGCGGCGAATACACCGTCGCACGCGGAAGGTTCGCGTATATATCGAGTAATACGATGATTGTGCAGCCTTGTCAGTGAGTATCCGAGCTATAAGCCTCGTTAAAGTTCGCGAAAACATTCTCGAGATCGTTCGTAAGCCGAGAGGTTTTCGGATTCCGAGATCACGATCTCGACGAAGAACCGTCTCGTTCGCGAATTCGATACGATCCTGGGTACCCTACAATTGGATCGTGGTACCCGTAACAATAGAAACTTATAATTAGAGGCACCGCGCGTTGTATACGTTAATTAAGCTATGACTATCTTAGCCATGTTATACCTATATGGTATGTGTAGATCTCCCGGAAGCCCGAACGGAGAGCGTCGATCGAATTTTGAAACGACGCCCGTCACGCTCTCGCATCTTACGCGTTTAAAGATTACGTATCTATATAGGTACTTATTCTTCTCTCCTTGTACACGTGTACGTGTGTGCGTCTGCGCGCTCGCACTCGGTAATAACACGATGAAGGATTTTACGCGCACGCCCTACTGAAAAAGTATCATAGATTCTCATAGAAAACTTGTAAAATCCCCATATAATTCCCATGGGAATTTGATGTGATTCTGACACAGCAATTCCAGATACCCTCTAATAAAAGTCTGAGAGATGAATGGGAATGTACTGAATTCTATGTGTATCTGTAGAAACAAATAAAATATGTTAGATTCTATCAGTGAACGGCTTGTACAGGTCTTTATCATCTTTATGGGATTCTACTTGTTTTTACGAATACATATAAAATTCGGTAAATCCCTATTCATCATCTCAGATACACATAGAATCCCATGCATTCCTATTCGTCCTTCTCAAACTTGTCTAATGGATATCTGGAATTGCTGTGTCAAAAGTACATCAGATTCCCATAAAAATTGTTTATGGGAATCTATGGAATCTTCTGCACAGGGCGCGCTCGCGCTTAGTTAATCGTACCTCTGTCGCATACAAGCACAGAAGAGTCGACCGGACCTTCTATATTATTGCGCGCTAATGGAACTGTTACTGCTGCACGTTGACAGGTCGGACAGCGGGAGATCGTATCCGCGGATGTTCTCGGGCGTCGGTGGTAGTGGCGGCAGGCTCGCGTTCTCCGGCAACGGCGGCAACACATTGCTCTGAAACTGGCCGGAAACGTTGCCGACCGGTTGGTAATTCGCCACCACGATGATCTTGCCACTTCGACTACGCGCCTTGCCGACACCAAAGTGACGACTGCTCGCCCATATGACCTGCGTGAAATGACCTGCGCATACGAGACGTTTGTATCAGGCGACTATAAGGTGCGCGCTCGCATTGCAAAGGCAGAGAGCGCGATATCGTTTACTCCCACTCTCAGCTGCAGGGGTAGCGGTGGCGACGAAATCGTTTCAGCATCGCGTCGACGCAACTGTTGTGCGCCGACGTTGCGCTGCGCCAGCGCACGACCCGCGTTGTGTTTCGAAGCTACGAAATGTGAAAAATGGGTACTTGTGGCTGTCAGCGGACACTCGGAGAGCAACGTAAAAAAAATGCGAGAGATCGAAGGACGGTCGATATCGTGATTTTGAATTAAATCTAAACATCACCAACCTGCGTTAACATTAGCGTGGAGAACATCCGGTTCCTTCAGAAAATCATACTGCCTTACAGCGGAATACCAATAGGCGGCAACGTCTTGACCCATGACATCGCCAGGGATCGCTCCGCCAGGACGACAATACAAATTCTGTCCCACTTCGCGATCGTTTCTATAGTAGAACGTGTTCGTGTGTGCCAAATGATTGGCCCACGTTTGAGCGTACTCGCACAACTGCGGAACAGAATAAACGATTGTCGTTTTCTCAAATTTGAAGCGCGCGAATATTAACGGTCGCTCACACGAGAGACTTTCGTACGGGCTGCCAAGAGTCCCTCGGGTCACCCCGTTCGTTCATCGTGTGCGCCACCGGAATACCGCTCGTACGATCGGCGCACCTGCCCGAGCGTCCCTCCGCGTGGAGTCGTACCTGAGGTGACATCAAAAGAGCGGGGGCGTTGTGTCGCTGTCGATAGACATTGTGCCAGCAGAGACAATCCGTGATGAATTCGCTGTCCCTCCAATCGGTCTCCAGATCACTGCTGTCGTGGGCTATGCTCATTGGCCTGTTGCTGAGAATCTGTATCGCGCAGGGCAAGAAAGAGATTATTCCGTGACAGAAGAAATTGCAATGGTCTTTCAAAAGTTTGACGCACTGATAACAGCGCTCAATCGAGAAACGGAATGGCACTTTCAGTGGCAGTTTGTATCGTGATCTTCAGAACCCGCTGCAAAGCTTTAGAATTACCTTCTTTAGAAGTTTTGGCCGATTGTCGAGCTGTTGAAGCTGCTCTGTATTGAGAGTCGTTGACGCGGGAGCTGCCGAGCCTCCGGGATCCGAGACCTGATTTGCCTTGCAGAGTTTCGACTGTTCCACCCGCTTCCGCAAATTCTCCAAGGCCCTGGCCTCTTCACGCTTTCGAGACGGAGGCCAATTCGATCCGGAAGAATGAATGATACTTATTGGGATGCAAGCGGACTCCTAAAAATTAAGACAATTCAAGCGCACTTTTATAGGAACGTTCCTTGTCCGGAAATGAGCTTGCGATTTGTAATGCTGAAAAGTTTGTTAGGCAGTCACACTGCGATCTATCATCGTCCCGCATATGTGTCGCGTATTATTATTGTTTAAATGGACGCTAGGCAACGTCACTTCAGCTGAGAATATCATTCATTCGTTTGCATTGCCATAGAACAGGGGAAGTATTTGTTTCTCAGAAAATGTATTAATTATTATATCGCAAGAAATTGTAGTTAATGACTTTTTCCATAGACACTCTCCTTCAAAATACAGTTGGTGATTGAATTTTCAGATCTTTCCCAAAAATGTCAGTTAGCAACTTTTGGCAGTAATAGGATGATATAGTATACAGAGATTGTATGAGGATAGGGTACTTACCCTATTGAAAAAATCCCATGGATTCCCATGGACAATTTCTATGGGTATCTGATGTACTTCTGACACAGCAATTCCAGACATTCATCAGAAAAGTTTGAGAAGAACGAATATAGGAATGCATTGGATTCTATGTATATCTCAGATGATGAATAGTGATTTACCGAATTTTATATGTATCCGTAAAAATCGGTAAAATCCTATAACGATAATAAAGATCTGTACACGCCGTTCTATTTGTAATTATTAATAGAACCTTACAAGATTTCATTTATTTCAACAGATACACATAGAACTCAGTACATTCCCATTCATCTCTCTCAGATTTTTATGAGAGGTATGTGGAATTGCTGTGTCTGAAGCACATCAAATTCCCTTGGGAATATTATGGGAACTTTACATGTTTTCTATGAGAATCTATGATACTTTTTCAATAGGGTAGGAAACGTGTGAGTGTGAATGAGAACACAGGGTGACAACATAAGTCTCTCTCTCTCTTTCTGTCTTGAACTTGTCCAAAAAATTGTGTGTAACAGAGAAGTTCTTACGCCGTCACGTGTGTTCTCACTCGCACTCATACTTTCCCTGAGTATCCTATCCCCATACTGTCTCTGTATGTAATACAGATTCACAGGTCCATGGACTTGCCTTCTCTGATAGCCGTTTTGGACAATTGTACCAGTAAATATTACTTCAGTAGCCGTCAAGTGAATAAACTTGCATGTATCTACCTACCGGGTAATTAAAGGAGGACAAAAATAATTGCACTCTGGTCACTACTGCATGCATTCCTCTGAATAGATACGTTACCTTGTGATTGCTGTTAGCGGAGTCTGCTAGATGCGCAGCTTGACTGAGAAGTCGACGGCTCGCCGAACATCGGTTACGGTTAATAATTTCCTTTTGAATCGCATATTCGATAAAATAACTTTCGTCGTTGTCACGTTCTGATGACAGGAGCTCCGCGGTTTCTTCCTCCGTCGCTAGATTCACCTCGCGAAGCTCCACAGATCCCATACCTACTGCGGACTGGTGTGGACCACCATGTACTGCATTCAACCCCCAACCACTACCCCCTATCGCAACTCCCCACCACACCTCCAGCAACCTTCAAAATTCGCCATCTACACGGGATGTTTCAACTATGTGTGTATGTATATATACATACTGTAAAATATATGTACACGAATCAATACATATATCTATACCTATCCATCTACATACATATATTTACCTAAGTATACCGACAACGAGACGTGACACGAAAGCATGCAAGAGCGTCTCAAATCCTTTCACCGCATCAACACCGCTTGATTAGGAAAAATGGCACTATATGACAATCAACATTGGCTTCTGTCACACATCAGAGATAGCTTTATATCCACGGACGACACAGGTTTGATTCAAATGCGACTTAGGTTAGAAATGCGTTCACAAAAATGTCATTTGCAAAACTGCAATAATTCATTTTTCGCTGTCAAAGAAAACCGCTCGCCAGCGTAATTTTTCACGCGAAGGGTGAATAATTTTCGTGGGTGGACTCCCATAAAACCCATTAGACAATGAAAGAATAGAGGGGACAAAGCTCTAATATATGTACGCCTTTTTTAACTGTCAAAAGAAATATTTACATTTTGAACTTTAATGCAAGCTGGTAAGCATACAGACGTCATCCTGCTACTTTAGAATTTGTGGTATTTTGAAGGTATGTGCGAAATGGTGATGCTCCCTGAAGACTTACCGAAAGAACTTAAGTCTAACGGTACTTTGATCTGTTACCCTGGAGCGGAAGATAGCGATGATGAAGACCTGGATGCTCTGGCAGAGTCCTATGACATACAGATGGGTAAGCGAATAATTATAATTCAGGACTTAGAACAGATTAGGATATGATCTAACTTGTCGTGCTTTAGATATGGAGTTTAGTCACAGACAGCGTTCCAATACTGCGCAACATCTGGAGAAAATGGATCTCGAGAGGAAAAAAGCAGCCAAGGTGAGACACATTAAATGGGAACCTAATCTGGAAAATACAAGCCCTGAAACACGGTCGGAGTTGTTTCGACGAAAAGACTTTCGTAGGAGGGATACAAAGGTCCAGAAGAGGCTCTCGTTATTATCCGAGCAACTTGAGAAATGTCCAAATCTTCCCCAGAATACGTTCACCGAATACGCCAAATTCGACGGAAACGTAAGAGCACGTAACTCCCTAGTTGTATGATAATGCCCTGGAAGGGAACGCTTTATTACGTCATGCCTTCGTTTTACGACTACTCCGCGTTGTTTCAGGCACAAATTGGAATACCCACAAGAAAGTACAGGATTTTCATGTCCGTGTTACCCAAAGAAGAACGAGCGTATCCTATTCACGTAACAGTTTTGGCAACGGCCAAAGTTCAGGAGTTCGTCGGCTTGATTTGCTACAAGTACGCCAGCGAACATCCCAATCATCCTTTAAAGTACGTCTCTGCTTTTGCTCATTCGTCGACGCTAGTTGTACAAAACCATGCTGAGAACGCGAATTGTAAAACGATATGCTGTAGTAGACTCCAAAGTTTGTATTCGTGGTCAGAACTCGTAAACAAAAGTACGGCTCGAATCGCCATTCTGACTAATAAGCGAACTCTGACGCTGACTCGAGTCGATACTTATTTACCCCGATCCGCTACATACCTGCAGCATCGGTACCGCATCGCAATTATCATCGTGAAACAGAACGTTCATCTGATTTTCTTATGGCATTTCGGTTACAGAGAGGATGTTACTAAATACGGTTTATACATTACCGAAGATGACGGTGAGATCGACTGGGATTTCCCGTGTCTAGATCCGAGGGAGATAATCTCAAAGTTCGGATTCACGACATTGGGACTCCTGGAGATGAAGCCGAGTGACAGAGCGCGACACAATACGATAATACTCATAGAGAACCAGGACGAGGAAGATGGCGATGGACGGGAGAAAGAACAAGAAGCCGTAGCAGAAGATCTGGCTAAGATGGAAGTCCATACAACGGCGATGGAAGCTCCTCTGTATCAATCTTACAGGTATCCTTATTCTAGCTACTAAATGTCAATCTTTCGCCCTCTTGATAAATCGGCAATTTCACTTACCTCGCATTTTCCCTGCTCGAAATAGAGTCCACATCATCAACAAAGTAAGAGCAAAGACTGAAATACATCTGGGAATTTCCGGAGAAAAAATTGAAATCGACCCAGTCATACCTGGAAAAGGTGCAGGCCGATTTTGGAGTAGGCAACGCGCCGTTAGCTATCACATAGACAATATCGCGTGGTGTGAATTAACGGAGCATAAAGGACCAAGGACATCGTTCACATTGGTGTATACTCCCCACGCTACAGCCTTGGATGTTCCAATGATCAGTAAGAATTGCGAACAGTTGTGAAATAAGTAGATAAATAATAAGTAAAGTTATGAATAAATGAACAAGTGAAACGGTCAACCGGAAAATTCGTAGAATCTCGAAAGTAGTACAATCGAGTTAAAATATCGTAGCTTTTCAATGCGATCCATATCCAATTATATTGCAGCATCGTCGGGCCAAACACATCCTCTTCATCAATCCGCTTCGTTCAAGAACCATGACTTTGAAGCAGATTCCGTAATCGCGGAGGAGATAGTACGTAAGATCAACCACATCTTGGAACTGAGGAGCAGTCTCTCTAGAAAGGAATATGTGGCTCAACGAGAACGCAAGGCGGCAAGAAGAAAGAGTTTTCACTTGCACAGATGACAATTCTATCGATTATTCCGCTCCATTTTGGAGTATCTGAAGAATTGAAAATTTCCTCCTTCGTGAAAGCAGGAAATGAGGATCGCGCAATTGCTATGCGACAATCTGAACGGACACTGGATGTTACGCAACACCGATCTCGCTTGCAAACCATCGAACCCATACTCCCATCAGGGAGAGAAACAACCTTGAAAGTTCGCATCGCGCATTGCGGTATCTTTGGTATACTCGTGTAGTACATTTATAAAAGGCGTATTTATTATAGCATTGAATTTCGTCAGTCTGTAAAAATAAATCACACATCTACATTCAGTGGAGTTTTTTTTTGCACATTTACATAAAGAACATGGTATCATAATTTTTTCAATCACTTTTAGACAGCTAGGTTCTGCAGCATCTTCCCTTTCATCTTTTGTAGGTCAAACAAACGTTAAGCTTGCCACAAGCTCGGATATTGAAATTGAAGGCATGTTTTTACGTTACCCTTCGATATTCCAACAGCACAATTGAATGATATATTTTTTAAAAATCTATTTCGAAATTTTCAATCGACAATCTCTATAATTCTCTTTTTACATTTATCAATTTCCTCCTCCACCCTTGAATAAAACCTTTCGTACAATTTGATGATGTGTCCGTTCGACACTGATATCCTAATAGCCACATTGATCAATTTTTCACTATTCTTACAGATCTGTTCATAATTTGGCCTAGCAAGGACGAATGCTCTCTCCGAGTCTGACAATGTTCCGAGATCTAAATCACATTCGTCGTGCCGCAGAGTCGTTATTTGTTTCTCCAGATCACGCCTAAGGTGCCTCCGCTCTTTGAGCGTTCCTTTCCATCTTCTTCTTTCCTGTACCAGATTCTTACAGTAAGCCGAGAGGTTGAATTGTTCCTCTTTGTTTTTGTCAAATGCCTGTTCTCCTGATTCGTCTTTGGTGCTCGTGGCTCGCTCGCTTTCACATGAACTTGTTACTGGTATCGAACCTGATTGATAAAATAATGTATCAAAGTCGCAGGCAGCACGTGAGTATAATGCCGCGCGAAAATCGAATTTAACCTCAAATATAACAAAATTTAACACACCTTCATCAGTTAACAATATTGAACGTCTGTTAAAAACTGTCGATTTCCTCTTTCTATGGTATACAATTTCTGGGACTTGCGTATTTTCATTGCAACAATTTACAGGCGCGTTAACGTCAATTTCGCTCATTTTCGGATTCCTTGCTTTTTCGTACAACGATCCGTTTGATTCTTCTTCCCGCTTACTTCGCGTCATCTGGTAGGTGGTAGACGTCATCTGGATTATCAGAAATGTCAGAATTCTTACTCGACCGCCTTCTAATTATTTCTATACTCTATGTAGGAGCAATGTGCGCAGCTACGCTACTATTGGTCAGTTTGAAAATACTGGAACCAATGGCGCTCGACCTATCGACCGCCATTGAGGCATAATAACATGGCCGCTTCAGTAGGAGATTTCAGAAGATTCCCGGCGATGTAGTTATCCGTAAAACGAAATATTTGAAAGCTAGTCGCACGAGAATGATCATCGTACTCTTTCATGTGTTTTATTTACTCGGGGAATTCGTCTATCGGAATTTCCGCTACAGGCAACGGAAACCAATAAACGTTAATGTCGAGCTCGACTGGTCGAACGAACTGCCAGATTCCTCAATGAGGGCTGCGAGCCGAGATTCGGATAATGAAAAGATAGATGTAAAATTTTTCCCGCCTGCTTTTATGCAGAGGTACACAGCGGTGCGAGATGTACTAATGAGTGCCCAGTATCAAGGAAAATTACGTAAGGTAAATATCGTGGTTACGAGTTGTTTCGTTTATCCTATCAATATGTCATTGAATGTATACTATACACACATACATAGTACTGAAGTGGAGGCATGTAATTTAACTTGCTCCAAACAGTAAGCTATTGTTTAGCTCGGATTAAATCTTAGTCTTATTTAGCTCGACAATGACAATAGCAAGACCCCGAAAATCCGTCCACCTATCCATTTGGTCAAGAATAATCAAATGGCATGAATGACACTTGTTTTTTTTTAAATAGGTTGTCGATTTTGGTTGTTCAGAGCTCGGATTTTTGATGTATCTCAAAAACATGACAGATTTAGAGGAAATATTATGCGTCGACGTAGATAGATCGACTCTAGAAATGCATAAAAATAAAATAGTTCCATTACACGTTGATTATCTCCACCAAAGACGGTCCCCTCTCTCTATTCGTATCTTCGAAGGCAGCGTGACGCATGAAGACAAGGAACTGGAGAACTCCGACGCTGTGATCTGCATAGAATTGTGGGTTGTGCTTCTCTTATTTAAATTAGCACTTTACGGGTAAAGGAGGGGCTTGTAGACGCTTATTTTAACACTTCAGGATCGAGCACGTGTATCCAGACACTCTCACGGATTTTCCATTCAACATTTTTGGCTACATTGAGCCTAAAGTCGCGATAGTGACTACACCGAATGCCGATTTCAACGTATTGTTCCCGAATTTTTCTGGATTCCGTCATTACGATCACAAATTCGAATGGAGCAGGGTGCAGTTCGAAGACTGGTATAGTTTGAAATCCCTCATATCTCTCCTCACTCTTTCGTCTGTATATATTTCTGATCGCTCTCTCTCTCTCTGCTTTCAATTGATACAGGGCGAATAATATCGTGCTGAGATATCCTCGATACGAAGTTAGCTTTCAAGGTATCGCGAGCGGTCCTCCAGGAACCGAGCACTTAGGATGTTGCACGCAAATGGCAATCTTTCATCGACGCGAGGAGAGGAGCAACGAGAAAGTTTATGGCAGGGAAGGACTGTTTAAGCTTGTGGCTTCGCAAGAATATCCCTTTTATCATGACAATCGGTCGGACGAGGAGAAGATACTGGACGAGGCTGTCTACTACATACGACATCTGTCTTCGCATAATACGAATGACCTGGATATGTCGGAAGAAATTCCACTGGAAATATTAATGAAATCAATGAAAAACGTTCATATCACGCAAGAGAGTCTGAGAAATATTTTAGTGGAAGCCGGCTGGTTTGTCGAGGATCGTGAAGGCGGATCCGTAGTTCTCATTCCTCCATTGTCAACGTTCTCCGATTATAGCGTTAATGAAGATTTTTTGGATAATGATTATATGCAAAGAGAGGACGATTGGGATATGGAAGCGGGACCACCCTCGAGTCACTTCGACGCCCTTGTTGGGCGAGAAACCAATTGCTTTACAGATATCAGTGACGAGGAAGATTGGGGTGACGAGCCTGTTTTTGTCGTTCGAAATGATAGTTCCACCGTCGAAAATCGCAGCACGTCCGACATTGAAGGACGGGGTTATGTAAACGCTGAACATTATTTACGCGCTCCTCGGAGTGCGGAAGACGAGGGCCACGAAAATAGCGTCTATTACTTAAATTCGGCCCTTGATGGGACAATGGTGGATGGTGCGAATGTAAATGACGAGTCGGCGTATAATTCCATCTCCGCCGAATCCAATCCAATCAATCCGAGCTTACAAATTAATTCCAACTATTCTTCGCAATCACTTCAATCTACGTCAATTATTTCGCCAGACGTTCTGGGCTTTCCAGAAAACTCCACTTCAGATCACGAGAGTAGTTTCGATCGTGCTACGGCTCCCCGCGTTGATGCGGCAATAAATTCTGATTACGCGGCAAGCTCGAACGTTCGTCCCGGTTCGGTACCACGAAAATCTCTTGTCGAAACCTGTAGAATGTTTAAGGCCAAGGATACGTGTATCGCGAGAAATAGTAGTCCAAGATTACTTTTTTCTTCGTCCGTATTGGAATCCTTGCCTGGTAATGATAGCTGTACTCGCTCAAATAACGAGTATCCGTGTATGAAACAGTCAATTGTATTAGACGACTCGACGTCCGGAGAGACTATCGATGTCACGGCAGAAAATCTGAAGAGACAATCACCGATATTTCCAAATAATCCTTTAGAAGGTAGCGCTTTGGGGGAGTATCCCAGTGTTTGTAGCATGTACCTAGAACCTTCGTTTGAGGGTAGTAAAGGTTTCTCTGAACCTGACAATATGGACAATTTGTCATGTGACGAAAGCCTCGAAAACTATGTTGACGAAAGTATCACGAGGAGCTCGGAGCAAGTGTTTAAAAAGGCGCGAATGGACGATAGCTTGTCCGTATCGAACTACAGTGTAACCACAGCTCCACAATGTGCAAGTTCGCCCATCGCTTTGGTAAAGCTTCGACAAGTGCAGAATCAAAACTATCCTCGAACGTTTGTCGATTCAGACGGAACGAATAAATGTAAAATTCGCCACGATGAACATTCAATAGACGCCACATTCAGTCCCAGTGCAATAACGTCTGAATCTGCAAGTTGTGAAAATCTTTTGGGCAGCACTAGTCAATCGTCGCTTCCAAGTAACGTTAGCATGTCGGCCGCGTCTGATATTAGTGGCAGTACGCTGGGAAAATGGTATCAAGAAGAAGCGAATCCTATGTATCAAAGCGGACCGGTCATGCTGAGGGGTGGAAATAACGCGGCTGATAAGCCGAACCAAGAAGTTACTTCGGACAGTGATATCGCATTGTCCGATGATTGCACCGAAGAGGAGAACCGCGCCATGAGATTAGGAGCGAAGAACCGTCGACAAACGTGTTACGCGAGAGAGGATTTAACGATCAAAAGTGTCGAAGAAAAGGGTCAGGACGAAGTCATTCGCGTGGAGAATCTTGCAAAAGATCAGATTATGGATAGACGAATACAAGATGACCGTAAAAAAAGAGAACAGGTCGAACGATTCGAAGAAACGGAAGGGACAAAGGCGAGAAATTTGCCGAACGAAGAAACAGATTTTTCTAATACGTCGGGCTTGAATAACGAGAGCTGGGCAGAAGAATTAGCCAGCGATATCGTCGAATCCGTACCGCACAAAGACGATCTAAGCTTTAATCCCAAGCAGGTCGAACTCGTAGACCAAAGTCTGCTCGACACGACGAAAAAGTTGGAAGAATCCAGCAAAAGGATAAGTGAGAACATCGAAGAAACGACGATGAAACTCAAGTCAATTTTCGAAGCTACCAAAGAAGTAGCAGCGATAATCCCGAGAGCGGCCGAACCTTCCAAATTCAAAGACGCACATTTGACGTCCGAATCGGTGGCACCCGTAAACTCGGACGTTGTTCGGAGCAACGATGCGTCTGATATTTCTCTCGAGATAAAAGAATTGCGCGACTCGCAAGAAGCCGCTATTCCTCGGAGTTCGAAATGCTTTGCCGACGGTACAAAGAACAAAGCGAATACCGAGGAGAAGATCTCGGCACCTCAGAAATTAAGCGCTGTACCGATACGCACGAGCCAGTCGAAAATCAGTGACTCTACTAAAGATTCGATAGAGAACGCAGAACGAAAACCGCCAGTGTCTCCGGAGAACAACCTGGACACACCACCGAACAGTTGGTCTCCGGAAATCATGGACTCCGGCTATCCGAATTCAGCGTCGGCTCAAGATATGTCTCCGGAGTACGACCTGTCCAGCATAGCGAACGACCGAATATCCGACTCGGAGTCGCCCAGCATCGCGGAAGTTCCCAGACCGGGCTTCGTCGAGTTGATCGAAATGGAGAACGGCGACTTAGCGAATAACAATAGAGACGGTGAGGGAAATAACATGATAGCGGTAGAGGTCAATGACATCGAAGACTTACAACCCTTCATCGACGTGCTGGAAAACGACATGGAAAATGAAAACGATATTTACGTGCTGCAAAACGGTTTTCCCATGTGGTTATTGCGGATTCTGCAAATGGCCAATCCTTTGGATATAGAGGGGATCGATCTTAACCAGCGCGTGCTTCCGCTTCCCGGCGAGCAAGCAGGTATTTTTTGAACGACTGACGAAAAACGATATCATCGAATCGACAGAAGTACAAATAATTCGCCGCGTTCTTCGTAATTCGATATCCTATCTATCGACAGGGGGAGATGCGCCGAATGTAAATGTGGATCAGAATGACGAGGGTTTCGACAGTAATTCGTCGGACGACGATACCGATATCGATGACGACGACGACGACGAAGATCTAACTGGTACTTCGAGTGAAAACACCGAAGACGGGAGTGTAGAAAATCTCGAAAACGATTGGAGAGGCGGAGGAGATCCGTGAATGTTATCGAAACAGTATAAATGGTCCAAGGCCAGTCTTAAAATTGCTTCGCGCGTTGCGCCGAAACAATATTTTCACTACGCACAATGATTTTTATATCGCAAACTGCCGGGTACGCGAAAATAAAAAAAAACGAAGGGCGGTTTCGAGAGAATTTTTTTCAAGTCATTGTTTCGATTGTATCCTATTTTTAATCTTCATTATCTCATATCTCAAAACTGCAGCGGCGCGAGGTCGTCCCTCAAATTTAAATACATTTGGCTTGCGCATATTTTTTAAATATTTTTCGACGTACTGTCAAGAAGAGCTAGAAGTGTAGCGAGTCAATGTTGTTCGTTATAATGTAGAATATACTTCGTCAGCGTCATAGCAGCTCAAGAGCCTGTAGAATGTTCCTTACCGGGTGACTTGTAACCGCGACTATCAAAGAAGCCTGTGCATATTCGACTCCTTAAAATCCCCGACTATAATTAATGGCACGTACAAATATTTCTGCCCCTTTTGTAATACAACGCGTAAACGACTTTGGGTCAATCGACGCGTTCACCGAGTGATTGAAAGTTCCGACAATTTGACGGTATTCATTGTGCCGCAGCCTTTGTCATTAATGACTTTCCTCAACAAAAAAAAGCACCGTTCTTCCAAAAGTGGCCGACCGATACGTTCAGTCATCGCCCTCTCAAAATAGCTTACACTTCTTTCGATGACATACGTAGATCAGTTGGTCGTAACAGGCATCGCTTGACACCTCGTTAATCATCAGGGTCGTACGATTCCACATATACGTATGATAGTATCTTGTTCACCATCGACGGTCCGTTTCACCGTTTGTTATATTATTTGAGATATAAAGATTTATGGAGAGTTGATTTTCTTTTTTGAATGGGTTTTCAAGATTTAACGATACGTTATATATGTACATGTAATAGCGCTGTATCATTGGTCTCCATTATTACGAGTCTATAATAATGTTAATGTGTGTAAGATATTCTAAGACTGATAAAACGCATATCGTTGTAGCCGTAAAAATGATATATGGAGACTGGTTGAATATAAATAAGCTACGCCACAAATGCGATTTTTATGATCGTACTTAAATAAATGTACTAAAATCATAGAAAAACAAGCCTTTTGTAAAACCGCGATCCCTTAATTAAGCCGAGGCACTGCCGCGCTTGAATGAACGCCACGATTGACTCCGTTACCCATGACTGTAACGTTTATAGCGAATGACGATGAAAGGAAGCGCCAATTACTTGCGCATCGTGTCACTTGCAAATTATAAATTAGCGTAAAGCAATTAATGACGGCTCGATTAAATATTTTCCTTTTATTTCAATAATATTGGAATGATATTACAGGGCGTACAATGTTACTTTATTTAGGGTGATGAGCCAACATCTATGGTGTATGATTATAATTGTTAACCTAGTGCAGTTTTTTATCTTGAATATTTACAGAGAGTGCGTTAGACTTGGATGTTTTTCTTCGAATCAAATACGCGACTACTGCGTAGGATTGTAAACTAAAGGAACCACATGCCGCGTTACCGTTGTTATACGTCTTTCAAGTCACGTTTTATAAAATTCATATCGAACGAAGTGACAGTGGAAATGTGTCGTTGAATTTTGTTTCTCGTGGAAAAGCATTTCATCCGTAATTCAAGGTAACCCCCATATAATTGAACTACATACGCACAACGTATCTCGAAAATGAAACGATTGTATCATGAACGTCTAGAGGTAAAAGTTGGTCGCCTCTAAAATCTGGACAATTTATGTATTTCAAGTTTCACTGTATACGTCGCTTTGTCTCAAAGATATTTCGAGTCGAATTTCTTTAGCACACCATTCGCCTAAAAAAAAAACTGATCAACAATTTATGCACCTATTTGTGTTTAGCAGATCGCGCACAGACACATACTTCGTAACATTTTATTCCATACAAAATATATTACAACGGAGGGAAACACGTTTCAGAGTTGATATCGAAAACTTTACAAATATTCTCCAGTGCGGGTGTACTGCTGAAGTATTGTAAAGACTATTATTATTGCTGAAAGGGGAATTCTACGATCGATCGTGGTATTCCACGATGTTTATTTTTTTCTCTACAGATTTTGTTACTTCGTATGTCGCTCGTTCAGTAGTTTCACTGGAAGTAATACATGCAACTCCAACGATCCCTGCCATAGAGCGGAGTACAAAGAGTGCACGGAAAAAATATATTCACTCCGTCTACTTTGGAATGATGTACTGGTATTCCACGTCAAGGTAGGTCAGTACAAAAGATAAATATTACACCATACGCGGAACACTTCACGCGTGCTCTTCACGTTCGTCCGATCGCCGCTACAGAGTGAACGTACAAATTCACTCGATTCTCGATAGGTATTTCACACATTTCATTTGTCTCCACTATAATATCGCCACTGCAGCGACACGACTCACATCGATCGCGCAATAGTTTGTTGGATACAGAGTTCAAGGTCTTATACTAGTTTATACAAAACACAGCGTGTATAAGTATGTATGTATATTCATTAATTCTATTGCCTAATATTGTAGATATTTCTTATTTAATTCTACGAGATATTTTCCTTCTTGCCGCTCGAGCGATCAATTCTCCGAGAGAGTAAAGCCTGTGCTGATGTATCGCTACGGTGGCGTCTCGTCCAGATTTGTCTTTTCTTCTTTCTTCTTTCACGGAAGAAATTGGTAGAGAAATACCATTGAAACGCAAGAAAAGGCGTGCGACATTAACGCCGTGTAATTGTTTTTGCGTACAACGAATATAATATACTTTTGTAAAACGTAACAAAAATCTTTCAACGATAATGTCTTCTGATAATATCAATAGCATCGTTTAACGAGCTGCTCGGATATTTGAGAATAAACACGCGGTGCGTGCGAATCGTCAAGGAAACGTGATATATCCGCCAGCCGTTTCGCGCGACATTTATTATTATCATCATCATCATCATTATTATTACTACTACCACACTATTACTACTTCTACTACTGCTACTGCTCACGCAACTAAAAATATTTACTTGGTACAAAGGACGCGATATCGTGTCTGGCACTAAGTTCCTCCCTTTAGTATTTTGGAATTGCCCTCCTTTCCGGGTATCCAATCTGTGCGTTAGACATATACATATATACTTATGCATACGAATGAGTAGACAGATACCGAGCTAGCGCCTTTTGGCTCTTCGCGCTTACGAGTTGGCCGCTTGGCAAATCCAATCGGATACCCCAGGATAGAACTTTCTTCGAATTACTCGGAAACGCTCTAATTGCGTATCGAATGGAGTTGGAGTGAGACATCTCTCACTCGTTTCTCCCAGCTACTTCTTAAACGAACGTCTCTCTCATCAACCGAGCAATCCCTCGCGCTTTCCCGTCCTGGGGAATACGGCTGTATTGCGCGCACATGACCAAAAGCAGGTCAAGGCGTCGAATACTCACCATGTTACACGATTTCTTTCAGACTGTCACGGCTTTGCGAGTGCAATGCATGTCGCATGTCACCTCCTGGTGCGCTAACACGTCTCAATACACCTACGGCCATGACGTCCTTTTTATTAGTAGCCTCCTTTATACTGGACAGTGTTTTGCTGAGCCAGGGCCAACTGTTTTTCGCGGCATGCAGCTCAGACGCCGTGGCGTGCAGTTGATGCGTCAGGTCCTGCTCGTACGGAACGCGCATAACAATGCATCATCGCATGACATTTCTACGAGCGTCGACGAAATTCCAAAAGATAAGGTATGTCTTTTCTGCCTTACTTGATTTCTGCAAACGGCCTCGACGTGCATCAATTTGGTCTGTGCCAATTCGAGCTCCAATTCCCGTACTTTTTCCTGCGTTCTATGGAGCATCGGATCTATGCGATTCTCAAGCGGATGCGCGATGTCAGCGAGAATATTTGGTAGCTCAGCTATGCAACCTTTGCACTTGTCGCATTTGGCCACCTTCGTCTGTAAAATATGCGTCGTGTCAATATCTCTATTGAGTCGCAGCTTTCGCTCGTTTTACTAGTGAAAAGCTGTACTCTTCGGAAGCGTATTTTATCGAAATGTGAACTTCAAAACGATCAACTCTTCAATCGACTCACACGTAAATCGTTTAAGGTCGTTTTAGTGGCGTTGTAGTCATCCTCCAGACGTTGGCAGATCTGTAAACGCAAAAAAAAGTTTGTAATGATCCGAGGATCAAAGGCTCGCTCGCTCTTCTTGCGAAACATCTCTTGATTTCTCGCTATCGTGGTACCTGTTTGTACTCGGCGATGATAACTCCGCTGCGTCGACTCTCCGCATCAGCTCGGGCTACTTCGCGTTGTAGCATGTCCTTTACCTGAGCCAGCTCGGCCTCTAATCTTTGCTTTTCTTCCTCGTTTCTAGCTGCCATACCGCGAAGCTGTTCCACCTCGTTGCTATATTCGTCCGCATTTTCTTGGGCTTCTACGAAAGAAAAATCATATTACATGAGCTTCGTTCGTATGTAGTTCTATTATTGTACGCGCGATTTCGTTGAAACTTCAAAGAGTATAAAAGGGACAAGCCATTTGATCACATTTTCTTGGGTCCTCTATTGGATCAAGTAATATTTTACGCGAGCTCCTCTCCTAAATCACACTCAACTCATAACTTGATTAAAATGGCAATAAAAATTGCAAGGTAGAATTGTTAGAAATTACTTAATTTAAGACACTACTGCGTCTAAACGACGCTTGAAACATGTCAGAGAATATAGACAACATTGGAGCGATTTGAAACTCCTGCAGCATCGATATTATCAGTGTCATTGAAGAACGACAGATGTTTCGTTCGGACGGATTCCAGAGCGATGATATATTGTTATCAAATATTGATAGCGACTCTTTCTGGTTCGCGTATGCTTTCAAGCGGTTTATAACGCCCTCCACCATGGAAAAGTGATTAAATATAATTGAAAGTATCCCCCAAGAGAGAAAAGTACGAAGAATTCATTTATTCTTCCTTAATGCCGGAAGGTATGCCGTTAGGCGAGTTTATCGAGTCCTCACTCCTTATTATAGCCTTTACAATTTGGCTCTGCGACATGACACTCGGACACTGCTGGCAGAATGTTTCAAACGACACTGGCACGCATATGCTTGGTATTTTGTCAAGCCACAATCGAATGCGCCGTTGCGAAACTTACTTTGGCCTGTTTTAAATTGCTAGTGCAACTACCGATAGACGCACTTCTATACGTACAATACGAGTGCACTCATGAAGCATCTATTCGTGTTCTCCAAACAACAAAGCACGATCGAATATTTACATGCGATCGCAAGGTAACGAATGTTGCTCTATCCGAGTTGTTGCTCGTAACAATCGTCACATCAATCTGCTCAATCATAGGCACTGATAGTAAACGAGACATTAATTATCATCGAGTGGACTTGGTTTGCATATCTTATTGAATCAATATTGCGATGGATTACCAAAACGTCCCCCAGAAACAATTCCGAAATACAACCAGCTACAATTACAAGCAAGGCGACTTCGATTATAAAGTCTCGGAGGAAAAAACGCACGAATGAAAGTGAGAATCACATTCACGGTACAGCTTAAGAACATTGCTGATGTAAGATGGCTATGAGAAAAATCGTCTAGCTTCTTATCGGCATGCGTGCACCTTTAACGAGACCGCAATTGTATTGCAATCTCGCTTCGTCGCACTTTGTGACGTCTAGGGATTTGACTTGCGTTCGACGATACTTTAAGCCACTCGTGGCGTGCTTTTGATATTCACGCAACAATAATGTTTGTTACTTTTAATACGTTTAATCACATCCTCCTGTTTAAGGTAGTAGTCTGGTAACTTATGCCTATTTTCATGACTTCTTTGGAGGGTGGTTTTTTATAGGAAAATAAAAATGAATTATCTTGAATATTTAGAGTGTTTTTATTTACATATTGAAAATATAAAAAAAAATTTATTTGAAAAAATTTAATAGTTTATTACTATTATTATTGTCACTCGAAGTTGGAATCTCAAAAAAAATGCACGTGGGTGGCCCGGGTCCTAACTTTTTTTCTACTGAACCGATTGCTTTCAAATTTTAACAGGCTGTTCTACACACTTATAGTTCTCGTCGGTACTAACGAGAATTTTTTTCACCCCTAACTTTTTATTTTACAACCCTTTCTTTGCTAAAATAAAAGGACTTTTTTTTTCAAAGTCCGCCATTTTGTTATTTACCCTTGAAATTTAACTTCAGTAGTTCCGACCAGAATGACATGTCTATAGATTAAGAATAATCAAGAATATTTGATTTCAGATAACATCATGAGCCAAAATCACCCGGGCCACCCACGTGCATTTTTTTTGAGATTCCAACTTCGAGTGACAATAATAATAGTAATAAACTATTAAATTTTTTCAAATAAATTTTTTTTTATATTTTCAATATGTAAATAAAAACACTCTAAATATTCAAGATAATTCATTTTTATTTTCCTATAAAAAACCACCCTCCAAAGAAGTCATGAAAATAGGCATAAGTTACCAGACTACTACCTTAATGCAAGCCCACATTCGATTTCTCACCATTTCATGCGAAAGAATTAAATGCAACAGTTTGATGAGACCTTGAGGCCACGATTTATCGGCTCTTTAATCATAGCGATCAAATTGCCACGAATAATCGAACGTGTAGCGTTAGTTGACGAAAAATGCGAAAGTGTCAGTCACCCAAAATAGGTATTCCCGAACGGCGCAGGAAAGAATAAAAGAATATTTCCAAACGAGAAAAAATTAACAACGGAGACGGGATGGGACGGCACGGAATGAATGAGGTAATTGACAAAACTAAAAGAGAGGTGTGTTCTAGAAGGACTATTTATTATACAAAAAAAAATAAATAATGTATAAACAAAGGGAGGCACAAGATTGCGTCCCATGAAGTGATGTATGCAGTACGGTCAATGAATTTTCAAAGATCCGACGTGCCAAAGTATATACGCGTCTGAGGGCGAGATGCGAAGATTTGGCAGGTATTTCTTTTGTGGATAGTTTAAACGAATAATCATTAATTTGCACATCACGTCGACTAGAAATAAGTTGTACGATACATTTGAGTCCTTCTATGGAAAAATGCTCTGCAGACTGTAATAATATTTAAGACTAGTATAAAATGTCACACGAAATTATCGTCGTATAAATATGCACAGTATCTAAAATCAAGCATTAATTTTTCATTAAATGCTTCTGTAGCTTTTGAGGATATATCTTGCGCGCGTATAAGTACGCAAATGTTAGAATACCTTAAAGATAAAGAAAAAAAAGAAAATCATGACCTTTACTTGTAATCGCGTAAGAAATCATAATATACAAAACTATATCTCCCCTCGCACTCAATTAGGAAAGATCAGTTGATCCAAATGCAAGTAAGATATATCGGGCATACTGAATCTTCGATTGACATAACTACTCAATCTAACGCCGTACTTTTCGACCGTATCTAACCGTACTCCGACGACATCTCCTCTTTTCGTTACGCCCGTAAACGAGGAGGAGCAGCCAGGGTCGTTTCTGGAATCGTTCCCTGCAAAATAGTTTCCTTCTTTTCTCTTTCTCTCTCTCTCTCTCTCTCTTTCTCCAAAGAAAGTCAATCACTGGTATTGCGCACTGTGAAACCGACGTTTGTTTTCTTCGACATTACATGTCAATGTTACCCAGAAAACTAGAATCGTTCCACCACCACCACCATCACCACAACTACCTTTACGTCGCAAAAACCGCGAAACAGAAATCGACAATGTTCGTGCTGTCGTGTGACGCATACACGAGTCGTCGAAGGCTGACAAACCAGATGTCCCATACTTTGAACGATTTTCGTCGTTGCCGGCACTATCACGTCCGACGCGAGACTAGAATACTTCGATCCCGAGGGAATTTCTACATAAGCGTTGGAGATTGCACCATGCACACACTACACAGAGAGCGATTTTTGAATAGTCAGTGACGATATCCCGACATCTGGAAGACGCGTTATTTTCTTTTCTCTTTTTTTTTTCTAAATCGTATCTCCATCCTAATCACGCTGATGCGCATATTCGTCGACCGGGAAACTACCTACTACCGTTATTCGAGCTTCAAACACATCTCCTGTACAGAACATTAGAAACGAAACTGCAATCTCTCTCGAGAATGTATTTTCCGTCAATTCCACTTATCGGAAGAAGGTCGTTGACATTTGCTACGGAAAACCTACACTGTTACAAAAGGCTTTCTAAGTACTTTTACATTAATTCTACTCGTCCTTTTCAGTCCAACTATTGACGTACGAGCGTTCGATTGCGACGAATAGTTTGTATTTCGATATTAAACGGCACTGGCTTACGAACTTGTCAAGGCGGACTGAAAGGGTTGAGAGAAATAAAGCATCTACATTGTTTATACGCTCACAACCGACAAATTGTTCCTTACTCGTGTCAAATATACATGTACAAACAAACGCGCGCGCAGGGAGGCGAGCTACCAATGTACAAATAATACGATACAGGGAGATGAGATGTGTTAAAAATGCAGCTCAAACGTAGAAGATGAAGTTACCTTTGAGCGTCATAAATTCAGCTTCGTATTTCTTCAATTTCTTGAGCGTGATCGAACAGGCGAGTTTCATTACGTAACGAGACACCTCCTCGTTGCGACATCGCTTAGGCAAATGGACTCGGAAGTATTTCAGAATACTTTCAAAGTCTAATTGGAGTAGTTCTTTCTTGCACAGCTGAAAAGGCAGAGAAATGTTCACCTTTTCTCGTTCGAGACCTCGTCGAAATGTTTTTCCTCGTACTTTTTGCGAGTAAATATTTCCCTTCTATTTTCAAGTCGTCGTCGAATCACTCTGTGATACTCTTGAGTATAGTTACACAGATGTCGATTAAAAAATATCACAACTTGAATACTGATAGGGGAATATTTACTAGGAAAAAATATGTGAATATATGTACATGTATATAGTAGTACATATACATGTGTAAAACACTTCGCCGAGGTCTTTTAATGTCTGAAAATAAATTCCTACATCACACCTCGATTCAGAATTTGACGAGAAACGGGAAGTTCGAAGTTTGCTTACCATTAGCAAAGCAAGCGCCACTTGAAACAGAGTGTCTAGTCCCTGCAGTAGAAATACGTCTAGAATGTGAAAAACCAGGTACAGCGGAAACCTAGCCGTGTAAAGAGTGAGAAACCATTGTGCGGCAAACATGTGTGTCTCTACACCACGATCGCAGAAGTGCTTGTAGAGTTCCGGTAGTTGGTCCTAGAAATCAATAGCGACGATTATACATTTCGTGTAATATTATAAAGAGCCAAACCGTTACGATCGCTCACCTCCATAAGACGATTCAGCTGATAAAAGCGCATGTGAAGATTGTCAAATCTGTCCTTGTATAAATCTCGTAAACCATAGTCGTACATCAGCTTGACCAGGACACAAAAAGCTTGTTCTTCCGGCATCTGGAAACAAATGTAGCGATGCATCATTGACGTAGTCAAATTGTCGTCGCGTAAGAAATACTTACGTGCAACAGCAGGGTGGCGACAAGAAAGCTGAGTCCTTGGCAGTATCCAACCTCCTCGTCGTGAACCGCGTAAGCCTTGCTTATTCGGTATAAAGAATCTTGTCCCAGACCGCCAGTTTCCTTGAAGAAATCGTGCGCCGGGAACGTTCTATTGATATCTCGGAGAATTACGCTCTCGCAGTTGCTTTCCTGCATATAAATTCAACAAAATCAATGCACAGTCCGCGCAGCGCTAATTGCTTCACACGCTTAGTTTTCGAAATTATTACAAATGCCTCGGGTACCTTCGTGATTAGAGTCCGATATTTGTCCATCATTTCCTGGGAGTTGTCACAGTTGCTTAATCGCTGCCAGACTTCACCTCTAAGGGCCTCCGGAATTCCTTGCTTAGTCAGCTTCACGAGCAACTTGGGACGCTGTTCATTGACTTGCCAGCTTTCTAGGACTTCAGCCCAGCTGTTCAACTCGTCTGCTGAACAGTCTTTCGAGACTTTTCCCGTTCCGCTTAACATTGGCTCGTCGCCATCTGCGAATTAAGTACGATTCGAATAAATTGATAGTACTTTTATGTAAGCGTATGCATCTTACGACGATATCCGGAAAAATGTACCCGAATCAATCTCTTCTTTTGGCGTGAGCGTGTCGATACTCGTCAGAGATGGAGATCTGATCAAAGACGCTAAATTCAGAGCCAAATTCAATCGATTCCTATCCAATTCTCCCGACGTCTCTATACTTTGTACTTGGTAACGGATTTCGGCACCGTCCCCCGATAATATCTGGCAAGAATCACGTTACAAATTATTATCGTCCTGCGTTACTTCGTCTCGAGGACCGCGAGTAATCGCTCACCTCTTTTGAATTCAGATAAAATTGTTGCACGAGATTTCGTTTGTTGAAGTACCAGAACCTCTCGTTCTGCGGGAATATCTTTACCAGCGTCTCTATCACAAATCTCACGGGTTCCTGTATATTGCGTATCACCAGATCGACTGCTACAGTCATGAAGATCTTGCCCTCTCTCAGTGTTTCCACATTGAGGCTGGCCAAGGCCGGATCCGCTGGATCCCAGCGACCGCAAATATTGTAACACTGTTTGTCCTGTACGACAGGCCCGGTACTAACCAGCTATAATTGGGTAAAAATATCCTTGTCTAGACTTCCTTGGCGCGGAACGAGGAGGCAAAGTATTCGTGAAATTGAAGAGTGACACGTGTGTGTAATCAATAAACAGCACCACGACGTAATTATCCTCACCATTTCGAGTAACCGCATATCGCTGTGCTTGACGTTACGCCCAGGACTGACCAGCACACCGAAACACCTTTCGACCTCCAAGGTGATTCCCCCCTCCTTACTGGACACTTGCTGGATGCTCAGCCAGACTTGTTTGGGTACGTTACTTCTCAGCTTGAAGCAGCTTCTATCCTTGGGCACCGTGCCGAAGCTCCCTTTGCCGTCTTCCTCCTTAATTTCCATCGTGACTTCGAAGATGAATACTCGCGAGTTACTCTTCTCGTTTCCACCATTGAACCCGTTAAAATCACTCCCCGTCAAGGAGCTTGTCATCGACCTTGGAATCCTTTGAAAGGCCTTCGAGAAGCACGCGGATACTTGTCCTACCTGAGGAAACAGTAGCGAGAAGAGGTCGTAATGAATTGCACAACGGAGAACGTCGCTCGCGAGTCTTTGAACGCGGCACATCAGGCTTTCAACTGACGACGAGTGCCGGTCAGCGAGAATAAAGAAAAGCATTTATTATATATATTCGCTGGTACTCTGCGCAAAAATAAATGCCCTCATTCATTCATACCATCCACCGATGAGGTTCTTTGAACGCGGTACATTAGGCTTTCAACTGACGAGTGTCGGTCAGTGAGAATAAAGAAAAGCATTTATTACATATTCGCTAATACTCTGCGCAAAAGTAAATGCTCTCCATTCCATTCACCGATGAGAGGTTCGGACGACTCCTCTTTGGAGGGACGACGATTCTGATCGTTAGAAAGATACGTCCGCCGAACTCCTAGAGTCTATCGGTCGGTTCTGTTACGAACTTCCGAGAAATTGGCAAAGATACGAAAGAATTGAGAGAATCGCAGTAGGACTACGAATTGACATACGCGAGGTGAGTTTTGTTCTCAGCAAACGTACCGCCTCTGGTATGTCGCACCGAAAAACGTGACATTGAAAAATTGCCGATTCCAGCGTGTCCCCGTGAGACCACGTAAACGCGAAGCACGCCGCGCATAGTCCGTTGCTCTCTCCTCGCGCGTAAAATAGAATGCGTTGGACCTCGTAATGCGATATCACTTGTTGAGTCGCGGCGTCGTACAAACTGCAAGAAAATTGAAGTGAACGATTCGAGTGAACGGTGCGGCCAAAACTCTACCCGAAAATCACGCTAAGCCACTCACTAGACGCAACCCTGCGAACTGCTGGGAACGGAAACGGATATTTTGATGCCTACATTGAGAGACTGTCCCGCGTTCAATATGTTCATGTTACGCTGAATCTCGCATTCCGATTTTGGCGCGTTTATCGCCGCCGCGCCGAGGTAGGTCACGCCGTTGAAGATCGTGCACTCTTGCTGCACATCCGATATCGTATTCGTTTCAGAAACTGCGCAATCGTTTGAAATTTCATCAACCAACTCATCCTTCCCTGCAAATGAAGGAAAATGGTGCAAGAACGCGCACCAGTTTGATATTTGAGAGTCGTGTCGATGCAAACGAAAGGTGCTACAGAAAAAATGTTCCTAGACGTGTCTTTATTTACCCTCTTCTGCATAATCGTCCGGCTTCATCCTGTCTTGCTTCTCAGGAGTTACAACGGGTGGAGTCGTTTCGTAGAATTTACTCTGTCCTACTTTCTTCACTTTACGAGGATTTTGCTGTGAGTTGCCGATTGTTTTCACATCGCCCACGCCTTCCATCTTAAAATCCTCGGTCAGTACCTGCGATTCGTCGGTAGCTATACTTATATCATTGCGAGAAAGCGATATCTCCGATACTTGGCCCGCACTCCCAATGATTCCTTAAGGGAACGATCCTCACGATCGACTCACCTCGCGAAGATTATTTTGCAGGTCTTCCAAATTTCCGTTATTGGCGATATTAAGCGTCGGAGGTTCAAGCAATGTCTGTTGATGCTTACTAGTACACTTCTCATTTACAAATTCATACTCATCGCTAGTCGCCACTGATTCCATCGACTTTACGCTCATACTATCCTCCATAACTAAGCCTAAAATTCATAACATACTGATTGACTGGGAAGGAATTCAATGATAAAAGATATACTTCTCCGGTTTTGTTCGCACATCGACAGAGTACTTACAAACCAGAGACTAGACAAGGGAAATGATATTTGATACCCGTATACACACCAAGTTATTGATAGGGTATAATAATCACTGGATATATCGATAAAGCCAAATGATTCGAGTGACTACTAGAAGTAAACAACTTTGGCACTACTAGGAAGATGGCAGGAGGATGTTAAGCATGGAGTTGATTTCGTGAACGCAGGACGTGTCGTTCGTAATGAAAGGAAACGCGATTTAAACCGCGAATGCTACCGTGCAGAGTGTAATTTAGGTACGTAGATCAATGTGTCTAGTGTAAGATGTAACCACGATATGTATAAAAGGTTTATCATGCACGATTGGCGCTCACCAGATCGTATCAACGATAAGTCGTTCGAATCATTTGAAATGCATTCCACACCTTGGGCACCGCGTGGCGAGGATTTTTACAGATTTAGTGCCGATTTTGCACGAACCCCCCCGCGGGGTACGTCAAGTATTCTCATAGGCGACCCAAAGGTTCGAGGACACCGCACCTCGTCCTCTTCCTTTTGCATTAGAACGATGAACAAGTTTTGCACCCCGACTACACGATTTAGTTCAGTATACGTGCACGTTTTCAAAATCATCGGCAACTATTTACATGTCCTTCGACGAAAAAAATAACGCAAATGACAGGAACAACCGCACAATCGGCCATTCGGTACTGCGATTCCGGAAGTTCATTCTCGCGCGACGGAAGTGTGGTAAAAGCCGCGCCGATGAAATTCAAACATGCTCCATTTGTTTTCGTCGAGATAAACTGTTTCTTTCAAACCTACAAGTATGTATAGGTATTGAACAAAGTACAATAGGTAAAAACAAATATGTTCTTCGATAGATACTCATAGAGTGGACATTGGATGTGCATGATATTCGTAATGAAGCAAAATAATGTAGAGCTTTCGTTGAACTGAAATTTGCAATCTTTTTAAAAAAGTATATTCAGAATATTTTTGAACGCTCTGATATTCGATGGTTTTGATTACTAAACATATGCTATTTTACAAAAATGATTGAAAATAGAATCCTATTCCCTTTTCCCCTTTTCTCCTCATTGGTCCAGCGATTCAAGCCAATGAAAGCATTTTATTCCTTATTCTGTAGACTATCGGCCAATAACTAACAGACGCCGCTCGTCATTTTAAACCAATAGAAGTTCGTAAAAAGCCACGTGACACTATCTAGTGACATTACCCAATGTAGGTAACAGTAGTCACGTGTACCGCATTCATTTGTTTGCGGCATATTCAAAGCATCGATTTTAAATTAACGATTTGCGCCATTCGGCTGGTATAAATATGCTTCTGCATGGAAATTTAAGAGACGAACATCACAGAGGCGAGTTACGAGTACGCAATAATAAAGCGGTAGGAACGTAAGGCAAACAAAGGTTTCTTTTATCGATTCTTTCATTTTCTTCGTTGAAGCGCAGCAGTTTTCGATTGTCAATGCAACGTAAACAAGATAAATTCTTATTTAAATAATGAGACCCCGTAACTACACGATGTGTACTATAATCACATATCCATACCTATACATTGTAGATAGTACTATACTTATACATACAAATGTACTACTACTCCACTACGCTACGTATACTACTACTAAATAAAAAAAGCAAAAGAACTATTATTTTTCTAAAGCTTGATAACAGTGAATAACAGAAGTAATAAAGTCCATCGCAAGCACTGAACTCTATACCCTAGTATAGAGGTATAATAACTAGTACAGAGTATAGAGTTCAAGTGATCGCAAGACACGACAGATCATACGTAAAGCCCGTCTAGACGCACCGTCTTGTCCACGGTTTTGCCTGCGCAGGTAAGACGTAGCGTCTGGACAGGAAAACTGAAGACGGAAGACGGAGCAAAAAGATGAATTCTCGCAAGTGCGACAAGGATAGTCTTGCACTCCGTCTTGCGCTCCGTCTTGCCTGCAAGCAAAACGAACGACAAGACCGACAAGACGGTGCGTCTACTCCGGGCTTAACATCGACTCTTGCCGCAAACCGACGGAAACGTCCGGAAACGTCCGAAAACGAACCGCTCGATACGCGCGCACGTGTTTATTACATATCGCACCGAGTTATACTATAGGTACTTCTCTCAGTGAGGGAGTGACCGTCGAGTTTGACAGTTGTTTTTCTTTCATTCGTAGTGAGTGATAGTAGTGTACACACTAATCTTAGAATGTAAGTATTCCACTTGAAAAAACGTCCAACTTGATGGACGGTATGATGCGCGATTTGTGCACGTAGGTGCGAATGTACGCGTCCAAAAACGGTATCCTCTGTAAGGTAGGAGAGGCTCTCTCTATTCGCGTTTTCGCATTCTAAAGTTTAAGAAAAAGTTCGCTCCGTTTTCAAAAGAGAATTTAGGAGCACACATCACTTTGAAAGATATCTGCAGTTCACATCTTAAAGCTGTAAAATTAAATGTTAATGTAGAACAAAATTCGAGCCTCTACTTATACTTCACCTTAGAAAATGACAAGTTTGGTACCTGGCTCTGGACGAACATTCTAAAATGCCGTTATATGTACACGCATCCACGCGTACTAGCTTATATTCGCCGATAGAGATTTCCTCGGTAGCGGCGGACGACGATACTGAAATGCGTGCACGCGCGCGGCATATATTGTTATTCGCTCTGTATGTCGCGATATAATGTAATTACATTATATCGTCGGTTGAGAAGAGAGAGAGAATACTAATTTAAGTCCTTTTCTATTAGTTTTGAGTATTACGCGTTTGAAAGTTTTATTGCCCTATAACGAAGACAATTCTGAGCAACTTTTCGAGGTATGGTTTTTATTATATTTAATTTATATATATAAATAGAGTTACCTCTCTCTCTCTCTCTCTCTCTCTCTCTCTCTCTCTCTCTCTGAATTGGGACTTAGGATATTATGTCATTAACTCATTTTTCAAGAAAATGGACATAGGATAGTATTCTTCTCAACCGACGATATTATAATCGACATGATCAATAATTTATTACTTGGATGCGAGAACAGCACGCGTGTGCCAATACGTGAACAGGTACCACGGGCGCTTCATTTTGAAGTACACGTGCACTTCCTCGTCGAGACCGCGCGAAAGGACTAACAATAATAGTTACACCCCTGCACACGCTCTGAATCGCGATCGCGGCTTGCGAAAATTCCTCCGTACTCCCGGCGTTACGGATTCTGTCGCTGGTGACTTTTTAAAATCTTATTTTTAAGCATACTAACCAATGATCAATCAATATTATCATATATATGCTTTCATTAACCATGGCAAACGTCGCCGTAGCTAATGAGAGCGTGATAATTAACACGTTCATTACCATTATAATGGCCGCGGTATGTTCTCAGAATACTACGTAGCAGCCACTATAGTGGCCGGTCGTATTGAACGTGTTAATTATTTATTAGCTGAATGTTTAAAAATGACATTTGCAAAAGTCCTCAGCGACAGAGTCCGTGAGGCCGGGAATACAATTTTGCAAATCGAAAATCGGAGTATACCGCAGCCGCAAGACTTTCGGACGTTTTGCGTAACGCGGATCTTTTGTCAGATACGCGACTGTACGCGTTTTTATGCATTGTAGACGCAGTGCATCCGCTATCGAGACCGAATCGCGTATTTTCCGCGTGCACTTACATAAATGGGCTTAGAAACTAATGCAGTGTAGCAGAGTTACATAACAAGGACGAATTTTATCCCTTTAAAATTCGTCCCTGTTATGTAACTCTGCTATACTCTGCATTAGTTTCTAAGCCCATTTATGTAAGTGCACATGGAAAGCACGCGATTCGGTCTCGATAGCGGATGCACTGCATCTACACTGCATAAAAACGCGTACTGTCGCGTATCTGACAAAAGATATATATACGTATATATAACTGCGTAATCCTTCTCGCGCAATCGTAAGTGCAGGGGCATCGCTATTTCCGTCTCTATTTTTTATTGCATTTCAGTCAGTTTTATACATCTATTTATCAATGACCATGTCTTCATTGTACGTAAGCTTTAAAATCACATGGATGTGAAAATGGATCATCCTTTGGATCAATCATCTTTTCTTTTGTACTCGCTATGCGTTTGGATAATCCATTTTTTAACCCAGAACGTAGACACATGTATGTACATATGCGGAGAAGACGTAAGACATCGTGCTCTTCCCAGATACATAGCCGTACAGAAAGGAGTATCGCTCGCGTAATTTGTGCAATACTCGTATGGGGAAAGCGAGAGAGATTGCGAGAGCGATTTTGTTTTGTAGAAAAAAAGGGTCAAAGATGCGAAATTTGTTGTAATCCACGAATTTCCTCACAACTCCATTAATCTAGCGCGATTACATAATATCCGCGAAAAAAAAATACCGCGGTATAAGTAAACCGTACGATAGGCACAACTTTGAAGATAACTCGATCAAAGTGTACGTCGGACGCTTCACTACCTGCCGCGCATAACTCTACCCAGCTTTGAGCTAGAATGCACTTTCTTTTTGTGTGGTTGACTCATTAGGGGAAGATCGACGATATCGTCGCGAATCTCTGAGGCATGGAAGTAATCGAATCGAAAGTTAAAATCCTACAATCATTTCTATGCGAATATCTATAGTTTAAATGATAAACGGACTTGTAGGTATGTCTAGTTTTCTGAAAAAGTGCCGCAAAATATGTCCCCGTCTCTGCAGGGACGGAAGCGGAGTATGCAATCATAGTTTACAGTTCTTGGCTGGAGACTCTATCGAGTCTTTAGTCGTTTGGTATGACGTGTGTAGTACATAATGGGATATGTATCGCGAACTCTTCCCTTCACCACGTCTGAGTGACGTTCGCTCGCTCGATTCGCCGGGAAAATTGCTGTACAATTTTGTCGATGACACAGCAAAATTTGTCCAATATATTCTAGCGCATGTATAGATGTATCGTCCTTCCCTCAATAAGTCAATGCCCCACAAATTGCTCATCATTATCATATGTACATATTTCCAGGGTTCTAGGTGTATCGTGTAGCAGTTTAGGAGTCGCTCTGCTCCTTCTTCTCTTGATCGTCTGTGCAGTCAGCGAAGCAGCTCGATACCGCGCCAAATTCGTCACTTTCGTATTGCTCAGTGCAGTAGCGGCGACGTGGTGCATTCCGCTTATGCTGTTCAGACCGGGTCATTGGAAGAATGCTCTGTAAGCAGAAACAAATATGTTTCCGCGAGGCGAAGCTGCCTTGCTCCAAAATTAGGCATTTTCGGAATCACTCGTCAGCTTTACGCTCCGTTTACTTTGCTCCATTTTTTAAAATGGTTTAAGAAAATGGAATTTGTTATGAGAGAGAGAAACCGATTTTAATGAATCGATAACTTTGGACAGTTTTCATCAATAATTTTATCCTCGTATTCAGGATTTTTTCTCAAAATAAATATAAAGCTCCGTATTCTATAGTATTCGTATATTATTGTTTCTCGGTTCCCGTGGATATATAATATCCATTCGTGTTTTATTCGCAGAATACCCGCTTGGGGCGCGAGGCAAATTGCTAAATTGCTGGGGGTAACGTTCATTGTCCGCGGCAAAGAGAATATCGTCAAAGATTCCGGATGCGTGGTGCTGATAAATCATCAAAGCGGACTGGATCTATGCGGTGAGTTCCACACTCAACCCTATACCTGCGATAATTTCACACGATCAGAAACGAGCTCTATAGCGATCTCCTTACACCCGATAGTGTTGGCCGAATTGTGGCCCGTGCTCGAAAGATGTACCGTCGTCTCGAAAAAGGAAATCCTTTACTTGGGTCCCTTCGGTTTAGCCAGCTGGCTCTGGGGGACGATATTCATAGACAGACTGAAATCCGAGAAGGCGCACAATACGATCAATTCCACGGCGGAGACAATCAACAGCAGAAAGGTTTATTTCTTTTTAATCGTACAGTTTTTTTGTACGGGATTATTATATCACGGTATACTCTCTTTGGCTTGCTCCGATCTTCATTGAAAAAGTATTATAGATTCTTATAGAAAACTTGTAAAATCCCCATAGAATTCCCATGGGAATTTTATGTGCTTCGGACACAGGAATTCCAAATACCCTCTCATAAAAATCTGAGAGAGATGAATGGGAATGTACTGAATTCTATGTGTATCTGTTGAAACAAATAAGATTTTGTAAGGTTCCATTAGTAATTACAAATAGAACTGCGTGTACAGGTCTTTATTATCTTTATAGGATTTTACCGATTTTACGGATACATATAAAATTCAGCATCATCTCAAATACGCATAGAATCCAATGCATTTCTATTCGTCCTTCTCAAACTTTTCTAATGGATATCTGGAATTGCTGTGTCAGAAGCACATCAGATACCAATAAAAATTGTCTATGGGAATCTTCTGGGATCTTTTCAATAGGGATAAGTACATACATATACTTTAAGACTCGGACCCGATATGCGTATCCTCTCAACGCAGGAGGAAGTCGCTAAACGCTCGAACAAAAATAATCGTTTTTCCAGGCGAAGCTCCTCCTATTTCCCGAAGGCAAGAGGCACTCTGGCACGACGCTGTTGCCCTTCAAGAAAGGAGCCTTCCACGTAGCGATCGCCTCGCAGTCTTTCGTCCAGCCGGTAGTGGTCTCGAAATATCACTTCTTAAACGACGAACAGAAGAAATTTGATCACGGTGAGTCGTCAATTTCGCGTACTTATATCGTCGACGCGAGACGCGTAAACATCATTTACGGTCGATTTCGTTCTTAAAGGAACGAGTTTCATAACGATCCTCCCAGCCATTTCCACTTCGGGCTTGACAAAGGACGATCTCCCGAAACTGATGGACAGGGTTTACGACGCGATGAACAAGGCGTTTCAGGAGACATCGCAAGAATCACTAGCGAGGCACAAAGAGAGGCTAAAAATGAAATAACGCGAATGAGCAGGAAAAGACGAAGAGTAATATTTGGAACGACGAACAAAGTCGCGAATTCCTCTGCAAGACATATCGATGTGCCGGCAGCGCATCGTCAGTTCAAAGTGCCGCGTATAAAATGCAATCGGTCAACGAGTTTTTTTTCTCCTTTTCGGATGACCGGACAAATCTTCGCGCAATACTTTTTATCGTAACGCTGTACACTTTCGCGGCCGTGCATTCGCACCAGCTGAGGCTCCTCGGCTGTGGCAACAGCACTCCGTTACGTCCGATAATTTGTTTGGCTGAAAAAAAGTTGGCGAAAGGTTCGCATGATGAAGAAGCACGCGAACAAACTTATCGGAATCAACGATTAGCTAGCCAAAACTGGCTAGTGTATCCTGCGAAAGCACTAGCAAAGGAGTACGACGGGTGGAATTATTCGTGTTATTTTGTTCGGTTATTTTTACGTAATTCGAGTTTCTAATTCGAGTAAACATCGGTCTCTCGTAATGCTTACCTGAGAATTTCTATCACCATCGTCTAGGTGCCGCGATTGGCAAATTTAGACAAATAAATGCATTCGAACACTTTGGGATCGAATATTTGGCATGGGTGCTAAACTTTCCCGCGTTATCGTGGCTTCATATGTCGAGCTGATATATGTCGCGCAAAAACAACCTTTTAATCGTACTACCTCGCACATATCTTCGGTACTGACTAAACGTGCACAATTGTGATATGAATACGTTCGTTGCAATCCCGAGTGGTTGTGCAGTTGCAGTATATACCCTGATTTTTAGTCCATACGGAAATCATGCCGCGAAAGGATGTCATTCTCGTTGCATCTCTTTATGCGATACCATCGTATTTGAGTTACGAGCAGTCGACAGTTACGATGAAAACAGGTATTCATCAAATTGAAAGGTACTCATCGCCCGAATTAGAATCATACTGTCTCTCGAAGAGTCTACACGTGCACACATATAACTGGATTCCATCACCTGATTTTATCGGTTTTTCAACTGGCATGTGACATCCTTCGACAGCACTCATTGAAAGCTGTATACAGGATTACTACAAAATAATCATCGGGTTTTAAAAATATACTACATTTCAGAAAGTATTACAGATATAATAGTAAATGACATGTCAATAGAAAGGGAAAGTATTCAAGTTTTTAAGAATATCATTACAAATGTTCCATGTGGGCTCCTCGCGTCACACGACATACGTCCAAACGATAGTCCAGTTCGGTCCATACACGCTGCAATGTATGTATGTCGTTCGATACTTTCAAGAGCAATCGTAATGCGTTCTCGGAGTTCATCCAGTGTTGTAAACCTTATCTTTAATGCACCCCCAAAGAAAAAAATCGCACGGTGTAAGGTCGGGAGACCTGAGAGGCCACGCGAGCAATATCAAATCTTGTTAAGCACGTCGGCCAATCCAACGGCGAGGGAGTTCCTCGTTTAGATATCGTGCGACGCGAGGAACCCACATCGAATAATATTTTCCCTTTCTATTGACATGTCATTTACTATTATATCTGTAATACTTTCTGAAATATATAGTTTTAAAACCCCCGATGATTCTTTTGCAGTAACCCTGTATTATAGCTGCAGCTATGGACACGCGTTTTGTGAGATTTACGATACGTAAATAATAAATTATACGAGATGCAAAGGAATATACCTATAGGTATATGTATACACAGCCTATACGTACCTATGTATTCTCCTGCATCTACTAGCTATGGTATTCACATATAGTTTATACTATTATATACACACAGAAACGAAAGAACAAGATTGTTACCGCATTGTAATAAACTATTTTAAGCTACTTACCGTCGTAATACCGCTGGATAACTTTGCTCCTTTCCTCTGTGTACGAGAAATATTCCTTTTCTGGAAATTGCATCGCTTTACGTAACACTACGTCAAGTTCCTGATACTAGAGCCAAATTGTCCTTCTTCCGACTCACATTCGCGTTTTCTGATAGAACCATTTTTCTCGTGGGATATTATTTCGTGTTTGTATCGACGCGGACTAGACCTAGAGGACGAATCTACGATCCAAATTGACTAGTGCTGTTTCGATACGATCGATTTAAAACAAAATCTGTCTCGATGAAGAACATCGTATCTAATGAAAGGACAAATTTGCAAGCGTTTGCATTAAATATTCTTTTATTCGTATCCGTACGTTCTAGGTACAGTTCTCATCAGTCGGTGTCGCGTAGCATAGCGGACTGGAAATTAAAATAGAGTTTGGTAATACAAAATTCGTTAACGCCTATTATATGTATATTCCGTAATACTATTTTGATGTATGTACAATTAGAATTATATTTAGTTACGCATTTGTTCGATCACACTTTGACAAGAATTCACGCTCGCGCACTGTATTTCTTTCGATCGCAGAGAACAATGCCCGAAAATACGCTGAATCCGAAGCGATTTTAGCTAGAAGGCACTCCTCGTGCGATACGAGGCGTACTCGAATCTCGACGTAAATTATTGTATATTATATTATCGACGGTTCCCCTGTACACTGCTTCGCGTGTACTTCTACGCGTGCAGAGATGCGACGACAAAAATTTTCTTACGCGGCGATTTTCTATTACTCTCCGCACAAGTGGAACATGTCGAACGATTTCTATCAGCGCGTTGCGGTCGTTATCTCAAGGAATTCTCAAGCGTCACGCTATTCGCGTTCAATGATTCGCCCGTCTGGAGGGATTAGGCAGCGTAAAATGATCTAGCCGGCGCGAACGAACAACTATTTCTCACGGCTATTTTACGACTTACTTTGCCGTTGCATTATCGCAAATAACAGGTACTTCGAATAGTTCGAGAATATACGGCAAATGAACATCCGGTATGGAAGGTACCTATACACGTTATATTTATCCGGGTATTTAGTTTATAGTTTATATTGGAGTACTCGCGGTAAAAGCCAATGGCTCCAATGAAAGCGTTAGATGCATCGAAGTTACATCGTTATATTCGTAATATAAATTTCTTCCCCCACATTTGAAAGGGCTATGACGTCGCAATACGAATATGCATTTCTTTATATACCTGCTGTGCGGAAAAAAGGGCGAATCATTTTTCTTATGGCCGCACATACACCAACGCGATCTATAATACTGAACTGTCCCCATCGACGAATAGGCGACGCATCTGTGCCAATGTGCAATAAGTGATCGAGCATCCTCCGAGTGATTCCGAGAGTTTGTAACTTTTCGTTTCTTTCCGAATGCTTAATCGGAGCTAAATCACAGAACTTGTACAATGGGAAATAGTTGATATGTAGCTCTGGTTTTATTTAATTCGATAAAATATGGGGCTTCCATACCTTGGAAGTCGACCTCTCGGAACAGAGATACATGCAACGAAAATCCGGCAATTTCTTTAATCCGTACCACTGTCGATAATCCCTAGGCTTCCTCGGTCGTGTCCATAATGCGAAAATGCGCACTAGTCTAAAGACGACACCAATTCCATTCTCTCTCACTCGACCAATGATCGAATCTTTCTGTCCCTGCAAATTCTCGAATGTCGCGTTATAAATAATGCTATTCGCAATGAATTGTACCGCGGCTGTCGAGACGCCTCACGCGCGCGAATCAACTCGCTGTCAAATATCCACCTCTTCAGATTCCACTGCGGTTCAACTCACTAGTGTATCCGGACGGTCCCCGACGTCCTACCACGAGCGAAGAAGTTGCAAGAAGAAGCAACTGCGACTCCCAGAGCCATTCTCCTCAGTCCCATCCTCATCTTCTTCTCTTCTCACCCTTGCGACGCATCTTGAGGATTCGACAGTCGTTGCACGGAGACAATCCTCGCGCGACAACACCACACCGTCGTGATATCCGGGCTTGGTTTCGATCCCCCGTCTGTCTCTGTAGGTACACGCTTGGAATTCGGAGAGATAGCACTCGGCGGCACTATGCCATGCCAGGTACGTGCGCGCAGGTACGCGTTTGCGTTAGCTCTCAGTTGAGCCGCCCGGAGTATGGCCTTTCTGGGATTCGGGGAGGAATATTGGGTACGGGTCGCCTATAAGAAACATAAACATATCACATCAGTAACAAAGAGTCATAAATAAAAGCAGAGACACGGTAGAGGGGGAGGGCTGTATACTACAAAGTTGGATCGATGGCGTGTAAAGAATAACGTGTGCATGCAGACGGGGCAAAAGTCGAAAAGTAGATTTAATAGAGGCGCAGGGGACGAAAGTAGATCATGCTTGGGGGGGGGGGGGGGGGACCAGGGTACATACATTCTCGACGACAGGCTTTTAATCGGTCGTAGAGACAAAACTCGTCGATCGAATTCAGTTCTAGCATGCTACGCCGTGGCGCGTTGTGCGAGCTTTGCCCTCAGACCCTGCCAGTCATCGTACGATCGACGTGGTCGCGGTGTTAACATACACGGCATACGATTCATTCGTGCGAAGCATACGCGTGCGACGTACATTGCAGACAACACATTAACGAGGACGGACCGACCTCCACTGCTCCTTCCAGATGCGGAGAGCCGGCAGCCCGTTTGGACAAGTAACGTGATTCACCGGTGATCATGAGTTACATGCGTCAGACACCACCTCGCGATTATGTATACGGCACACGATTGATAAATGGCACGTCGGGAGAGGACATTTGACTGCGGGGATTAATAACAACGCTGAACGCGACCACACGTCTCGAGCGTCGGGACGCGTGGCCGGAACGTTCGCGGCATCGTGTCGTTCGAGTTATTATTCGCATCTTATTCATTTATATGTATATATATATATATGTAGATTCTATAACATGTTATTCCCTATATACACATTTATATTGCAATAAACGGCGTACGACTTGTACCGATATATATGCTTATATGCCCGTGGCTTTCGTGCATAACGATAGCCGCGGAATAACAATCCCTCTCGTCCCGTTAAGGGAGCGAGAGGGGCTGCTCTCTTCACCTCTTCGCTCTTTCTTCCTATAACGCGAGTCTCGTGCACGCGACCCGATGCGTCGATCGATTCGGAAGACGAGGGCCATCGCACTTGTACGACGAACTATCGACACACCGCGATGCCGGCTCGACGGAAAGTCTCGAGACGACGATGCGATCGTGCCTTCTTTCCTCGAAATCTTTATCGAATTACGCAACAAAAGTTCATCCTGGTCGCGCGCATGCAGAGAAACGCACGCACGCACGCGCGCATTCACTCACACACTCACACACGTCGATCGAAGCGCTGTAACCGTTGCAAACTCGTCGTTTAAGGCTTTCGGGGGTTGCCTAAAGCTTTGGAAGCACGCGAAACGTGTCCGAGTACATGTTCAGAAATCGGATCAGGCGAATGCCAGTGACTGCATATTCATGTATTTCCTCCAAACTTTAACGCGGTACTGCTCTTTTTTGTCCAAATCGGTACGTACTCGCTCTACGAAACTTTGAGCATTCCGTACAAGAGATATGACGGCGACAAAATGCGCGAGACGCAGAAGCTCCACTATGCTGAAAGTCACAAATCGACAAACGGTGTCCTGTACGCGGCTGCTCACGCGAGTACGGGTCGACGAATTCGCTCCGTCGCAATATCGAATAATAGTATCCACGTGGATACTAAATACTATACGATAACTACTTACGATAAATACGTAACTATTTTCTTCGTCCTGTCTCCTATTCTATGACTGTGCAATACAAATCAACGTTATATCATTTTTTTCTCTTTTGCTTGCTCTCTAAGACACAGAAGCGATGTGCATACAATTTGGTGCGTCGCGTTGCAGTGTAACAACGTCGTCCTTTGAGAACCCCATATGTATATCTTTAACGCGGAACAGAACGTCGATCTTCCGTCAGTGTCGTTCGAAACTGACGATGATCAACGCTACACGACGACAGCCACCATCGATACCTATAGATTTTATACGAGCTAACGCCTAAGCGGTGTGTCGACGAAGTGAACTCTAAGTATTTATCGACTTAATTGACTTATCCGAATATCGAGTGACCGTGTCGAAGCGAGCAAAAATCTGATTGCATTCTAAACGCTCCCTTCCTCTCTCTCTCACTCTTTCTCTCTCTTACTGTCTCTTCATTTGAACGAGTTATCACAATTTCTTTTCTTCAATACGATATGCCTTTTGAAACGATTCCACATCCACGCTCTAAATGATTCTACGAATTCATTTGTCATAATGCCCTCCGGTATCGGTATGGTACAGCAGGTATGTAGTTGCGGTAACAGTGACGGTAAGAACGCAATTTCAAGTGACTCGATAGATCTTTGTCTGTACACGTTACACTGTACAAGAACATTACATCATTACCGCTTGTGACTGCGCATGGCATAAGTCTGCAGATAGACCGATCTTTACGAACGCAGTGCATAGACGCGTAGGCTACGCGTGAGATAAGGTAGAGATACGTTATCAGCGCAGCAGACTCGATTGTGTAACAGTATTAGTTATTTGTAGAGATCGAGAGTATCCATCATTACTTGTCCAATTTCTACGTCGACAAATTGCAAGGTAACCGACTGCTTTTAGCAGCACTGGAGAATTATAAACGATATAAAGATCTTTAAGGTAGAGACAGCATATATCCTATACACATATTGTGTGTACTATGCGGAGTAACGTACCACCTGACAAAATACTTTGCCTCTCGATGGCAAATCGACGGGTACACCACTAATTGTAAGCATCTACTTCGATGTACAGGCGCTAGATTGATATAGACTCTTCCCAGCAATCTCACAAGAGCGACGTTCTCGAGTGTATCGGGGAGAGAAGGAAGGCAGCGACGTGCGAATCGAAATGCGTCCTCTCCGCGTTAATCGAGCATCTAATGTATACTAGTGCGGCGAATATCTAGACTGTATACATTTTTATACGTCGCGCGATGGAATGCAAAAAAGCTCCCCTTCGATTAAATACTGGCCCCTCGAGACGACTCTGTGTCGCGAAACCCTCAAAAGTTCGTTGACATTTTGAGTAGCCGATTCGAGGGATTAATATCAGCAAATAGAGTAGCTTCTGAGAGATTACAGATAGGTGCAGAAAGACTGTATGTCTCACTTTTCGAGCATCTTAATCGCAATGAGAAATCGGTAAAGTTATAGATTAGAAAACGAGTGACTGCCGACAGTTGCTGAGACAGATAATCGTTAATCGCGGATTAACGTGAAACTATGGAGGATCGCACGAACCTCGTTCGTACGATCTCGAATGAGTAGGCAATCAACTATAATTTAGCGTGTTTTAATTAATTTTTTCTCCTACTCGTATCAAGGTATACGACAAAGTAGGAGAGTACTCGTAAAGTTTTAAATGAATTTTTTATTAACGTAAAAACATCGGAACTTGGCGTTGGCATCGTGTCGTTTCGCTGCTTTGTAACATCACGAGATGAATCTCTACTCTCTGACTTTATTATCGCGATATTCGTCTCCGTTATGAGTAATTTCCGTTATATCCGCCCAGTGACCAATAAACAAAATTTCGAATTATGTGCTTAGAGAAAAAAAATGCGTTAAAATTCTCATCGAAAGATCCAATTCCAACCATTTTTCTTTATCAACCGTCCGTAGTCATCCGTCATCCAGACCCGCATAACTTCCCTCTACGCGAATATACAATATATCGATCAACGTATAGACATTGGAGGTGCTTTGCAAAAGGTTATACGTACATACAACCGAATTCATCCACGATACAATTGCAATGAGTTAATATTAGATATCATAATTGCCGTTAGTAGATATGGGTATTTTATTATTAATAGTGAGAGAAGATTTGCGATTCAGGATTTTCATGCAAAATCCCTGAAGCATCTACGCTATATCACATCCTATGTCTGAGCACGTTATTCTCTTTTATTATTTCATTTGGATAGCTATCATGTAAGTGTATTATAACTTTACACCGCACAAAGAACAACAATTGCGATTCAAAGTATCGACGTGCCATTCGGCACTTTGCTTCCACTCTGGCGTTTCATTTTCTTTCGTTGCGCCTTTTAAACGCTCTCGAGAGTTTAAATCGATAGGTACGGGAAATAAGTGATATACGATGCGCTAGACACCGATTCTTTCCCAACAGCATGTCATTTCTACGATACTTTACGATGTAATCGCACGATGCGGCCGCATTACATCCGATATGCTTATAACGTGGAATGTATTATGAAGTTGTTAGAGAGCGATAGAAGTCTCATCCGCTTCCCCACCATAAACTAAGCTAAACCACTAATTGCATTCTAACGTTGGTAGACTTTTCAGGACTGCGACTGCACTCGAGACATTCGCGAACGAATGGATTATTAGGAAATAGGACATCGACGCGTACGTCTCCGTGTACCGTATCGCGGCGACGTTTAGCTTCTTCGAAACACTACGAGTAGGTACGGGGACTCTTAAAAGATGGGATGGCACTCTATAATACCACCCTACTGAACGTCATTTGTCACGTGCGCGAATGCACGATAAAACACCGGGCAATTTAATTATAAATAGCGATATTTGGAATATATAACGTATGTGAGACGTGCCAGTAAAAGTGAGAGTGCCAAAGAAGCTACAACGATCTCACATAAGTTCCCGACGAATCGTAAATTGAAAGGATACTTTTAAATTCGCGCATTATGCGTTCATAAATAAGTATACTGCAAGTTCTCCACATGCTCTTAAAATACATCTTCAGAGTTTTATTTCATCGAAAAAATCTTTTCCTTGCACTTATGCGTATCGCTCGCAACGAAGCCTACGCACATGATGAAGGATTTATGAGACAACGATCATAATGTTTTATAGCTTCCTATATATCACGACGAAGATTTTACTTTGCGTATCAATAATGATTGTTTGCCGGAGGATATGTGTGCACACAGAAGAAGAAGAAGCGGGCATGCGAAAAGACAGCAGTTAATACTCGCCAATCTGTTAACTCCCGTCCAAGTAGTAAATCGCGAAATTAGTTCATTCTCAACCCTGAACAGTCTACCCGTATGCGCAAGTTAAACAAGGAGCACTCGTTGCAACCGACTGCGAAGAGACTCGGGAGAATGACTTGAGATTAGACTTCAAGCTGGACATGGAAAGTTTGACAGCAGTGTTTATTTACTTGATCCTGAATGCGTCCATCAGCTCGTTCACGGCGGCATTAGCGGCAGCCTGTGTCGCGGCTTGAGTCACTCTCTGCTGCATCCCACCCCCGCGACTAAACACACCATGAACAGTCGGTTCAGACTAGTGCGTCAACTGCTATTACCTCCTTTCTAATGAACTTATACGGGTATATGTACATACAACGGTCCAAAACAAGAATGTGCCATCAGGCTTGTGTTTGTTTTGATCAACACTATTAGTTCGCGTGCTCGCGGTCGTTGAAGATTTGTTTTCCAGCTACAAGCTATGTCCGGTTCGCCTGGACTTCGGTGACTTGAACATTTTATTTCATCAGCGGAGGGAGTGCGATAAGCATTTTTAAAAAAGGTCTCTTGCAGGCACCGACATCTCCGTGAACAAGTTTAGGGCCAGCCGCGAGAAGCAAGGATTAGGTGAAGAAGTGATGCGAGAGAGATGTAAATTTTAAGCGCCAAAACCGTTAAACTACACGCGCACCCTCCTCCACTACCACCACCACCTACACCGCCGACGTCGCGAAATGCCATGCTGTTAATGCAAAGATTCGACGTCTGGTGTATTTGATTTTTGAGCAAGAACACAAAAACCAACTATCATCCGATATTTTCAATGGTATATGTGTGCAGGAGAATCATATATGTACATACAAATATTGGGCTACGAAGGATTCGCGTCATCTGAGAAAATGAACTGACACTTGGAAGGCGAGAATTTCCCGTACTCCACAAGTCACAGTTAATACGGAATGGCAACTCGCGTCTTGTATTCCAAAATCCCAATTACACTACAAAAGCAATATCGTTTAGTAATAAAAAATTATAGTTACAAGTTAATCACGGGATAAGAGCTACCGATGTAACAACGTCTTTCTTCATAACAACAAGCTCAGTTTCGCCAATTTTATTCTGCGATGCAAAACAGTGGATCGTTCGTCAGGTAAAATCATTTTATAACATTTGACGCCGACTGATGAAAGATCAGTGAGCGTCGACTGCGAAAATGATATTCCGGGGACAATTCGGATGAATTACCGAAAGAAAATTCGCCTAGACCATCGACTCTCGGGGACAACGATCGAAACTGACGTTACGCGATGTTAAAAGTTGTTCTTCTATTCCACGGAGACACAAACCCCGGATAACAATAATTTCGTGATTCATGAATACAGGCCTATACATTGTGTATACTGTAGGTATATACATGTATATACATATTGTATACGTATGCAGACAGGAAAAGTGCGAGTTCTTGCGGTTACGCATTATATCTTTACGAACTAGATGCAACAACGGACATATAGATTATTAACGACTAGATGTGTGTTAGTGCGAAGACTTATTGTCGGCGCCTGCAATAGAAAGTTGAGTTAGCACCAAAGCCCCAATCGCACAAGCTAGGCACGGATCAATTGAAATGCAAAGAATCGTGTGACGTTCCGTTTTTTTTTTTTTGCGATTCTTACGAGAATACAATGCGACGCGAGACGTCGAAAGTTCTTCTCGAAAATGCGAAATCGACATATTCTACGAAATGTTAATCAACGAAACATCGTTAAATTGCGCTGAACGAAGATCGTGAAACACGACGAATTATTCGCGAAAGGATCTTCAAGAATCACACGCAAAGAAAATTTCTGTTGCTAGAAGGAAGACGACGAACCGACGACACGAGTTCATTTCGTTTTACTCGTCGGTCGCTCGAAAGGACACGCAATGTTACCAGTGGATTTTCTCGTTACTTACGATGGTATGAGAGGCGGCGGTAGGCCGGGAGTGCCACGGGCTTGAGGAGGACCACCTGGTCCCGGTCGGTTAGGGATGGCCGGCGCCGGTCGTCCAGTAGCCGGCACGGGTGGCGGTGCGCGTGAAGACGCGGGCGGCGGGGGCTGCGTAACGCCGCGTCTAGGTCCTCCAGGCGACGGCGGAGATAACCTGGAGCGGTGTCGGAAACGTTAGCGAATCTTGCCGACTTTTGAACTCGAATCGATATCACTTCGCGACTTGGGCACCATAATAACGGAATTGACAAATCGACCGATTAACTTGTTTCGCTGAGCACGATGCCTTTCTATTTCTCTTCTGTTCCCTCGCGCGCGAAAGAGAATGAGGAGCTCGTTGGTTCGAACGATGAAATTCGAATGCCGATCTTAAAGCGATGAGAAGAGATAGTTAATCTTACCCGAGACTGGTATTCACGATCAAGAGCGAGCGTGCGGTTAAAGCGTACGCGGTAGAGACGGATAGAAAGCAATGCATTAGTTGTGACGTCCGTGACATCGGCCCTACAAATGATTGCAACAATTAACGTAGCAATTGCTTTACCTGGGATTCTCAGCAGACGCCAGCCAATCGTTTTTCACTGGCGGAGGAACTGGCGTCGATACCGTCGCCATCGAGACATCGCCGATTATACGCAGTGCTTCCTTGCACGCGTGATACATGCGCAGCATCTCTTCCCTCTTCTGCGCCTCCTCGGGAGACTCCTCCATCATGGAGGACTGTGGATTACAGGAGAGGAATCGACAGTGTAAGTAACTTTCGCAAGTAATCGAGCAGTTGAAGATGCGATTGGAAAAAAAGAGGGGTTTATAATCTCCCGAGATATCGCTCTCTTATTCATGGACAGCTTGTGAGCGAAAAGATGAGACTACTTCAAAGACTGATGTTAAAAGGATTTCCGATAGTCATACCTGGTCTCCGCTCGCGTATAGATGCGCCAACAATTCTCCATTGATAAAGTCCTTCGCATTGTTGATTATCAAGTGCATAATCGTCTTTGGAACAAGATCGCGCGTTGTTTTGGTAACGATTTTCATGTACGAGTCTACCAGATTTCGGATGGTCTCCACTTGACGCTCCAACTGAGGATCCATCGAGGACTGACCTTCCGTGCCGCCCTGCGACGAAGATATTTTACATATACATATGTACATTGCTTGTAATTTAAAAGGGCAAAGTTTCACATCAGTACTGCCACTTTATTCTTCGTTATAGGAATGATAACTAAGGGGTTCAACAAATTCAGATACGTATTAAAAACTCGAACAAGGTTAATGCGGCTATACAACGACTGATGATCGAGAGTTCCATTTCCGATTGAACTATAAAATCGAATCTGAACCGTGACTCGAACAATGAAAACCTGCCGATTTAGCTTCGACCGAATTGTACAATCAGGACTGGAACTCACGGCCTCCCAAAGAAATAAAAAATCGTGCCATATATGAGTCGGGTATAAAAAGGAGTTGCAGGTACATCCGGCGATACGTTTCCATGTGATGTTTACAATGTGGTATGTCAAGTTGGATATGAGTGTTCAATGTGCGTGTGTGTCTATGGTGCTTCTGGGCTCTTGTCAAGTTACTTTTACGAAACTCAACAACGACATTGAACATATAATACCAACCTCATATCCTTCCTTTAAGGGTTGTGAATTTGAGAAAAAGATAAACACACAAATTACAGATATGATCGGAGCATCGGGGACGGATAGAAAGAAGAAGTGAAGTGATTATTTTTACAAGTTATCGTTATAAGGCAAAACAAATCATGCGAATTGTAATGGTTATTGACTAAATAAATCAGCCACTCTCAGCGCGATCGACTTTTCTTGCCCCGCGCGATATTTCAATGAAGAATAAGTACCACTGTGAAACGCCACGCGGTTAATGAAAAATTACGAGATATGCGAAGCGAAGAAAGGAAAAGCTTTAAAACTCCATTCATTCTCGCCAACTCACCCGCCGTTTAGCCTAGAATGAATAAAACAAAGTAAGAATGGTGAAAGAAACGATATCACGAATGGATGAAGGTGGATGAACATAGGTGAACTCGTGCAAAAATGACGTATCGTCTAATTGACTTTGATGATTCTGCGCGATCGCTCGCATTACCTCGCCTTCGCCGTTTGCTTGTTCGGTAGACTTTTCCGGATAAACACCGGCTCTGAGGAAGGAGGCCTTCCACGAGTCGACCTCGTCCTGCGTCTCGCAACTCAATTCGAGCTGCTTGTAATCCTTGTAGACGTTTCTACCTTCCGGATTGAATAGGGCGAAGAGATGACGACGAGACATGAAGCCTTGCTCCAGATCGCGCAATTTTAGTCCGTCCAGCGGTAACATATACTTCTTCTCGCGTTCCTGGAAGAGGATATTTGTCGCATTAGACGGTGGAATCCAAGCTTACACAAATATCAATTACGTCGTACATATCGCGGACGACGAAAACACCATTTAGCAATGGTCACGTTTATCAAGAGTCCAAATTCATAATTACCTCTTCGTCTTTAAACCAAGAGATGCTCTCCGAAGTCAGAACGAACCAATAATCTCTCGAGCCCCCCTTCATTATTCCTAAATTATGGATGCACATGTAGCCCTTGCGAATGACTTGGTTGCCCAAAGTGTGTCTCCCGGCTTTGACTGCGTTCTCGGACGATTGCTGCGCACTGCAACATAAATGACGTTGTACTGTGAAATTCCCAGATACGAGAGTAAATAAAAAATATGTCTTTAATGCGGAATTCATCACACCGACTTGCCATCGAAGGAAATCAACTATTCCTAATTGTGCTTCGAGTAGTATAAAATTGACAAAACACTCAATACCAATTATGCGACTAGCTTTATGATTGATTATGCGCTACAACCAGATTAAGCCTACTGTTGAGGCTCATGAATCGAATAAACTTTCGAGGAATTCTGCGTTAAATAACTGCGGAAAGGAAATGTATCCTACATCACTGTACGAAAGTATTGCAAAAAATATATAATAATAGTAATAATTTCATTCTCGTGGCATATACAGGGTGACATTTTGAAAACTTGCCACCCCAATATCTTAGAAAGTTACAGGGATTTTCTAAAAAACAAAAATACGGTTTCGGCAGTGGAGAGGGGGAACCAAAATGACATAATCGGAGACGCACCTACTCCAACCCCCTTAGGGGTAGCCCCCCCAACTTTGTAATCTTAAATAGCAACCCCCCATGTGTGATACAGCGTTGGAAAGCTCTTTAAAAATGCTTTACAACAACACCAAATTTTGGTACCTTTCGATGAGTAGTTTTTGCGCAAATCGAGAAAGAAACTGCTAGAAGTAAGTTGTCAATTTATTTATTAAAGGTCAATTACGTTACAATAAATTTTCGAAATGATTTCCATTGATTTTTCGGACTTTTTCAAATGTTGTTCTTGAAATTTTGCGACATTCTTGCATAATTCTCTGTTTCAGTTGGTTAATGCTTGCTGGTTGAGTTTGAAAAACAACAGATTTCAGATGTCCCCATAAGAAGAAATCGCAGGGAGTAAGATCAGATAATGGAAATCATTTCGAAAATTTATTGTAACATAATTGACCTTTAATAAATAAATTGACAAAACTTACTTCTGGCAGTTTCTTTCTCGATTTGCGCGAAAACTACTCATCGAAAGGTACCAAAATTTGGTGTTGTTGTAAAGCATTTTTAAAGAGCTTTCCAACGCTGTATTACACATGGGGGGTTGCTATTTAAGATTACAAAGTTGGGGGGGCTACCCCTAAGGGGGTTGGAGTAGGTGCGTCTCCGATTATGTCATTTTGGTTCCCCCTCTCCACTGCCGAAACCGTATTTTTGTTTTTTAGAAAATCCCTGTAACTTTCTAAGATATTGGGGTGGCAAGTTTTCAAAATGTCACCCTGTATGTACATATGTGAAAAACCACTCTGATGACGATAAGAAGGAAAATTCAAATTAGTACCATGCATGTGACACGGTTTTAACTGTAATATCCGTCACCACGTAATTAACGTAGCAACGATATTCAACACAACGATAACGTATTGCATGCGCGAAACGGAATAAATCGCAACAATAGTCGACGAGTTGCATAAACGAAACTGCTCTAGATTTTTGTAATTCTTATAAAAATTTTGGACACATTTCGAGCTGTATAAAATAGCTATGCCACGAAAGTGCATTATATACGGACGCAGTGGGGAAACTGGGCATTTAAATTTGAAAGCATCAACTTGCGCTCATTGTTTCATTTTAAAATTAATAATTCTGCAGTGTACACGTCAAAGCGAGGAAACGAAAGACTTACCGTCGAAAAAAAAAAACCGATCGGTTAACATAACGCTACCAGAAACTTAGATAATAGGTTTAGAAAACATACAAGTAACAAGGGAAACTACGGATGAAAAACGTGGATGGAGGACCAGTCTGTGAAACAAATCGTTGGTTAGTGTAAGTTGTTCGACACAATTTAGTTAAAGATTTCGCATCGATTTTGATTTTTTACTCTGCTTCATAATAAGTATACCTCTGATTTGTTTGCCGTATGGTTCATTCCAAGATTTTTTTTATTTTCGAATGTGTGATACACTTTCTTCTCTTTATCTTATGGACTACCTTGAATAAATAAGGATCCGCTAATAATAAAGAGAAGAATACACACATGTACGCGCACGCACACACACGCAAACAAAGAAAAACCCTTTTTATTAAGTAGCAGGTGATCGTCTGGATATTTATGTATAGCTGTTGCAATATAGAAATCAAAGTGTGTTCAAATATGCGATAATATAAGAATGACTAGATAAAGAGAAGAAATTAGGGAGAGGTAAGGCGGAAACAAGGTAATTGATCGCAAGAAGTAAGAAGAGCGTGAAAGAATAGAATGGAACAGTCAGAAAGATAGAGAAAAAAAGAAGAGAGCAAGAGAGAGAGAGAGAGAGAGAGAGAGAGAAAGAGGAGGAGGAAGAGAGAATGTAGTGTAAACCTCTGTTGCGATGTACATTGATGTTCTTACCTTGCATTATGGCTACTGGCCGCCGCGCTGCCGGTATAATTAAATAATTGTTTTTATTCGTGAAATACAATATAGTCGATAATGGGGATAGAAACATATGTTGAAAATGAAACTGATTATGCTGTGTAAAGCGAGCCATAAATACCAGACCACGATAGATCAACGACGATCAGGAAGCGAAGTCGGATACAAAATAAACAATACCCCTTTCGAAATTTAACGTCGGCGTAAAAAAGATTTATTTATCGTCCGTATCGACGCGATTGGCGTTATATTAATTAAAGCTTGAAAAACTTCCGGTTAGATTCGCTGTGTGGTATTTAAGCAGTTTCATTGTAGTACTATTAGAACAAAGCTTTTGTACACGACCAGTTTTCGAAGCATCGACTGTTCGGTAACTCAAAGTGAATCTCGATTATGTACTTGATTCGCAGAATAAATCGCGTACGATAATAATTTCACACGATCCCGTCAGTAATGATTATGATTCGGGCGAAGGAAGTGCCCGGTATATTGTGTTACGATAAAAGCTTTGCGTCCTAGGTGTTACGCAAAAGAAGTACGTACTACAACGACATAATGAGATGTTTGTGATAATAGAGAGGAGTGCCTAAAAATGAAGCGCGTGAAAACTAAAGAAGGGGAGAGCGAAAACAAGATACGGTGTGAGAAGAGAAATGCGCAGACGAAAACGCACTTTGAAGAAACACAAATGAATTCGGCGTTTCGACTATGTTATTACACGATTACGCGATAGACGCAGCGTCAACGAAACAGCACAATGAGAAACTGTGATTCTTTTTAGTCAATCGCCAGAGTTGTGCACCCGATAGAGACCCTAATGGAGTCTATCCATGTAGAGTATTGATGGTATAGCCTAACACTGCCAATTGAACCGTCTCTTCCGAGGCATGCACTAGACGACGAATAGTAATATACATACTAGGAGATCAAATAGAGCAGTTTTTGGAAGTGATCTACTACATCGCGCGCTTTGTTTAAAAGACCCCCGTGTGCAGGACCACAAAAGAAATTACGATCATTTATTGGACAGGCTGGCCGCTAAATCTTGGATCTGAAATTAGCCGACTTTTCCACAATTCGCAGCCAAAAAGGCCGGCTTCTCTTCCGGAACGATTCTAATCGAAATCTAATCTCGAACGGAAACATTCATAAACTGATGACATTTTAGATTTGCAAGGTTTTCCAGGTTTCCAATTAGAGTGGCCACCCTCTGCGAGGGGCTGAGCGTACTTGAGCCAATGTGAAAAATAGCGAGAGAAACAATCATGCTACGTGTGTACTATTTCTACAGATGTCACGGTAATGGCGTGTCGTCGCATCGAAATCATTGCCCGAACCAATGCATAAATTGGGCACCCCCCCAGCCGTGCCATTCTTTTTTCGACTAGCTTTAAAAAGTGCGGATGACCTACGATCTATCGGTGCATCGCTACGGTAAAATTCAAATACGTAAGCCGCATAAGGACTAGTCGGAGTAAAACAAAAAGAACAAACCAGGAGGGAACAAATGTTATGGATCGTGTTAAAAAAAAAAAACTGTACGTACAAGTCCGTAAATATTTCGGATTGCTCGACACTCGAAATGGAAGACGAGAATGAAAACATAAGCGCGAGGTAATCGCAGATAATTACGATGTTGCGAGGAGAATTCGGAGCAACTTAAACAATTGATTTACGGTGTAGCGGTGAAATTGGTATCTCATTCGAAAACTAGGTTTCTTCGCAGGTAATCTCTCGCATGTTAAGGCGCCGTCGACGTGTCGACCGTATATCACTTACTTGGCAAAGCCGATGAAATCCTCGTGGTTCGTGTTCATGTAAGCGAGCTCACAATCGACCAGAAGCACCAGGTGTTCCTTACACATCTGCTCACGTTGTCTGACGTGCGTGGTTATGATGCGTTCCGTCTCTTCCCTTAATCTGGGATACCGTGACATCTGTAACCGATTTAGTGGTGGAATGCTGTAAGTTTCAATATTCCAGCATAACGGAAGAGAGCGCGCGTCGTTCGTTGCTCGACCGAATTCTCGACGGTTACTCGCCGCGCTTTGGGACACTTACCTGATCTGTACAAACGCGCACGACATTGCTAAGTTCCTGTACGACTAGGTCCACACACTTGAGACTAGGCTCCTTGAGCCTGTTTATTTGCTTCTTCACTATTGCCTCAAATGCCATATCGGGGGTGAACAGACCCACTCTGATACCTGGAGAAATACAAGACGCTCATTCGTACCGGCTCGTTTGTCCCGAATAAAATTGCACGGAAAACTGTACCCGCTGTTCGAGAGCAACTCGACGAGTGTACGTACCATGGATATTCCTAATAGCGAAAGCTATTTCCCTCCGCAGTTCCTTCTCGTCGAATTCCATTTTGACGATTTCAAATGGAAAGCGTTCGTGAAACAATCTGTTTATCTTAGCACCGCCACTGAGTTCCATCGTGTTGATCTGAGCGGAACCCGAACCTTCGATGGTTCTTTCAAAGTCCGACTGTAGTTGTTGTATCATCCTTGAAGAATTTTCTTTTTATAGAAAATGCAAACAAGAAGATTCAAAGAGATGCTAATAGGGTTACAATTATGTTCATTATTCAAAGTCGGCCGGTTGTATGACACGCTGATTAAAACGAAGCATTCGGGACGATGATCAATATTTTAATGGTTCTCCCTTTCTTTTTCTTTCTACGCGCGAAACGTTTCTCTTCGTTTACAGTGTTTTCTTTGCATTCGATTTCCATCCCGATAAAAAGAAACGTTTCGCGCCATTCTACCGTCAGTTTTAAGGACGCCTCATGCAATCACCAATCAATCGGTTAGAGGAAACCCCGATAAGGAAAGCAGGATACCTACATATACATTTGTATAGATCTGAAAAATAAAACGAAAGAATTGTCTAAAGATTCGGAACCCACCACCGCGTAACCCGCGCGCAGAAATATCCTAAGAAGCGAAATGGATGAGGTCGAATATATTTTGACGCGGTAATCACCGCAAACACCGATGGAAGACCTACACGATTGTTCATGTCGCAGCCTTTAATTGCACTTCGTTGTCGACATTAACGATCAGAGTTAATTAACCTTGTCTCGTTTTAGCTCGTATTAAAAAAATTACAAAGTGCACTCACTGGAGCATCGCTTTCGTCTTGATCGCCGGGTCATCGGGCCTGAAGTGTTTGTATTGCTCCACATCCTTTTCTAGCGCGAGCAGCTGCTTCTGTAACCTGTCCCGCAGGGCGGGTAGCGTGTCTCTGATGTGATTAGTCAGTTGCTGGTTCAAGACCCTCTGCAAGTACGGCGTGCCTAATCTGTCGGCTATATGCCGATAAGATGGATGACTGAAAATTGGAAATGTCAATTATCAGCTTTTTCCGCACGGTACTGGGCGATCGATCACTGCCCGAAGTATAGAAATAACCCCGCATACCTTAGGAAGAATTTTCGTTCAGCTGCCAGAGCGTTCTTGATGTCCTTGCGGCCTTCGATGTCTCTTTGACTTCTGTTGACCACTCCTATGTAGCCTCTTCGTAAAGGTAGCAATTTGTTCTCCAAAATGTCCCTTGCGTCCGTGCCATCGTCCATAAGGTCCAACTTAGTAATGACCCCGATCGTACGTACGCCTTGTTGTAGGAATAATCAAATTAACCACAATGAAGGCGGCTCGGACATTGTAAATGGAAAAAAACGGAGATCCAACGACTCACCCTGCGGATCAACTTCCTTGGCCAGCTTAAGAGCATCGCTATTGGCAAGATCGGTATTTGCCGGTGTAACTGCTAATATTAGACAATTATCTCTCTTGATGAATTGCATTATCATTCCTCTGATTTGCTGTTCGATGTCTAACGGTTGATCACCGATTGGCACTTTGGTGAGACCAGGTAAGTCAATGAGGGTCAAGTTAAGAACTGAAAATTGCACCGCGTTGAAGGTCACATTCATGTGGTCGGTCTTTCTGCTCGGCCTCCTCGATAACGCGTATATCCCTAATTTACTCGCGCTACGAGACTATAACGTAAATTACTCCATCGCGAATATGATATTTACCGTTAGGTGAATATACTCGAAGATTGATCGGTATATTTGAAATGCCCTTATTGCTGCCAGTGACCCTGTCGGTCTCCGCTTCGATCTCCCTGCGTACTTCGTCAAAGTCAACGAATTTCTTCCCCTTGCAATGCAAGAACTCCGCATGTTCTGCAGGGTGTAAATAGGTGGATATTTCAGTAACAACCGAAAAATGGTTTTCAGGCGTTTAACGTTCAAAATTAGAAAAGATTGCCGGAAAAACAATTATTCTAGATACCGTCCGGCTTTAAACGACACATATAGTTTATACGTCGTATAATAGCGATTTACCGAATTTCCCGCTTATCAACAGCTTGGAGTAAGACGAGAAGTAAACTGAGAACTTTACAAAATAAAGCAAGAGATGGTATATCATCGTCTGGTTTACATCTGAATAATGGTATCGAATGAAAATGTGACATCATGAAAAATTATAATAATTTTAAAAATAGTTTCTGTGAAAGTAGATCTAAAGTAAGGTATGAGAAAAAAAAAAAAGAGTTAAATGAATGAATAAATATCACAGAAATCACATTAAAATTAGCTCCACTCCGTGTCTGTTGTGAAAAATGACTTGGTGTCAATTTTAACCCTGCGTTAGTGCGGTACACCCCAACTAATGATAATTTTCACGTTACATTTAGCCACCGCACTAACGCAGAGTTAATATTGTCTCACTTTTCTTCCAAGCATCTCCGTAGGTAAACGTTTAATGTGCCTGAATTTGTTGGTCGTCGTTAAAAGATATTGATGCGGAATGGATTGCTAGATGAAAAGATACAATTGACCTTATTGATTGGTTGATGTAGTTCCGTAGAATGGCAGCCCTGTATTTTTATTAACGTGGCGATGATTCAGACATTGCTACTTGTCACTACTATCTCTGCACGCTTCAATCGTAATTGCCCCCCCCCCCTCCCCCTCCCCCTTCTGTGACTTTTTCATAAATATTTATAAGAAACTTTCTTGAAAAGTAGAGATGCGATCTTTGAGGAAATATTATATCATTTTTTACTTAAAATTCGTAAGAATAGAGGCAAATATGTATTACGAGTTCTTTCTAAACAAAAATTACTCCATATGTACTACACGTATACAAGAGAAAACGAGGAACCAACTTATCAAATGGTGAGAAGGAAGAAGAGGACGTTAAAGGGAATGTAACAAAAAGGAAGAGGGAAAGAGAGAAAGAGAGGAAAGAAAAACGACTTAATAGAGATGAAAAAGGAATTAAAAGTAGGTAAGAATGTTGAAAAATTCGTTAGCTACCCAACACAAATTTGTTCTTTTGTTATGAAGTAAAAATAAAATATATTTCTTTGAAAAAAAAAAATCGCATGCGTCTGTGTATTCTGCCCAACTATGGAGAAAGGCAGTAATTGCTAACCGACAAACTTGTGGAAAATCAACTGTAACTTTGATGCCTTTAGCCGAAGGATTTCCCAGACAGATTACTAATGAAACCTAGCTTTAATATAAAAAAGGGTACAAAATTTGGGTACAAAATGATTTAAGACATTCAATGGTATCAAAAAACGCATCTCGGTTTATTTTGCTAGTTACTGCCTTTCTCCATAGTTGGGCAGTATTAGTATGACCTTTTTAACGCCCTTCCAATCAAACGTACTATAATATTATAGCTACAGGTGTAAAAGGGATTATATATTCTCCGCATTACTTCAGACTCTCAAAGAGGTTTGCCGTATTGCTAAGAATTTTTTGTATGTAGTTAATCTGCCATCGTGTAGGCTAATTTAGTGCTACATACACCCGAAATGAAGTCAATGAATTCCGCGACAATCGCTTAACCAAGGATGGGTTAGCTTAAAGAATTCAGGACAAGAGTGATCGTCAAATAACAATTTGATGGCTAGAATTCTAACATCATGGCTTTTTGGAATTGACGATTAAAATTTATAAATGGAATGCATGAAAGAGAACTTTTTAAAATTCGATAACGTTGGAAAATATGTAAAGAGTATTTAATAGGTATAAGTAAAAAGTCTGAGAAGAACTTTTACCAGTATTGCTGTTGATCAATTGCAAGATAAGTGGTCTCCTGGTTACAATTCCCGATCCTCTTGGTAAGAAATCCCTGGAAACAGAAGTACATATAAATGTAAGTATACTTTGCAACTTGCAACAACTGAGTTAAAAGAAAGCTTTAACTGGCCACAACTGAGTTAAAAGATAGAATTTTTAGATAACATTCAAGATTACTCATTAAGTATTAAGATAATGACAATTTGAGATTTTATCGAATATCTCAAATCACAACAATTTGATTCTCTGAAGTACTTTGCGCGGAACAAGTATCATTCATTTTCTCGTGTCAAATAGTTATAAGACAAATGACTAAGACATTAGAATATACAAAAAAAGAAATAGCTAAATTTCTTGTGAATGTAAGAGATGCAAAATAAAAGAAATAATATCAAGTACAGTTTTAATTGTCAATAATTTTCCTTTTCGCGTACTCCAGTTTGTCTGCATCAGCAATATTTGTTCACCTTTGAGGATTCTTAGCTGTTTGTCAGTTCCAAAATCAAGGAATAAATAAGAAACTTGTAGATAATAAATAGGGCAGGCCGCGAAAAAAAAAGCAGACAAATCTCAGTTGCATAATTAAAAATCACAAACGCCAACCCAAAGCATTTTTGAATCATTCCTAGTCGAGTAGGAGACAAGTTTGACAGGCCACGAGTTGGCGCTGTGACATCATCGCGACCATCTGATTTTTTGAATATCTGTCGACCTTATCGATCGATTTATGTAGGTGTGTATGTACTTATGTAGGTGATAGGGAGGCAGATACGCACATACCTACATTCGCTCTTAGAGCGGTGCTTCGCGCAGTCTTGTAAATAATAGAGCGAAACTGTCAAACGCGACTCGGCGCGAGGCACGTAATCCTCCGCGAATTTTGCCACGCCTCAGAGCTCTCGAAGGCGATCGGCAGAGTTGAACAAACAATGGAGAAAGCCGAATGGCGGTGAAGAGAAAGATATCTACTCACTTGCCGACGAAGTTCTCCAAGACGGAACTTTTCCCAGCACTCTGACCACCTACGACTGCGATCTGCGGAAGATCCAGCTGCATGTGCACGCCCAATTGAGTGAACGCATCTTGGAGTTTGTTCACGATCGGGATCAGCTGCTCCATTCCCGAATTTCCTGCCATTCTTTAGATTTCGCGGAGCGTCCTCGCTGGTAAAAGTCGATCGCCCGCGGATGCGATATGTGGCTGCGTCTCGTGGGCGACAGCGCCTGCCACTGCTTCCTTCCGACGATAAGGGTGGCCGAAACACAGAGCGGTCAACCTATCCTATCCGTAATTTACCAACTACCAAAATGGCCGGTTTCGCGATCATGCACCACGCACGGCGGATTTCACCGCATTTTCGAAGAGCGACGGCAGGACATAGCAGGAATAGATGGAAAATAACGCGACCGAGTCACCACGCACCGAGCGATCGAGCAGCCACCCACGTCCACAGGCGCATAAATGAGATCGAGCGTCTAGATTTGGGACGTAACGCTTTAATCGATAATCGAAGCTTGCGCACTGGCGACTCCAGTGTGTGACCTAGTTTTTCAACCGCGATAAAATCCATAGAGTCATTTTACCGTTGAAAATAATTAGCCTCGCGCGTAGCAATTTCGCCGGAGGGAGTCAAGAATTACGAAGAATCGAAATTTTAATTTCGCGTGATCTTTGAATTTACAGAAATCCGATCCCTCGAGAAAATTAGCGGCAAATTTGAAAAGTGGCGGCACTGGTTTCTCCAACGCGAACTCTGCGCGGAACGCGCCCATCTCAGAGAAGTGTAACGTTTATGGGAAAAAAGTTACTAGCCTTCGAATTTTACGCGCATCGCGTGGGATGCTTTTTATGTAAAAACGCACGAATCATTCGCGAATACCGATCTACTCGTTACACGTGCATAGATACGTATATAAGTATAATACTTTGCGCATACATACAAACTTACCACTACGGTATTTGGGCAAATGTAGAAAACAAGAATCGGCCGCACACGCGTCTTCGAACGTCCGTCGCCTTGTCCGCCACGTTGGTTCGCGAAACTCGCGTTTGGGCGCGCGATCGGTAACGTTCTTCTATCTCATACATAAATCCAAAATGTCAGACATCGATAAATGGATAGAAATCGCAAAAGAGTGCAAATACCTACCAGAAAATGACCTCAAGGTAAATCGAACGAGTTTAACGACGAACTGAAATATAATATCGCGAGTCGGGCCGTTTATCTTCTCTTCAAAGTTCCGCGAAGTACAATTGTAGGTTACATTTTCTTGACACATTCGTTCGTTCAAACGATACGTAATTCTTTCCTCGTCAACAGAATCTTTGCGACCTGGTCTGCGATTTGTTGTTGGAGGAATCCAACATCCAACCTGTATCCACTCCGGTAACTGTTTGTGGCGACATACACGGTCAGGTGCGTCTCCGTCTCTTCCGCTATAACCTCAAAAAAATTCTAATTGTACTCGTCGACGCTTCTCGGTTCGATAAACGAACGCGCGTCGCGATCGCTCTTTAAATGTATGTTTTTCTTTTCAGTTTTACGATCTCGAAGAACTCTTTCGCAATGGAGGCCAGGTGCCGGATACCAATTACATCTTCATGGGAGATTTTGTCGACCGAGGTTACTATAGCTTGGAAACGTTCACCCGCTTGTTGACCCTAAAAGCCAAATGGTCGGACAGGATAACCCTGCTACGCGGAAATCACGAGTCTCGTCAAATCACCCATGTCTATGGATTTTACGGTTGGTTCGTCGATTATCAAAAGCATACGTATACGTATAATTAACCTAGGTTTAAAGAGCCTCGTTGGGATCCGTTTCCCATGCAAAATCGATCTCCGAGACGAATCTTGCAATTGATATTTATTTTAAATATAAATTTTGCGTGGATAGCGAGTCGATTCTAATTTTTCATATCATTAATAGACGAGTGTCAAAACAAGTACGGAAATGCAAATGCGTGGAAGTATTGCTGCAGGGTATTCGATCTGCTCACAATCGCTGCCGTAAGTACATGCTCGACGCACACAACACAAATAATAATTCCCCCTTGTCTGGCAAAGTCAGTTTCACTTGTCGTTTGGTGATCTTACAACGCAACGATACTCGATACCCTCTTTGACTTCCACAGTTAATCGACGAACAGGTCCTTTGTGTCCACGGCGGATTATCTCCAGCTATTAGGACGTTAGACCAAATTAGGACGATCGACAGAAATCAAGAAATACCGCATAGAGGTTCGGCGAGTTGCGCATGGCGTGGTTAATAGTCGAGTGGCGTTCAAACTCGAGATACTGATTCCATTATCATTTCAGGTGCGTTTTGTGATCTAGTCTGGTCGGATCCGGAAGATGTAGAAAAATGGACGGTAAGCCCGCGAGGAGCCGGTTGGCTGTTCGGGCCGAAAGTGACGCATAATTTCATGGAAATAAACGATCTACAACTAATCTGTAGAGCTCACCAATTAGTTCACGAAGGTCGGTATTCGCGCCATTGATAATCTTGATTCAGTTCAGTTGAGACAGGAGAAATGGCATTAGAGATAAATTCGTTTACACTCCGCGAATAAGGATTTCCCGTTGTTACAGGCTATAGATATATGTTCAACGATAGGCTGGTCACGGTGTGGTCAGCTCCAAATTATTGCTATCGTTGCGGCAACACTGCGTGTATCTTACAATTTACCACCGTGGATCAGAGGAATCCAGTTTTATTCAACGCCGTGCCAGACGCGGAAAGAGTGATCCCTCCCTTAATCACCACACCGTATTTCTTGTGATCTAGCTTCGCGCTCCATCGTTTGGATGTAGGGTATCAGCGTCTGTGTCTAGGCCTCACGGAGTTACATAATCGGGATCTCGTTTGGTGGGGTCGCGTTTGCTCGATCATGACGGCGTCCTAGAGATTTCGACGTGCCCACGGGTATATACCGAATGTCGCGCGATTGTTTTACGAATCTCGGTCGGTCGGTTGACCCGCGGATCCGTCGACGGCGATGAGTGTCGGTCGAAGATGTCGGCGGGATCAGTTGCCAAATGAAGCTTTGGGACGTTTTTCTTCTTTTTTACGAAAATTGTACGAATTTTTACGAGTCCACCCGCTGACTTGGTAGCAAATGACGCTTCGCCATCGGTTCGATCTCTCCAATTTACGATAGAAACGGAAATGACACTCTCTCTCTCTCCGTGGGTCTAGATGCGCTTGCCGCCCAACGTGTACATCCTGTAGAGCATTCGTACCTCGGGGCTACGTTTTACGGACTTGTCGTTCGGTAATCTGAGAGCTTTTAAATAATTTATAAATACGAGATAAAATGAAAGCAGAAAAAAAACAGTTTGTCCGGCGATTTAAAGGCAAATAAATAGAAAACGTTGAAACATTCCGAGAACAGGAAACGACGGCGGCGGCGATGACGGCGGCTCTGGGAATGGCGAATATTTCTTCGTTCACGCGATCGCTCCGCTCAGAATTCAGGTTTACAAGCGTGCAAACTAACGAATCAGGTTCCCCCGAGAATACCATCGTTTGAAGCGGGCCGCGCGCACGCCTCGTTCGGCCAATTTTATCATCCCGAACGTCGACCCGCGCGCAATTGTGGCGTTTCAGTACAATTAGCGAATGTAGAGCAGCTTGTTTCTTCCCAAAGCATCGGGAAGAATCGTACCTTGCTCGGAATATTTATATCGCTCGACCCCGCATGTCGAATGTTAAAAGAGATACGAAGAAAAACCCAATTAGATCGTTACACGTCAATTAACGTAGGAAGCGACTCTTTGAAAACGAAACCCTTAGCGATGTGCCTCTAAATTGATATACATAAGCGTTTGTGTAATGTAGCGATACGGTAGCTGTACTTGAGCGAGGGTACCGCGTCGCACCGCTTCCTGCGAACCTGAATTCTATCACCATCGCGATGAAACTCCACGACTCGTGACGCTCTCCGACTCGATCGTAGACAAACGTCACCCGAGGCGTCAGCACTGATCGTCGTCATGTTAAATCTTCACTATTCAAGCCCGGTTACCCGTTCAAACTTTCAGAGATAAACGCCGTTTAGTTTTGAAATCGTAGCATTTCGTCGACAACTTCTCTACTTGAAATGAAGTTCAACTCTGAAATCTTTGATCGTGGAACTGGGCCTTCGAATTTTGTGATATCGACGAAACTAGGCTGATCAAGACCACAGATTTGTTTTTAAAGTGTCTCCCCGATTGAACCCAGAGTTCCGTCGAAGATTACAGAGTCGACCGGAACGAAGCTCGCGTTATAGAGTCGAATCGTTTCGCAGCCTCCGGCATTGATCTACGTACGAGCCGGTAATGGGAATGCTTCCTCGAGGCACACGGAGAGCCTGGTAACCCCGTAGTATTACTCTCTGCACTTGCCGAGGTATTCGCAACATTCGCCTCCGAATACCTCCGTCCGTGATCGCTCGAGTCTTGTCGAAGTATCCAAGCGCTTGCATCGCGACGACATTATTGTCCAATGTTGTGCGCGTCAAGGGAGAGACAAACCGCGAGGCCGCGCATGCAGGAGCTTGAACACTGCGTATAATCCTAAAAGATCTCACAGGTAGAAATCATTTGTAAGGATCATTCACGTGTACCTTGAAAGTATAGTACTTTGTTACGATAACGTATATACTATGCATATAAAACATCCGTAATAAAAATACGTAAAAAATTGACCAACATCTGATGTCGCAATGTTCCCTTTGATTTCCCACTTTCCAAAATAAGTACGGATATACTAGGAATGGTATATGGGTTAACAAATTGGATCGGTCGTGTATTTTTTCACACTGTGGAGAATATACATAGATCTCGAGCGCTGAACTTAGAAGGGGAAAGCATGTAAGTAGAAAAAAATTGCAGTTCAAAAATGATAAAAATAAAGCATGTAATCTTTATAGATAGAGTTTAAACAATCAGGGTATTTCGCGGGTGCAAATTGCAAAGAATTATTTATTGTAATTCTCTCAATTTTGAATGCAATACATGGACTAACTCTTCAAGTGGGTCATTAAATACTAGATTTAATAATTAAATCTAATTTAAAGTAGTTTTTCTCTCTTAGAAGGTCGAATTATTCATAAAATCTCATATGAAGGTTTTCAACAATGCGCTTTGGGTTCGAGGCTAGCGCCGAGCCCTTGCCGGTGGCCGTGCGGACCCCGCAAACGCGCAGAGACGCGCACGGCGGCACACGAAGAGGGGACTGGAGTGGAACTACGCCGCGTGAGTGGAAAACGTCGCTTTTAAATCCGTTAAAAATGGGTTTCGCGTGCCAAATCTTTATCGAAAAGTCTGTGACAACCGTTGGGTATAAATGGAGAAGACTTTCCGGGTGCACTCTGCTTCCGAAGCGTCGAATTCACCCGCTCGGAATCTCGCTCGTCGCAGGAGTAACGATAGGAGGTAAAGGCATTTCTCTTTCTCCCGAGACGACGAAACGAATATCTTAATCGTTTGAATACGCCGCGTTATGTGAATCGCTCGAAAATAACACCGCGCGATGAATTGATCCACCGGATGCGGTAAAAATCGTGATAAGACCGAAGGAATTTCTCACTGGTGTAATCGTACGAGTGCGAGAGAGAGAAAGAAAGAGAGAGCAAATGCCCTGAGTTGACGCTCTCTCTCGCACTCGCACTATGCCTTCCCGATTAAATTTTAGCTAATACTCGTAGACGAATGCCTGTTCTACGTTACTACGTAGATTTGTCTCCGGTTGAGAAACAAAAAGCTAGGAAAACTTTTCAGAAATAATTGCAGGCTTCACGGTGTGTCCTCTATTGTTGTTGAGAAAAAGAACCAACAGATCCTTATAAATTCCTATAGGAATGCCACAAAATTCCTTATGGAAAAATAATACGTATTTAAAACAGTAATTCCAGATATTCGCCCATTAAAATTTAAAAAGGATTGGTCGAAATGTATGGGATTCTATGCGCATATGTAAGAACAAGTTGAATTTCATAAAAATTAATGCCATTCCATTGGTAATAACCAACATAAACGTAATTTTATTGGTTATTACTAATTGGGTAATTACCATTTGAACGGCATTTATTTTTATGGGATTTTACTTATTTTTACATCTACGCATAGAATCCAATAAACTTCGATCAATTCTTCTCAATTTTTAATGAGTGGGTATGTGGAATTGCTGTTTCAAATACATATCATATTTCTGTAAGGAATTGTATGGGATTTCTAAAGGATTTTTTATGGGGCTATTTTTACCACAGGAATTCCCTTTTATCCCTCTATTATTTCAAGCTTCCCCCTTTTCACCATAAAACTCGCGATTTTCCCCCTCTTTTCCCCTATAGTTTGATATTTTTTCTCTAAAACCGTTTATCATTCAGCTTTTTAGTTGAATTTGTCGTTTCATCGTTTTATATTACGTGAATGGGTCCTATAATGGTCAATTTTTTTTGCTATTAAACTCCTACTTGAGGCGCCTAGATGTAAAACCAGATATTTTCTTTATAAGTATATGGGAAATATCTGGTTTTGTATCTAGGCGCCTGATCAGAAACTCGATTCGACAGGTGGTTTATTTTTCTTAAATCAGATTGTGATATTCAAATTTAAGTTACATAACATGAGAGATATAAATTTTTAAGTTACAAAAACATTCTTCCTTCATTTAATAAAAATTAGTATTTCATTACATACATATCTTAAAAATCGTTATCTCTCAAAATCACTCGACGTTTCCAATTTCTCGAAGATTTCCCTTTTTATAATAATTTCCCTTATTTCCCCTAAAATGAAATAAATAGGGGCTGCGAAGTCCTTGGCATTGGCATTCGCGCTAATACGTTCCATTCTTTATTTTTACCAAAAGGTCTCGATCATCCGACGAGATCGGTGATCCTCGCGAATAGCCCTCGAAGATTCGCAGTCTCTTTTTGAAAAGGATGGTTGGATGCAAAATGTGGGGCTGAAGCAGATGACTTCAAAGAAGAGGCCGCCGTAAGTCCCGCCGGTCTCCTAGAGTAGGCCTATTTCACGTTAAATCGGTAGTCCGTTTCGTACAAATCGTAATTAATAAATTCAAACATTTGTGGTTAACCGATTTTCGTGGAATAGGCCTATGTGGAGGGATCTCCGGGGGCAGTGCAAGAAGATGTCAGTAAGCCGCCATCGCCTCGACGAAGGGAATCACGCAGAGGGGTTCGTATGTCTTTGAGTCCCTCCGGTTTTCGATCATGTCGCAGGACGATTGGTCCGAACCGACACCGAAAACTGGTTGTAATTTTCATTCCTTTCGACAACTGTGCACGGTGACCACGAGTCAAAGCCTTCACCGGTTTCGGCTCGTGACTTTCTCGCTATGCTTTCAATAATTTCAGGTATAGCCTCTCATCGTTTCCTTCGCGACATTCGGTAGAAATCTTTCTGGATCTCGCGTAATTAGTCTTGAAGTCGGATGACCCTCCGACTTCGCTGGCAAAAATGTCCCTGTCACCGTTCAGATTGTCAGAGACACTCGTCGAATTGAATTTTACCGAGGAGCGATGAGAGTTTGCGCGACAGGTCGTTCTCGTGGTCGAAGTAAATATTCCATGCGAATTTGCGAAGTTTTTAGTATTTTTGCTTCTACTCGGAGAACGCCTCAGGGTTTTCAATATTAAACGAATATTTTGATTCGAAGAATTGCTTACAATTAAAATATATATTGTTGAATATTCTTGCATTATTGTGTTCTGCTGTTTGAAATTAGAGTTTCGAGATGAGCATTTCTTATTTCTTACATCTTATTTCAATACTCCAACATTTTTACAGAAGTAAAGTGAGTCCTTAGCCCGTTTAGATGAATAAACTGCTAATCATATTCATGAAATATTTTTTCAGCTTTCGCAAACAGTAAGTGTACATTACTTAGGTGTGTTTTATTATGACAGGTAGATCAAGCTCCGGTGACGGATGCGTCCCGGGACGTTATCCCTAGTGTAGGCCCTTGCACCGGGGTGGAATGAATGGAATTCGTGGAATGATTGTGTTGGCGAGAATGTGTTGCATCTTTTTAAATATAGCCGAGGAAGGTAGGATAGACTTTCCGAGCGAATCTGTGTCTAGTTTTAAGTAGGCAGGGCCGGCCGGAAGTTTCTTCGCGCAATAACGCGCGAAAGCTCTCCCGGATCCGGGATTCGAATGCAAGCGCCCGCGGTTCTAGACCTGGACGCACGCGAAAATGAAATATTTAAGTCGTCGAAGTGTTTTTAGAAGTGCGCGAAGTGAACGCGAAGGCTCGAAGTTAATTAATTGGCTCGAACAATTCCGAGCTGCGATTCTGACGATCGCAGATCGTCGTTCCAGCTTATTTACTTGGCAAGGAAATCACTGATAATGTCCGTTCTTCATCTTTATGAATCTTTAGAGATTCGTGTAGATCGAAGGTGGACCGAGAAGATTTCAAAATGAAGTAAAAAGTGTGGCAGTGAATAAAGGGCTCGAAGATTCGATCAAATGTGCACAGACGTTTACGGACTGCGATTCAGCGAATCGCAGGACGTCGTTTGGGCTAGTGACTTATTTAGCTCGCGAGATAGTCTCGTAAAGCGTCCGTACTTCGATCTCGATGAGTCTCCGCAGATTCGTAGAAATCGAAGGTGGACCAAAATAATTCGAAGCGCACTGAGAAAAAAAAGATGTAGTTAAAAGATTAAGTTGTCTTTAAATTAGTCGAAATAATAATATATTTATTTGAACTAAGAAAATTGTATTTAATTCGATATTCGTTTATTAGATATTAATCACATGAAGAAAATGCCTAATTTTTCCAATTGCAAAAAAATAGTCATATATGGGTAACTAAATATGTTGAGTTATAGCAACTAAATATTTACTCAGAGTGATACATCAGTTGCGAATGAATGGGTATTGGATTGAACACGATTATATAAATTTAAAAAATATTTCATTGCTTGAAATAATTCGAATCAACTAAATCGATTTAGCCATTTTTTTCTCAGTGCGTCGCACGGATGAACACGAATTTCCATTTTATTTCAATCGACGCTCTCTTTGAAACGGAATCAGTGAAAAACACTGGCAATCGGTGAACAGGTAGCTACTGCTTCTCAGTTCTATGACTGAGAAATCTCCAGTCTTGTATATTTATAACTGGGAATCGGTGGGAGTTTTCATTGATTCGCATTTGAAGGGCCCATTCGATCGATTGACGTGGAATGGCAATTTTATTCATCCGCGTGAGACTATCGTTGAAAGGGAATGTTCGAGCCTGAAAATAAATTCTACACGTCATCGGGAGCTTTGCTCGAAGAGGCGATTTGCCGAAGAGGAGAATTCATTTATGTATCGCATTTGTATTATATCGTCATCGTGCAAGTTGTCATTCGTATGCTATTTTATTTTTTTTTAATTCAGGGATCTCACGTTCAGATTTCTAAGTATTTTGAGTCGTCGGATCTCATTCTGATGCTTCTTCAGTTTCTAGAGTTGTCACTCGATTGCTTTCCTTGTGTTTGTCTAAATTAAAGTTTTACAAGAGCATGAATATAATATATCGCACGTGAGATCCTTATCTGTGTGCCAAGAAATACGTAGCATTCCGTTTGAATTCGAGATGGTAGCATTTACATTTCATTAGAAATCTATCGAATTTCTCAAGTACGTTTAATTGCCTTCCATTATTTAACAAGACTTTCATTAACACGTTCTTTATTCTTTGTAATCATCAAATATTATTACAGTATACCCCGCGTGGATTATACCTTATCTTTTCAACGCGTGTGTAATTAAAAGTGGCTCGTTTTCTGTTGCAATTGCATTTGGTGTTAAGAAATGCCCACAAATGTCGATCGTTACCTGGCTACGTATTTCTTTGAGAAATCGAAGGAGTCGTTAACGAACGTTTCTCCGATGATGCTAGTTCGTCGAGAAACGTCGTTCGCAGCTCGTCATTTTTTCACTCTACTCATCGGTTTCGCTGTAATTTTTCAGGGTAGCACCTTATTTTCAGCGAATTCAATTGAGGATGAATCTATAAATTGAGGATGTCGAATTTTTATTGGATTACTGAAAAATGACAATATTTGAAATTATCTCTCAATGGACGACGATGTGATGATGACCATGATCTTGGATTCCGAAGTGAATCTTAAATTTCGGTATTGTATACCCCTTTTTTCTTTCTTAATATTACCATGAATATGTTTCTCGTAAGTAGGCGTGTAGGTATATATATCGATCGATCTTCATTTTTATTTACATTGATTCGTATAACTTTATTTATTAGGGTAAACCACCCAGTTATCGGACACCTTGTAGTTATTGGATAGTCTGATTTAAATAAATGAGAACAAGATTCCTAGTTTTTACTTAAATAAATATTATGAAAGATCGTACCTGGCTTATTGATTCTTGACTGTCCAATTACTGGATTGAGTATTCCAAAAGCTAAGAACATTGTCCAATAACTAAGTTTTTTGACTTGATCCCAGTTTTTTATTGTTGAAAATTATATTATATATTTTAAATTATATATTCTTTCCAACTTAAAATTGTAAGTTATTAGATTGTAAAGCCAATATATTTTCAATTAAAACAAGCCACCACTCATATCTCTAGGTAGAAAAATATCTTTATAACACGGTCTCAAATTTTGTAAAATTCTTAAGTGTCCAATAACTGGGTGGTTTATCCTACCTATACCTACCTAATAGGAGATTCAAAGTAGGTATTATATAAGTATTCAATATTTCGGTATTGATTCTTCTCGAATTAATACTATCTTGTAGTTTTTGTTAAATTAAATCAAACAGTCAATTATTAAGTATACGCGCACTGATTTTATTACTTATTTAATTTTGAATTCTGCTAATGCGACAGTCTTTGATTAAAGCTCATGAATGTGCGTGCATACATGTACATGCAAGTAGACGTGCATGTTCTTTGATAGATCTTCATTTTTATCTAAATTAATTGATATAACTTTATTCATCTCTGTAATAGTATTTAAAATATTCGACATCTCTATATTAACTCTTCTTCAATTAACACTATTTTATAGTCTCATCCAAATTAATTCGAATGATCAATTATTAATTATACGCGCACTGATTTTATTATTTTTAATTTTGAATTCTGCTAATGCGAGAGTTTTTGATCAGGGCTCATGCACGTGCAAGTATGCGTGTATGTTTATATGATTGATCTTTATTTTTATCTACATTAATTCATATAACTTTATTTATCTATAATGGTATTCAAAGTATATTCGATATTTCAGTATGGATTCTTCTTCAATTAATACTATTTTATACTCTTATTTAAATTAAATGAAATCGTCAATTATTAATAACATATACGCGCACCGATTTTACGAGTATTATATTTAATTTTGAATTTTGCTGATGCGAGAGTCTGATTACAGCTGAACTAAAAAATGTCTCCATCTGGAATTTATTTTATGTGCAGTCAATTTGTTTGTGCAAATAAGTTATATTTCTGTAGTGCATTATTAACCTCGAACTGGGCGCAATATTCTTCGTTTTGAGGTACATATAATCGCGTTAAAAGTTAACCTGAAACTTGGGAATTTATCCCTCTTTTACCCTGTATAAAAAATATGTACATCTCTCAAACATTCTCCTAGTGCCACCATTTCTAAATGTATTGTAACAAATATCAAGTACAGGCGTGAGAATAAAGAAAGGTCGTCCTCTCGATAAGGCGAAGGTTTGTCTCCTTTATTCACAAAGTGAAGGAGACTTCAGTTCGAGGAGCCGAGCGCGACAATTTGGCGAGACAATTTGCAGTCGAATGATTATACGCACAGGGCGAGACATTATGTACCCTGCTGTCAATAGATTTCACGGGTGCCTTCCATCAGGCACAGCGGCTCGGTCGGTAACGATGCGCCTGATGGATGGCAATCATCCGTTCTGTAGATACGAAGTGCATCACCCTGTATGTGCATGTCCCGGTCAGAACCGTACAGTTGCAGGAACCTTGAAATTTACCTTCGGCCGGGCTTGGTCGGTACTCGAGTCATTTACCGGTAGAAGTCGAGTCGGTAGTTAGAGTTGGTGTCAATTAGGGAGATCGAAGCATCTAACCTCGAAATCGTGAATTTGAGAATAATGGAAATTACTCACCATAATTCACAATGTCACGATTTCTAACTACCGACTCGACTTCTACCGGTATAAATGACTAGCGTACCGACCAAGCCCGGCCGAAGGTAAATTTCAAGGTCCCTGCAACTGTGCGGTTCTGCGCGGAACATGCTGTATATGGACACCATAGTCCTCATCGACATTTTGTCCAACTTCATCAATTCATCTGTACGCTTCCTGCTCCATTCCTTGATACAGCGTTTAACGGCCTGTCTTGGCATCCCGACCTCCGTGCCCGGAAGATAGAGAGACCCGTCGTCTCCTCTCCTCGCAAGCTCATCAGCCTTCTCATTTCCTGGTATCCCCGAATGACCCGGGACCCACAGTAATATCACCTTATTGTCTACGGCTAGTTCATCTAGTGATTTCCTACACCTCTCGACCATCTCTGTTCTCATACTCAGATTTTCAAGAGCCTTGAAGGCAACCTGACTGTCCGAGCAGATCACAATACGCTTGTGCCATACACCTACCTGCACCACATCCCGTGCACAGACGTGTATGGCCATTAGCTCCGCCTGGAAAACAGTGCAGTGTTTCTCCAATCTGAAGCTGCATTTCTTCTTGGAGTTCTGCTTATGAAAACCGGATCCCACCGCTTCGTTAATTTTTGATCCGTCCGTGAACCAGACCTGATCAGCTCTTCCCAGAAGTCGTTTTTCATCCTTCCACTGAGCCCTCTCTGGATATTCCACTCCGTATTTACGGTTGTATCTATGCTTGCGTCGGACGTAATCCTGCAAGCCACTTGTTCCCGGTTCAGTTTTACCCTGTAAGCCGCGAGCATGGCCGACGCTTCCACCTCGATCCTCACTGGGGAGGAGCCCAGCAAGCATCCCCAGAGCCGAGATCGGCATCGTCCCCATTGCTCCGGTAATAGCTCTGAGGGCCATGGCCCTCACATGATCCAGTTTCTCCCCAGCCACCTTCTGCCCAGCTCTCCTCCACCATACCAGAGAACCATGCAGCATGACTGGTTCAATCACTGCATTATACAGGGTGTAACAAAATAAGTGTAAAACATTTCAGGGGGTGATTCCTCATCGAAAAAGGGATAGGGTCTTTCATGTAAAGAAACTTATAGCTTGTTTCATTCTAAACAAAAAATGTCTCTTGAATTTTTTGTCCAAAATTAACCAGTTCGCAGCAAAAAATTATTTTACGAACAACTACAGAGATACATCGTCAGAAATGCGAACTGGATTAGTATTGTTATTTTGTAGTTACTACCTGCATCAAAATATGATTAAAGATGAACAAACAAAACTAATTTATTAATAACAAAACATACAACATGTAGAAATCATAGTAAATGTTCAGCCCCTTTAAGGGGCTGTATCTTAACAAGGGATGCTCAAATGAAGTTTCTTTATATGAAAGACCCTATCCCTTTTTCGATGAGGAATCACCCCCTGAATGTTTTACACTTATTTTGTTACACCCTGTATATCCACGCCATCATTTTCGGCGTGATTCCCCACGTTCTCCCGCATATCCTTCTGGTAACCCAGAGTATTGAGCATACTTTACTACGAATGTAGTCCACGTATTTGCTCCAGTTCAGCTTTTCATCGGAGCTCCGATCGCCTTCGTTATTACCGAGCTCATCGCGATCGGAAACACCTCGGACTCGCGACCGAGCAGGTACTCGTGCACGCGTACGCGCATACCCACGTGTACGGAAGTACAAGAAGAAGACAGACTAGTACTTTCAACATAGTTATTATTGAATTTTTTCGTATAATATGTACAAAGTTGAACCCACAAACGAGAGGCATATGTTTCATAGACTCTCACTCGCACTTAAATATTAAAGGTTGGGCACGATAATACTCTCGGTAGTATAATGCCCTAAGTCTTGCTGATCCAACGCTTTTACCATCCCCCGTAAGGGACGACCGCTGTACCCCCAGACACATCGGTAACGCGCGCGTAACCGACGTCACGTCGGGCGGAAATTAGCGAAATCAGGTTTCGGTCTCGGAACTGCGTATCGCGTGCTCTACTTATGCGTACGATCGCTGCACCGTATGCGGACGAGCGAGCGAAGTAGCGAGCAGTCAGCGAGAGAGAGGCTCGGTTGAAAAATAGTACGACACCCCGCCGAAGGGGGGAAAATAATATACGCGTCTCCCCCCGCGAAGCGCTACTTCGGAGGACTCTGAATAATTTACACATCGCGGCGCGTGATCGGCATGATGGGAGAAAATCGACCAACTTTTAGCGCGACCGTTCGAACGACAATATTATACATAAGTCCGTCAATGTCGGGGAATACGGGGCATCCCTTACTCAGCACGTTCGTATCGTCAAATAATATATGTATATATATATTAACTATATATATATATATACACATGTTTTTATCGTATATAAAGTATCCGTCGGTAGTTAAGTCTTATAGTGTGGACATAGTAGCCTCAGGCTTTAGGCCCAAGGTTCCGTGTGTAGTTCTCTCTCGTGTTGATTCTTTGGAGACGTATGCTCCCGACCGTAAACCTCTCGAGTCGACGAATGCCGGGGGAAGGACCGCGCGTGACAAAAAGAAGAAATAGAAAAAATGACCTCCGGTCGTCGTTCGCCAACGGGATTTCTTTTGGATCTCTCGGATCGGATAACGCGGAAGCGGGAAGAAGCGAAAATTAAGCAAATTCTTTCCGCGATGCAACGATGACGTCCGGACGTTTGGACTCGAACGTCAAAGGGACGCTGATAAATGAAATTATTACCGATTACCGATCGCGGAGTCGCGACCCGTTCGCTCGCTCGTGACCAATTCTTGCGCGGTCATTTTCAAATGCACTACATAATGATTGATCAATTTTCAGGCAATCATTAATCAGGGCAAACACCGTCATAGCTAATGAGAGCACGAGAATTAATTGTCCATCGGCTGAGATACGTTTAAAAATGACAATTTAAGAAGTCACCGGTGACAGAATCCGTGACACCGGAAATACGACCATCGCTATTTCTTTCTCTCCGTGTAGGTGTTCTATATCGCGTGCGAGCAGCTCTCCGCCCGAGCGAACGAGAAGGCGCCGCCGCGTTCGAAATTCGCAGTCGCGCGAAAAGGACGTCGCGATCGCGTTTACGGTCGCGAGCATACCAGCGCAGCTTGCGACGATATCTACATATATGGAGGCAAGATCAAAGTATAATCGGAACCACGCCGTGCGGCGACGACGAGAGCGAGACTCGGTATCGCATAGAATAGGTATAAGGAGCAATTTCTGTGTTACACGAACGATATCTTTTTTTTCGCCTTTTAACTAGCGTCAGCCACTGGTACTCTCTGTCTAGCGTCTCGTACCTTAAATAGTTGAGCCAATCGCACGCGTCGCGCGTCTCTCGAGCGAAGAAATACCTCGACTCGTACCTATGTCGTACGCGATGCGTGATCCGTAATGATAAGGGATGAAAAGGGGGGACGACACGCGATGCGATGGCAGACATCCGCGTCAGTCCCGGACTCCCGCGCCGACCAGAGGCCAATTCGAGCGCCCGGTCGGCGCCCGATCCGATTGGACAATTTTGACGGAGTTTGTTGAAACGAAATGCGTGTAGGGGAAGAGATGGGGAAAGTCACGGGGCGCTTCATACTCCTTCACCAACGCGAGACACGCGCGGCGCGTTAATAACATTTCACATCTGATAGGTTCGTATTTCTTTTCTTCGTAATACTATATGAGATTATTGTGTAGTAACTTCAGCGAGGAATAATAAATAATCATTCTTTCAAGATTTCGATTAGACGCGTGTGCGCGTGTGTCGTTTGTTTCTATGTTTAAGCGCGTTTATTTGTTTATCGTGTAATGTGCGAGGGTGTATTGTATACGTATGCGTTTTCGCGTTGGGACTGGTATTTTGTTAGACAAATGGGAAAATAAAATATTGATGAGCGGGATGGAGAACGAGGAGATGGAAAGAGTAACGTGTTGCGATTCGCGTTGATCGGCTCACTGCAGGCTCCGTTGGAATTTCGTTGCGATTTGCGATTTAGCTGAGGGCTTGGAGAACGAGACCTCGAATCGATTTTTGGTTGGATGGAATTATTCGTCGTTCGGTCGACGCGTTTTTCTCTTAATTTTGAAATTATATCGTATCGTATCGTATCGTCCGTCTACTCTCAAAAGTATCGTATGAGCTTTCATAAACTTTATACCAAAAAATTTGTATTTGCTTCTCCACAGTGTCGTGTGACAATTGAATTTTTCTTGGGAACCAATTTAAAAAAAACGGATTCGAGTTGTCGCTACATTTGCGTGATCTGATAAGCAACTATAGAGACTATCGTCCGCGAATTAAAAAATGTTCTTCTCTCTTTTTTGTCAAAGTGAGAGATCGTGTTCCCAGTTCTATGATTGAATGACTCTTCGACGATTGCGCAACGAAGCGGCAAACTCGACGGGGCATCCTCAAATTGTTGTTCAAAAAGTATGCAAAAAAGTACACGGCTCTCTTCCAACAATAATTTCTCCGTCTACGAACGACTAGCCACGAATTAAATAATTCGTAAATACCGAACGTTTCCTTGGAATCCACCAGTGAATCAACAACGCGTACGAGTAACCGAATAACATTGCAGGAATGGAGAAAGGGGGGTGTGTGAAGAGTTATCGCGGATGGGACGATTACGCGGTCAAAGGTTACGATTGTTAGCTGGCTTCGCGCGACAGTCGAGATGCGAATCGCGTGCGTCAATGTGGCTGAATTGGTGATTGACGGGAATGCGTTTAGTTGTCGATTAGCCGGGTACACCGTCGGAATGATAAATTAACGGGTAATCCGAGGCGGCACTATCGGCTGGAAGAAAAAAAATTACGCTCTCCAGAGATCGCTACATGATAGGAGCAGAATAATAATAATAGTAATAGTACTGGGGTTGATGGTGGAGGTGATGGTTGTGGCGGTGGTGTTGGTGATAGTAATAGTAGTAGTAGTAGTAGTAGTAGATAGCAGTGGTAGTAGTAGTAGATAGTAGTAATAATAGTAGTATAGTACTAGTAGCAGTGATAATAATAATAATAATTAACAATAATAATAAGAATAATGAGAATCACGTTGAGGCCGATGAAAGTCGTTAAAGGTAGAAACAGAGTCTGGTTTCGAAGTGTACGTGTGGATCCGTGGTTGAAATGCAGTGATGACACATCGAACGTTGGACGTTGACATTGAAAAGGGTGTGTGATGTGTATGTGTATGTGTGGGTGGATGGGTGGGGAGAGGGGGATGTTGTATCGGTAGTACAGCAATAGTTGTTCTTGTGGTTGCGGAGCAGTGGCCTATGGTGAGCGCGTATTGTGTACGAGAAACTTATGGTAGATCGGATTATGCAATTACGTGAACACACATGACGTAGCTGCGCGCGACCGCGTACAGAGGATAGTCTTCTAGTCTATAGTTTCGATGAAAAAAAAAGTTTTTTGTTTTCAGTTCTCGCGTCTTCTTTCTCCTATGCCGTTTCGTCGTCGTCCTCCTCCTCCTGCACCACGTTCGTTCACCCGCGGATTTATCTTCTTCAGCTTTTTTTTCTTTTATTAACGGTTTGCTTCGTCGTGCCTTGCTTGTTTGTTTGTACAGCGCAACGAACACACACATTTATGTTATATTATAGTTATTATACAGACACAAACAAAGCTTTCTTCTCGTCTTTCATTCTCTATTTCACGCAGAGCCCGATTTCCACTTTGTTCGCTCTTTCGTTTATGTATATTATTCGCACGGTACTGTCCTCTCCGTTTCGTTCGTTAGTTTATTTACTCGTTTATTTATTTACTATCTTTGAATTGCTGAGTTCAATAGGAAAGGAACGTAGAACATTTTACTCTCGAGTAGGAGAGCCGCCGCTGATTGTACCTGAAATCGAAGAAGAGATTAGTGGCGATTAGGGGCAATGCGCGCGCGCCGGAAGTCTTTCGAAATCTTTCGTCGCGCGCTTTCTTTCATTCGCGACCGTCGAAATCCATTTTCTTTTTCTCGCGAAGAGTATTACAGGATTCTTTCGAACGAGAAGACTATTTTCGAGCGAGTTCTTTCGACAATGCGCGCGCGCGATAATCTCGATCACGACTCGACCACGCGATCTCCCGCCGGAAAATATTTCGGGCGCAAAGCTTACTTCGGGTAACCTGACGAGAAGATCGTGAAAGCGGCTCGGTTGCTGAGGCGCGCTGTGTTCGACGAAACTGCGTAAGCAGTTCATGTACCGCTCTTGTATCTGCTCCAATTCCAGCGTACCCCCTCGTGCTAGAGAAATAAAATAGAGGAACGTCGTTACGTCGCTCGGGGGCGAATGAAAAATGCGGGGTATTATGTATATTATAATATATACAGTGGGGGTCGGTTTAGCGGCAAGGTGACATTCATCCGTGGCAAACTTACATTTCGCATCTCCATTTGCAGCAGCGTTTATCGGGAGAGAACGTACATATATATATATTTATATCGAGCGTAGTTTAAGGTATCACCAAGTCGCTACCATGCACGTACGCAGACGCGGTACGGGAGCGAGAAACGCGCGCGGTAGGTCGATGGCTCGACGGTATTGCTGCGAAAAAGAAGGAGCAGCGCCTGCGACTTACCTTGCGAAAGCATGGTGATCACTTTTAAGCAGACGTACTCCTCCATTCTCAGCTTCACCCGCCGGAACATGAGCGTGACGTAGGTGATCTTCTCCACCATGAGTCCCACGTCTTGCCGCAATTGGTCCATTGTTATCGGCCGCCCCATCATGCTGGTCAGACACGTTTGCAGCGTGCACATGTTGTTCGAAACCTGCGCGAACCCATATTCGTATTAGAGGCGTACGGAAAAGTCGCGCTCACCCGAAAATGCGAGTGTACGTATGTATGTGTATACGCGAATCGCGATTCTCTTTCGTTATACGCGTGTATACACAGAGACAAGGAATTAGTTGGATCTACCGAAAATTACTTGCGGGGTCGCGAGTAATTACCGGTTTATATCGATGAAATCTTTTCACATACGTCAATTTGACATCTCTTACTTACAGTCATGTGGAATAGTACGTGATTGCAAGGAAGAAATATCAAATTAATATTTATTTAATTGAACTCATGGTCGAGACTGTCGCGTGCGGGGGAGTTGAAAAAATTCACTCGAAAATATTTCTCTCATTCGACGGAATATCTAATTAATACGAAAAAGAAAAGATCTAATCGATGTAAATAAATAATTACTCGTGTGACCCCGTAAACAATTATTTATCTACATCGATCAGGTCTTTTCTTCATGTGTTAATCAAATATTTCTTCCTCGCAATCACATACTATTCCACATGATTGCAAGGAAGAGCTATCTAATCGATGTACCAAAAGATTTCATCGATATAAATTGATAATTACTCGCGACCCCGCAACTAATTTTCAGCAGATCCGACCGATTCCTTGTCACCGTGTACGCGTATAATTACTTCTTGCATAAAGTCCGCCCCCGTCCCGTCGGAGCCGACGTTGGCGATCCTCTGCTGGCCGTGCATCGCCTGGTAGGCCGAGGTGGTCAGCACCAGAAGCTCGTGCCACTTGTGCGTGAGTAACCTGGTGTGCACTTCCACCGGCAACTCGAGGTAAAACGGCAACCGTTTGGTCCACTGCACCAGCTTGTACACTATGCTGTCCCCGATCTGACAGAGCTTCTCGCTCAGGTCCGACTTGTGGTCCAGCAGCTCGTCCAGATTCTGCGGAAGCGAGGAAAGAGCGTGTGAGGCGGCAGCAGCGCGTGCCGAGCGCGCGCGGAGCGCGTGGGACTCACCCTCAGCGTCGCGATATCCTGGAACTCGTCGCAGTCTATCAGGGTCTGGATCATGGCGAGCGTCGCGTCCAGAGGGAAGGATCTGTCCCTCGAACTGCTCACCGCGTTGTCCAGCCTCTGCCGTAAATGCACGACCTGGAAGAAGGGCGGCCAGCCCGTGTGAGTCGGTCGTGCGGCGGTTGGCGTTCGCGATTTCCGCGCGACGCGAAAATCATCGAGAGAGCGCGCGCGACCTTTCGCGGGCAGCGGCGGCGCAGCGCGCGCAGCCGGCGCAGGCCGCGCCGCGAGACGAGAGGTCGAGAGCGCGCGTCGCGCGAGTTGACTCGTTGGAGGGAAAGTCGACGTCGACGTCGACGGAGAGCCTCCGCTGTCTGCCTGCCTGCCTACGCGAATCGGCGAACCGTGGGACGTTCAGCGCGCCGATTCGACGACAACGGCAACGACGACGGCCATGCGGGAGAAGGAGGGTGGGGTCAGTGTCCCCTGTGCAGACTTTCACGAGTTACGAAACAGCCGCGAGAACTACTGCTGCCCGTCCTTGGCACCGGCCGCCGCTGATTTTCTATTGTCCGCGGCTCGTTTCACCTGGACGTTGTACCGAGATGGAGAGTACGTCGGGTGGTGGTGGAGGAGGAGGAGAGAGGAGAGAGGGGAGGACATTTTTCACGTCGTCGCGTCGGGGCCTCCTCGCTGTGCGCCCGTAATTGGAAACTCGCGAAGATCTCGCCCCCTGTTGCTGATTCTCTCCGGCTTAACCCCTTGACCGTTGCGACGATTACATACAGGGAGGGTGGAAGAGAGGGGGGGGGGGAGTAATACGCCTACGTCCTCGAACAATGGCCGGAAGGACTTATCCTTGTTAAAAATTTCCGATAGAAAACGACAGAATATTGTTATATGGAAAGGATTCAAAAATACAATAGAGTTAGAAGTTCTATCGTTTCTTACAATGTTGACATTAAATACTATAAAGAACGACACAATCGACACAACATCTGTACAAGTTTCTACGGCACTCCATCGGAAAATGATAAACGATTGATTTCACGCTCTCTGGAATCCTCCAATCATTTTCGCCACATTCTACAGTTTCCCATCGGAAACTTTGAGCAGGGCTCTTCGCAATCGCGTGCGACGCGAGCCGGCTCACGGTCGCGGGGCGTTCGACGACTCCGCGTCCGCGTAACGCGATCGCCATCCTTGACGCGAGCCAGAACGCGCGACGGGAAAATCGCTCGCGCGCGGCTCTGCCGTTCGTCCGGACGCGGAATGCCTGTGGCGTCGACGCTCGTTTAACGCGCCGGTTGCGAAAAGTGGAGCGCGCGCGGTGTATCGATCAACCCGTACGCCCAAATTGCGCGTCCTCTCGCGGGGGTGAGACGGCGAGGGAGAAGGGAGCGCGCGTTCGTCGTTGCAAAACGAAAGACCGAAGGAAACCGCGCGCGCCGCGCCGAAGGTTGCATACTGCTTGTCCGCGGTCGGCTTGGAAAGCGGCCTCCTTAACGGGCCAACGGCAATATTATTCCCGCGTGTCACAGCCACCGGTTTCACTTTTGGCAATGGCCTCTACCGGCCGCGTCGTCGATCGCGGCATTTCGGCGCACCGCGCGTCGTCGCGTTCGGTACTCGCGTATAAATACCCGGGTGTAGGTGTGCGCAGGGGCGCGCGCATGTGTGGGTACAGCTACGCGGGTACACGACCCGATTGTAGGTCGTAGCTATGGATACCGTGCCGTAGGTACGTACGTATGCACGTGTACGTACACGGCTCTACTCGAGTGGAAAATATTGCATCTACCGATCGCGTAAGTGTCGCTGGGACGGGGAGACGCGTACTCGCGGCGCGGCGTCACGGATTCTGCGGCTGGTGACTTTAAAATATCATTTTTCATGAGCGGACCTTGGAAGTCGGCAGGGAATTTTGATTCAGAGCTATAGCTTTCGTCCAATCGCAGAGTCCTACGCAGTTCCACATTTTCTGACCAAGATTGTTTACGGAAAATTATCACCATGTTTGGAAAATAGATATCCTCTTCGTCGGGGTTCCTCCGCGCGATCACTCATTTTCGCGACAATTTCCATGGGAATCTGGTGCGCTTCAGACGCAGCAATTCCAGATATCCGTTAGCAAAAGTTTGAGAAGGACGAGCAGGAATAATGCATTGGATTCCATGTGTATCTGAGACGATGCGCAGAGATTTACCGAATTTTACATGTATCCGTAGAAATAAGTAGAATCCCATAAAGATAATAAGGACCTGCACGCGCCGTTCTATTTGTAATTTCTAATAGATTCTTACAAGATTTTATTTGTTTCGACAGATACACAATATAGAATCCAATGCATTCCCGTTCATATCTCTCAGATTTTTATGAGAGGGTATTTGGAATTGCTGTGTCTGAAGCACATCAAATTCCCGTGGGAATTCAATGGGGATTTTTTACAAGTCTGTGGCAGGAAGTCAAATGGACACAAGTTCAAAAATTGACATTTTCAAGAGAGGGGTGCAAAGTTAAACTAGTTCTTGTAAATCAGAGATATTGCCAAAATTAATTTATCAGCCATTTTCGTCATCTAATATGTTGTCAATTTTGATTAATGCCACACTCAAAAAAATTTGGCCACAACTAGAAAGAATTATAGTAATTGCAGTGATAATTTTCTTCGCAATAGCAAGAATTCTTGCTACTCTAGAAATATGTTTCTAGTTGTGTCTGAGGCAGCCAGAAATATAGCTGGATTAGCTAAATACTTTTTTCAGTGCAGACAACGACCCAGAACATTGTGGTTAAGCAAAAAAAAACGTTACAAATTTCCATTTAGTCATAAATCGACTTATGCCCTTTTGACTGCCTGCCACAGAAGTATTCCGTGAAAATCCACGAGAAGCTATGATACTTCTTCAATAGACCGCACAGCCTCGCCGTATCGTTTCACTCGCCCAGGGGACGCCGACTCGGAGATCGCGATTATCCCGTTGTCCGTGAACCTTTGGCCCGAGTCGACACACGACGGCTAGCCGTTCGAAGATCGCGGCCGGATCTGCGAAAAGTCGCGCGTCGATGCGGATCGTGCGAAAGTTCGCGGGTATCGAAAACGGGATAGCGATCGCGATCGGGGCGGACGAGGAAGTCGAGCTATTTCCAGCTCTCGCGCGCTGGGTTATCTTTCTCGCTGCTCGGAGGGGCGCGACTCGCGCGAGAGACCGGAGACTGTATATACGACGGCGAGATCGCCCGCGAGAGAGGCTCGACGTACCCACATCTATCGCCCTCCCTCCCCCCTCCTCATCGCGCTTTCGTAACGCGCGTGAAACCTTGAAGCTTACGCAACGCGCGTCGCGTAAGAAAGTGAAATTGCACCGCGCAGAGTTCATTCATTTCGGACTCGATTCCGCGCGACGTTTACCCGACGCGACGTTGAGATAAACGTTGAGACGAACGTTGAGCTCGTTGTACGCGGCGAAGGACCTCCGGACCGCGTCTCTCTCTCTCTCCTCCCGACCGCGAAGGTTGCATACGCGCGCGTATCTACACGTCGGCATTTTTCGAGCTCGCGCGCCCGTCGTCGAAGGTGATTCGCGAGGGCGACGTCACCTCGACCCATTCGAGGCGCGAAGTCGTAAAATACGGGGAAAAATATTATCGTCCCGCGCTCGCGACGCGTGGGCGACGCAGGTACGACGAAGCGAGTATTTGCGCGCAACTTACTTCGGAGGGATTGGTGAGGGCCGTTTTCAGGATGGTGCCGTTCACCAGGTGGCCCGTGTGAGCCGGATGGCTCGGGTGACTCGGATGGCTGGGGGAGGGCTGAGAGTTGAGCGGATCGCCCAACGAGATTTTGTGGTGATGATGATGAAGGAAGGTCCCCGTCAGCTGGGCGTGTTGCTGCTGCTGTTGCTGCTGCTGCTGTTGTTGTTGTTGCTGTTGCTGCTGCTGCTGCTGTTGCTGTTGTTGCTGCTGCTGCTGCTGCTGCTGCTGAGTATGATGAGCGGCAGCCGCGGCTGCCGCGGCCGCTGCCGCCGCCGCCGCCGCTGCCATGTGCTTGTCGAGCATCGACGAGGCCACGGTCCCTTTGCCGCCGCCCAACGACCCCGAGCCGTTGACACCGCCGGCGTTGGTCCCGCTGCTCATTCCACCCACCCCGCCGCCCACTCCCGCGCCCTTGTTAGCCTTCTTGTGCTTCTTGTACTTCACCTGAAACGCGCGGCGGTCAACGGGAGCGAAGGGGGAGGAAGGAACGAAGGATTATTCGACGTTCCCAACCCACCGCGAAACGACGCTTTCGTCGAATCGTGAAAAAGTACCTTGTAGAGGTTGTAGACGGCGCCGGAGTTTCTACCGCCCGGCATCCGGTCCTCTCGGACCGCCTGGAGGACCATCCCCTGCTCGATGCACTTCTTGAAGCGACAGTACTGACACCTGTTCCTCTGGGTCTTCGTTATCTCGCAACCGCCGTCGGCGACGCACGTGTACACCCGCCGGTTCTGCACCGTCCTCTTGAAGAAGCCCTTGCACCTGTGCGGGAGAGAGATTCTCCGCGTCAGTTTGTTCGCACGCGAAAAAAGAAAAAGCGGCAATTTTTAGAGCTTCAACCAGCGGGGCGCTGAGAGTCGAGCTTGTTTTCACGAATTTGTGCCGAGGACACATTTCTATTTAACGTTTATAATTGAGGAGCAAGTTATCCAAACGCACTATGTCCTTCCAGAGTGTATTGATTTCAATAGAGGCAAAAAACTGTTTTCTGCCTCTATTGAAATCAATACTCCGGAAGGACATAATGCGTTTTGATAAGTTGCTCCTCAATTGCATTAGATGCTAGCTTAACCAGACGTATTATAATATCTGCTTGCCCAGGAATTTCTATCAAACACCAAATTACCGTGTAATTCTGTAAGATCTCCTGGGCGAAATCGTACACAGAGAAAAAAAAATTAGTAGATTTGACTAAATGGCCGGTCACACGCGTGGGAGCTCCGATTTAGTTACTGCGATTAAATATGTCATTTGATTCTAATAATCGACAACCGTTCGATGGATACGAGCGATAGTCAATTCCACCGAATGATCAGTTCAAGCGACCAAATCTGCGTTCCTCGCCCGTGACTGCTAATTTAGTCAAATCTGCTATATTTTTTTTTACTCACAATCAGTGTAATTCAATTCTGAGTCAAACGGTAATTCGCGCAGTTCCCTTTTTCTCCGCGCAACTAGAACACTAGCGCTTCGCTCACCCCTCGCACGTTATGATGCCGTAATGAAGTCCGGTCGCCTTGTCCTCGCATATCATGCAGATCATGGGCTGCTCGTCCTCCTCGTGCTCCTGAAGCGGCGCGGGTGGCGCGGGTGGCGCGATCGACAGCGACTGTGACGCGCTTTCCGACTTGACCACCCCGCCGTTTCGCACCCAGGGCTGACTCGAGCTCGCCGTCAGGTTGAGCGCCTGCATCTGCTGCGCGGCCGGCAGCTGAGTCAGATCTCCGGCCCACAGCCGCTCCATGTTGAGGGGTGGCCCCGACGAGTAGGAGACACCCGGCGGTTTGCCCCGGGACTCCTGTCCCAGGTTGAGGAGGAGCTGAGCCGCGCACTCCTCCGAGGAGGGACAGGAAGCGGCGGCCGCCGTCGCGGTCCAGGAAGCGGGAGGCGGCGGCACGGGATCGACGGGAGGCGCGGACCATATCATCGTCCTGACACCGCCGACTTCTCCCATGATCACGGTGGGCGGCGGTCTGGGTGGTGCAGGCGCCGCTCTCTGAGCGGGTGGCTTCATTCCTTCGCCTGTGGCGGGGGGATCGCAACGACGTTCGTTATTCGACAGCGCGCGGAACGACGAGATTCTCCGGGAAGGTGTATTTTCCGCGATTATGTGGATAAAAAATGATTTTACAGTCTTAGGAGAATCGGGTTTTAGCTGAGAATTTGTTACTGTCGTGATAAGAATATTATCTGTGGCGGCAAAAGATATGTATGTCCAGAGTGCACTGAGAAAAGATCTCGGTCAATTTCATTAAAATCCGCGAGACGACGGCCAAACTGTTTGGTAAAATATGGATCCTCCGTTCGCGTCTGGTTAAACTGACTAAACGCTCGATTGGAATAATTAAATATTTGGTTAGGATAACTAAGTATTTCGTTAAATTGACCAGTATTTTGGTTGGAATAACTAAACGTGTCAAACTGGATGCGTTTTGTCATTTTAACCCAATTATTCTTCTCAGTGTAACAGTAAAAATGCATGCCTAAATGTCAAACACGTTTACCGAAAAAACTTCACTGTGACTGCAGTTATACTTACTATCAGGTACGAGACATATCTTTCGCTGCCACAGATAATATTTTTCTAACGACGGCAAAGAGTCCTAAGCAAAATCTAGTTTTGCTGAAACTATTGTACAAAATCACTTTTTTTCCCGCGTACCTACGTACAGGTGAATCGCGAAACGAGAAGAAACGCTTAAAGGGCCATGGAAATCACGATCGAGTGTAGCAGTTCGGCGAGACTCGCGTGATGCCGCCTCGTACTTCGCATTCGTATACGCGGCTATACTCAGAGACTTTCTTTGCGTCCAATCGCCAACCGCAAAGATATCGACGCGCAACCCCGCGTACACTGAGAAAAAAAAAGATTAAAAATTACTCCGTTTTAGAAGGATAATCTGAGTACGAAAGGTAAAGTGGATCGAAAATTATCCTAACGAAGGTTGAATGCTATACCCTGGAAGGATAATTTCTGATCTGTTTTACCTTTCGTACTCAGATTATCCTTCTAACAGAATAAATTGTAATCTTTTTTGTTTCTCAGTGTACGAGAGCGAAGCTCGTCCACCTTCTGCGCACCGGAGGTGAACGTGACGGTGAACGCTCCATTTCCACGGTTACCGAGGATACCGAGAGCGAACTCGACTCGCCCGCGGGGTACCAGAAAAGAACGACGCCGGGGCCGGGCCTTTCTCCGTTACCCGCGCGCGGTTCGCGCCGTAGACGAGCGCGCCCGAAGTATATACTCACATCCCACTACACCGCCGCTTCCGCTTCCGCCGTTGCCGTGGGTCGTGCTCCCGCCGCCGCCGCCAGCAGTCCCGCTACCGGGAGATCCGGATCCGCTGCTAAGAGTCTGTCCGTAATTCACGCTGCTTATCACTCCGTTTAACAGTCTTTGAGCGGTGAATCCCTGGACACCGCTATTCTGCGACCAGAATTGGTGGTGGGCCAGGAGGTGCGGCGGAACCGAGGGTGCTCGCGGTCGCGGCGACGGCGCGGGGTTCGACGGGTGGCTGGAATGGGGAGGGTTCGCATCGGGGCTCGTACTCTGGCTGGGGTGGTTGTACCGCGAGGGACTGGGCTGGTCCCGGTGACTAGGCTGGCTACCGACGTCGGGTCGACCCCCACCGTCGAAGACGGAATTGTCGGATTCCTCCTTGGGTTGAGCCGCCGAGGAGAGGTGGTGTCCGCCGCCGCCCCCGCCCCCTCTGTCCGCGGGACTCTCGCTCCTCGACGACGCTTCCTGCGCCATAGGCGTCGGCGTCGTCGAGACGGTGCTGCGCGTTTGCTGGAGCGGCGACAGGGGCGAGGCCCTCGTCGCGGGGGTGGAAGAGCGCTCCTCGCAGCTCGCCCCGCCGCCGCCCGACCTCGAACTCTGCACCGCCTCCGGAAATACCGAGTCCGGAGAGGCTCGCTCCAAGGCGATCATCTCCCCGCGATCCCGCTCCTGAGCGCGATGGTCCCGCGGCGTGCCCGGGCTCGGGCTACTCCGGAGGAACTCGGTTTTTACTTTGACCACAGGGCAGCCCGGCGAGCCTGGCATATTGTCCGGCGACGAAGTCGAGGTGTCGGCCACACTTTCCCCTGCGGAGAAAAACGCCGATTCGCGTGTACATGATTCGTCCTGCGGACGTCTCGTCGAGTTTTTGCCGATATATACAGGCTGACATTTTGAAAACTCGCCACCCCAATATCTCAGAATGTTACAGAGATTTTCTAACAAAAAACATACGGTTTCGGCAGTGGAGAGGTCAATTACGTTGCAATAAATTTTCGAAGTGATTTTCATTGATTTTTCGAACTTTTTCAAATGTTCTTGAAACTTTACGACATTCTTGCGTAATTCTCTATTTCAGTTGGTCAATGCTTGCTGGTGTAGTTTGAGAAACAACAGATTTCAGATGTTCCCATAAGAAGAAATCGTAGGAAGTAAGATCAGGTGATGTGGAAATCATTTCGAAAATTTATTGTAACGTAATTGAGCTTTGATAAATAAATTGACAAAACTTAATTCTAGCAGTTTCTTTCTCGATTTGCGCGAAAACCGCTCATCGAAAGGTACCAAAATTTCGTGTTGTTGTAAAGCATTTTTAAAGAGCTTTCCAACGCTGTATCGCACACATGGGGGGTTGCTATTTAAGATTACAAAGTTGGGGGGGCTACCCCTAAGGGGGTTGGAGGGGGTGCGTCTCCGATTACGTCATTTTGGTTCCCCCTCTCCACTGCCGAAACCGTATTTTCTCTTTTTAGAAAATCTCTGTAACTTTCTGAGATATTGGGGTGGCAAGTTTTCAAAATGTCACCCTGAGATACGACCGCACGAAATTCATTCACGCGCGCACGGAACGACAAGTGGCAAATTTCGTGACAGGACCAAATTCTCGTTACGACAACTACAATTTTGGTCAAAATTACAGTAAAACTCGTAGAAGTTGCAAGCGTCTGCGCCGCGACGACGCGACCTCTACGGATTTCGCGAATCGCGAGACGCGTCGGTGTCTCGCCAATATTTCTACCGCGTTAAATATGGCGCGTGTGTGATAAAAGTCTCCGCGCTATAGTCGCGGCAAGAGTTAACGGCGTGAAAAGGATGTAGGATTGCGCGTATAGATTATACGACCGTTCGCGTAGGTCAAGGAAGGAATGCTGCAGTTGACAAGGCCGAGTCGTGACTGCGGGTAATACAGTCCGCGTACCTCGCGCGAGATTCGCGCTAACCGTATCGGAGAATTACAGCCGCGGCGTTCGATTCCCGTAAAGTCACGGTGACTTTAGCGATAGATTTGGGGGCCGCGTAATTCGACGCGTCGAACTTGGTCGTCCGTTTCGACGGCGATTACCTAGCGCGTGGCGCGTAGCGTACGCTGTAAGAAAAATTTGTATTTTTCATATAATTTTGCATAAGGCTTTTTTCCAGTACCTACAGGCAATAATTAATATTATTATATGTACTCCATTATTGTAAACTTCATATGCAATTGTATTAATTTAAACATACATTTCGTAACCGAGCATATTAATTCTCATAATCACGTATCGGAGATGAAAGCTTTATATATTATTATATTAAGTTTAATACAAATTCTTTTTACGGTGTAATGTATAAATATGTGTGTGTATATGTAGGACGTATTTGAAAGTTAATCTTCGGAAAAGGAAAATGTGTATGGAACGATATTTTATAGCCATAGAAAGACTGATACCAGTAAATTTTACTGTATTTACAATAAAAGAGCCACACATGAGGGTTTTCGAAAGATTTTACAATGCGGTAGAGTAATTTTTCTTTTCAAAACATTAAATCGTGATAGTTTACATTACAATTTACTAATTCCTACGCGGAAAAAATAAGTCGTAGCAATAACAAAGTTTGTGGTAAATTATGAGACGGAGCCAATTTATTGTAACAATAACTAGAATTTTATTAAAAATTCTAGTAAAATTTGTAGAAGATGCAAGCATTGCTGTAATTTTTACTAAAATTATATCGTAACGAGATAAATTGGTCTTGTCCTGTAATTTAACACAAACTTTGCAGATGCTACGATTTATTTTTTTCCGTGTAAGGAAAAATTGTTCTTCAGCACAGTAGAAATAACCAAAAACCCTTGTGCGTACTTCTTTTATTATAAATACAGTACAATTTATTGGTATCAATCCTTCCGTGGCTTCCGCCATACGCGATCGCGAGTAACCAAGTTCGTGATCGCGAAAGATGATTGTATATACGTGACGTTGTCTAGAGAGGTCGAGGAATTTTACTTTCAAATTTCACAAGACGCTGTGTACCCCTCCCCATATACGCGCATACGTCTCTTTCTCTCACTTCCGCTCAGTTTCCGGTAGCCGCTGTAAAAAACGTACGAATCTTATACGCGCGATAACGCAAGAAATTCTCTCACCGTCGCTACTACATCGGGAGTCGACCTTTCTCCTTTTCAACTTGAGGTCTTGAAACAAGCTCATGTTGTCTAGCTCACACGGGCTGCTCGTAAGGGTCATAATTCCTGAAAGCACACGAAAGAAATTGCGATTAGTATTTCGCATATCGCTGCGCCGTAAGAAGTGCATCTCGCTGACGCGACGCATTCATCGCCATTTGCTTGCATACACTGTACACAAATTAGAATTTTTGATATACTTTTATACAAAACTTTTTTCCAATACGTGATTATGAAAATTCATATGCTCTATAATTATGAAAATTAATACATTTCCTTGTGAGATTTCCCTTATAAATTCCATAACGGAGTATAAGTATAAAGTTTCATAATCACGTATTGGAAAAAAAAACTTTATATACAATTATATTAAATTTAATATAAATTTGTGTACAGTGTAGATGTAAATAGATATTTTTAACTGAAGAGAAAGAGAGAGAGAGAAAGAGAGAGAGAGAAGCTCTTTTACAGAGTCATCCACTTCAATGGCTGTCATATTTATATATACGTACATCTCTCTCTCTCGTTATCGATGAACTTTTTACAATCTACATTGGCATGGTACTTTTTCTTAAGAACTACACTTGGTCCTGCAAAAAAAGCTCCTCACCAATGCGGATCAAAGCCCATTACAAAACAAAAAGAATGAGGAATGAGAAATGAGAAATAAAATTCCGATCGGTTTGAAATGTATTCCTCATCTTTTATTCCTCATTCCAACCAATCCGAATCTTATCCTTTATTCCTTATTCTCTTCACTACTCTGCAATGAATGTAAGGCTTACGAGCTACGAGTTAAATACGCGACTTGAGCGAGTCCCAGCGTAAGTGAAGAAGTCCCGTTTCTAGCCAGGCGTAAAACCGAGTAGACGTCCGTTTCGCCTCGTCCCGCGACTACGAACCTTCGGCTGAAAACGACAGGATGGACGGTATTTTTTCCGAGGTTTCGCTCGGATCGACGAAAAAAGTTTTATTAACCAATATCAAGGCAGAGACTCGCGCGTAACGATGTACGTAAACTCGATCGAAGCGAATATCCCTGCTGTAAGTGGAAAAAGCCTCCCGGAGTGCTCGGGCGCACGACTGCCAGGACGAGAGAGCGCGCGCGCGGATTTCCATTTTCGTTATTCCTCTCGAGAGCCACCGATCGCGCGGCGTCGTACCTATATCGTTCTCGCGATTCGCTATCCGTAAGCGCGCGCGTTTCCATACAGCATCCTCGCGGACCCGATGCGATGCAGGCTCTCCCGCTTAACCCCTTTTCAGCCAATAGATATACGATAATTGAATCCACGCCATTCTCCTCGGTCTCCAGAAGGGGATCGCTCCACCTCGCGCGCTCGGCAGCGCCTACAAAGTTGCGCGTCGTATACGTGCAGAAATCGACGTACATAATTATATCATATTATCCTCGACGAACGGCGGCGTAGCGCCGTGACGATATTGCCGGCTCCTCGGGCGCGCGTACTAACTACTGTACCTATATACCGACGTCGCTCGAAGCTTGCGTTATGCGCGCGCTAAATTTGTTGCAACTACTGCAGCTACCGGATTGCAATACGATCTACGGTCGTCGCGAGAAAAATCACGGGAGCGTAGAAGAGTCTCTCTGACATCGTCTCGTCTCCGTGTACCGAGGGAATAAGAGTAATAGTGACGAATGGAATGAAATCAAACGAGAGCAAAATCTGTTATTCCCGCGTTTCGTTCGTGCGACGCGTTTCCGTCGGTGGGAAAGCGGCCTCGGCGGTTGGAAGCCTGAGCGTATCGCGACGCGATGCAACGTCGACGACTAGGCGTAGAGCCGCCCGCGCCGTACTCGCCGCGTTCGCGTAACTCCCTTCTCTACCGCCACCTCCTCCTCCTCCTCCTCTTCGCCGTGGAGACCGCGCTTCAACGACGACTAGGAGGAGGAGTGCTAGCGGGTATAAAGAGAGGCGCGCGTGTGCGTGACACGTACACGGTGTGCAGCGGGGTCCTTGCTCCCTGCCGCCGTATGTAGGTCAGCAGTCTCACACACGCCACCATTCTTGCGTAACCAATGCATGCATGCGCCGTCGCGAAGCTGGTTGGCGGTATATATACAGATATACTGTGCGTGTATATATATCTAATATACCGTCGGCAATGTACTAACCTACGCCTAGCTTGTAGCGGGTATAGGCCCTGCACTGTGCACGAGCGAAAAGAACGCTGGCTCGTATACGCGAGCTTGATCGCCGGCCAGAGCTTATATTATCCGTGTCGGTATAGCGCACCAATACCGTGACCTATCGCAGGCAAGTTGGAAGGAGACTTGGGATTGATTATTTGCAGTGAATTTCCTGCGTATGAATGCGGAGATGATAGGACTCGTAGGAGAAGTAATAATTTTTTACCTCGCGGAAGCGTCTGCCCCGCAATTTTCTACGAAAGCTAATCTTCGCGAGACGTACTTACGCGTGTAAGAGAAATTTGTATTTTATTTAATATAATTGCGTGCAAAGCTTTTGTCCGATAGGTGATTATGAAAATGAATATACTCCGTTTTGAAATTTGTTACAAGGAATATTGCATGAGAGGATACTCATTTTCATAATTACGGAGTATATTAATTTTCGTGATCGCATATTGGAAAAGAGCTTCATATGGGAGTATATTGAAAATGCAAATTTTTTTTCACGGTGTATACTGAGAAAGTGGAGATGGGTTATGCGCGCTAGTTTATCGGAAAGCTTATTTTCAATTGATACGAGTTTAGACGGAGAAAAAGAATTGGTTGAATCTACTAATAATTATTACTTGCGACCCTGCGAGTAATTTTCAATAGATTCAATCATTTATTTTTCTCTGTGTACTTACGAGTGGAAAAAAAAATTATTTTTGAGCAAAGAAATGTTGTTATTCGTACGCATGTTTATTTCCCGCAAATTAACTTCTATTGCGTGGAAAGTACACCTTTTCCCGACAGGTATAGTTTCGCGTACGAATACAGGTTCGAGTACAGGTATCTCATTGCGAGCTAAGTATATCAGTTTCGTGCGACGCAAAGTTCGTCGCCGCGGGTAGCGGCAATTTTGCGACGATTCCTTCCGCGAGAACGGTGAAATCCTTCGCATCGTTGCACGCGTAAAAGAGCGACGCGTACAGAGAAGATTCTCGGCTCCAGCGGGGCGCGGAGTGAATTCTTATGCAATCGTGACACGGACAGGGCGCGGTGTATTTTTACCGCGCCGACTTCTCCTCGAAGAGACGGGAATTTCGTTGGGCTCGCGCGGATGAAGACGGAGGCACGTCGCCCCGCGCCGCGAATAATTTCGGATTCCGCGATCCCGTCGCTCGCGTCACACGAGGATAAACTTGCTCGCCGGGAAGAAGACTCGAATCGCTATTATCTCATTATCCATGAGCTCATACTTGTATAATACTTTTTTTCAAAATTACATTTCAACCTACAATAAAGACTTACATCGATGTAGGTCAAAAGTTCACAAATAACCAGATAACCTGACGAGTAAGTTTAGCCTCATATGGTATACCAATCGTTTGTACAGAGGGAGCGAGGTGATTCGACCGCGCGAATCGTCCTCCGCAGATGCCGAAACTACCGCGTGCCTACGTCATCTCCGTTGCCTCGGTGCATTCGTCGACAAACGCCCGATCAGCCGACGTCCAACCGTCGCGACCATCGCTCGACCTACGCCACACAGTCCACCATACACATCGTACCTAGCAGGCACAACATCCTGTCGTGAATCGTCCTCTCGAGCGTAACCTAGCCTAACGTAACCGCGCAAGACGTCGGACGTACACAATATACCTATATATAGATTCCCCGACTACGCGCACCGATATATCTATACGTAGCGCTTTACGTATATACATTGTAGACAGATCGCCGCGAGAGAGGGGCCGCGAATAGTGAAAGTGACTCTCCCACGCCACATGACATCCTAGGCCTCTCCCCCCCCTCCCCTCCCCGCCTCTTACTTCCTGCAGCAACGGCAGCGATACAGCGCGCCGCTCGCCGCTATACCCGGCGCTGCCGCCGCGGGGGGCTTCGCGTCTCTCTCATCCAGCGCGCGCCGTCTCTGTATAACGCGCGCGCGCGCGTGCACGTATTTCTTTTTCCCGCGCGACTAGAAATTAAATCATCCTCCGCGGGGCAGCCTCGCCGCTCCGCTTCCGCGGCGAGCGTAACGCGAGCGCTCTCCCGCTACCTCAACTTTTTTTCACGTGGGTATATTAACGGCTCTATAACCGGGTACACATACATATATGTATACGGAGAGGTCGATCTCTCCCCCCGCGCGCTCGCGCGGCAACCGACTCGACGTCGAGCGCGAGAACGGCCCGCGGTGAGAGTCAGTGGGACAGGTACGTTGAACCTTCGCAGCGAAAGTTTCTATTATACCACACCGCGCCGCGCGCGCAGCCGCTTTGCCTTATACTTTTCTCCGCGGCTAAGAGCGGCAAGCTCGACCGAGCGCCCGCGTTGTGTCATAAGCCCCCGGTGCTCCTCCTCCGCCTCGCGCCGCGAAGCGGAAACGTTACGGTGGATTCGCGAAAGGGAAACGGGCGTAGACGCGGAGAGATAATTGCTGGTATCGATAAAATATTTCTCGAAGCGAGAACGCGTGGAATTAAGAGAGAGAGAATACGGATTTCTTGAATAGAAGAGTATATGGATAGCGTTTATTGATAGGGAACCAAGCGCCAATTGCATATTTGGTGGTTGGTTACCTTCAATTAACATCGTCCAGTGTTTTCGTTTTTATATATCTAGAAACTACCTACGCATAATCTTATCTCAGAAAAACGAAAACTGGACGATGCTAATTGAAAGGTAACCAAGCGCCAAATATGCAATTGGCGCTTGGTTCCCTATCAATAAACGTTATCCACATATTCTTGGCCTAAAAGTTCCTTTGCAGGGACGAGAAATTCTTCATGTGTGAAAAAAAAACGATTACTCGGGCCTGTGAAATATTTTCTCGCACGAAGGAGACCGTAGCTTGATCCAGAAATTGTATCGTGTTTTTGATTGGAGAAACAAATTTGTCGGTACCGACAATCATTTCTCTCATTGTACTACATGTTGCTCAACTTACTCGCCAGGAGAGAAATTTCAATCACCATTATCTCATTATCTGTGAACTTTTGGCCTACATCGATGTAAGATTTTGTTACGGATAAAAGTGTAATCTTCAAAAAAAGTATTATATTATATAAATATGAGCCAGAAGCTCACAGATAATGAGATAACGGTTATTCGAGTTTTCTTCCCGGTGAGTAAGTTTATCATATTATGATATAGCCACACGACGCAGCGCGGGAGATACCAATCGCACGCGTCCAAGCTTCTCCCGGGAGAAGCGCCCTTTTGCTCTACGATAAAATTCCTCCCACGCATGTAACGCATCGGTGTACACTCGCGGGTGGGCATTTTTTTTTTCTATTCGCGACGAGCGGATAGTTTTCTCCGAGACGAAACGATCGTTTTGTCACGCGGAAAGAAGAATTTCGATGAGATACATATATTAAAGTATAAAATTGCGTCCCAACGTGGAACGAATAAAGTTGACAGACATAAACCATCATCTTGTCGTGTATATTTTGGTAGAGTACTTTTCCGAAGATTAAATTTCGACCCGCGCTCTCTCTCTCTCTCTCTCTCTCTCTCTCTCTCTCTCTCTCTCTCTCTCTCTCTCTCGCGTCTCGCGTCAATTCGCTCGAAAGCGCATCGATAACGAGACAATCGCGGTCGAAGCGAAAGTCCGGTCCAACGCGTACAGTGCGCGCGATAGTACAATAACTACTGTTCATACAATCTCGCCCAGTGAGCCGCGAATTTTCCTCCTCTCGAGCTCTATCGCAATTTCAGGCGTTGATACAGTTTAACCGATAATCGTAATTATACTTTTATTCGCGCCACTCATCAGCGCGCCGACCCGCCGCGCGCGATTCGACTCCGCAGCGATCGTAGTATGTAGGTTGTAACGGTACCTCTCGCCTCGCATATAGCGACGGCGGAGCTCGCGCAATTGTCATTTGAAATTTAGCGAAGCGTGCACAATTGCGAAATCGTGCCGCGGTGTTATCGACCCGCGGAGAGGCCCCCGCGCGAGCACTTGGGTATTGTGAAAAAGTACTCGGCTAAAAATAAATCGCGGCCGCTACCGTCGCGAGGCGATCGAGGCGCAGCGTCGGGGTTGGTACAGGTGCGGAAGGGCCCTCGCTCGCTCGTCTTTCTCTCGAGAGAGAGTATACACGCGCGTGTATACAGATAGATTTCCAGGTATACGTTGCGTTATCTCGAGCGCGCGCGGAGGAAGCTACGGCGATAGGTCGCCTTGTCGAGGTGGTGCGCGGTGTATCGACGAATCGCTGATAAAGGAAAGAGAAAGAGTAGAAGAAGAAGCGGTTTATTAATTCTGAGACGGAGTGCCCTGAGAGGAAATTGCAATAAGCGACGAAAGAGCAAAAAGGAACTATATTAAAAGAGAAATTTGTACAATTAACTATATAACAAGAAGAAGAAGAAACAATAATAGTCGCAAAATTACGCAGCTGGCACCTAAAAACTAACGACAAAGAGAAAGAGAGAGAAAACGACAAGGACTCTGGAATCCCTACGGCGCGCGGTAAAGGGTTAAAAAGGAAAATAAAAGGAGCAAGGAAAGCAGAAGAGAAATAATAAAACCCTATTCTAGGACACGGATGATGAAGATAAAATAAAATAAAAGAGTGGGACAGAGACGAGTCCTCTCTCTCTCTTCGTCTCCCTCTAAAATTAGGAAAAACTAAATTTTCAATTTTATAAAATTAAGTATTTGTCAATTTACTTAAAAAATTATATTTTTAGTTCATCAGTCAATTTAGTTTACGATTTTATAAAATTAAATAATTTTCAATTTATTTTTCGTCTTTTCTAATAAACAAAAAATTGATTAATTTTTCAAGTAAATTGAAATGCTTTAATTTCATAAAACTGAAAATGTGGTTTTTCCTGGTAAACTAAAAATTGATTAATTTTTTAAGTAAATTGAACATTATTCAATTTAAATTAATTAATTTAGTTTATCCTACTCTCCATTCGCCCAGCCGCGCGGTAGGAATCGACCGAACATAAGAGTGAAATGACGAATAAATCGTACCCAAGTGTCGACCCTGTAGGACGCTCATCTTTGCGCACATAGCGGTACTTTGTAATCCGCGCGGTCTTATCCGGACGACATCATAGCGGGGAACGAAGATCACCGCACCGCCGAAGCACCCACTTTTGCACAGAGCCCACCGCGCGCGCGCGTCGTCTCTCGACACTCGTCGCCGCGCGAGCGATAACGAGTATACACGGCACACGCGGCGATCGCGTCTAAAATTCACCTACTATACCGCGCTAACGAAACAGATCTCAAAGTTCGCGCGCACCACTAGCACAGCTGCAGCTTCAGCCGTCGACTCGTTCAAGCGCGCGAGAGGGGTGCCGCGGCACGCGACCGCAACGTATACACGCGCACCACACGACACGGTCCCGTCCGTACGCGCGCGTTCCTCCGTTCGCCCGCGCCGCGGGGCGAAAAGAGCCGTCGACGTCGACGAGGAGTCGCGCGCGCGCGCCCCTCCTGCCTTCCTACACGCGTCGTCGTGGGAGGAGGAGGGGTAGCCCGGAGGCGTGAAGAACCAACGCGTTATCGGCGCGCGAAGAAAAGAGAGCCGCGCGACGAGACGGAGGCGATGTGAACGCGCGCGCGCCGCTCCGGGTTTTCGGGAGTCCCGCGCCGCGCGCGCGGGGCACAACGCGATCGTCCGCGAGCGCACGGGAGAGGTGGTGGCAGAGTTGACCTCGATACCGACTGAGACCCTCCAATCCCAAAGCCCAATGCCAAAAACCCACCTCGCCGCGCGAACGCGCGCAGAGGTTGCCAGAACTTTCACTCTCTCTCTCTCTCTCTCTCCCTCGCGCCAACGTACCGCGGTGTATCTCTAGGTTCGCCGATCGCGCGGTTCGTCTCTGGAACGGAGGCGATGATTTGCGCGGGTGCGACGGAGGACACCGCGTGTACTGGCCTGTTATATCGCGTCCTCTCGGGCGCAGCGTGGGCCTCGCTCGAATATCGATGGCTACGCCCGCCGCTGCGTGCCGTGTGCCACGCCGCGGATAGGAGTTACGACTACGCGCGTTGCTTAACCTTGTGCGAGTTGTGCAGGCAAGGGCGAGGAGAGGTGGAGAGGAAACGCGGGAGGGAGAGGAGAACCGAGGGGAGCGTTGCATCGCCGCGACAGTCTCCCGTTATTGTTGCATGCATGTACCTCGCGCCCGCTCGTTCGCCGGTGAGACTCATTTTCTTCTACCGCTAAGCGCGCGCGCGCGCGATCCGCTCGTTCTCACTCTCGATCGGGATCGCCGTCCCGGCTCGCGCTCCGCGAAGCCCGTCACGCGATCGTCGTCGCTCCGCCGGGAGTGGGAGCGAATCGCGGGATCCTTTCCTCCGCGCGTGAGTGTCACCGGAACAGGGGGAGGGGGAACGGCTGCGGGAAGCGGGGCGACGACGCGCGGCTAAAAGGAAGAGGGAGGGAGGGAGGGAGAATAAGTCCAAGGAAGAAGGAGTAGCATAAGTAGGAGGGGACGAAGAGCCGGCTTTTCGAACCGTTTCACTTTTAACCGAAGAAAGTAACGAAAGTTATAAAGCGCGAGAGTTTCAAAATCACGCCGGGCTCGGAGTGGAGGGGGGCGCAAAGGAGAAGGTGCACGTAAGCGCGTACGGCGAGCGAATGTTTTTACGCGGCCGTGTATTTTTATCGAAAGTAAAAGTATACACCTACCTGCTTAAACGAAAGGGACCTTGGACTAACGCCGATCGTCTCGACGCTCGAGTGCATCTGTTTTTTCATTCTTTTTCCTCTATTTCTCTTTCCTTTCTTCACGCTATACCGGTTTCGGTCGATCCTTACACGCGGTCGTATTATAGATTCACGTACACGTACAAACGCCCGGGGTGAAAACGGGCCCCGCTTACGCGATTATGTAGTCGCCGCGCCGATATCTCCCCGCCGTGGGAGGGGGGGGGGGGGGGGGGCGGGCTCGGCCAGTTTCTTCGCGCGCTTCGTTTTTCGGAAGATTCGCTTTCACGCTCGCTTCCGCGCGCCGATTCGCCGAGTTCGACGATCGCGCGGCGATCGATCGGACGTGCGGGGATTTCTCGATCGGTTCGCGCGCGCCTCTCGTATCTCACGCGTATACGCGCGCGATGCGGCGCGTACAGACGGATATCTCCGGGCGTCCGTGTGCAGTGTAGGCAGTGCAGCGCGGTCGCCCGTACCACCGCGGCTCGTATACGTAGAGCGGTCGGCCATGGCATACTTACTAATGTCAATCACACCGCGCGGCAGGCCTCCTGCACTCTCGTTACGCGACGCAACCTACCAGCCGCGCGCGCGTCCGCTGCAGTTACATCGGGACTCGACCGAGCTCTTGATCCGCGCACGCCGCGCGAATTCGGAAGCATCGATGTAATTTGCGGTTCGCTTTGAATACCTGTACGAGTTGCGTCCGTTGCGCGAGAGCGCGGTGATTTACACCTACGCGCGTATATCATGTGAGGCTAAATTTACTCGCCAGGAAAGAAACTCTAATCACTATTATCTCATTATCTGTGAGCTTCTGGTTTATATTTATGTAATACTTTTTCGAAGATTACATTTTTATCTATAACAAAGTCATATCGATGCAGGCCAAACGTTCATTGATAATGAGATAATGGTGATTCGAGTTAATTTTCTGACGAGTACCGTTTAGCCTCGTATGGTTGGTACACAGGGAAAAAGATTTTTTTTGTCATATTAATCAGATTTTTTTCCTCGCAATCACATACTATTCCATATAATTATAAGGAAGAAATATCTGATTGGCGTAATAAAAAATGTAATTGGTGTAAATAAATAATTGTGATTCTGGAAATAATTTTCAGTAGATCCAACTAATTCTTTTTCTCTGTGTAGTTCTATCGCGTGTACACTAAGGGAAATAACTGCGGGTGCTAAAAAAATGTTTTCTTCGATCAAAAACATGATATGATTTCAGGATCAAGCCATGGTCTTCTTCGTACGAGAAAATATTTGACAGGCTCGAGTAAAGTAACTGTCCTCTGATAGCCGAACAAATTTCCGTAGAATTCAAATTATTGAATGGAATAAAAGAGAACGACTAGGAGAAAAAAAATCCTCAATAAATTAAGGATATATGCAGGAAGAACCCTGGTAAAAACCCCGAGTAAAATCTGCAGCATGAATTTTTATGACTGTCCGGATACTGGGTTTAACCTTCCAACTATTGGGACAGTTATTTTGATTGCTATTTTTACGCAAAAAGAATTTCTTGTTCCCACGACGGTATTCTTAAATCAAGAATATATATTCTTCGATCGAGAATCTGTATTCTTAAATCTTTGTATGATCATACGTTCTTGATTCAAGAAAAAATGTTTTGACACTAACAATTATTTCTCTTATTGTATATATACGCGCGTATACACGTACGCATACTGTAGTCATAACGCACTCGTTCCGCGTTATCGGTGAAACTGAAAACGTGCGATTAAATAGCTATCTTTCGGATAGGGCGTTATCTTTCGGCCGCGCGCGCGAGACGAGATGCGTCGGTTATTCTCGCTGCATAGTATACGCGGGACGGTTGAAATAGGCGCGGAATTGTAGAGATAAAGCGCTTAATAAGGTTTCTCGAGCGGTACAGGGACTTTTTCCCTGCTAAAAGTTAGTCCACTGAAGTACAGTAACACTCTAAAGTATGTTCTTCGTGCGATGTGGCAACAACGTTTGACGTACAGTAGTATGTGTGCATCTGTGAGTTCAAAAATGGAGCCCAAAACATCTGGTCATGCATCTCTACGTCATGCAACGTTGCCACATTGACTTATCAAAGGTTAAATTTATAAAGAACAATTAATAAAAAAATAACGGGCTTCCTAATGAACGTGAAAATTGGTATAGATGATTTTAGTTCATTAAACTTGCTGTTCAAAAAATTTCAGAATTTGTTCACTATTTTTCTCAGAAATATCGCGGTTTGTTGGTTGTAACCCATAAGAACACATGTTATTTTGTTATTCAAAAATCTTTGTAACGAGCTTCTTAAAAGACTTGAAAATTTAACTGAATTTTGTCTTTTACTTCAATCTACCGAATGCAATAATTTTCAAGCATTTCTCACTATTTTTAGTATAACGCTCGAGAAACCTTAATTTCAATAGCGCCTCATAGTAAACGCACCCGGTATATCGCGTAGATTTATGGAAACGCGCGATGGAGAGCGCAGGCGACTATAGAAGATGAACTATAATAGAATCTCGTATCCTACATCAGCGCCATGTGTGATCTCGCCAATACCATAAGACTGCAAGGATAAATGCGTAGAGTTGAGGCAACCAATTTGAACTTGAAACAAGTAAATACCTACTTGAAACAATTCGAGTCTACGCACAATGGAAGGAACAAGAAACACGAATAAGGAGCAGTGCTTCACCAGCGTTACACAACGCTAAAAGCATCCATATATATGTGAAGTGCTGCTCCTTATTCCTCTTCCTTATTCCTTCATCGTGCACGGATCCTTGCACCGTGAGCTTCGCCGTAATCAACACCACGATTAAACGTAGCAAATTTTGTTTTCACTGTAGATATTCCATCGAACAATTATTCATCGAATCAATCGTTACATTTCTGTCATCATTTCTTTACATAATCTTCGTTTCCGCGACAGCGCGGATGAAAGGAGGGGAACCGGGATTTCGGATCGTCGATCCTACCCGACCGACGAATCGTATCCTTCCGGCGCCAGGGTCGCCCGCATCGCTCATTGACGCGTCTCGCGCGGAGAGAGGGGATCTACTTTCGCACCTACTTACGCGAATCACACTATGTATCGCGCGCGACGAGTTGGCATGGCCCGCGCGCAGAGGCCGCGCGACCTCGCGGACGGTTGCAAGTGCGACCGCGCGCGAACGAAGGCTGATTGCGGCCAGAGTTTCCGCATTGCGTATCCTACTGGGTGCATCGCCTAAGGTAACGGCGTCCCGGTTGCGGCGGCAATCGACGCCTAGCTCTGGTGTCGAAGACCGGGACGCGCCGCGCGGTTACCTTAGCTCTATTTTCGTCCGCCCCGTTGCAAATGTTTCGAATCCATTTAAGAAGCGCCCGACGTCGCTCACGGCGTGATGCCGGAACGCGCGGGCTACGCGCGAGTGCGTCGAAGTGAGTGCTCCGCGCGGCGCAGCAGGGACTGTATAAGCATCGCGCGAGGCGTCGCAGCGCGCGTATCCGCGCTGTAAAGAGACTTGTATGCAATTTAATGCGTTTGTATGTAAAGCTTTTATTCAATAAGTGACTATGAAAATTAATATACCCCTTTATGAAATTTATAAGGGCAATTTCACGAGGAAATATATTAATTTTCATAATTACGGAGAATTTTAATTTTCACAATCGCCTGATATTATCACGTATCGGAAAAAAAGCTTTAAGTATATAGAAGCATATTAAAGTTACAAATTTTTTTTATAGCGCGCTTTCCTCCCCGAAATTCATTTCGCGGCTGTGCGGCGCACTGAACTCGTAAGCTCTGACTCGGTTGAAAGTATCGCCTTGACACCGAGACAAAAATTGCGTAAGATCAATTAAACATTTCGTCGAATAATCGTAACTAAACATTTGATTAAGACGAATAATATTCATTTGTCTCGAAAAAATGCTTTCTCTCGGCTAAAGATATATCTATATAATTTCTTAACGAATGTATTTTGTCAAATCTAGAAAATATCTTATCAGGGCAAGTACATATTATCAGAGCTGATAAAATATTTACCTGTGTGATTGCGATTATTATTCGACTAGACGTTTAATCGACTTCACCGAATTTTTTTTCTCACAATCAGTGTACATCGAGTCGAGCCGAGAGAATCAAGTTTTCATTCGACCCGCGCACAGCTATGGAAAATAATAGTGACATAAGGTTCAACGATACCAGATGCAGTATATATAAGTTCACAGCGGTGAAATGGTGTTAAAAATTAAAACGACTTTTTTTGACTATGTAGGAGACGTTCGAGTGCGAGCGACAACATTGAATAACCCTGATGAACGCACAAGTGACTTGTCCAGTTCTAGTGTCCTATATGCAGTTTCTTCGCCATATCTCTATACACAGTAAAAAAGTAGCGTTCGCTTTTAAAACCATTTCACCGATGTGGACCTATTTGTACCACGTCTGGTGTCATTCCGTCTTACATCATCGTTATCCAACACCAAAAGTGGTCTATATAGGTCCAAACCGCTGAATTTTTTGGAGTGTAGATATACGTATACACAAATAAATGCAAGCGGCTTGTACGCTCCGTCCGTGGCTGCGGATATGACTGCACCGTCACCGCGTGCGGTGTACGTTCAGGTGTGTCATGGTCGGATGAGATCACTCGAGGACGCAAGGATGCGCGAGGATCAGGCTCGCGCGATTTCCTATACGTCGAGATCTATTATCTTTGTACCTATGTGTATCGTGACGAAGGCGAGCGATACGAGAGAGAGTTCCATTTTCACAAAAAAAATTTTCATCAGCAATACTATTCGATTTGATCGATATGCACCGTGAAAAAAAAATTGTATTAAACTTAATATAATTTTACAGCTTTATATTTGCATTTGCTACTGTACAAAGCTTTTACCCGATACGCGATTATGAAAATTAATATACTCCTTTATGAAATTTTTAATGGCAATTTCACAAGGAAGTATATTAATTTTCATAATCACGTATTGGAAAAAAGCTTTATACAAAAGGTATATTAAAAATGTACAAATTTTTTTCTACAGCGTGCAATCCACCGTCGGCAAAATGCATTTTTGCGAGCAGAAAAGGAGGAAGCGTCGACGAAATCGCTTGAGCCGCGGGTAAAATTCCATCGGGTCGCGCGCGCCCATTATCAACGCGAGACGACGTTCGCCCGGTGTTTATATATATATATATATGCAGAGTGTGCCATCGGAAACGAGTTTGGTGATTTCAATGCCGAGAGGCGCGTGTCTCCAAAGTTCGCGTTCGGCGTTGCGTGATAGTAGAGGGATCCGTGAGAACGGGAGGGGGTGGGAGGAGACGAGCAGTCGGAACGACGCAACTCGGTTTCTCGAAATATTAATAACGGCGCTTCCCCCTGTCGTGTATCTCGAAACTGGAGCGCGACAATTGGACGGGGCAAGACTGATATCTGTAAATTTTACTGTATTTACGATAAAAGAGGTACCTGCACACGAGAGTTTTTAGGATTTTTTACAGTACGGTGCAGTAATTTTTCTTTTGAAAGCATTAAATTGTGACAGTTTACATTACAATTTTCTGCACAGAGAAGAAAAATTAGTAGATTTGATTAAACGAGCGGTTACGGACGGGAAAACGTCGATTTAGTTAATATACTTACTTGAATTAAATAATTTGGTTGTAATAATTGACAATCGTTTGACGGCAACAAGCGATAGTCAATTCTACCAAAATTATTGGTTCAATTAGCCCTTACTTGCCACACTTCTATGGAATCACGTAGGTACTTGCCACACTGGGGTTGATTTACACCCCAGCGAGAAAAATTGTTATAACAAAGAAATTATTGTATATTTGTACTTGACAATTTTATCAGCTCTTCTTAAAAGAGCGTACTTTAAAAGACCGTGCAACTTGTATAGCCAGAACTTAAAATTAAATAAGCGAAAAAAAATAAAATATAAAAGTTACACGCGGTCTTTTAAAGCACGCTCTTGAGAAGAGCTGATAAAATTGTCAAGTACAAATATGCAATAATTAATTTGTTATAATTATTCTCCTCGCCGGGGTGTAAATCAACCCCAGTGTGGCAAGTACGAATTTTACCATGGGGTTGTTCCGAACCCCAGTGTGGCAAGTAAGGGGGTTAGTTAAATATGCGCTCCCTCGCTCGCGATCATTAATTTGGAACAAATCTGCTACACTTTCTTCGCAATGTAGTTTCCGAGGAAAAATTGTTCTGCATCACACAGTAGGAACATTCGAAAATATTTCTCCCGTTTCACCACGTATTGCTGTATAGGGAAGAGTTGACTGTATTGCACCGCAGACTGAATTATACCACCTCTGATATCTTATAAAGCAATGTGCTCTGCTATTTCTGCTTTATGAAATATCAGTTGCGGTATGATTTAGGCGGTGGCAGGATATAATCAAACCTCTCCTACATGTACAAAGAACTTAAGTTTCGAATTCAACCAAATTTGTAGATATTCGATATATTATGTACATATAGAAAAAAATTTCGTGTAAACAGTAGGTACATCAGTTACTGCAAATTGTAACACAATCTGCCCTGATTACTACGTGATAGACGTGGTAGGGCCCTAGATTTGTGTTTTTCAAGTGTGGTGGCGAGAATACGAAATTTTCTTATGCACCATGTTGGAAATATTACTTCACAGCCGCGGCAATTTTCGGGCATTTTTGTCGCGGCTGTAAAGTATTATTTCCAACATGTGGTGCATAAGAAAATTTCGTATTTTCGCCACCACACTTAAAAAACATAAATCTAGGGCCCTATAGAAAAAAAAATAATAAATTTCTTTGTTGTAATCAATCGGAAAAATCAGAAATTTATTATTTTCTTCTTTTTTTCTACAGGGCTCTAGATTTATGTTTTTTTAAGTGTGGTGATGAAAATGCAAAAGGTTCTTATGCACCATGTTGAAAATATAGCTTTACATTTCCAGACGGAGTGTGTCGGCCTCTTAACGAGAGACGCGTCGCGGCTTTCTGTACGACGCGTCGCTTCGCTCATCGGTACACGGAGATTCGCGCGCGATATAATCGCGAGCTACGTTAGAGGAAGAGAGAAGAGGGGCATTAGATACCCATACCCGATACCTATACGCCGCGCGGCAACCTCCCACAGCGCCGCAGACTCGTCAGCGTGCGCGCGTAACGCCCGTGATTACCGGCGCGGATATATTTAGTTCGGGATTGGCATAGGTCGCGAATGCGCCGCTCGTTACCTCTTTCTGCGCACGTGGCCTCTGGCGGGATGATTCGAGCGCGCCGTCGAAAGCGAACGATATATCGGATAGGACGACCGAAGCTGATATACTCGTAGGTACGATTAACGCGCTAATTACCGTGCGCGGGGTAGGTGAGTACGCGTACTCGTCGAGCGGGCGAAATGGAGCGAGGATTTTTTTCTTCTACGCTCGTCTATACTCGCGTGTGATTTTTTTAATCTAGAGGATCATCGAGAAATCTCGATCCAGGGAGTAAGGCAGACCGCGGCGAATGAGACCATATTCGATCATGATCCGATCATAATCAGTGAAAATAAGTAACAATAAGAATCAATGTACAGGCATTGAAATCCAGTGATTATAAGGTTACTGTAATTTCAATAATCTTCTATTCGCTAGACTTCAGCGACTCTTCACTCATTTTCAGTTATTCTCACTGATTTAGATCCATATTTCTCAAATCGTAAATTACAATAGGTACGCGATTGAAATAATTAAATTGACCAGAGAGACTTGATTTAAATTCACCGCAAAACCACTCAAACTGTACCAAAACTGTAAGCATCTTTCCAGCAAAAACTGTAAGATTCAAAACACTTTCCGAAAATTACGAATAATTCATAGTGATTCACATTATTGCACTTGACTCGCGATTTTAGTATACTTTTGTACAGAAAATGCATAGCAAATTCACGAATCCTTTTAACGGTGTAATTGGAATGACTAAATAATCGCTTTCGCTTACTAATATTTCCGTTAGAATAACTAAATTCGTTTAATCAGATGTGTTTTCTCATTTTAACCATGTTATCCTTCTCATATACATCCTCCCTTTCCGGTGTATCGTTCCGAGTTTGAATTCGATCGACGGCGCCAATCGCGACTCGCGTCGTCGCCGAGTGGAGTGCGTTTTCGACGCGGGTCGCGAATCGGAATTAGAATTCAGTCCTTGGCGCGAGTCTCTCGCGATAGAATGGAAACTCCGCGCTCCGCGGTAAATCTATTTACGCGTAGGCGTATTACGTGGAGCGCGCCGCGCGACTCCGGACTCGGTTCGCGACAGCGCGCAGTCGTTCGTCATTGACTTCGACCGCGCGTCCCTGCGCGATGCACCGCGAGCCAATCGTCGTTCGACTTCCCCGTTCTCGGGCATCGCGACGTTCCGCGTAACGCCGATGACGATCGCTCGAGATCCGCGGCGCGTGTACGTATGCGCGCATGGCTTTGCACGCACGCGGTATAGTTATACCCACTCGCGCGTATACACTTACGCGCGCGCCGCGTGGTACACGGTTCGCGATGCCCGTGCGCGACCTATCCTATGTTTCAACCCTAACCTAACCCAAGCCAGCCTCGTTATCGAGAGCGCGCGCGTGTGTGCACGGCTATATCACTATATCGAGTACTAGGTTAGGAGCGACGTCGCCGAGTGTAGTTCGTCGCGTCACACACACACGCGACGAGAAATACTTTTTTGTCACTCACAAGGAGAGTATTCGAGGTGTACCTCACCGATTTTCTTCATTCTGCGATATGTTGTAGTATATCAAAAAACATTAGACACATATTTTTTTGTACGTGCTAATTCGGTCATTTAAGGGGTGAAAATCACCCCTAAACTTGACCCCCTAAAACCAATTATTTACGATTTGTGTAACCCCCGAGTGTAAAAGTACTTCACATTATCGTCTTTCGATAAGGAATAATATTCAATAGGTTTCATTAAGAAGTTCAACGTAGTTTTTGAGAAATCGTAGAAAATTGGTTTTAGGGGGTCAAGTTTAGGGGTGATTTTTTCACCCCTTAAATGGCCGAATTAGCACGAACAAAAAAATATGTGTCTAATATTTTTTGATACACTACAACATATCGCAGAATGATGAAAATCGGTGAGGTACACCTCGAATACTCTCCTTGTCAGTGTCAAATACTCGGTTTCATGGGCATCCTCGACGCATGTGAAATCATCTTTCACCCACCAATTCGTGAAAAGTTGCGCAGTCCGTGAAATAACCTGCGCAGTGCGTGAAATCGTCAACCTCGTATTTGACACTTAGTGACAAAAAATAGAATTCGTTATTCGGTTGTTTCGCGCCGTTCTAACGAGTGTGATTAACTTCACACTCGTTAGAAACAGCGCTTCACGCCCTAATAACGAAAATAACTATTTCTGCGAAAGTGCGACTTTGCGGTTATTCGAATTTTCCGTCCGAGGATCCGTTGAGGACGTTTCGAACGGTACGCGGGCTGCTGTGCGAATTTTCGAAGAATCGAGAACGTGTCGCGGGTATCGCGAGAATTCTTAACTCGTGCAGTATGGAAGGGGTGAGTGTCGCACGGGGTTGCGATACGGATCAAAGGGAAAAGGGATGCAAGGGATGGTACGGAAAATTCGTTTTCGACGACTCGAAACAGCGCGTTGACACTGATAAAGAAAAACGCAACTGAATCAACCAAATGTTGCCAACTGACTCCACTTTAATCGCGTCGAATGATATTTTTATCGAATCGACGAAGCGATGATGAAAGATGAGAAGAAACTCGAATCACTATTATCTCAGTATCTATGAGCTTTTGGTTGATATTTGTATAATACTTTTTTGAAGATTACGTTTCAATCTACAATGAAGTCTTATATCGATATAGGCCAAAACTTGATTGATAATGAGATAACAGTGATTCGAGTTCTTCTCCTGGCAAGTAAGTTTTGCCTCGCACACATCGTAGAATTTTTTACAGTATACGACTTTGTGAAAGGACAAAAGATGAGCGTCATCATTGATTGGTCGTGGTGGATAGGAGAGACTCAACAGGACTGGCATTCGTCAGTTGTGACACTCTTCGATCGGGCGGATACGCCTCTGGTTCTTATCTTACCAAGTTTCACTCCAGTTCTGGTTGGAGCGAAGTGTATGTAACTACCTCAGTTCAAGAGTTTCATCATCGACAGTTGCCGATCCACCTTAAGGCTTCTCGAGCGTTATACTAAATATAGTGAGAAATGCTTGAAAATGATTGCATTTGGTAGATTGAAGTAAAAAAAAATTCAGTTAAATTTTCAAGTCCTTTAAGAAGCTCGTTGAAAAGATTGTTGAATAACAAAATAACATACATTCTTATGGATTATGACCAACAAACCGCGATATTTCTGAGAAAAATAGTGAAAAAATTCTGAAATTTTTTGAACAGCAAGTTCAATGAACTAAAATCATCTGTACCAATTTTCACGTTCGTTAAGAAGCCCGTTATTTTTTTTATTAATTGTTCTTTATAAATTTAACCTTTGATAAGTCAATGCGGCAACGTTGCATGACGTACAGATGCATGACCAGATGTTTAGGGCTCCATTTTTGAGCTCACAGATACACACATACTACTGTACGTCAAACATTGTTGCCACATCGCACGAAGAACATACTTTAGAGTGTTACTGTACATCAGTGAACTAACTTTTAGCAGGGAAAAAGCCCCTGTACCGCTCGAGAAACCTTAACCTCTCCTACCCGCCACGATCAATCGACGCCGACGCTCACCGTCTATACTTCCACCGTTGAAAATTGTATACGCTATATTTACCATACCGCGTGCAGATCCAATTCCGGACCCTCTGTAAATCTTGACGCGTATACAGTATGTCCCATTGGTAACGCAAGAGAGAGTATTTGAATTTTCCTGACATTTGACTTTGGTTAGCGCTTGGAACGGTGCTGTAGTTAGAGTTGGCTTCAGAAGAGTGCGCTGCGTTCTTACGAGCCGTGTCTCCGAAACCTGTGTGATTATTTCTCATCACTTCTACACATTATTTACCATTATTTTTTTACAAACTCAGTTAATTTTGAGGTCAGACGCATCGATCTCCCGAATTGACAGTTCCCGGGAAATCAGACGTTCTATACTTTTCGCTCTCGAAACACGACTCGTAAGAACGCAGCGCACTCTTCTGAAGCCAACTCGAACTACAGCACCGTTCCAAGCGCTACCAAAGTCAAATGTCAGGGAAATTCAAATACTCTTGCGTTATCCACGGGACATACTGTATAGCGATCGGAAAAGGCGGAGGCGCGCGCAGCCTGGGCTAAATCCTATTAATATATCAATTCTAGCTCGCGAGCCTCCCCCGTGTCGCGCGACGCGATGCGCCGGAGGTTCCGAGTCGCGCCTACGCGCGATTATGCGACACGGTGCGCTTGTCGAATCCGCGCGCGCATTGCCTGTCCCCGCGTCAAAGTTCCTTCCTGGCACCCACCCGAAATGTATGCATCGCCTATTCGAATATACGCGCACACTCGCCGCCCCCCGCACCACGCGCAACGTGGCTGGTGTGAATAATCGTCACGCGTCATTTCGAACCGAGGTCGAGACGCGAGAGATAAGCGACGGACGCACGCCGACCTGGACCTTTCCGCGGTGGCTGACCATGGCACGCGTGTTTATCCGCGAGCCGAGAGATACGCGCGTCGCATCCACACATCCTTATTTTCTTACCCGTACCGCGGCCGATTCCCGTGTGTGTATTTGCGAGCAAATCGCGCGCGATCATTGTATATGGATCGCATCTACGTCGCGTTTTTTACGCTAAAACTGTAGGCGCGTTCCGAATCCGTTATCACGTGCGAATCATCGGATCCTTTTACGGAAGAAAAGAATTAAGATTTAAGAATTAGATCTACTGAAAATTACTCGCGGGGTCGTGAGTAATTATTTAGTTGTGTCGATGAAATTTTTTCACGCGTCAATTTCATATCTATCTCCTCCTTACAATGCACGCGCAATGGTATGTTATTGCAAGGAAGACGTGTTTAATTCATATGAATAAAGATCAAATTGGTGTGAATACTTGAATTATTTGTTTCGACCCCGTAAGTATATTAGCATCGCTTTTTCGTGGTGTCGACCCTATTGTTTATTATACTCGCGAATCTTATGGAAAATTGATCGTCCCGAATTCGTGTCCAACATCGACGTGATCGAGTTCGACGAAAGGTACAAGTTCAAAGAAGAAAAAGGAGAGAGAGAAAGAGAGAGAGAGAGAAAACGTTTAATCACACCAAGGACTCAAGGTCCTTTGTGGCGCGCAGAAAAGGTTTACAAGGAAAAATAATTAGAAACAAAGAAACTAGAGTCTAGGATGCAAGTGACAAAAATAAAAGAAGATGAAGATGAAGAAGAAGAAGAAGAAGAAGAAGAAGAAGAAGAAGAAGCAGAAGAAGAATCTCGCGCATGTGCGACCCACTTACAACAGCCGCTCGCGCGCGCGCTCGCGCGAGTCCGCTCTCAAATGTGGGTTATCTTTTGTCCCGGCGGTGCTCGTCGTCGATCCTCGAGCTCCGTCTTTCTCGCTGCGCCGCGCATCCGCGCGATCCGGATGTAACTATATCTACACGTGTGGAGCGAAATACACGCCCGCACGCCACGCGAGAATAACGGTTCCTCGCGTAGCCGTCCGCCGCCGCTGTGTAGGTATCAACGGTGTCTCCTCTCCTCATTTGCTATACCATCGCGTACGAGATACGCATCGTCGCGCGTGCCCGTGCGAATACCGTCCGCGCGTATATCGTACGGGCTGTGTTCGGGTGCCGGCAAGATAAGACGAGCCGAACGCGAAGCGCAGGCATTCGTTTTCTCATTCACATCGCGGTCCTACAATTTCTATTTTCATTCATCCTCCTTGCAAATGCAAATTCTTTCGGGGACTTCGTACCTTTCCACGCCTCCGGAGAAGATTGGTATGAGCACTTCCGGACCGACTTTTCCATATGCGCGTTACCGCAGCAACGATACATCCACGCGTTCGAGCTGCAACTGCCACGCGCAGTGCCGTCACCGAAGCATTCACGTTGCTCGCCGTTTCGAGTTCAGAGTGCGCGGGTCAGGTATCCTGCAACGATGTCGGCGTATCGTCGGACGCGGGAGGACAAAAAAGCGTAGCGGTGTTTCTCGACCGAACGATCGGAAACTCGAAATTCGTCGCCGTTTTACACATGTGCATGTAACATACGATCCAGCTCCGCTCTCGCGTTTGAAATTCGAAGAAGCATACCTAGAGGAGAATGCGCCGAGCAACGACGGCACGACGCCGACGAGGTGGTTACTCCGTTACACCGCGGCGACGCTTTCGTGGCGACGCATAACGGGTATCGCGGCGATGCGGATATACTTTTTTTTTTCTCACTCGCGGAAAACACCGGCGAAGCACGGCACTCGGCTCGACGGCACTTCCGGTTAACGACAGAGTTTTCGGCACTTTCTCTCCCAGAACCGCCGAACTCTCGCCGATTCCCGACGAACTGTAACAACGCGCGTCACTATCCTCCCGCGCAGTTCCCCCGCGTATTTCGATCTCGCGCGCAGCGTCCCGGGATGGCTCGTCTCCACGGCGAAACGCCGGCGCGTTCGACCAATCGTTGTTCGTTCTCCACGGCCGAGCAGAGGTACTCCCGGTTTCGATCTCCCCGACGGCACTGCCCGGCACTATTCGGTGGCACGCGCCGCGCGACACTCGAGTCTCTCGCACCAAGGATTTCGGGCGCGAAGGGCGTCGCGCGACGGGACGATTTCGGACGGCGGCGCGCGCTTTTCCTTCCGGTGCGCGCGGGAGCCACGTGCTGGCGCGGTTCGCGCGACGGTCGTACCACGCGCGGACGGACTTCCGGTACCTCTCTCTCTCTCTCTCTCTCTCTTTCTCCCCTACTCTCTCTCACTCTCTCCGGCGATTCCTCGGCGCATTTTCCGCGCGGCGCGCGCGTCAATGAAATCCGAGAGTGGTGAGTGCAGAGTTGGCTTCGACAAAGTAGGGCGACGACTGGGACAGCGGCCACGGGCAACGGCGCTGCGTCGAGGAACCGCGCGCGTGGTGGTACCGTGGAAGTGGTACCCTCCTCGTCAACGCGCGCGCGGTCTCTCCGTTCTCCAGTAGGGGAACCGCGCGCAGCGCGCGCGCGCGCGCGCCCGATCTATCCTCGCATTCTTCGCGCGCGCGCGCGCGCGCTGGCGGAAGAGCGATATTGTCGTCGCGAAGCGCGCGGCGGGGGGCGGCAGCGGCGGCGGGGGTGATCGCGTCTTCTGAGCGAAGATGAGGAGTACGTGGCGGCGCGGCGCGGCCGGTCGGTCGGTCGGAGCGATCGATTCGCGAGAGGAGGAAGGATTGTAAGTCTCTCGCGCGCTCGGACGATGCGAGGGAAAGTATCGCGGCCGTGCGGCTCGCGCGTACGTACGATACGTTTCTGATGGGTCTTCCGGGCGAGAGGAAGAGAGGAAGGAACGGTCTGTATTCGGAAGAACCGCGTTTTTGGTAATCGGTGGCTTCCTCGTTTCGAATTAACGAGGTGTATAGGGCGAATTTTTCTTGAACGGCGGGGTAACGTTTCTCCTTTGATTAAAATTTACTTGGTTCGATATGGTATACGTAACTATAAGCATCTCTGCGGTATCGATCTAAGGTAAAAGTGGAACAGATGCCCCAGTCTCTGTTTAACTTTGAACTCGATTATCTCGAAACGCAGTGGAGATACGTGAAAAATGTATAGCAACTTTTTACAGTAGAAATATAGATACACACTTTTTATCTAAACTTTTCTTCGATATTTGCAATCGAATTCGAGATAATCGATTTTATCGGTCTATGGTATCGGTCTAGGGTAAAAGTGGAACAGATGCCCCAGTCTCTGTTTAACTTTGAACTCGATTATCTCGAAACGCAGTGGAGATACGTGAAAAATGTATAGCAACTTTTTTCCAGTATAAATATAGATAAACACTTTTTATCTAAACTTTTCTTCGATATCTGCAATCGATTTCGAGATAATTGATTTTCAACTTGCTCTTCAACCGGGGCGTCTATCCGACTTTTACCTTATATTTAGAGACAACGCGTGTAAACAATTTACCATGCGTCTCTGAATTATGAAATAACTGTAAGAATTTGTAATATTGTAAGAATTTTAAATAAATGAGACAGGCGCGAACCCTCCTAAAAATAAAAGATCGTTTACTCCGCTCGATATTATCAGGTACCGCTTTGATCGACTCGAAGCTGGAACCTAGCCAGGCGCAACGAGATGCTCACCGTTTACGCGTCATCTCTATAAAATCGAGGCGACGAATCGAACGACGACAGCCGTCCGAGCGAACGATCGGATCCGGTAGTAGGACGTCGTCTTCGCCCGCGACCCACCATGGGCACCGACGGATTCGGCGTTCCCGCCATAACGGGCCGCTCCTTCCGATCGGTATACAGAAGAGACTGGAGTCGAGAGAGAAAGAGAAAGAAGAGAGACGACGCGACCGTTAAAAAGAGAAAGTCCCGGTGGTCCGCGGACAATCCACTCGGGCCGCGTATTACTTATTCTTACGGTCTAGGCCACACGGTGTTTGATAACTGACCAACTTTCACCTTCCTCGCGATCGAACCGTTCGCGCTCGCGCCTCACTCGCGCCGTGCGTAAGGTATATTGATATATAACGGGTGTACCGCGACGATGCAGGTTCTGTTCGGTAAAAGTGAAACCGCGCGCGCGAGTCGATAGTCGCGAAGGCGAAAGGAGCGAGGCTCCCGATACGATGCGATGACGAGTAGACACGGTGTAGGTTCGATCGCGCGCGCGCGCGGTGCATCACCGCCGCGCCAAATGTCGATCGTTTTATAGGTATACACACCGTGAAGACAGTTTATTAATAGTTGATAAATGTAACTTCAAATACGGCGAAAAAAATATTTCGTCGGGACAATAAAATATGTGAAAGGCTCGGGCGTAAAACCTGGTATTAAGTAACACTTTTTTTGTATGTTACTTACCAGGCTTTACGCCCGAGCCCTTCATATGTTAACTACTAAAATGTTTATTCAATTAAAACGATTGCCTCGAAAGAGGAAATTGTGCTAAATAAATATCGTAATAGTTAACGAATATTTATTTCATAAAATAAAATGTTTATTTCGCCATATTTATTAACGAAAAAATTAACTGTTTTCTCGATGCAAATATAAGAGAGGAAGAAAGGCGGTGGTCGACAAGTGATTCGACGTCGCGGTATGTAACATTTCTCGAAAAACATCGCCTACGTGAATGAAGATGCACCGAGAGAAATAACTAGGCTAAAATGACAAAAAGCCGTCTGGCTTGACGCGTTTAGTTATTCCAACCAAAATACTGATCAGTTGAACCAGATATCAAGTTATTCTAACCAAACGTCTAGTTATTCTAACCGAAAAGTGGTCAGTCTGACCAAACACACAGATGGAGAGGATTCATATTTCACCAAACAGTTTGATCGTCGTTTCCAAGATTTTAATTATATAGATCAAATTTGTTTTCTCTGTGTCCAATCACCGCGTCGTCCGGCCGGTAGCGAGCAAAGTACATCGCGTCGACTTCTCCCTCGACGAGCGTTTCCGGGACGAGTTTGAATTCGTGAGGCGCGACGTTTCAGGAAATGGCGTTAAACTTGAAACGTCGTCCTTGCGGGCGCTCTTCCGCCGACGTTCGAGAGTGCGATCGACGACGGCGACCGACGGTGGTACACGGTCAGCCCCCTCCTCCCACCCCTTCTCCGATGCAGTCATTCTCCTCGCTCGCTCTCCGTGCAAATGATCCGTCCTGGTCGTTGGGCTTAACCAGCGCCACTCTGCACGGCATACGGGGGGTCCGCGCGGACGAAGGACCAATTCCGAGGCTCCTTCGCGAGTTCCGCAAGGATCTCTCGCGAGATATAGCCACGTCGTTGCGCGTATATGGATATTCCCATGACCTCAAAAGTCACGCCGCATCGCGCCGAACGTTCGTTCGCTCGTGCCTGCCGCTCGACAGTGGTCGCGCGTTGGATAACCGCGCGTATTCGATCTTTTAAAAAACGTTTCCTCCGCGGCGAGAGTACTGTTCGCAGGTTACAGGGACTGTCCATAAATTGCGTAAGGGGTCAGAGGGGACCGTTCGAATCTCTATGGTAACTTGCGCCAGAGGGAGGGGAGGTGAATTTTATGAAAGACATGTGTTACGGAAATTCTTCCTTTATTCCTTAACTAGCATATGTGGCCTCGCTCCGCTCGGGAAAGCTAGTGAGTTCCCACAGAATGTAAATGGGCATGTTCACGTTTTTTTTGCTCATTCGTTAATACTTTTTGTGCTTATCGATAAGATGTTTGTTTTTTTTTCTGAGCACTGATTTCTTTTTTTTTGTAATGTTTAAAGTTTGACTTCGATTCAAACGAAATCCTTAGTGACGTCACTAAAGCCATTGGCAAGGGGTTTGTGAATGGTCGGGAGTCTGTTGCCCGACTCTGATTGGTCAGTTAATATGGCGGTGAAAGTGCGACGCTTTAAAACGAATGCCTTTTTTAACATATCAAAAATAATGGAAAAACATTTTTTTAATGACCCATTTTTTACCTACATTGCTTTAATACCCTAATCTTCCGATTCATGCACTTTAAACAGTTGTACAAAAAGTTGTGAACATGCCCATTAAAGGGATAAACTTTCAACTCCAAAAATCATAAAGCTGAACTGAGTCATCGTATTCTCGATACAACGGCGCTTACGTCGGTGAAAAAACTCCGTTCTTTATTTAATCGTGTATGCTATTGGAAATTGAATTCTTTTGAATAGAAACAGCAGTTCAGTAGATATAAGGGATCTTCGGAATAAATACTGCTTCTCCTTTACATTTTCCCGACATTATTTGTGCTTCAAATGTATTGTTCGATAACTGCTTCACGGTCATTCTTGTTCCATTACATAATCTGGGTGAATCTAAATTCCTTAACAAAATAATTGGTGACCTTTTTTTTAATCTCAAACAGTGCAAAGGCATCCGTGGCACGTTCAACGAATTGAAAAATTCTGGATAATTCTAGAATATTTTGAAACATTCTAGAACATCTTGGAACGGCCCGGAACATTCTGGGAGAGTCCAGAATATATTTGTAAATGTTATGACACTGTAAAGCACTTGAGATAGTCGCTGAAAAAAGTCCATTGGTGGGCGGCACCCTTTTAACCCCTATATCTTCTGAACCAACCCCTGCAGTTCCAAAACAAAAACTTCTTCATCGATGGGGGATGTAGGGCTATCGCAAAATTCTTTGGTTGACTTCACGAAAACTTTGATGACAGAGCTTGACATTTGGATAATCCAAAAAATATTTGTTTAGCTTATCAAATTGATTCGACAAAATTATTTTGTTGGCTACTTTTTTTTCTTAGTGCGAGGGAAAGGAAAGAAATCTTACTTAATCTTATACGGGTAAGGGGGGGGAGGGGGAGAGTGTGACTCCTTAAAATTGCTTTGCGTCATTTATAGACAGCTCTATATTCTTGCGTCGGTGTTAGAGTGTAACGAAGGTACAACAAAAAATCGTTCTCGCGAAATGCTCGGTTTGCGACTCCATATATAGATCATTGTGTTTCGACCCCGGGCCAAGTTGCAATTGCATCGCAGCTCGACGCGAGGTCAACGACTTTCGTCCAGCACTACCCTGCATATCCGTGGTACCCGTCGATACTGTAATTCCCAAGCAACACACTTTAGTAAAAATAACGTAACTCACTAAATGATGTAATTTTTTTTTTTAAAAAGACGTTTCATGTCATTATGACAAAAAATATGGCGTCATCTAGTTAGTGGCATTATTTTTACTAAAATATGTTGCTTGGGAGTTACAAACGTTTGATGTCATTTTAACAAAAAACGACGTCATTCAGTAAGTGATATTTGTTTGACTAGAGTTTCTTTCTTGGGTTACAACGATGGCGATAATTAATAGCCCCGATTGCTTCGCAAAACGGGAGTTATTTCGCGACTCAATTAAAGACCGACTAACTGAATAACCGTAGACAAAAGTTCTGAACCGTAACCGGCGCACTGTTTGCGCGGTCCGGACATTCGATACCTCGGCCCTGCACCGATGAGACGCGCGCGAGCCTTGTTATGCACGCTCGCTACGCACGAGAGTCGTCCGTCCAACTCTGCCGGCCGGCCGGCCGGTTCGCTTTTCTGGATTACCGCTACTCGACGACGCTTGGCGTGCTTCGGCGCGGACGTGGGCCGTTGAGCTCACGCGCGCACGCGCATGCCCGCTGGTGGTACCGCAAGCCCCACTGACTCACAGAACTACTTTCCCCTCTTTTTCTAACTTGGCCGCGTAGCGGCCGACGCGCGGTGGTATTCTCTTCGAGAGCGAATCGAGACACCGCGGAGCGGCCGAAACTTTGCGTCACGAGGACGACGGTCGAAATTGGTGCTGGAAGAGAGCGTGGGAGGAAGAGCTTATGTAGATATCAGGGAAAGAGGAACGGAACGTGTCCCTTTCTTCGGTCGATGGCAATAGGAAATCTAGCGCGCTTATTTTGTAACGTTTTCTATCGCGTGGCGATATATATAAATCGCAAGTGTCCAGTTGGTAAACCAATTTTCGAGTACACAGATATAAAAAATTAGTTGTATCTACTGAACACTACTTGCGGGATCGCAATTTATATCAGTGAAACCTTTTAATACTATACTGAGTTCGGTATCTCTTCCTCTCACAACCATATAGAATAGTATACGATTGCAAGGAAGAAATATTTAACTAATATAAAAAAAGATTTAATTATCAGTAGATCCAACTAATACTTTCTCCCTGTGTACCTACGATGAAATGTATCGTAACCGAGTATCGCTTAATCGCACCCTTGTACCTGTTATACACTGTGAAAAAAAAATGCAGTAGATTTGACCAAATCGGCGGTTACAGATAGAGACACGCAGACTCAATAATTCAGGCTAATAATTGACTCGAATGGACTACAGCCAGTTTCCTCGAAATAGCCGATAATCAACCAAATTCATCAGTCGAAGCAACTAATTCTGCATTCTCCTACCCGTAAAGCTAAATCGTTATCCCAGAAAACGACTACCAGCTATACGTCGGCTTCACATGAAAAGTGCATAGGTCCAAAATGACTGTTTTCACAGTAGATTAAAGAAACCGTTTAAAATTAGTGTCTCTTATTCTAAGAAGTCCAAAATGACTGTTTTCACAGTAGATTAAAGAAACCGTTTAAAATTAGTGTCTCTCTTATTCTAAGAAGTCCAGAAGCTATACATGGGATTATCAAACAAAAGTTCAAACTTTTAGATAAACAACTTGACAATAAAATACTTCCAAAAACCAGTTTAATTTGCAAGATGGCTTCTTTGTTACATAATCGACAGTCATTTTGGACTTATGCACTTTTCATGTGAAGCCGCGACGTATATATACATATTATACAGTTGCTATAGCGCGCGACACCGCGTAGGTACATCACACCGCGAGGTAGCTAAGCGTCGCGCTCGCGACCGATGCTCGTGATAACAGCGGGCCAATCAATGCGCGCGCGCTCACCCACTCGCGCGAGGGTATATATCCGTACACGCGCGCGGCGTACCCTTCTCCCTCCCCCCTCGCGAGCCGCGAAGCGAAACAGCGCCCTCGTACATACGAGTCCGCGAGGGGTAGCTACATGCACGCGAGCACGTAGCGTGATCGATAATGTTGTACTTACTGAAAAAAAAAAACTATAACCAATTGGCAGTTGGCCGGTGTCAGTGATCGAATCGAGACGTGACCGCGAAATAAAAAGTGGCCCTCGCCGCGCCACCGTCAGCCGTCCCAACGGCGAGCACGCTTTCTGGGTCAAGATTCAAGTTCTTTGGTAGCACAACCAGTTAAGCGCTCCGACCCTCGCTGGACCGTGCGATCGGCCCGTACCGTACAGCGCGCGCGGTATCATTTCGATCGGTCGTTCTCCTTCGTCGAATCGGCGCGCGCGGCGTAACAGGGGGACACGATTGATGGAGTATCCCGCGTCTACGTGCGCGACTGGAAAGTTATATCGGGAGGGAATATCGTGCATATTCGTATATCTGTACTTATATAAGTACAAAGTGGCATCGGCGCAACGCTCTCCGCGACTGCCGCGCGGGAGCAACGATTGGAACGCGATAGCCGCCACTCACCCGGAATATGGTATACCTGGACACGAATTGTCCGTAACTATAGTAAAGGTGCTCGGACGCGAGTATATACAGGGTGTTTCAGGTATGCAGTCATTAATTTCGTGAGGTGATTCTGCATCATAAAATACACAAAAAAGTTCATATAAACATATGGGCTAAAATAACTTTCAAAGGTTCTATGGCACTGTCAAGTATTCATTCGATACAAGACAATGTCTCTACGGAGAACATCAATACAATTACGTGGAATCAAGAAAAGGAAACGATTTTTTTTATTGAATTCGTAATGAAACTGTACTCAACAATTCGGGAAAGAGTTCATGAAAGTAAATGTTTGAAGTGACCACCATTCATTTCTACACAAGATATTAAACGGCGTTGCATCGATCTTAATGTACGAGCAAGATCTTCTGGCTTATTTATGTTTTTGAGTAATTGATGAGTAGGCCAGAAAGGGACAATGAATGTTACACTGTTCGCGTTAATGTTGATTGAAATATATTTAAAGTGGTATAAGGTGTTTGCCGATGATAATCGTCAGCGCCGCGCGGATCGACGGGAAATCGCGACTAACTTCCGCCGCCGATTGCGATCTTCGACGTTTTCCACGCGGAGAAAAAAACGTTGTCAATTTAACCGAAATTTTGGACACTGAGAGAAATAAATGGCGAATCCAGGTAAGTGATTTTCTCGGCACTATACATGTCGATAGTTTATTTGAATCGAGTAACGTCTGCTTGAATTTAATCAATTTTCTTTAATCCGAGCAAATGTTACTTGACTTGAGTAAATCGTCGACATGAATAGTGCCGAGAAAACCAATTACTTGGATTCGTAGTTTATTTTTCTCAGTGGAGACAATGACCAAACTGTGTAGTGACATATGGACATTCCATCTGATTGGTCAGACTGATCACTTTTTGGTTAGAATAGCTAAACATTTCATTAAATTAACTAAATATTTGGTTCGACTGACCAGTACTTCAATTAGAATAATTAGATGCGTTTTGCGATTTAACCCTAATTTTTCCCTCAGTGCGTACAACATTGATTGATCCTTACAGCATCTTGCATCTCGACGATGCCTACCATTCCGGAGAATTTTGCTTTCGAATTTCACTATAGACACCGTCAATGTGTGGAACGCGCAAAGATTTCTCCAAAATGTCTTCGCTGAGTAAACGATACCGGACAATCGCGGATACATTATCAACGGTACGTGGGATATCAATCGTCGCATTCGTTTTGTCACACTTTCCCCTCTCGGTCTCCGCGTGAAATGGATTACGCGCATACGTATGGAGATACATAGAGATTTCGTCGACGTGGGTACACACATACTACACGTGCACGTATACGTATACTTTTGAAGAGCTACACCGGTTTTTCTCAACGCCGTCACGTTTCATTTAGACGCGGACCATGAGATAGCAACGCGGGTAGAAAGTGTTCGTACTTATTGTACGCCGCGAGCGGCACTTCCTCGTTGCGCGTGGTCTGACCTTTCTCCCGCCTTCTCCACTCGGGCCCGGGCTATCCGCGCGATCGTCGGGTTATGTAGGTATAATACTACTCTCGGCCCGGGCTCTGTATACCTATACGTATAGTTGGTATGCGAACGCGTATACTCATGGTTGGGTCGGCACGATTCACTTTCGCACCCGCTCTCACACTCGTTGAGCCGCGTGCGCGGCGGAATCTCCGCCGATCGCGCGCGCGAGGTAGGTAAACTTATATATTCATAGCCGGTAAACAAACTTTTATTTTCAATGCAGTTTTGGAGAAAGCTTCTTTAAAATACTCGTATATGTAATTATGAAAATTAATATAGGTACTCTCTATTATTTTGAACTTTATATTCAATTATATTAGATTAAATATAAATTTCTTATGGAGTATATTCCTCTTGATAATTACGTGTTGGAAAATAAATTTACGTTCAATTTTTTTAATATGATTGAGTATAAAGTTCGTAATAATAGAGTATATTCATTTTCATAATGACGTATTATATAAAAACTTTATATTTCATTTATATTCAATCGAATATAGACAAAATTTATGTGGAATTTAATATAATTGAATACAAAGTTCATAATAATAGAGTATATTAATTTTCATAATCACGTATTCGATAAAAACTTTACATAATAGAATTTTATCCAGTTTAATACAAAATATTGTTCACACTGTACTATATACATACCTATACCGCGTTGTGTATTTCGGTAAATCTTATAAAGAGTACAGCAACTATTTAATTCAATGCGATTTCTCTTCAATTTTCCCACATTTCCCATCATTCGTCCCCCCTGCTCGGATTCGCGTCGCCGACGATTCGCTCCTTGCTCCTTCCCCTCATCCGGGCAACGATCTACCTCCTCTCCGACATTTCGACGTTTATCATCGTACAATGGGGAAAGTCCGCACGGTCCGACACGCAGCTGGCGAGAATCCTTTCATTTTCGCAGGATCCGCGACACGAATTAGTTTCAGGGTTTTTGCCGCGGCTCGCCGCGCACCTTTCACTCCCCGCCGCGATCGTCGTAGTCATCGCCTGGTCGGGCCTTTCTCTCTTCCTCTCTCTCTTTCTCTCTTTCTTTCTCTCTCTCTCCCTCCGATCCAACTTTCATCGTCCTTCGGTTTTTCTCAATTTCAGCCAGATTCGATTCGTCGAACGCGTCAACCGACGCGCCGCGCGCGACGTCTTCCGCGCGATTCGCTCGCTCACTTTTATGCGGTACACAGACGCCCGCTCGAAATTGTATCGCGTCGATGTATAGGAAGAGCGCCCGATGTGCATTCACCTTCCGCGCCGCGCGGCAGCCTTGTTTCCCCAGCGACGCTCAACCGAGAGTCGCGAATCATTCGCGCGGTCGCGCGCAATCCACGGTGAAGGTTGAGAACTTGGCGGAGCTCGCGCGCGAGGTCGGTAACTTTCTCTTCGCGCGCGCGCGCGCGCGCTTCGTCCGTCGCCGCGCGGAGTACATACGATAATATACCTACTCGCGTATGCCGCGCGCGAAACGCGCGATCGATGCGTGCGTACGGGGTACGCGCGTTCGAAAGGAAAAGGAGAGAAGAAATTGTCTCCGAATCGACGAAATTTACGTTTCGATATCAGGGCTGCAATGCACGGACAAAAATGATTTAAGCAGTCTCAGTGAAACGGGATTTTGCTGAGAATATTTTGCTATTGTAAAACAAATATTTTATCTGTGGTGGTAGAAAACACGACGAGTAATGGTAAAAGTATAAAAATAAATATTGGGATAGCAAAGATTTTTTTACGAAAAAAATTTCACTGCGATTGCAGTTACATTTGCTATTATCGGGCATACATTTTGCTGCCACAGATAATATCGTACTTTTGTCGTGATAGTAAAAAGTTCTCAGCAAAATCTAGCTTTGCTAAGTTTGCAAATTTTTGTTTCCCCGTATACGTAGGTAAACTGAGACAAAATGTACTACACTCTGAGAAAAATAACTCGGTTAAAATGACAAAACGCATCTGGTTAAACGAATTTAATTATTCTAACTAAAATATCAGTAAGTTGAACCAAATATTTATTTATTTTAACCATTATATATTTTTTGTCATTCCAGCTACATGTCCAGTTATTCTAACCAGAAAATCGTTAGTTATTCTAACCAAAAAATGGTCACCGTCGAGATTAATGAAGGGATGTAGGGATAAAAGAAACCGCTGTCGTGTTTCTCCCCAAAAATCCGCTTTCGTTCTGCGCGATAATCAATCCTGTTCGTCGCGTGAAAATCCTGATAATGCGCGTACGGCAGCGCCGCGGATCCCATCCTACGCACGCGGGTAATCGCATAACCGGGTCGCGTCGTGAGACCGCAATCGATCGCCCGACCACCCCATCTTGAGTATTTTTCTCGCGCCGATTACGAAAAGCGCAGTTATATCAGGTTGACGTCTCGAAAGAAATACGTATAACGTCTATGTGTACATAAGATATCGGTAATTTAATTTGCGAGAAATGTTTTTATCAAAAAAGAATCACACTGCTATACCATTAGGTATTCCTTTAAGATTTCCTTGGTGGATGCATAATTTTTTTAATTAACGTGAAAAAATACATCGGACAGAATAATCGAGAGTTCGATTTAAGAGATTTCGATAAAATTGTTTTACGAAAATAAAACGAATGTTCCGTTTCGTTCGAGTATAAATATGCATCGCTTTGACTTAACGAAATATCTCTTTAGAAAGAACGAATATTTTGATAAGTCGAATCGATCGAATTAACTGTATCGTTTCGTCGATTCGATCGAAACAACGTATCGTACAGAGCAGTAGCTCTATGCTTTTTAAGCTACCGTGCTCAAATAGAAATGTGCGGCAGAACGTTGCAAGACGTACCTAAATATATGTACATATGTGGAAACGCTAATATTATACTATGCTCCACGACATATTTAAACGCGGAACACTGGCCTTCGCGGTGCGAGGACTCGGCGGTCCAGAAAAACATGACCCGTCGCGCACAGATGCAAAAATAACGGCGTATATAATTTTGGAAAGTGATACCGATCGACCGTTGGCCAAGGTTTATATAAGGTTTTCAGCAGTTCGTTAGCTCGCGCGCTACGATTAGTCGCGCGGCAAAAAACTGGAGCATCGACCGGTATATCGCCAAATTCTCGCAGTCGATATAGCGGATTCGACACGAAAATCTGGGACGAGTTTATCGGGACGCCTCGAGCACCTGCGATCGCGAAAAACTCTTCTGCAGCTTTCGCTGTTGCTTTACGTCGATACGAGATGGAGATACGCTCACCAGATAGACTTGCATGATCGTTATGACGTTCGTACGAACTGCAATAATTGATTGTTCTAAAAGCTACGTTAATTTGCCGCATGAGTTAACAAAATAATTGTTCTTCAAAGAATTGTTAAATTTACATTGTAACGTGATTCAAATTAATCGCTGTATTCATTGTAGTAACATATTTATAAAAAATTATATATATGTATTCAATAATTATTTAGCATTTCAGTTGCAGTAGTTCGAAATCATTAATTGACACGAATATGCTTGCTTTGTGATGACTCGTAGAGTGCACAACCTTGGTACATCCGACGAGTTAATGCTACTTAAAGTTACTGTACAATTTACGTATATTTGTCTATCTGGGTCGGTGCAGTCATACGTATACGGAAAACGAACGTCGAGTAGCGGTCTGAGCATAAGATACGCTGAGAAAAATAATTGCTATTATTAAAAAAAATATTTCTTCAATTAAGAACATGTGATCTTAAAAATGTGTAAGAACACAGATTCTTGGTCAGAGAATATATATATGTATTCTTGATTGAAGAATACCTTCGTTAGGACAAGAAGTTTTTCCTGCACAAAAAACAAACAATTACTCGCGCCTATCAAATATTTCCTCGCACGAAGACCGTGGCTTGATCCTGGAATTATACCATGTTTCTGATCGAAAAAAATATTTTCCCTGGCGCCAACAATCATTTTTCTCGGTGTATGAAATATCATCGCACGTGGAAACGCGTAAGACTCCCTCGATACCGTTACACTCTTATCCATCCAGCGAATACCGCGGCACGATAATACCGCGATATACGTAACTACGGGAAAATCCTCCGAACGGTTCACCGGCGGATCGGAACCCTCTCGCGGTATCGGCCGCGAAGGAGGGGTGAGAGGAGTGCGCGCCACCGCGGACGCCCGTGCGTTTTCATCCCCGGCGCGAGCCTCCGTCGAGGGGGGAGAAGAGGTCTTTGATTGGTGCGAGGAGGCGTCGGTGGCGTGACGTCACCGCTCGAGGTGAAGAAGAGCGGTGCTAACGGGGGACGGACGGGGGCGAAGGGGTAGTGGTGGTGGTGGTGGAGAGGCTCGGAGGAGCGGAGGAAGGGTGACACGGTGCCGGTGCGTTGGGGAGATGACGACCGGGTGAATGACCGACCTAGACTCCGAGTCAGGGGTGTGCAATGTGTATACACCATATACGTACATCGGGCGCAAATCGCCCGTAATACGCGGCAGCCCTTCCTCGGCTCCCCTCTTTCGAGACTTTCGGATCCTCGCCCCGTTGGACGAATAAAATCGTGATTAGCACTTACATATCTAGTACCGGGCGCGATACGAGTATCTATACTTTTTGTATGAGTTGCGAGGAGGAGGGGGAGGCGGCCCAGGGTTTCACCTCTACGAGTCGCTTAATATCACGGGGCGCAATTCGCGTGCAACGAATGAACCGACGTTTATAGCTTTATCCTCCTCCTCTGTATACCGGGTATCTTTCGACAGCAAGACGTCAGTTTAACGGGCTTCGATATATCTAGGATGCCCGGGAAAAAGAGTATAAGTCAAAAAATGGTCAATATGAGATAAGTCGCTTTCTCCTACTTTCCTAGAGATATTTGTGCGCTACATGCATTTAACGGTTCTTATGAGAAGTTTCATTTTCATTTTATACATTTTTTCTCAACAGTTTGTATTTCAATATAAACAAATAAAGGTGTTTTCTGAGCAATACCATTTTTTGACTTGTACTCTTTTTCCCGACCATCCTAGATATGTACGTAGAGACGGAGCGGAGACATATCTGCGGGGGGTGGAAACGCAGTGCGTTTGTCGCTATTTTTTATACACGATCGTACGATATATTTAAGTTTTAACCGAGTCGTGTAGAAATTCAAGCGTCAGTGACTCGATCGAGTAAAGCGTTGAACTATACAAGAACTATACAAGAACTATACAAGAAAATGGATAAGTACGCGATATATGTGGAATACGTATATTATCTCAAATAAATATAATGCGTTCTCATCGAATACGCGTCGTCGACAGCCGAATGGATTTTCGTTGGTCGTGTAAATGAGAGAGAAAGAGAGATTGATTGATTGATGAAGATTGAGAGAGAGAGAAGAAGAAGAAGAAGAAGCGTTTATTCTGCTCTAGGACCGCAGAGGCCCTCTAAGAGCATACAAAAGGTCAGAGGAACAAGCAAATATCGAAGAAAGCAACTAAAAGAGTGAACGAGCGAATAAGAGATAAAGTAAATAATGGAACGGGCTAGACTAACAAAATAAGGTAAATAAAAGTATACAATGCAAATATGATACGGATTAAACTAACAAAGTAAAATAAGAGAGAGAGAGAGAGAGAGAGAGAGAGAGAGAAGATGCGTTTTTTCACTCATGTTCCAAGATAAGGTCTCCTAAGAGCGCATATAAAATGAAATGAACAGAGAAACCGAAGAAAACAGAGAAAGAAAGAAAGAATAAGAGAGAAAGAGGGGCAGCCGTCTAAAATTTCCTTCGCGAGAACGAGCGAACGGCGCGCAGCGCTCCCACCCTCCTGCACATACGCGCGCGCGTCAAGGTGGAGCGATCGATGGTCGACCGCGCGCCGATAACTCCGTGTCCTAGAAAGATAAGGTCCGAACTTCCGCGCGCGCTCGTCCCTCTCGCTGCTGCGGGCCTAAACCGGCGTGTTGCAGCGGCGAGGCCCGTCGATTGCGCAAGAATAATTGTCGCTCCCCGCTCCGCGCGAGAGGGCGGCCAGTTTCTCGCGGTGCATTCCGTTCGGCACACGAAGCACCGCTATATAGCGTCAATCCACACCACGTGGCTCGTATTGATCCTCTCCCTCCGTCGGTTGGAACGACGAAGAACCAGCGACGAAGAGAGAAGAGCGACGGAAGAGCGGTGGCGGCCTGTGTCGGACCCCCCCTCCCCCGCCCCTTCCCTCTCTCACTCCTTCTCTCTCTTCCCCCGCGATCCCTCTCGTCGCAGAGGGTAGCAGCCTAGTGCCCCTGCCTCCCGGTCGTTCACCCTCGAGGATCGTACACACACCGCCGCGCCGCGCCGCGCCTCGCCCCTCCCCTCCACGCTTCGCCTCGCCTCGCCAGGCCGCACGGCCGATGCTCGATTTTCATTCCGCGCCGCCTTCCGCGGCCGCGTCCGAATCGTGCGCGAAACGGAGGCCGCGGACTATACTTGGGTATCTATATAGGTACTCGTATTCTAAATATACTCAAGAGTAGCTATATTTTATCTGAAGAAAATGAAGCAGAGAGTCGATAGGTTTTCGTTTAGATAACTAACGCCTACTCGGAAATGATCGATTTTTCATCCATTTTCACGAAGAACTTTCCTCTTGGGTTCTCGACAGCGAGACGGGATGTCGAAATTTTTCAACGAGGCTCGTTCGACGCCGCTGCGAAGCTCGGGTGGGTGGGCTTACACTGAGAGAAATAATTGCTAATGTCAGAAAAATATTTGTCGAGTCAACACTGAGAAAAATAATTAGGTTACAATGACAAAATGCGTTCAGTAAAATACCTACTCCCCAAGGATTTTGATTAAATCGACCAAGTTACTCTTCTCAGCGAAGACTATATGATCTTGAAAATTTTTCAAGGATACAGAGTCTTGGTCGAAGAATATATACTCGTATGTATATTCTTCATTCAAATGTACCTACGTTGGGATAAGAAATTCTTTCTGCGTGAAAAAAAAAAAAAAAACAATTACTCGAGCCTTTTAAATATCTGTTTGCACGAAGAAAACCATACGCTCGATTCCGGAATTACACGTAGGTATATCATGTCTCTGGTTAAAGAGCAAACTTTTCTGACACTAGCAATTATTTCTCTCGGTGTATGCATATGCGTATGCATCGGTACGAGAAAGTTAAAGGGAGAATTACGATTCTATCCGTATCGCAACATATCCGACGCGCTGTCATTTCGTCCACTGAGAAAACAATTTACTTGATCGAAATAAACGTGCCTTTGGATAGTCCCAAGAGCGTATTTATTCGATTTAAATGAATATTGGTTGGACGCAAATATCAGATTATTGAATTAATGAGATGTTATTTGAATCAAATCGATATTCATTTAAAACGAATAAATACGCTCTTGGGACTATCCAAAGGCGCGTTTATTTCGATCAAGTACATTTTTTGTCTCAGTGTACGGTACGACAGGACGCGGCTCCGCCCGTCTCGCGAAGCCGGACGTCCGCGGTTCGCGCGTTTCTCTCAATAGCAAATCGTTCGTACGGGTATGTGGATATACCGTACGTCGCGGTAACTGGCGATTCGCGGTTCGTTCCGATTGAGATCTAGCGTTCCGAGCGGCCCGACGATATAATTGCGTGCTAATAGGATGGAGCGAGGGACCGGCGGGCTGACTATATCTCGATCGCTCCAAGTTTCCTACCCATTTAGCTATTATTTGCATAGTCGGGTACACGGGGTACCGTGAAACGTGTCTATGGAACACGTTACGTAACGGAAGGTGCAGGATTCGTCCGTTAGGGTTTCAACGCGACCCCTTCTGCAACGATTTTCGAACCCCTCGACGAATATCGTGGCGCGTCGAACGAGCTGAGGCGCGTATCAACCGCCGAACTTTCCCCCGAATGTTTTCCCTGAGTTGAGAATGGGGGTACCGTATCGTCGATACGAAACCTAGTTTTGCTAAGACTGCAAACTCGTCTTTCTCCGTGCAGCATGTTCGAAACGAAGGGGGTTGAGTATCCATCCCCCCGGGGGCATCCCGCTTTTACCCTAATTGTCCGCCGAGCCAACGATATATCGTCCCCTTCCTGCAAAAAGTCACTAACTAACATATTTTGTAAAATTCACCTAACTGGACCTAGTAGCTTAATTTCATTAAATCTTTAAATGTGGTAAAACTCATTAAGTGCTAAATGCGTTGGAAGTGAGCATGCGCGCATCATAAAAAGTCATTAACCGAAATATAATACCGATATTATAGAACAGAAACTATACCTAAGTCAGTTGATGATAAATGTTAGTTAGTGACTTTTTGCAGGAAGGGGACGATATGTATCACGTTTTGCGATCTCTCTCTTCTTTAAATCTCTCTAACTTTAAATGAGAGAGAACGCTTATTCATTATGCTTACACTACCCCTATTACTATTTTATTGCGCTTATACTTTCTATGTACCCGCTTAAAGTCTATTATATCTGCTTACGCTATTTTAAAATTGTATACTTTATGCTTGCCCTGATTTCAGGGCATTATGATTTGTTCTATTTGAACAATAAACATTTCATCAATCAATCAATCAATCAATCAATCTTCACCGCGTGTCGGTAAGGCTTTCGACATCGATCCCATCGATTCGAAATACGATTCGCCGAAGGAATTCGATCGACTCGTTTCGCCCGCGTACATTGAAAGAGATAACTTGGTCAATTTAACCCCTTCAGACCTGGTGTGCACGAGAATGTACATTGGATTTGAGCTATTTCATTAAAAAATGTTACGCAAAAACACAACCTTGTACTGTCTGCGCATAAATATAGGAAAATTTAAGAAATAAAGATTGCAAAAATATGTTCAAATATAATAATACCCCAAAGGCTAAGGCATCATTAACAATTTTGTTTACTCCGTGAAAAAAAAAAAAATCAGGTCTGAAGGGGTTAATCAAAATTCCGGAGATTACGACTAAACGTTTGGTGGAGATAACTCAACATTTGACCAGCATTTTCCTTAAAACAAGTAACCATGTCTTACCAGACGCGTTTTGTCATTTTAACCTAATCATTTTTCTCAGTGTACGCGTACACATTACGCGCCTAGGTACTTACATATATCCATTTGCGCGCACCACGTCCACACACTTACGCGCATCCGCATGTAACGCAAGGGTGCGTTCACCTCGGGCAAGCGAGGGGGGAAAACGAGCGGACGGATTCGCCTCTGCTCCTCTCCCTCGACTTCGGAGATTTTCCTGGGTCCCCGCACCTGCGCGTTACGCACGGTCCACGTGACGGCCACGTGGTGGACACGAAGGGAAAGGAGCGCGACGCGGGGCGGTGGTTGCGCCGGAAAAGGCACCGAGTCCGTAAGGGGGGGGGGGGGAGGGAGGCGTACGAGTATCGACCAAGAGCAAGGGCGAGGGCACGCGTGTACGCAAACGAGCACGTATAGGGTGCGACGTCGCCGCGGCATGCGCGCGATAACGCGCTCGGCGACGAATACTCGGTCGGAAGGAAATGAATTTCCGCCTCCGTCTGTTATCGCGCGCCGCGCCGGTGGAAACGATACTTGAACGTATAGCGGCGCGTGGTCTGCACCTACCCCGAAGAGAATAACTTTCGAGTCCATATATAACACGAGCCTACGCATAAAACGCGGTGCGTGTGTCTCGATCGCGCGCGAAGCCGATATACATCGTTTCCCGACGAATCGGACGCCCGGCGGGTTTTGGACAACCCTGCGGAGCATTCGTATCGAGCGGCAATGCCAAGGGCAAGGGCGTCCTTCTCCCACCCTCGTCGGAAGCCTCCGTTCCCTCTTCCCGCATGCCTCTCTTCCTCACCACCTCTTTCTCTTCCTCTTTCCCTTTCACCTACGCGCACCGCACGCGTACACGCCGTGCGTGTATACCTATACGAGCGCGACGAAGTTACGTGCAACGAACGTACGCGACTTGCGCGCGGCGCGTTCTCGCCCCCCTCCCTCTGCTCTACCTCCGGATCGGCTTATAGCCACTAATTTGTACCGGTCGCGCGGTTATGCCTCGCGAGTGCCTGCGCGGAACGAACGCCTTCGGGTGTCTGAGATCTTCTGATATTGAGGCACTTCCCGCGCGAGGTGTACAACTGGGATGGGATCGACGATCGATCGCAAGTCGAACAAATGTGGCAGCGAATTCGATCACTTTTTTACTGTGCGATAATCGACTTGAATGTACCGCAGAATGTTTCATTCAAATAGTCGTCAATCGCTATACATATTCAAGTTTTACAGTCGAAGCGGCTAATTCTGCAGTTGCCACCTGCGAACGCCGATTTAATCGAATGTACCTACTATTATTTTTCGTAGTGTATTTATATCACACGAGGATAAACTTACTCGCCAGGAAAGAAACTGGAATTACCGTTATCTGAAAAATGTGATCTTCAAAAAAGTATTACACAGACTGTTCCCCTCTGTACAAGCCAGCGTAGCACATTGCATATCGGTTGGCGCTATCGGATCCAAGGTGGTTCCCTAAAATTCGGTGACAACACCGACAGCCCAGACACGAACCAAATGGACTTCTCAGTCCGAAAAACATCGGTCATCTCAATAGTGGTGAATGTGACAGACGCTCTGACAGATAGCTTGATAATCGTTTGGATTTTTTTCGAATAATCAAGATAGTGAACGGAAGCTGTGCCATTTTTCTCTGGTTGCTTGCGCATAAAGAGCAGGAAAGGAGACATCAGTATCTCAGAAAAAGTGCCATCAGATAAGTTACTTCCTAATTGACCGTTTTAACCTCATTTTGATCACGTATGAAGGAGAAATATCTTTGTGGTTATCAAAATGAGGCTAGGAAGTAACTTATCTGATGGCACTTCTTCTGAGATACTGATGTCTCCTTTCCTGCTCTTTATTCACAAGCAACCAGAGAAAAATAGCGCTGCTTCCGTTCACTATCTTGATTATTCGAAAAAAAAATCCAAACGATTATCAAACTATCTGTCAGAGCGTCCGTCACATTCACCACTATTGAGATGACCGATGTTTTTCGGACTGAAACGTCTATTTGGTTCGTGTCTGGGCTTTCGAAATTTTAGGGAGCCATCTTGGAACCGATAGCGCCAACCGATATATTATGCAATGTGCTACGCTGGCGTGTATAGATCCATGATAATGATCCATCAGCTTTTGGTTCATATTTATATAATACTTTTTTGAAGATCACATTTTTATCCATAACAAAATCTTGTATCGATGTAGGCCAAACATTCACAGATAACGAGATAACAGTGATTCGAGTTTCTTATTCATTCATTATCCATGAGCTTCTGGCTCATATTAATACAATACTTTTTTCAAGATCACATTTTTATCCATAACAAAGTCTTGCATCGATGTAGACCGAAAAAGTTCACAGATAATGAGCTAACAGCGATTCGAGTTTCTTTCCCGGCGAGTAAGTTTAACCGCACGCGAGCGGCGTGCAGGTCGCCCCTTTTATGTCAAAATCGTGAGAGGGTCAATACTTTTGCGCGGCAGCCTCTCTCCTCTCCTCCCCCCTCAAACTCGTCGCCTCCAGCGCTCGGACCGTCACTCGAAACGCGAACGCGACCCGAAGAGATGAAAGAGAGGTTCTACCACTTCGCGTACCCCTCGGCGGCGCGCCTCTCCCCGATTGATCGCAGGAAGACGAACAATATTGCCGCTGCAGACTCGAGAGACGAGTGCCGGTGACGTCCATCGCCCGATAGGACTGCGATCGCGGGGGGGGGGGGGGGGGTATCGCGATCGTAGGAGGCGCGCGAGGAGGTGATTTCTTCTCGGAAGCACCGTCGCCGCGAATCGCGGAGAAAGCCGCCGCGGTCGCGGGGTGAACGTACCCGCGGCTCGCCAACCGACGCGGTCTTACACCAACGGCCGTGTTTCTACCGTTACGTAAACCGCGCGCCGTGGAATCGACGCGACGCGGTCGCCGCGAATCAACCGTCGAAGCGACGCGAATCGCACGGGGTGGACGGACGAACCGCGCCCTCACGAGCGACCCGGAGGATACGTCGACGTGTACCGTCGCCGAGTACGCGCATATCATCCGCCCGCCGCGTACCTACACGCGGAAGGGAAGCGGGAAGTGCGAGTTTGAGAATCGCTGATGGGGAGAAAGAGAAAGTTGCGACCGACATAATTCGCGTTCGCGTACCGCGACCTGCCGCGCGCGGATCGTGGCTGCGCGTCGTACTACAACGAGCAACGGACACGGCGGTGTCCGTATGCGCGTATAGGTGGGTACGTGTCGCGCGTCTGCCATTAGCCGTCGGCGAGGGGATTGCGACGAGCGAGAAACTCACGGGAAATCGCGCAACTAACGTCGCGGCTGATCGCTTCGTTCGCGTAGCGGCGCGGAGGGCTGCGCGACCTTATCAGGCCTTAATCGAGGTGTTACGGCTTCGGAATCGCCATTGTGGGAGAGGGAACGCGGGGCGGTTGTTTTGGAAAAATTCAGAGATCGGGATACGCTTGTAAATGGGATAAAAGTGAGATGGACGCCTCGGTCGAAGGGTGAGTTTAAAATCGATTATCTTTAAATGGACTGCAGATATCGGAAAAAAGTTTTGATAAAAAATGTTTGTCTATATTTTTACAATAAAAAAGGTATTCTGCATTTTTCGTACATCTCCGCTGCGTTTCGAAATAATTGGAGTTGAAGTTAAACGGAAACTGGGACGTCTGTCCTGTTATACTTTTATCATGTATTCGATACGAGGGAAAATTTGACGAGTATTGATAATAAGATATAAGTGAAATCAATGGGTGCCTACACTGAGAGAAATAATTGTTTGTGTTAAAAAAATATTTGTACTAAGAAAATATGATCTTATGAATTTTTAAAAACACCAATTCTCCTGGTTGAAGAACATATATTCTTGACTCAAGAATACCTTCGTTGTTACAAGAGATTCTTCCCGGGCGAAAAAACAAATAATTATCCGAGCCTATAAATATTTTCTCGCGCGAAAACAAAAACCATGGCTTGATCCCTGAACTCTATAATGTAGAAGAACAAATTCTATTAGTACCAGCAAATATTTCTCCCCGTGTATACGAAGCGAAATGGGAATCTTTCATCACGCTTCACCGCGATGAACGCGCCGTAGAATGATCGGTACCTACATATCGATCTACGGGTGTATCGCGCCGGCGTATATCCGCCTATACGGTCGAGCGAAAGTTTCTTACGTCAGGCGTGCGTTCGAACGCACGCGCGCTATACGTCTGTAAGGGAAAGTCGTAAATATCCCGGTCCTATTTTTCTCGAATTAATACGAGTTCCGAAAGAAAAGTCGCGGAAACTTTGATAGCGCGATCGTACGTAACCCGTGCGTGCGACTCACACGCACGGGACTGTTACATATGTATACGAAAAAAGTTCCATACCTGACGCGAGTTTAGGTAAACGGAATATGTAAATAGATACGTTTCGATCCGCACACAGAGAAATAGAATCAGTTGAATCTACTGAGAATTAATTGGATCTACTAAATATTAATTTTGCAGGGTCGCGAGTAATTATTATTTATTTACATCAATTTGATATTTTTTTTCATATAGACATTTCTTCCCCGCAATCATACACTATTCCACGTGACCGCAAGAAAGAGCTATCCAATTGACGCGTTAAAAGACTTCGTTGACGGTACAAATAAACAATTACTCACGACCCCGCAACTAATTATCCGCAGATTCAACCAATTCTTTTCTCCGTGGACGAATTATTCGTGTCCGAGAATGTCGTCGACACCCAAAAATCGCAAGATCATTTCCGTCCGGAAAGAATACAAGACACCGCGCGGACGCGTCTCGACGCCCGTCACCCGAAAACTCTCCGTCGCCCATCGGCGCGCGCTCGCGCGGCGCTCCTATTGATAGCAAACGTGGAATGTATATGGGAGGACGCGCGAAAGAGGGAGAGACGAGCGCTCCTCTATATAGCTTCCGCTCGAACCGCCGATTCTCGTAGCGCGTCGCGCGATGCGTGTTGTAATGTCCCAGAAGCGCGGGTAGCCGGGCGAAGGGTCAAAAGCACCGAGTAGCACCACGGTTTCTAGGCCATGCGCTGCTATCTATAAACTCCTGCTCGGCCGAGCTCTCCGCAGCCTTCCCCGTGTATACGTGTGCACGTGTGTAACGCGCACGCATACGTATACGTGCCCGTGGGGTATATCTATAGGTAACCGTTCGCGCGCGGTCGGGGTCGGTGTAGGCGCGGTAATATTTCACATTCTATCTGGATATAGAATACGGATCGTGTGTTCGCCCGCGCCCCGGTACGTAGTTTCTTCCCGCGACGAAATGTGTAACGGGCCGGCGGCCGCTCGAGCTCGTTGCGCGAAACTGCAGCCGCGCGCGTTATAGTCCGTCAGGTAGTGACAGATTCCGGTGCCCCATTTTCGCATACAAGCCTCGAAGAGGGTTGAAGAGTACTTCGATTTTGAGTAGAATGTAGGGAAATTTACGAATGGTCCCCGGGGATAACATATGGAAAATGAGATTTTTCTTAACAAAAAAATAAAAGGCGTCTCTTGCCCATTTTTTCACGCAAGCCTTGTTCACTAAATGATTAATTAATGAAACCTGGCTTCGGAAAACCAAAGGCTTGAGTGTCGCAGGTGGCTGAAGGGTTGAAATAAGGGCGTAATCTTGTAAGGAAAAATCGAGATTTTTTGACCGATTTTCCCACACAAGCCTTCGATTTCCGAAGCCAGGTTTTATTAATTAATCATTTAGTGAACAAGGCTTGCGTGAAAAAATTGGCAAGAGATATCTTTTATTTTTTTGTTAAGAAAAATCGAATTTTCCATATGTTATCCCCAGGGACCATTCGTAAATTTCACTTCATTCTACTCAAAATCGAAGTACTTTTCAACCCTCATCGAGGCTTGTATGCGAAAATGGGGCACCAGAATCTGTCACTATCTGACGGTCTATGATACCTACGCGGTTGTCGTTGAGCTCGACGATGGATCGCGTCTAAGAGCGCGGGAGGGGGAATGATTGGGGAGGGGTACGCGAGAGAGAAAGTCCTATATTTGATGTACATGTATCTGTAAACTTCTATATGTATGTACCATATGAGGCTAGAATTACTCGTCGGGAAAGAAAGTCGAATCACTGTTATCTCATTATTTGTGAACTTTTGGCCTACATCGATATAAGGCTTTGTCATAGATAAGTATTTGATAGTATCATACAAATATGAGCCAAAAGCCCATGGATAACGATATAATCTCATTGTTTATGAAATAATATATAAAAACAAAAAATACAGATACGTGTAAGTGTAATCCCCGCTTTATGCAGTCCAAAATGTTGCTCCCTCTTCTGACTTTCTTCGCTTTTTCCCTTGTATAACTATACCCACCACACGCGCGAATAGGTACCGATGAATGAGACGAAAAAGACCCCGCGGTGAAATCCCCTCTCACCACCGCGACACCTGATATAGTAAACTCGGAAATTTTCCTCGGGGAACGACTCCCCCCTGAGCTTTCCTTCCGTGGAGCGCCGCGGTTACGTTGCGATGTACGTAAATGACGGTAATCCATCCCGGGCACCTACGATTATTACGAAATCGTCGCGGAGCGACTGTATCGCAACGAGAAAGAGAGAAGAAGAAGAAGAAGATGCATTTATTATGGCACTAGGGCGGGCCCTCTAAGTGCCTGTGTAGCAAGATGCAATGACATAACATAAATAAGTGAAAAAACACAGGAGCAAAATTAAAGTAACGTAACCTAAAAATTACAAGAGTGCAGTAATGTAAATAAGGATAATGGAAAGGCGGCGGCGATAGAAGCGACCGGAAAAGAAATATAAACAAACGAAAAATAACGAAAGGAAAATAAAAAGTAAAAATAATACGCATAAATGAAGCAACGAAAAAGAAATTAATCTGACTTAAAAGTAACGGGAGGTAACGGAAAAGATATCAATCTAACTAAAGAGAGAGAGAGAGAGAGAGAAAGAAAAAGAGAGTGTGACCGAACCGGAATAAATACGTATACCTGTTGCCGCCTTATCTAATTTCTCGTAAAAAGCGCCCCGCGTTTGCGCGACCTTTGCGCTCCGTGACGCGAGGAGCGACCCTTCGCGGCGACCGTAAAAATCGAGTCCTCGGTTTCTCCGTTGCTCGCGCGTTCGTTCGCTCTCGTGCCACCTTCGCGCGCCGTGGTATCGTCGCGAATTAAAACCCGCGACTTTCACTCGGGTATACCGCGCGTGTGCGCGGAGCCCCGAGACACTTCCTGGACACGCGGCCGAGCGAGACGCGAGAATTTCTCCGACGGTTCTCGCTCGCGGAGGTATGCAGGATACAGGATAAGTATACGCGCACAGAGAAAAAGAAGTAGCTGGATCTACCGAAAATTACTTGCGGGGTCGCGAGTAATCATCAATTTATATCAATGAAAGTATTTGATGCATCAATTTGATATCTCTTCCTTACAATTATGCGGAATAGTACGCGATTGCAAGGAAGGAATACCTAATTAATATGAACGAAAACTGCATTGATGTGAATAAATATTTACTCGCGACTGTGTGAGTAATTTATAGTAGATCCAACTAATTCTTTTTCTCTAGATACCTACGCGGGCAAAGTGACGGCGCAAGTCATGGTTGATATTTCTCGGTTGAAGAAATATAATATTTTGTGTACACTAACAATTATTTCTCTCAATTTACACGCACGGACAATCAAGTCTACCTCGGATATTCGACATCTGTAGCCAGAAGTAACCGTGACAATATTGAATCCCTCGAAACTCGAATCGTTACCATCTCCTCATACCCATACCTCGCACGTATCGTAGATCAAACGCGACGCGATACTCTTTCGCGCGCTCCTCGCTCTATAAAAAAAAAAGGTTCCGCGCCCTGTCGCGGTTCGAGTGACCGCTCGACCCCCCTACGCGCGCAACTGTACGTACACGTACGTCCGTTCCGAACTCGGAACGACTCCGCGCGCACCTATTCGCGAAAGGGTCGTGTGGTAGGATAGCGTCGACGTCGCCGGTACGAGTTGGCTGGTATAGGCGAGAGAGAAGGGGCCTCGATGCTCGCGAAAGGAGACTCGAGTTTGAAACGCATAGGTCATTTCCTCGTGCATAACCCAATTAAGCGATTATTCAACGCTCCCCTCCCCCGACTCCTTCTCTCGCTCTTTCTCCCTCTCCCGTTCGGCTTCCCGTACCAACGCTTTCGCGGAGACGCGCGGACCGGGGCGGAGGCAGGAAGGTCCCGATTGGCGGGTGGCGCGCAACGAAAGAGGGGATCGGCAACGGAGGTGGCTCTAGTGGGGCTGCCGGTCGGTACGGCCAGTGCGTACTGGCAGGGGACAGGGTTATCCGCGGTCGTTGTATCCAAAAACTTTGGCAATAAACTTACACTCTCGCGCGAGCAAATGTAACCGGCCGGATAGTTTCACTATAGTTGCGTAACTAATAGACCGCCAGGCCGACCGATCGTTTTGTGCAACTAGACGAGTTGCGCCGGCGCGGAGCTCTCTGCGCGTACGATCCGGTGTGTGTCCCGATGCACGGAGAAAATTGGACGGTAACGATTGCTGGTGACGGCTTCGACAATATCGAGTTAAATAATCTGTAGAATAGTACCTAGTCATCGCTATATTCGAACGATGATCAATACTACGCTGCACATTATTCGGCACTTTATCGTCGAAGCTGTCACCAATTTACTATTCCGTCTTGGTAATCGTCACGATTTCGTCAATGTCTCCGCGTATAGGAGCACCAGTCCGCAGCTCCGCGTGCGACGTACGAAAATTCGACGTTTACCCGCTGGCGATATTGAGGCGCTTCGCGGAACTGCTGCACGGTTCGACAAAAGTCGGACGCGCTCGAGGAGGGGCTACGAGTTCGACTGTACGCGCCTACTATGTATACGTGCTTCTATTATAACACGTGTCCGGATCGTCCTCACGCGTACTTAGAACTCGGTTACGTAACCTGTCGAGAGCTGACTTTGCTCGCGAAGAATAGAAAAAGGATCACACGAATTATTACCGACGAATACCCGAGTTTCGCAAAAGATATCGAGCGTGCCGCAAAACTAGACGATTAGATATTCCACGCGGAACGACTGATACGCGCGCGCGAGGGAGATACAGAGTTACGCGCGAAGGTTCGAAAAGTTCATGATACAAAGTCACGTTACGAAAATCCGACGCGCGCGCGTGTGTTGGTCGCGCGGGACGATTCCACGGCGAGTACACGACGTCGGGAGCGAGAGTGAGAGTGACGGAGAGTTCGGGCGCGTGAGCGTATTATCTATATATATATATATATATATATATATCGAATCTATATAGATATACCACCGCGTCGCTGTCCTATATAGGCGTATAGATTAGAAATCGAACGCTCGGCCGTGTCGGATGATCGCATCGTCGCGTCGAAGCGAGCGCGAGAGCGAAGCCCGTGCGCTTTGGTAATAGTTAATAAATATAACTTCAAATACGGCGAAATAAATATCTCGTTAAGATAAGAAAGTGTGTGTTAATTATTCAAAGGTTTATTTCCTTCAAACAGTTGTCTCGAAGGATCTAATTGTTCCAAATAAATATCGTAATAGTTAATGAATATTGACTTCGTTGAATAAAAAATGTCTATTTCGCCATATTAATATTTATTAGCTACGAATAAACTGTTTTCTCAGTGCAGCGATTTTTGCAGCGTCGCTCGGCTTTTCTTCGCTCCCCTATTCTCCGTCTGTTCACTTTCATCCGTTACTCCTTCGCGACGGCTCTGCGCGTACGGCAGTACAAAGCGTCGTACGATTATAGAGAGTGTAAATTTAACAAGGGCCACGTTTATTTATTTCCGTTATTTTTTATTTTATGAAAAGATCTTTAAAATGAAAGTTATTCGGTGTCGAGAGGAACGTATAATGCATATGAGTGGTTTTTGATAATACGCATTATTTACGAAATATGACAGTCACTTTCATTTCTTTAAATGTAACTCGATTTTTTCATAATTATAAAAGTTCTAGGGCTTATCGAAATCGATCGTTTGTGAGATATTGCCGCTCAAAGTACAAGAGAGTAAGAGTAAGAAAGAGTAAAAAAAAAGCCCGGGGAACTTACTCTCATACTTTGAGCTGCGATATCTCACAAATGGTGCAACGAATTGGTCTTTCATCCTGTATCTTCTTTGTTCATCTCGACGAGCTCTACAACTTTAGTAAGAACGAAAATGTCGAGTTCCATTGAACAAAATTAAGGTAACCTTCATATCGCTTAGATAACGCGTGTTATCAAGTACCACTTAACATGTATCATATGTCCCCCTCGACACCAAAATTTGGTAATAATAAACTTTCGTTCGAAAGTTTTTTTCGTAAAATGATAAATAACGGAAATAAACGTGTGTAGCCCTTGGTAGATCAACACCCTGTATAGTTCGCCGTGCAGTTACGTATACGCCTATATGTACACGTAGATGCATACGCGTTTGCGCCTCTACACTCGGCCGCGTAACTACGTGCTCCGAGGAACGAGCGATTCACCTCGTGTGGCCTAAATAAACAACCGAGAATACATCGACCCGCGCGAGCTGGCTGGCTCTCTTAGAACTTGCACCTATAACACCGTTTACGAAAGCTAGGCTAGGGCTAGACCCCGGTCGAGGCCCCGCGGACTGCACGCGATCCTCGCGCCGCGCCGCGGTCGAGAAGTTTCGCGAAAGATTCTTGCGCGCGCGCGCGACCGGTACGTGTAGGGTGAAACGGGGTGAGTTGGCGCGGGAAGTTGGCCCCTCGTTTACACGGAAAGTAATGGAAACAAGGGGCCAACTTCCTACGCCAACTCACCCCGTTTAACTCAATAGACCGAGAAAACAAAATTTATTACATAGAACGAACTAAACGTTTATTACTGAATACATGTTTTATCAACGCGAGTAATACTTATTTATTCCAACAAAATCACTTTTCTCGATAGACCATATCAACTTGAGCCAATGAAATATTCTATTGGGACAAATAAATATTTCTCGAGCCAATGAAATATTTAGTTATCAATGTACAAATAAACTTTTAATAGATTCTACGAAATTGTCTTCTCACTGTGCTCGTATAGATACGTATCCGCGTACACTGAGAAAGATAATCGGGTTAAAATCACAAAACCTATTCAGTTTGACGTACCTATTTGGTTATTCTAACCAAAATGCCGGTCAGTCGAATGAAGTATGTAGTTATTCTAACCAAAAATTGGCCACTTCAGTCAAACAAACGGAGCGACCATATTCCACTAAACGCTATCTCTAGAATTTTGGTTTGATGTTTGGTGTAGCCTTCCACGACTTCGCCTCCGAAGAATAATCGGATCGATAGCGCGACCCGCTTATTTTTCAAAGACAAAGTCGTGGGAGAGAACTCCTATAGGAGTGCAGCCGTGGGGGCCGTATGCGCGTTTCCACCGAACTGCGCGCGGTTACGTAATGAAGCAGCAGGCCGCTCGTCGCCTCGACGATCGCGCGCGCGGTAGCGTTTCGCTATCTCCGCGTTTTTTCACCTCGATTCGAGGTATCGCCGAGTTTTTGCCGTTCCACTTCGCGTTATCGGAAGAACAAGCCAGTGTCGGTGTTATATATGCGCGCGCGGGATGAGATGGTCGACCGGTCATCGCGCACTCGCACGGTCTGTCCCGAACGCCCCCTCCCTTACCCCGATATGCATTCGGAATATTACGAAAGGTTTTATCGCTTGCGCGCGCGCGCGCGCGAAACGGCCGCGAAGCTGAACGAGAATTCCCAAGGTTTCCGCGCGAACTTGCGCGCCGTACTTTTTGGTTTCGAGAAACGAGGAAGGAACCTCGACGAGATCGCGGGTACTTCGTGCTCGGTTGACGAGATTGATTTCGAAAGTGAAACATACCTGATACGTATAACGAGAGGAGACAGTTTATTAATAGTTGATAAACGTAATTTTAAATAACAATTATTTCGTTAGGCTAAGAAAATAGGTACAATATATATCGTACATCCAGTTCAATACCGTCATAACTGCAAAATTTTAATTATTGATTTTATGGCGATTACTGCAGTGCCAACATATTGGATTTTGAAAAGAAATACAGCCACAAGTGATTAAGTTTTAAAATATGCCGTATTTGCATATATGACCCTGTGAAATCCGACCTAGCATTGTTTTATTTTCTTCTTACTCAAAATTGTATAATTTACACTTGCGGCGGTATTGAACGATATTGGATGTGTACGTTATGTCAATTATTAAAATTTATATTTCATTCAAATTGTTGTCTCGAAGGATCGAGTCATGTCAAATAAATATCGTAACAGTTGACGAATATTTCCTTGGTCCGATAGAATATTTATTTCGCCATATTCAAACAAACATTTATTAACTACAAATAAACTGTCTTCTCGGTGTACAGAGTAGGGTGAATCGACGAGTTCTTCGCCGTTTGATTTTCGAATGAATTTTCGTCGAGCAAAAATCTCACGACGAGTGAATAAATAAATACATACACGCGGAAGTATATACCTACTCCATATGGAGTATATCGCAAATTCGGGCCATATATCCTCGTTCTTCGTTTCAATTATAGGTACATACCTATACTTATACTTGCGCTTAATTTAATCGCAAGATCTCGTAAATCGAGACGACGTTTCGACATCGTATCGATGTCCCGTAGTACTTTTGTAACAGGTACATATTAACATCCGTTACCTACTCGAACGTTTCGTTCCACGTTTCAACGTGGCGACTTGCGCGCGGCGCGATTACGGTGAGCAAAACCGAACCCGTGACCAGGGTTAACAGAGATGGCGCGCGATACGGACTCGTAGTGACGAGGGCATTTTTTTGTCCCGCGCAGCCGAGATCCAAGGATTCCAAACGCCTCTTAACCTAGATCTCGCGGTTTGCCATCACGACCGGGGAGGAATGTCGGGCCGAACGCTGACGATTGAGCGCGCGCGCGCGCGCGCGCGGTCAAAGTGCCATCAGCGTTCGATGAGGCACGTGTGTCGATCGAGTAATATTTCCCCGAGCTCCCGATACCGCGCGGATGATGCGCCCGTCCGCGAGACGCGCCCGAGATAGGCGCGAGAAATTTTCGACGAAACTACCGGAAGGACACACGCGAGCGCCGACCTATTTCACGGACGCGCTCGTGTGCGATTTAACGTCCATTGGAGCGCTGTAAGTAGAGCATGCACGCAATCTGCCGACGTGTTGAAGCGGTGAGAGGGCACGAAGGGGGAGGGGGGGGGGGTGAAGAGGGAGAAAGAGCCCTTGCGCTCATCCCTCTCTTTCCCTCCGTACGATGGGCACCTACACGTACGTAGCGCGGTCACGGGGATTACGCCCCTCGGTCGATCGAGTGTGAGAAGGTGGGGGAGGGAAAGAGAGAGGTGGAGAGAGACAGAGAGAAAGAGAGGAAGCGAGTGCAAGGGAAAAAGGCGAGACATGCGAACCGAATAAACCGATCGTCAATTTACGCTGCGCGTTGAGACTAAACTTACTCGCCAGGAAAGAAACTCGAATCGCTATTATCTCGTTATTTATGAACTTTTGGCCTACATCGATATAAGACTTTATTGTAGACAAAAATGTAATCCTCGGAAAAGTATTATACAAACATCAGCCAAATGTGCACAGATAGTGAGATAATAGTGATTCGTTTCATTCCTGGCGAGTAAGTGTAATTTTACGTACATTGAGAAAAAAATGCGATCAATTTAACCAAAATCTCAGAGACGATGACAAGACTATTTGGTGAAATACGGATCCTCTAAATGTGGATCCATTTGTTCGGCTAGACTGACCACTTTTTGTGTAAGAATAACTAAATATTTGGTTTAACCGATCAGTATTTTGGTCAGAATAACTAAATGCATTCAACTAGCTGTCTTTCGTCATTTGAACCTAATTATTTCTTTCGGCATATCTACATACGTATCCACACACCGCGCGCGCGCGCGCTAGACGGTGCATAATACCGAGGCACAGGCGAACCTTACGCGCCGTCGACAAGGGGATAAGAGGAAAGGAGAGAGTGAGAGGAAACGGCCGTGGAGGGCAAGCGGCGGAGAGCAGGGTGGGGAGGGGGATTCTAGGAGGGTTTGGCGTAGTATCGGTCATTACCTCCGCGCCGTGTAACTGGGTCAGTCGTCACAGGCAGCGCCTCGGTGTTCGCATCGACTCTCCTATCCGCTGCGACCGCGTAGCGCTCGCGCTCGCGATTCTTCGAAGCGGCGCAGACGACGGGGAATTTATATTTACCGCCTCCCGCAGAACCGGAGGCGCGTTTCGACGTGGACCAAACTATTTGGACGCGGAACGTGGGTGTAACGCGCGAGGGGAAGGATGCTCCCGATGTTCGTACGCACTTATACGCGGCGACAATGCTGCAGTGTCGACATTCGCGCTGGTGATGGGGGCGTTGTGATCCAGGAGGGGGAAAAAAATTGAAATATTTCAAGCGCCAAGTATGCATACTTATTCCACGCGTACGAACGAACGTGGGAATCGATTATAAGACCGTTATCGAGAGAAGAAACGATAGGGTTATCGAATATGTCGTTGGGATATGATTCGAACGAAAAAGTATTGTATGATGTAGACGGAAAAACTGATACGTTAAATTTGATTGTGTTTATAATAAAAAAAAAAAGATACACAAAGGTTTTCAGATGTCCCTACTGTGTGCTGGAAAACAATTTTCTCTCAGAAATTAGTAAATCGTAAAATGTACCGATATAATACATTTTACAGTGTTTATAATAAAAGAGGAATACGCGAGGGTTTTTTGATATTTCTACTGCGCTGGAAGACGAATTCTTCTCAGAAATTAGTAAATTATAATATAAATTATCTCACGATTTAATGTTTTCGCAAGAAAAGTTACTCTACTGCACTGTAAAAACATCCGAAAACCCTTATGTATACCTCTTTCGTTGTAAACATGATAAAATTTACCGTATCAGTCTTTCCGTGAACTCTCGACTCCGATCTTCGGAATGCGAGGCTAAATTATAGCCCAAGCGAGTGTCGCGAATGCAATTCTCGACTATCTCGGAAACGATCATCTACTCGTGGAACGATTGATAATTTTGAGTATAACAAATATTCCCGTCATCTACAAATACGTCCCTCTTACGTCTCGACGCCGACGGGGCGTTGCTGCAGTTGGTCGATTCCGGGAAATCTATCGCGGGTCGGGTGGTGGCAGCTCAAAGCCGATCGAATACGCGGTCTGAATGAGCAACGCTAGACGGTGTCCTCGACTCGTAGCTTATTTTTGGAACGCCCGACGCCGAGACGTATCCCGCCTATCATATGTAAGAGTAATACCTATACATATCTCGTTTCTGGCAATAATCAGGTGTCGCTACTCGACGAACGGCGATAAATTTTGCTATTCCACCCCGTCGTTCGCACTGAGGGAAGTAATTGCTGGTGCCAAAAATTGTTGTCTGCTTCAGTCGAAAACGTGATATAATTTCAGAATGAATCCATGGTTTTCTTCATGCAAGAAAATATTTGACAGGCTCGAGTAATTGTTTCTTTTTCCACAAAAAGAATTTCTTACTCTTGTGACGGTATTCTTGAATCAAGAATATCACATGAGGCTAAATTTACTCGCTAGGAAATAAACTCGAATCACTATTATCTTATGACCTTTTGGCAGATGTTTATTTAATACTTTTTTGAAGGTTACATTTTATCTATAACAAAGTCTTATATCGATATAAGCCAAAAGTTCATTGATAATAAGAGAATATTGATTCGAGTTTCTTTCCTGTGGCGAGTAAGTTTAACCTCACATGGTATAGGGGAGAGTTGCCTAAATTGAACCTTCTGGCTATGTTAAATAAATAAGCATTTCCACGTCATCTATCAGTAGAAATATTCAAACCTTTTAGTACCGGTCAGTATGTCTACAAAAAATACATGAAATTTTAATTTTTAACTCCCTTAAAATTTTTTCAATCAAACTCTCGACCGCCCTATTTGATGTATCTTTTCACGCTGCATCCGAAAATTGCAGATATATTGACGATATCTCAAAGGAAATATAAGATATTGATGATTTCATGTACCAAACAATTTTCACAATTATTTTTTTCACGGAAAATCATCGATATTTCGGTCTTCCTTTGAGATATCCTCGATATATCTATAATTTTCGTTATCAGCACGAAAAAATACATAAGATAGGATGGTCGAGAGTTCAATTTTTCGTGAAAATTGAAATCTCTGAAATCAATCTCTCGACCACCCTATCCGATGTATTTTTTCACGCTGATTCCGAAAATGGCAGATATATTGACGATATCTCAAAGGAAATATAAGATATCGGTGATTTTATGTACCAGAAAATCATTTTTTTCACGGAAAATCATCGATATTTCGGTCTTCCTTTGAGATATCCTTGATGTATCTATAATTTTCGTAATCAGCGCAAAAAAATACATAAGATAGGATGATCGAAAGTTCGATTCCAGAGATTTCGATTTTTGTCAAAATCTTAAGGCATTTACTCAACATTTTTTCAATTTTTCGCGAAAATTGAAATCTCTGAAATCGATCTCTCGACCACCCTATCCGATGTATTTTTTCACGCTGATTCCGAAAATCATGGTTATCAGGTCCATATCTCAAAGGAAATGTGAGATATCAGCGATTTTATGTTCGGAAAAATTACTTTCTCATAAAAGAGTCATGGATATCTCGGTGTTCCTTTGAGATTTCCTCAGTATATTGATGATTTTCATAATCAACGCGAAAAAATACACCAGATAGGATGGTCGAGAGTTCAATTCCAGAGATTTCGATATTTGTCAAAATCTTAAACGCTGATTCCAAAAATCATGCACTTATTTAGGAAATTTTAAAGGATCGCCGAGATATCGATGATTTTCCATGAAAAAAAAATGTTCCCGTACATAAAATCGTTAATATTTGATATTTCCTTTGAGATATATGTAGTCAATATATAAGGCATATATGTTAATAAGAGTGCATGATTTTGGGAATCAGCGCTTAAGATTTTGACAAAAATCGAAATCTCTGGAATCAGTGGAAATGCTCATTTACTTAAAATAGCCAGGAGGTTCAATGTAGATACCGGTTCAATATAGGCAACTCTCCCCTATATTCTTCCATCTAGAATCTGTATTCTTAAAAATGCGTAACATCATAATATCCTTCATTCAAGAAACACCTTTTCGAAACTATCACTTATTTCTCTCAGTGCAGGCGCGAGGTCAACGCAATTTTTAAACCGAATCTTCATCACCGCACCCTCGATACACGCGGGTACACCCGCGCCGGGCGCGAGGCAACGAGTCGATCGAACGGACGGATTAGCGCGCGTTGCGAGGATAACGAGATCCGATGTACGTACGCCGCCACCGCCTCCTACCTACGTACCTATATAATTAATTACGCGTTGCGAGCGTGACGAGCCGCGGCGGGGATTCCATATTCACAATGGAGGTCCAATTTGTAACCCCTTCCTCGCCCCGAGCGCGGGGTACCTAATACGTACGCGCGTACACGCCGCGCATACGTCGGTACACGCCACACACGTACAACCCGCGAGGCAACGTCGAGCGGGGACATTCCGGGGCAAAGGTTGAGGAACGCTGGCGTGCAAGCTCGCTCGCCCCACCCCCCCTCTTCCGCTCCGTCTCCACAACACCCCCACCCCCCCGTTGGTCGGCATTGCTCTTCGCGTTTTCGAACCCGACCTACCCCAATCCCCCTCCGTGCTCTTCCGCTGACGTCCACCTCCCTCCACCGAGCCGTGGATATACGTTATACGCTCTCTCGCTAACTTTTGCGTCGCACCGCGGCGTTTCTCGGTTCCCGTGTTACGTGGTACCTACACTCTTCGTAACGAGTCTCTTCGCGCGAGGAGTTTCCAAACGTTGCTCCTTCCCACGGAACTGCGCTCTTTTCGCGATTCTTCGATCCGTCGCGAATAGAAGAGCGGTACACGCGGGCGGCGCGGAACGTATGGCGAATAACGATCGAACGACGCGAGGTGGGGATCTCCCACTGTGCCGCAGAGTCGACTACTATACCGCGCGGTTAGAAGCGAGACTCGACCGCGTGCGAGAAACGCGATATTCGTAGTTCGCATAGTCGGTAGTTCTTGCGGGGGCAATTTTTGGCCGACGACGTTCGAGCGTCGCGGTTGACTGTTTGTTTGTTTTTTAAATTGGAGGACATTCAGTTTTAACGTAAATTGTTGTTTATTGCAGATTCGACAAATTTGAACGAAATTCTCAACCCTTTGTTTTTTCATTTTTCATTTTCCGCCTCATCTAATTATTGTAAGCTGGAAACGATATTTTGAAGTACAGCTAAATGCGTCGTGGTCTGATAAGACTATCTCCCTCGCACACTCGTTGCTTGGTATAAGTGCGACTCTCTGCCTTCCCGATGACGTCACAATCTTGCAGAGAGAAACGCATTCACAAACTCGGCGAATAATTACTTTTCCGAGCCGTTTCTTTTTCGTTTATTATCGAACGTGTATACGGATTGCAAATTAGATATTTCTATGTATGAATATTTTCTTTGTGTTAAAACCGAATTCGTTCCTCTCCTCAGCGATGGCGCCGTGATATCCGCGGAAAATGCAGGAGTATCGACGTTTCTCGAGGGGCGAGCTCGACTGACGAGACGAGCCAGTTTCGGGGCGGGCGACGAAATCCGTTCGATTCTATTTTGAAGGTACGCGCGATATCGAGGCGGTGCGATTCGCTCGTACGGCGGCCGCGGCTAATGAGTCGCTATTTTCGAGCGGCTAAACCGCGTCCGCGGCGCTCATTGCGCGCACGCGAAGAGGAGAAAGATCGTGGCGCGCGCGATGCACGTTGACCCATATTCGGGTCGTTGCTATTTCAGATCTTCTATCCTCTCCGCAGAGGAGGAAGGTCGCCGGTCGGCGTATAGAAAAGGTTAGGTTGTCCCGGTCTCGCCCGGCAACGGTGCGAGCGTACACGGTCGAAAGCAAACCGTTGGTACCTATATATACTGCCGGAGAAAAATACGGTCATATATGGTGTAGCTATGAGAATACAAATATATTATGAAGTCGAGTAGACGTTAGAAGATTCGCCGCGATCGATGTTTCACTCGAATTGCATTAAACGAGTTTTTACGCTGAATTTATCTACACCGAGAAGACAGTTTGTCAGTAGTTAATAAATGTAATTGATTGGGCCAAGAAAATATATGATTATTATTGAAATATTTATTTCATTCAAATGGTTGCCTCAAAGGATCTAATTGTGCCAAATAAATATCGTAACAGTTAACGAATATTTCCTTGGTCTGATAAAATGTGGAACGATAAAGTGTCAGTATATTAATAACGAATAAATATAAGTTTAAATACGGCGAAAAAAATATTTCACTGTGCGAAGAAAATATACGATTATTATTGAAATTTTTATTTCATTCAAATGGTTGCTTCAAAGGATCAAATAATTGGCCCAAATAAATATCGTAATAGTTAAGAATATTTTCTTGATTCAATAAAGTGTTTATTTCGCCATATTTAAACAAGCATTTATCAACTACAAATAAACTGTTTTCTCGGTGTACGGATATGTATACGGCAGGGTAGATAGAGGCTAAAAGCGCTGCGGAGTAAAAAGTATACAGGTACCATTTTTGGTTAGTCTTAAAGAATAATGAACTATTTGATAATTACGTTACGTAAAAAAAGCCTTCGTACCTATGCGATAAACGAAACGATCTGTTTATTAAAATCTATCGAATGGCACTTTTCACCTCCAGCACTATTAACCCCACTCTGCCCTACGCTTCTCCACGAGAAGAAAGATCCTCTCACGAAGTAAGAAAAAGAGACCTTTCGATATACCCGATAGATACGCACGTGTTCATGCTGATAAACCGCGAGATTACTCGAAACCCAAAGTCGTACTCGAGGCACCGGTACGCAAAGTCAAGTGCGAATCGCGTACCTACGAGTATACATACATCCGCAAGAGAGTCTTAACCCTCCGTTAGTCTGCCGGGGTCTGGCAGAGCCCAACTAAATGCAATTTTCACATTACATTGTTTCACCAGACTAGGTAACGCAGGGTTAAAAAAAAAGTCGAAGCTGCACTTTCTCCCGAAATTCGAAACCGCTCTACGTATGCACACATAGGTACGTACAAGTATGTAGGTACGTAGGTACCGACAGGTACAGGAAGATACCCCACACGGCGTGGTCGGACGATTCGCGAAGAGCGATTCAGGGGACACCCCACCTGTGATGCACCTCGTTGCATCGCGCTCTCCCACCACGGAGGTCTCGGGTGCCCCTCTACTCGCGAATTGCCCCCCACCACGACACGCGGTCTCCGAGCGAAACGGCGGGTTAGGGGTGGTCGGTGCGCAGGCGGTACGCGCACGCGCGAAAATAGTAAACACTCCCCGACTGCGCACCGTGGCCCGTCTTGCGGAAGGTCCGGGCCGCGGCCGGTCGGACGCCACTACCGAGTAGGAAGAGACGGAGAGAACACGCGGGACCGCGCGCGCGGAGGAGTCGCGAGGGTGAGAGCAGGGGGACGGCTCGATACGAGTGGCTCGGGTTCAATGCACAGCGCCGCTTTCCACCCCCTCTCCCGCGACGACGCGCTGCTTCCTCATCGGCACCCGCCGGGGGTGCACTCGTTTTCATCGCCGAGGAGGTGGACTCAGCGACATGCGTTGCGCCTTGCGTGCACTCGTATGCGTGTCTATCGAATGCATCGAATGTATTTTTACGGGAGAAAGCAATCGAGACTCGCGCGCACGCGGCTGGTCAGGGTCTCGACCGTACGTAAGTATGTATGGGGAGGTATACAGGGTGTCCCAGGACTGATGGTAAAAAATGAAATAGTGGAGAGATTCTGGAGATAAAAATATGATAATAATTATTCCCCGTGAACACGTATGTCCTAAAGTGCACCCCTTCCAAGCTACAGCCCTTTAAAGTTATCAAAGGAACTTGCATTATCTTGAATTCTGGTTGACAGGAAGTTAAGGTTAAAGCAAAATGATTAAGTTTGGGTTCTTAAAACAAAATTAAACCAAAATATTTGACTTCCTGTCAACCAGAATTCAAGATAACGCAAGTTCCTTTGGTAACTTTGAAGGGCTGCAGCTTGGAAGGGGTTCACTTTAGGACATATGTTCATGGGGAAAAATTATCATATTTTTATCTCCAGAATCCACTATTTCATTTTTTACCATCAGTCCTGGGACACCCTGTATATGCTTATAGATCGTGAGTTTCGAGGAGACGCGCGTTATTTCCGTATTCGCGAGGCGTCGCGGCGTCTGGGAGAAGTTGCGATTATGAATGCGGTACCGTTCGATGTGCTCGTCGTATCATCGCGGGGTCTATAGTATACAGAGAAAGAGAGAGAATCAGTTGGATCTACTAAAAATTACTTGCGAGATCGCGAGTAATTATTTATTTAGATCGAGATTTCATGTTTTTTCATTTTAATTAGATATCTCTTCCTTGCGATCTTACAGTGCTTCGCGTGATCGTAAGGAAAAGATATCTGATTGACGCGCAGAAAACAATTTCATTGATATAAATAAATGATTACTTGCGACCCTGTGAGTAATTTTCAGTAGATCATACAAATTTTTTTCATCTGTGTACGAATAGAAACACGAGCCGCGACGTAGGATCTCGCAATCGATCGGACTCTGCATTATCGGACGGTATTTAGACAAAAGCAATCGCGCGCATCGAAATAATACAAAATATATAATCGGTACCTACGATATCGGAAAAACGCCGAAATCCGCAGCGGTGGTCCTCAGCTCCGTTTCGACTGTTCTCGGAGCGTCTCGACGGCGACTTTGACCGTCGAACGACACCACCGCGAAATTGAATGGACGCGAGAAAAAAACGCCGCGGCGGTATGCCGATCGAAGCGCGATTAAAAGTCGCCTCGCCATATAAACAAACTGCTGTGATAGCAGCGCGGCGATGCGGGGCGCGCTGGCTCGGGCGCGCGGAGGTCATTGACCGAGGGTGGCCGTAGAGCGCCGAGGGGTGGCGCAGGGAGGGCGGAGAGAGAAGCTGGGAGGAAAGAAGGAGAGAGATGCGCCGACGAATATAAGGGTGCAGAGAGAGAGAGAGACGGGAAGAGGGTTGTGCAGCGTGCAGTTGCATCGACCGACGCGACAGCTCAGCTGAGCGACTCTCTCTCCCCCGTTTCCCTCTTCCCCGCTTGCACCGAGTCTCGCCCTACGGCCAATCCCGGCCCACCGTTCGCTCTCGACGGTTCCTCTCCTCCGCCGCCTCACGCGGCCTGGACCTCGCGCAACCCTCGAACGAACGCGCGTCACGAGGACGCCGCGCGCTGTGAACGTGACCCTCAAAACTGAGACGTGCATGTGACGCGTACACACGAGCGGGTGTGCGCCGTGCGATCGCGCGTGGTGCGCGTTACGCACGGTAGAGAGGAGAGTCACGAGGGGCGAGAGACAGAGGGAGAAAGAGAATGGGGAGGAGGGGGTTGGATTCTTCGTGGAACGCGCGTATAGGGCGGTGACGCGATGCACGCGCGTTTCAAACGGGATCTAGTCAAAGATGTTTATATGGAAGAGTGCGCAGGGGTAAGAGTGACGTTTGTTAACGCGGAGGGAGAATGCGGAAAGGGAGGTCCCGGAGTGCCTCGCGTCCATACGGATGCTGTATGTGTATCGTGTGAGTCTTAACATACGTCTTTATGTGGAATAATTGCATGATTGAGGGGGCAAGTAGATAAGTACGTTTTTGGTCCGCCATTCATTTTTGTTTCGTCGAGCTATAAGGGTCTATGCACAATGGAAGAACTGGGAAACAGGAATAAGGAGCGCGTTACGAATAGGCTAAAACATACGTCACAATCGCGCGCGTATTGAAATTATTGGGAATGTGCCCCGCATCGATCCGCTCTACGATGAATTGTATAAATACGAGAAGAAATAATCGAGTGTGACAAAATTATTCGCGAACGCGAGATTTATTTATAGCGGGCGTACTCGCGGATATCCTATTATACGCCTCGACGGTATCGACCGTACCTATTATTACCTACGTATATGGAATAGCACCGAGCTCTTAGTCGAAATGCAGTTTCCCGAGACATCTATAAATGTCCCGAGGGAGCCTATAAATAGCGCGAGTTGCGCCCCGTATAATCGATACGCCATATACCCCGTCCCACGCGGTATTTCGATGCGGGAGAATTTTTCGCGAGAATCGCACGAAACGAAGTTTCCATAAAAAAGAAATACCGCGTATATATATAAGATAAAGTGAGAGAGATGCCCCAGTCTCCGTTCAACTTTGAAGGCGATTATCTCGAAAGGCAGTGGAGTTATACGAAAAATGTAAAGAAGCTTTTTCGTAGTCAAAATATAGGTAAGTATTTTTTATTTAAACTTTTTTTCGATATCTGCAACCGATTTCAAGATAATCGATTTTTAACTTGCTCTTCAATCGAGGCGTCTATCCCACTTTTACCCTATAAGTGTATACCTATATCGACTAATATTACAATACAAACGCTAATATACGATCCACACTCTCGCCCCTTATTCCGGGAAGACTCTTGCGCGGCCTCTCGACCGCCTCCCCAAGGAATTTCTGTTATCGCTCGGAACGACGGCCTTCCGTTAGCATCGTCTTCCATTCGCAACGATCGGCTTTCTGCCCCGATAAAAGAATCGTTTACCGGATAAATAAAAAATAACACCAACAAGACGCGACGAGAGGATCGCCCCATCGGTGAAACAACAGCTCCGTGGACACGTTTGAGGGGATCTTTCCTCGGGAGCGAACAATTAAGAACAGCGGCGGTGGAGACGAACGAATCGAAAGATCCGTCGGAGGGGAACGATGTATATTCCCCGCGGGGTTATACCGTCTATTCGCTAAGGCCAGCCGCCACCCGCGCCGTCTTCCCAGACGCTCGTCTCCACCCCAGTCGCCCGGCTCCTATACACCACCATCGCGTCTCGCACTCCACACTCTTTACGACGCGGAACAGCGGGCCGCGACGCTTCGCGCGTGCACGGCCGTCGTGGACATGTATTATATGTATATCTATCGTGAATCCCCGTGTGGAAGTTGCTCGGTTTGCACGCTTGCGCAAACCGGTTTGTATCGGGAAGCCTTTGCATGTGGACGAAAAGACGGTAGTTCGTGCAGTCCAAAAAGCGCGGCTTGTGCAGTCGTCGCACAGCCAAAGATTTGGTTAGTACAGACTCGGTTTGCACGATAAAGCTTGTAAAGACAAATGATAACTACTGAGGTTTGCGCGAACTTAGTTGTACCGTGTGGACAAGCTTGCGGTTCCGCCTCTTTTGCGCAAACTATACCGTGCAAGTAAGTTGCTACCGTGCGGCCGCCTCTTTAGGCGCAGACTTTTGCCTCATTTGCCGTAGCGCCGCGAGATGGCGAGTCCACCTCTCCTTCGCAGGAGGAAAAGTACCCTTTCGCGTAAAGAGAAGGCCCCGCCGAACGCAGAGAGATTACTCTTTTATCACACAGATGTATCTGTTGCGTATTATATTATGCGTATAAAAATAAAAAATAAATAAATAAAAGGACTCTCGAAGGAATTAATCGGAATGGAGGAAGAGTACCATGGAGTTAAGGATGTATTGAATCGACACAAAAGAATCGATTTCAAAAAAATAGATTTTTTTTCAAATAAAAAAAAACAAAACATTATTGAATGGAAGAATGTTAATAACTACACACGTAGAGAGGTTAGAGAACACTAGGACAGGGCTAATCCCGCCAAAACCTTCAATGATGAAAGTAACGTTCTAATTCGAATTTCGAAAGACCTAGCGATTTCACTCCTTATCGGTCGTAATCTTTTTAATTAATCTGAACTTAACATCACATTTGAGTATTCAAATGCCGTACTCGTAATTTTATCATTAAAAGAATTTTTCCTTTTCTTTATGTATTTTTGTAATTAATTATTTTTAAAAAATTGTTTATGGCAACAATTTGGATCGATTTCGCCAGTACTGAATCGATCCAAACAAAGAATCGACTTTGAAGAATCGATCCAAAAATCGCAATTTTTCGAAAAAAAGATCGATCTTTTGAAGAATCGATTTAAATCGCACACCCCTACCATGGAGAGTCTGAGCAGTTAAAAAAAAAGGCGTTGCGGTATGACGAAGAATTAAGCTAGGAATCCACTACACTCGACTCGACTCGACTCGACTCGACACGACACGACTCGACGCGACTCGACACGACGCGTTTCTGATCGCATGATTTTCCATGTATTTAAATGGCGTAGAAATCCACTAGGCTCGACACGACTCGACACTTTTCTGGCTGGCCAGAAATTTGTCGCGTCGAGTCGAGTCGAGCCTAGTGGACACGGTTTGCGTGCACGTCGAGATATGGACCGATGAGCGAACAGTTGAATTGCGGCAGTCTTGCTTGGAAAGTCGAGAAGAGCAGTTCGAAGATTTTACATCAATTTCGCAGAGGAATGGAGGAGGATCTCATTAATAAAGTTAGAGCATATGAGATGCTGTAAAATATACATAGTTTGAAATATAGAGACCAAAATATACGCAACGAAGCTTGAGAAGAAATCTCAAAAGTCTTGAATAGACCAAGTAAACATAAATAGGTATATAGTAAATTTTTATCTGTATAAATATTACAGAGAAGCAATAATTGGAAAAATTATAGAGCCATACATAATGTATCCTTGTACGTTAAAATTTAAAAGGACGAAGTAGGTACTACCGTTGCGTCGAGTAGCGTCGAGTCGTGTCGCGTCGATTCCAGTGGAGTCACCACGCAAATTTTTGTCACCGTGTCGTGTCGAGTCGTGTCGTGTCGAGTCGAGTCGAGTCGAGTATAGTGGATTCCTAGCTTTAAAGAACTTACAAGAAAAATTAATACAAAACCGTAATTTTTTTATAGATCCAACCAATTGTTGTTCTCTCGGCGGTAACATCGTTCCTTCGGCAACAAAGTTATATCAAACGTTTAATAATCGAACGAACATTATTTCTCTCTCGAACTCAACCCCCGACTCTACCGATCGTGGCAATTCAGCATTTCCGCGGGCCGCGAGACGCGCAGCCCCGAAGGCGGAGACTGCCGGGGACAAATTAGATTGCACGTCGGATATAGCCGTTATTGCGCGGAGACGAGGGATGCTCGCGTGCGTCGCGGAGCCTGCGAAGTGGTTCGATCCTTCGACGACTGCGTGGCGATGCGTCGCGTGGTACGTGTGCGTGCGCGAGTGCGCGCATACGTATGTGTATCTATGTCGCGTAGCGGTGCTACACCGACGATTAATTTTAGAAAGTAAACGCGTCCCCACTTTAGCGCAGTGCCGCGCGTACCTACCTACCTACCTACCTACGGACCCGCGTGTATGACATAAAGTGCACCCGTCAACGCGTGCGAGAGAAAGCCGCACGTGCGTGCAACTACCGCGGTGGATGCTCTCCGTCGTACGTGCGGTAATTAACGTTTCCGCGTTCTCGGGAGAACGACCGATTGTACACTTTAATTAACCGTAGCCCGTAGGTGTAGCGAGGAGAGTCAAGACATATGTTTTTCGTACAGGTAGACGGAAAGATCGGTACCGGTAAATTTTACTGCAATTACGGTAAAAGAGGTGCATATGAGGGTTTTCGCATGTTCCTATTTCGTTGAAGAAGAATTTTTTCGGAGAAACTAGTAAATTGTAATGTATGTAAAAACCCATAACAGTAAATTTTACCGCATTTACAATAAAAGAGGTACCTATTCTGTTGAAGAAGAATTTTTTCTCAGAAACTAGTAAATATTGTAATGTACACAAACACTCATACCAGTAAATGTTACCGTATTTACAATAAAAGAGGTACTTATGAGGGTTTTCAGATGTTCCTACCGCGTATCGAAGAGGAATTTTTCCTAAGAAAGTAGTAAATTGTAATATAAATGATCACGATTTAATGTTTTCAAAAGAGAATTTACCGTAAGGTAGAGTGGGGCTAAAGGTGCTGGAGGTAAAAAGTCTTCCATTCGATAGATTCTTATAAACAGACCGTTTCGTTTATTCGCAATCAGGATTCTCCAGCAGCTGTCGTATGTGGAGACTATTTCTACGTAACGCAATTATCAAACAGTTAATTATTTTTACAGACTAGCCGAATTGTATTTTTTATCTCGCGGCACTTTCAGCCCCACTCTATCCTACCGTACTGCAAAAACATGCGAAAACCCTTATATGTAAAACCTCTTTTGCTATAAATACGGTAAAATGTACTGGTATCAGTCTTTCCGTGTACGACGATAAACGTACCCTCCCAACTTTGTTCGTAGTACCCGTACGTATACTGTAAAAAATCGTGCTGTGCGGATCTACAAGTATAGACCACTTTTGGTGTTAGATAACAATGACACAAAGCTGAACGACACCAGATGTGTTACATATATATAGGTTCACACCGGTGTGAAACGGTGTTAAAAATTAACACCGCTATTTTACCGTGCACCTACATAAAATCGCGTTCACGAGCATTATGTCGGCGTCTGACCAGTATCAATATTACTACTCGGACTTGCACCATTTGTTCGTAGGCGCTTCCCTCATTTTCATTCGCGAGCCAAACGCCTCACCGTTGCCGTTGCGATGGTAACGATCCGACGTCGCGCGCAAACCACACAGGTTTTTCCCCCGAAATCCGAGATCCGAGCGGAACTCAATTATTACTGCGTATCCGCACGCACCCCCGCGTCGGCGCGGTTCGCATTTTCTCACGCAGCTTCCGCTCGCCGCGGTAGTCGGTTCCGCGTCATTTTTCCATGCGAACGCGACGGATTCGGCCCGACGCGACGCGATAAAGCGGGATTCGATTCGCGGAGCGCCGGCGAGGTGGCTGCGAACGAGCGAGCGAGCGACACGTCGTGTTTTGTATAGTTTGGAATACGTGTAGCGGAGTGCGCCGGGGTCAACGAACCGTCTACACTGTGCACACAACCACCGTACCGCCACCACCATACACCGCTACCAGATGAAGCTGGATCTCCCCTCCTCCCCCCCTTTCTTTCTCTCCCTTCCTCCCGTATGCTCCCACCCTTCCTACCGCTCTCCCACTCTCTCTCTCTCTCTCTCTCTCTCTCTCTCTCTCTCTCTCTCTCTCTCTCTCTCTCTCTCTCTCTCTCCTCTCTCTCTCTCTCCTCTCTCTCTCTCTCTCTCTCTCTCTCTCTCTCTCTCTCTCTCTCTCTCTCTCTCTCTCTCTCTCTCTCTCTCTCTCTCTCTCTCTCTCTCTCTCTCTCTCTCTCTCTCTCTCTCTCCCTCCCTCTCTCTCTCTCTCTCTCTCTCTCTCTCTCTCTCTCTCTCTCTCTCTCTCTCTCTCTCTCTCTCATCCTCTCTCACTCTCTCTCTCTCTCTCTCTCCTCTCTCTCTCTCTCTCTCTCTCTCTCTCTCTCTCTCTCTCTCTCTCTCTCTCTCTCTCTCTCTCTCTCTCTCTCTCTCTCTCTCTCTCTCTCATCTCTCTCTCTCTCTCTCTCTCTCTCCTCTCTCTCTCTCTCTCTCTCTCTCTCTCCTCTCTCTCTCTCTCTCTCTCTCCTCTCTCTCTCTCTCTCTCTCCTCTCTCTCTCTCTCTCTCTCTCTCTCTCTCTCTCTCTCTCTCTCTCTCTCTCTCTCTCTCTCTCTCTCTCTCTCTCTCTCTCTCTCTCTCTCACCCCCTCGCTAGACGTTCCACGAACCTATCGCGCGTACCTAGGACCGCGTCGGATAAGAACGGACGGCGAGAGGTAATTCGAAACGAGAGTGCGCGACGAGAGGAGCACGCGTCGCGCACTGGATCGTTGCTCTCTCGTCCAAATTTCTTTTCGAGGGCACGTCCCGATCTCCAGTGAGATCGCCTCTCCTTTAGTTGGAGACGAATCTGGCGAAAGAATCACAATTGAACCGGAAATCGTGGTCGATTTTGGCACCAACCGTAATTCCATACACTCGAAAAAATTTGGGCACAACTAGAAAATTATAGTAATCGCAGTGATAATTTTCTTCGCCATAGCAAGAATTCTTGCTACGCTAGCAATATTTTTCTAGTTGTGTCTGAGGCAGCCAGAAATATAGCTGGATTAGCTAAATACTTTTTTCAGTGTATACTTACTGTACAAAAGTGGTGTTAATGTTTAACATCGTTTCACCGGTGTGAACCTATTTATACCACCTTTGCTGTCGTTTGATCTTATGCCATTGTTATTTAACACTTAAAGTAGTCTGCACAAATCCACATCGCAGAATTTCTGACTGCGTAGTTATTCCAAGTATTGAGACTATGGTTATAGATACGTACATTAACAAGGGATCAGGATTATTGCAACCAGGTCAGCCTGCGGCATAGTTGATTTACTGATGTCCTCAATTCTTTTTTATATAGTTGAGTCTAGCACGCAATAATATTACTCATTTACTTTTGTGGCTAATTAAACCAAGGTTCATGGCTATCTCAAGCTACAATCATGCAGCAAAAGTTGTTTCGACTGTATTCACGGTCTGTTTAATCGTAAATATCGTCGGTCTTATCACGTAAGGGCGTATCTCAATTTTGGTGATTTCTCAGGAGAGCGATTAAAAATATTTTACGATTTTTCAGTGTCAATAGTTCCTGCAATTATTTTTATACCTTGGTGATTTTTGTATGTCTAAAATTATGCGCTTGAATGCCTTTTAAATCACACGTATGGGCCTATCCTAAGTTAGGCCTGTACGTGAGATTTAAATCTTGATTATTTTGAGATGCGACGAAAAAAATATACGGGGAATAGCAAAAGTATAAAATGTTAAGGTACGCCGGGTCGTGAGATAAAAATATAAGGCTTAAGAGAGAGAGAGAGAGCAATCTATTGGCGGTCTTAACTCGATTTTCAAATTTTCTGAGATACGCCCTTACGTGATAAGACCGACGATATGGTACCGACAACCAGGAAAATTCAATCTTGCGATTACGGTTGATCTCGCTACCCATTTTTCTCCAATTCTTCCCACTCGATTCGCTGCACGAACGAATCGATACCATATCGCTGCGACGAAACGATACGCTGGATACTCCTTATCTATGCAGTACGAGTAACGAGATCCCATCGACGAAATTCCAACCGAAAGAACCGCGTCTGCCGCGCGCGCGCGCGGCTCTATTTTTCTTCCCACTGTACGCCGCGTGCGCGCGCGCGTGGAGCTGAAACCGTCCCCCGCTGCGGATCCCGCGGGCGGAACGCCGCCCCGCGCCCCGCGCCCCTCGCATTTTCACGGTCAGGAGTAGGAGATCGATAGGAGGGGAAGAAAGGAAGCCGCCGAGTCTTGGAGCACATCCAGAGGGCATTGAACCCGCTTTTGGCAGCTCGCTGCTGCACGTCTCGATGCGATAATTATTATCGTCGACGAGTCCGCGCGCTCGCCCACCTATACAGCGGCTGTCGTATTCTCTCGAAGAAAAGAAGAAGATCGGCGCGGCGCGTTCGAGTCCAACGATCTTTGTCCGCGCGAATTCAATCGCGCACGCCGCAGCGGGCGATACGTCCGATGTAACGCGGGCGCGCGCGCGTCTATATTTATATTACGTATACGTACGTCCATTCGCGCGTACACGAATCAGCGCGACCCTGAATCTATCCGCCGTCAGGGACGTGAGGAGCGACCGACTGAGAGGGAAAAGGAAAAAGAAACTTTGCCAAATTACGTCACCGCGCTAAAACGGGCCCGACGCGTAGGTGACGCGGTATACGTGTACGCGTGGATGTACACACGCGTCCGGGTACGTCTCGTCGCGTCGTCTTGCGGGCGCGGAGGGGCGGCAGCCGTCGGTTTCACGAGCGGTTCACGAATCTCCCGTACCGCGTGCGCAGAGGCTGAGAGAAAAAAAGCGGTATATATTCGATTAGATCTGTAGTCCATTCGAGCTAATTATTATTAGTCCAAGTAACTGGATCTGCATTCCCCGCCTGCGTAAAAAAAAATAAAGTACGGCTAAAGTACGGTGGAAGTCTGGGAAAAATTGAACTAAAAAAGTATGGCTACGGATCGTATCCCAGACTTTCAGCCGGTAAACGACGCGTTTCTTCGATTGAATCTAAAGGTACAGGTTGGCCGAATAAAAGTATGTAAGTCGATATGAAAAAATTATCTGGCTGAAAATTTGAGATATGATCCGTAGCCTTGGGTACTTTTTTGGTTCAACTTTTCCCAGACTTACGCCATATAGTACTTCAGCCATACACTTTTACACGCGGGCCATTCGTAACTGCCGATTTAGTCAGCTCTGATATACTACATTTTTCTCTCGCTATATCGGACTCTCTTTTCGGCACGTTCGCGCCCTCCGTGCAGAGCCGCTCCCCCTCCCTCCTCTCCCCCTGCCCCGCAACGTCCTCCCCACCGCGAAGCCGTCCACGAGACACGCGTGCGATGCGAGCAACAACGGTGTATTTCGGTGCAGCGCGCCACGCACCGTGCCCGTGGAGGTCAATGCCCGTCCTTACTCCGGCCCAAGGAAGAAGCGAGAAAGACGGGGCGAAGAAGGACGGAGAAAGACGGGGAGACACGAGAGCGCGCGCATGCGAGGGAACGACCGGCGGGGAAGGGGGTCGAGGAAAACTCCCCTCGCCTCTCGGGAGTACCGAATTTCTTACGCGGTGTGTATATATCTGTATATTATCGACGGGGAAGCTTTCTTACGAATGCGAGTGTAGAAAAAGATTATGGGGGGAGAGAGAGGGAGATATGTACGCAGAGGATAGCCCCGAATCGAGATATCGTATCGTGTCGATCGAGGGCCAACTCGAGTATGGTCGCTTCGCAACGCGTTCTCCCGTATCGGTTACTTTTCGTGGGACGCGGCGGCTTATTTGGATTAATGGAGACGCGTGAACTTTTAGGAGCCTCGTCGAGACTTCTCAGAGCGTTTCGAGCATAGCGTGAGATGAGTCGCGGTACGGACAAATTTAAAATCGAGTGGGGTATTATCACGTATACAATGAGAGAAATGATTGCTAGTGTTAAAAAAATGTTTGTTGAATCAAGAATACCACGTAAGGCTAAACTACTTACTCGCCAGGAAAGAAACTCGAATCACTATTATCTCGTTATCAGTGAATTTTTGGCCTATATCGATATGAGACTTTATTGTAGATTGAAGCGATCTTCAAAAAAGTATTATACAAATATGAGCTAAAAACTCACAGGTAATAAACTGCGAGTTCCTTATAAATTTTATAACGGAGCATGTAAATTTTCACAACGAAAAATGTTGCTTCATCAAAATAAACGTGTTTTTGAATAGTCCCGAAAACACATTTATTCCATTCGAACGAATATCGATATGATCCTAATAGTATTCCATTTAACCAATAATATTTATACATATACATTCAACAAAAATTAATTCTGATCGAATAAATGTGCTCTCAGGACTATTCAAAAATATGTTTAATTAGCTCGAATACATTTCTGTACCTTTATGTTAAGTCCGTAGTCTTAACATAGGACTTAACATAGTCTGGCTCTGAGAGGTACAGACTTGTTTCTCAGTGTAACAGATGCGAATGCTAAAGAGGGCGCTCGCGAGAGACGAGCCGCTGCCATCCCTCGCGACCGTGTCGAGAAACGACGCAGCGCACAGTAACGGCGAATATTGGCACCGCGTTAAGAGCGAGTAAGTAATCGAGCGCCACAGACTCCGGGGGCAGATCGTGCGTCACGGCTGCAGAGGACTACACCAGGAAGCGCTACTGCGAACGCGTCCCCACCATCTCCGCGAGTAGCGCAACCGCGATCGTCTCGCCGCTAGGCTGCACTTTCTCCGGTGACCCACCGTCACGTTCTGCGGGCCCGCGCGAACGCGATCCCCCCCTCTCTCTCTCTTCTCCCCGTGTCCTTATACCTTTCGCGCCGTTCCTCGCGATACCATACTTCGCAGGTACACAGTTCCGGGGATATGAGATGAGAACCATAGCGCCTAACGGCTGCACACCCGTACGTATAGATGGCGGTTTACGTGTACCTATAGACCACGTGGTACGCGTAGGCTGTGTGCCGGGCAAAAGCGAAATCGCGCGCTGTCGACTTCCGCGTCACGATCGCCGTAATCCCAACGTAGGGGGGGGGGGGGCTGCGGTTGCCGCATCACGATTCCTTTTCGCCCGAGGATCGCGATTTCTCGCTCCGATCAATCGACGCGAAGCGATTGACCGATCGCGGGATCGAATTATTTTGTACCAGCGTGAAGAGTGTGCGCGACACGTGATGCGGTGCTTTATTCTCGTTCCGAGAGAGCGCGATGGGAAGAGCGGTGAAAACCGCGTGGAACGCTCCTCGCTTTTTGTACGAATATCCGCATATGTCGTACGTAAGAGACGCGTTACACTGGGAAAGAAATGTGCTTGATCGAAGTAAACGTGTTTTCGAATAGTTCTAAGAGCACGTTTATGAATAATTGGGATGAATATCAATTGGACGAATGTAAATATGATCGATTTAATTGAACGATTGATTTAATTTAATTATTTGACTCGAATCGTTATTCATTCGAATCGAATAAATGCGCTCTCGGGACTATCCAAAAATACGTTTATTTCGATCGAGCTAATTTGTTTTTTCTCAGTGTATATTTCCCAACCGGAAAATCCCAATTTAGTTGAATATACCATTTTCTTCTCAGTGCGCCAATAAGATTGCTCAAGTACGATCAGGTCCATGATCACGCGCAACATACGCGCGTAACTACACCTATCCGCCGCGTGCATTACAAGAGCGAGGGGGGCAATGCCAAACTCCGTACCTAGCGTTCCGCTGGAACGGTGAAAGTTGCCCGAGGTCGATCCGTGGGATACCACCTACCTACGTACTATATACGCGTACGAGCGCGCGCGATCTTCCTTTCGCCTCGATATCCTATAGGTACGTACGTAATCCCCGGCAGATATCTATGGCGTTGGTATGTACCAGCGACCGGCGTAAAGCCGCGGAGGAAATAGGGACGCGAGCCGCGGTTATCCGCGTATTAAATTCGTATCCAGCTACCCTTGTATACGAATCCCGATATAGATATACTTACGCCATGTGAGTCTAAATTTATTCGCCGGGAAAGAAATTGCGATCACTATTGTTTCATCATTTACGAACTAGTGGGTCCGCGCGGAAATTCCGCAGACAACGGAAGACGGGGAACGTTGATGCAAAAGATACGGAATGATTGTAGAGATTACGCGTTATCTTTGGCAAAAGTCAATTTTTACCTTCGATTTTTAAAGAATTAATACCTCGTTTATCGTCTTTGATTTAGTACGAAGGGAGAAAAAGGGTTTGTCACGAAGAATCACCTTCTAGAAATAATATACAAGATTATCAACTTTTAGCTCGCATCGATATAATAAGACTTTGTTGTATAATACAATAGATAAAAATGTAATCTCGAAAAAAGCATTACACAAACATGAGCCAGACGCTCACGGATAATGAGATAACGGCGTTTCAAGTTTCTCTTCCTGGCGACCAAGTTCAGACCTCGCGCGTGAGCTGTAAGTATATCGCGATCGCGCGCGCTCACACTTTTCAAAGCGCATCGTTCGCTCCCCGAGCTTTTTCTCAACCCCCGTTCGCCCGCTCTCTGCGCGCTTATAATAACTCCCACGCGCGATGCACGGCCGCGCGCTACGCGTACGCACGCGCGCGGAGATGTGGTCGCGAAGCGTGCCTCCCGCATCAGTCGTTGACCCTGCGGCCTTATGCCCATACGCCGCTCGGTTTACGCCGTTTAATCGCCGTGTATAACAGACCTCGCGCGCGGCGCTCGCGGATAGCGAGCGACGAGCGGAGTACGCGCCACCGTCGGAGACTTTTGCAATTTGCTCGCGATGCGATCGACTATATTACCCGCGCGCGTTCGTACTTACGTACGTACGATAAACGCGCGAGTGTAGGCGTGTAACGACGGCTACGCACGCGCCGTCGCGGCAATATCGACGCGATCCGCGCGAGAAGATCGCCCTTGCTTCGTCACTCGCGTGAAAATCGATCGATCCCGGCAGCGCAACGATCGTCGACAGGATTTCGATCCTGCGAAGAGGCGAGGACGTATCACTAGGGGATCGGGGAAAAGTTTATTTGAGTGTGAAATTAGTAAAAAGTTTATTAGTCACGAATAGGAATGTTTTTTCTATTCGGATGAAATAAAATAATGTTTGTGTGCATCGCGGAACGTTTATCAGAGACGTGGAAAACTGCAGTACCTACGGCCGCCGGATAATTGTCGCCGATAGATTCTACACCGGATGTGTGATGACGTTTCGCTACCGCGAGGCAAACGCGATCGCGAACCAAACTGAGAAAAATAATTAGATTAAAATGACAAAACGCATTTGGATAAACGTGTTTATTTGTTCTAACCAAAACACTGGCCAGCTGGACCGAATACCAAGTTGCTCTAACCAAATGTTTACTTATTTCAACCAAACGCTTAGTCAGTCTAACCAAAAAATGATCAATTTAACCAGGCAGATGGAGAATCCATATTTCACCAAACGGTTTGATCATCATCTCCAGGATTTCGATCAGATTTGTGACAAGGATACATATTTTTCTCAGTGCACATCGACACACCACCGCGCTACTTTTTTCCGCGCAAAATTCCTCGCGTCCCGCGTCGTCACGACGCTCTCGCGATAAATACGAGAGATGTAATGAGTTTGAAAGAAACTCGCGAGCGTATCGCTCCCTCTCGCGAGAAAAAGGCGTTGGCGCGCGTCGTGATTTCATCCGTAGATATACAGATGCATACTTACATACGTTAAATTTATACTTAAAATACGTGCGCACCGAGTCGTTGCTCCCGCCGTGCGCACTTCTTCCCGAGAAATCTCGCCCCCGCGTCGATCGGCAAATCTCTCGGCAGCGATGAGGGCGAACGCGAGAAACGGCAACCCCGACGCACCCCCGCCGCGAGCGCATCGGCGCGCCGCGAGTCGAGATTCCACGCGCGAGTACGGCCGCACCGTCCTATCGTTATTATAGGTGACGCGTAATAAAGCCCAATGGGTATTTTTACGCGCGAGTCATCGCTCCCACGGTGTATTTTTGCCGGCGGAGATATGTAGTTGACGCGTGTGCGCTGCAGTGCCGTGCCGTTTAACGGGTGGCTCTCGTTCGCGTCCCGATCACGATCGTCTCAAGCCGCCCGGCGCTCGAGATGCGTCTTGCGCGAGCCGGATGCGATTGCGTCGAACCCCGAAGCGGTCGAGGAGTCGCGCGTCGATTGCGCGCGGTCGTTCGTGCAAGTATAGGTACAGCGATGCGGTTGATCATCGGGACGACCGCGCAAAAAGGTCCGCGCGGGGGAAGAAGGAGGGAGCGTCGTTCTCCGGGAGAAAGTTTGTTGCCGTGTGCCGCAATAGGTGAGGTACGTGCACAGGTATACGCGCGCCCTGGCCTAGCTCGCGGTCTCGCGCGCCCCGCGTTCCGCGGGATGAAATATACGGTGAGTAGGCGTGCACGATTACGATCGGGATTACGGTGTGTAACGGTGAGGGGCGATCTGTATCGCCGTACGTGTACATAAAAAAAAAGTATCAGTTGAATCAGTTGCGGGATCACAAGTAATAATATTTATTTATACACTGAGACAAAAATGTACTTGATCGAAATAAACGTGCCTTTGGATGGTCCCAAGAGCGTATTTATGCGATTTAAATGAATATCGATTTGATTCAAATAACATCTAATTAATTCAATAATCTAATATTCGCGTCCAACCGATATAGGTATTCATTTAAATCGAATAAATATGCTCTTGCGACTATCCAAAGGCACGTTTATTTCGATCAAGTAAGTTTTTTTCTCAGTATACCAATGCAATTTTTTAATACGTCAATTAGATATCTCTTCCTTACGATTACGTGGAATAGTATGTGATTGCGAGGAAGAAATATCAAATTAATATGGAGAAAGAAAGAATTGATAAATAAGTAATTAATAAATAATTGAATTAAATAAATAATTACTCGCGAGATCCTGCAATTACTTTTTAGTAGATCCTACTAATTCTTAATAGATCCAATTAATTCTTTTTCTCTGTGTACGCGAATCGTATCTACACTGAGAAAAATAATTAGTAATGCTAACTAAACTTTGGTTGATGTGGGAGCAATGAAGTATTTTTATCGGAACAACAAAACTTTTGATTACGACAAACAAATGTTGGTTATGGCAATGTAATATTTTTATTGCAACGACAAATGTTTGGTTGTGACATTACTGATTATTTTTTCTCAATGTTTATGTCGAAGTATACAGAAAACGCACATCATCTAATCATTTGGTCGACCATCTAACGTTACACCTCATACGTTTATATTACGACGAATAGAACCGACGATTATACGCGAATTAGAGAAGAAAAATTCCGTTAATAAGTTAATTTTTGCCGCTCGCAATATTTTCAAGTACATCTCCCATATTTATGTCGATTAATTAACATCGACGGAGGGATGATATGTACGCAGGTACCTATATGAACGCATAAAGGCGTGTACGGTGTCGATTAATTAATTAATCGAGAGTTACAAGTACGGAGAGGTGCAGAGCGTTCGTAACTATAATAGTTCGTTCCGCGTATAAGGCGGCAACACTCGGGCTAACGAGCTTGTGTTACACAAACTACGGCACCTCGGCGCGCACCTGTAACCCAGTTCGTTTGAATGGCTCGTAAAACATCTTCGACGCCACGCCACGTAATTACCTACGATTAATTGTTATACCCGCGCCTTCGACAGGATGCTTCTTCAGCGCGGTACCGTCGTTCTTCCGTTCGTTCGGAACGAAGAGAGCAAACGTGTGTGAGTAGACACTCAGAAAAAAAATCGGTCGAATCAATTCAGAGTTGATTTGAATTATTTCAAGCAATTAAATTATTTTCTCAATTTATCAAATTGTGCTCAATTCATTACCCATTCATTCACTGATAACAGTAATAATACGTCTTTAAACGTTATAGAGCTCTAGCGCACTTCCGTATACATACAATACACATTCATATTATTGATAGTGTGCATGGGAGATACGCTAGAGCCCTATATAAGTAGATATTTATAGTTGCTACAACTTGACATATTCAGTTCGCCATGTGTGATTATTTTTGTGCAGTTGGACTGCTTAAGTATTTCTTCGGTATAACTATATATCGATTACTCTTGCTGTGAATAAACGAGTATCGAATTAAACGCAATTTCCTCGACCCAAGTGAATATACGTATCATTGTTTCGACTAATTTAAACCAACTAAATCTGTCAACCAAAATTTTTTCTCAGTACATACATATACACTTATCGGTAGACCATCCGCCGATTCGCCCTTTTGTCGACCGAACAAAACTGAAACGACAAAATCGTTCGGAAGCAGCGCCGGTGTAGGTAGGTCTAGAAAAAAAAAGGTGAAAGTCAACCGGCAAAGGAGGCGACGTCACGTCCGCCCCCCCCCCCCCCCCCCGGCCGCCGTGGGAGTACAGAACCAACTATGCAGCGCCGCGCGCCGGTGGAACCGGCCCAGTCACTCCGCTTCTCGACTCTCGACGCTGGATTAGCGGTGCTCGCGCCGTATAGCGGTGCTAGACGCCGCGCACCGCCGACTTACTCACGGTACCGCTAACCGACGATCGCCGCACGGTTCCCCGTGTCCCGCACGCGAGACGGGCACCGCCAACGGTGCGCGTCGTTCCGCGCGCGCGCGGGAGCGAGTGAATTTTCCCTTTCTCCCTCGATACTCTCTCGAGAACCGGAGCCGCCGCCGCGCGACGTAGGCGGAGAAAGGACGAATATGCGCGTATATGTGGATATAAACTCTCTTTATTGAAACGGAGAGTACTGAAATACGCGAGCGACAGCTCGAACAAATCGAATCTGTCGATACGATTCCGCGCGACTGCTCTGTAGCGAAAATACTTACGTCGGATTTGATATTGCTTTATTTGCGAATGATTCGTACGCGTGCGTATTTGCGGCCGGTAAAAATATTTTAGAGTACGAAGGAAGAAAAATAATCTGGCTTCGGCCGAGCGTCCATGATACAGATGTACTGAATATGTAGACTGAGAAAAATAATGGTTAGAGTCAAAAAAAATGAAGAACGCATAATATGATCTTACAAATTTTTAAGAATTCAGATTCTTGGTCGAAGAATATATAGGTATTTTTAATTTAAAAATACCTTCGTTGTGGAACGAGAATATATTTCTGCGCGAAAAAAAAAACAATTACCCGAGCCTGTCAAATATTTTCTTGCCCGAGAAAAACCATCATGGAAAAAACCGGCAGTTTTTACTGCTGCATTCAGTAGCGCTCGAGACTCGAGCTCGTTTTCACGAATTTATACAGCAGACATTTCTATTTACTAGCTATTGTGAACTGTACATAGAACAGTCTCTTCTGTAAAAATTTGTTTATTTAGTCGTGAATATGTAGAATTAATTCTTGAAGACGAGCTCAAGTCCTCAGCACTACTGAATGAACCAGTAAAAATTACTGTTTTTTTTCCGTGACGGCTTGATCCTGGAATTATATCGTGTTTTTGATTAAAGAAAACATTTTCTCGGCGTCAGCAATTGTTTCTCTCAGTGTGTACGCGAGTTGAAAAGGCGGAACACGTGGAAAGAACTGCGATACGGGTGACATAAGAGACACCGCGGATATGGATGGAGACGAACGGAAGACTAAATAAATAAATAAATGGATTGATAAAGACGGATCGTAGAGAGAAGAGAGAGGAGAGAGATAGAGAGCCGGAATGATGATGACACGCGACGAACCGAGAGTCACGAATAGGTAATCGCTCGCATGCGTTATGCATGTCCCTCGCTACTGCAACATTCATGTCAGTCAACGTCGGCAGACAGATCGGTCACCGCGCGAGTCGACGCTCGTATTTAGGGTGTATAAGTATAAGTAGGTATATGCAAAACGGACATGTATACCGATCGAGATTCTTAAAGACGAATGGGTATCGGTGAGTCGTATCGAAAAATGGTAACATTTTTCTGCAGAGCCGAGTGACGCGCGTCGAAGATGAATCTGCACTGAGAGAAAAATTTCGTAGAAACAGCTAAATATTTATTCGTATATTATCAACTAAATATTTTATCGGCTCAGATAATATTTATTTGTCCCGACGAAATATTTTTCTTGATAAACTATATAAACTCGAGACGATGAAACATTTTTTTGGGACAAATAAATATTATCAGAGCAGATAAAATATTTAGTTAGCAATATACAAATAAATTTTTAGTGGGGTTTACTAAATTTTTTTCTCAATTTATACACAGAGAAAAAGAATTAGTCCGATCTACTAAAAATTACTCACGGTATCGTAAATAAATATTTATTTACATCAATTAGATATTTTTTCATATTAATCAAATATTTCTTCCTTGCAATCCATATACTATTCCACGTGATTGTAAGGAAGAGATATCTAATTGATGTATTAAAAAATTGGATTGGTATAAATAAATAATTACTTGCGACCTTACAAGCGATTTTCAGTAGATCCAACTAGGTAATTCTTTTCCTCCGTGTGAATTTTACACTTCGCGACTAGGTACTGCGCTGTGAAAATAATCCGGTACCGAATGGAACTGCGTGATTCAATGGAAGAAAAAAGTCGCACGCGTGACGCATGCTGCGGGAGCCCGCGCTTCTCTTTTGTACGAGAATAATTTTTAAGTAGAGTCTGTTCGGATCCAGTCAATTTTCTTTAACCCAAACAAATATGACTCGACTCGAGTAAACCGTCGACATGACTAGTGCCAATGAAACCATTTCCTTGGATTCGCCATTTATTTTCCTCAGTCTCGGTCAATCGTATACGCGTGTTTCACGCGGCGAGCTTCCGATGACACCGAAATATGTAACAGCGTGCGTCATCGTCCGCGTAGTTCGCAACTATACTCCCCTCTCTCTGTCTCTCTTTCTCTTTCGCGCGCGATGACATTTTCGCAGTCGCTCCGCACGCGCTATTATAGAAAATTCGCCAGTTATCCCATTTCTATATCGCGAATCGTCGCCGATACGAGCAGTCACGACGCGCCTACAACACGCCGGGCCACCGCGTGCGGTGTGCACGCGTTGGGCAGGCGCGGGGTACACCGCAACGTGCCAGTGGATATGGCGTGTAGCACAGCGGCGATCCCCCGAAGCTACGAAGGCGAAGGCAGCGGCGGGTGGGTGGGTGTAGACGCAGGGGTCGAGGGGCCTCGGGGTGGGTTGGGGGCAGAGCGCGGCGTGCTCGGTGTCATTGCCTCGACGCTCGGGGCGGCCAGTGACTCCATCACTGACCTAGTGCCGAGCGCGGCCGAAGGCGCCCGACCGCGGCCGAGCGCGCGGCCGTCGACCCGAGAGCACCGAGCCGGCCTCCACCGTGCGCACCGACACCAACGCGCGCGCTCGCTCGCTCGCGTCACCGTCGTGTGTCGATGCTGCGGGCGAGAGCGGAGCGCGCGGAACTACGGATTTTGTAATGGCACTGAGAAACGGGAACCCCTCACGCGCGCGCGAAAAGGGACGTCGCGCACACGGCTCCACGATGCCTAACCTCCCTTATTTATCCTTCTCTTTAGTTTTGGTTATTTGTATTTATGTTTATTTATGTTTATTTTGCTCTTGTTCATTTGATTTACGTTCACTTTGTTTACTTTACTATATAGTGTTACTTTTCTGGTTACTGTCTCAAGTTTAAGTGAGCTAGCCTCAGTTATCATTAAGTTTCCATTCCTTGCTGCTGCTTGTAGCTCTACTGCATTGCAATAAAGGACTGTGAGTCCTTGGCAGGGAATAAACGGTTTCTCTCTCTATCTCTCTTTTGCACGTGAGACTTAGTCTCTCTGCATTTTTCCTCCTCTTTGTATTTCTTTGTATTATTGATTGAATTGCATGTATTGTGCGGGATGTTTTATTCTATACATATTTTTTCTCATCGTGTTATTCTTCATTTCTCCCTCTATTCGTTGCTGAGCACACTGAAAAAAGTATTTAGCTAATCCAGCTATATTTCTGACTGCCTCAGACACAACTAGAAAAATATTGCTAGCGTAGCAAAAATTCTTGCCATTGCGAAGAAAATTATCACTGCAATTATTATAATTTTCTAGTTGTGGCCAAATTTTTTTGAGTGCACTTAGGAGACCTAGTCTCAGAGCTAATAAATACTTATTCCTCTTCTTCTTCTTCTTCTACTCCCTCTCTCCCTCCCGACGACCCTCGGAGACATTCACCGAACGCGGATAACCGATTTCCATCGGTGCGAACGAGGACCACGATTTTCCAGAATCGCCGAAGTCGTCGTCGCACTAACGCTGAAGCGCTCGATTCTATCGCGCGCCTCAGCTCGTACGATGCAACTGTGCCGCGCTACGGCGTTTCCGGCCGTGGAGCAACGTATGGGTGCCGTGCTGGCGATATACGCGCGTCTCGATGAAAATAGTCGCGAGTTTTTAGGCGCGGTGCAGCAGCGTTTTATCAGAGGGAGCGAAATCTCTCGAATCACATCACGATCGCGCTGCGGTTCGATCGCGCCGAGTGTAGGTAAAATCCGCAGGGAGACAACGCGTCGGCGGTATTTTCAATCTCGCGATATCGCGGAAACGACTGCGCCTCGTGACCGCACTCGGTGGGTTTTCACTTTCTAGCGGTAGCCGGTGGAACGCGCCTCGCGAGTACGACGTCGATATCTACTCGATATCATTGTAACGCGTTCGTAGACCTCGTCGAGAAGTCATTATTTACTGGAAGATACGCTATACATATACATATATGAGTTTCACCCGATGCGTTCCCACACCCGGGAAAAAAAGTCTCGTTGATTACGAACCTGATAGACAAATTTAATTGAGACGAATAGCGACTTATTCGCATCCGACAAAAGTCTAATTGAATTAGATAAATATTCTACTACACTGAAAAAAAAGTAGTTATGACAATTTTACTTTGGAAGGTCTAGTTGAATACGAACCTAATAGAACAATTTATTTCAGATGAATAGGAATGTATTTATAATACATTGAGAAAAGTCTGTTTCAATTAAATTGATGTTCTTCTAAGTTCCTACTCGATTAAAAGGATAAGCACAACATCAATCTAATTCGAACAGACTTTTATATTCGATGTGAATAAATCCCTATTTACACCGAGTCAATTTTTCCATCAGGTTCGCATTCGACTAGACCTATTCTCTCAGTGTGCATTTTGTCATTTGAACCAAGTTATTTTTTTCAGTTACAAACGAATCGAAAATTGGCCGTAAAACGTATCAGAAAAATACGTCCGCTCTGGAGAGTCCTTCCTTTCAATGGACGAAGGAGAGAAAGATTATTCGCAAAGCGAAAACGAGAGGTCGAAAGAGCAAGCGAAGAAGTGAAACTCGTTCAGCCGCGGTGTACCTACACCCATACTCGCGAGAAGCGAGTGCGAGTTCCGATGGGTGAACCTGCACTCGAGCCAGAACCAGAACCAGCGCCGCTATCCGCTTCTTTTCCTTTCTATTACGAAAGTAACGAGGACTCGCCTCTTTCCCGTTATACCTCGTTAACTGGAATACTACATAGTCACGCCGGGGTCGCGTTTGTTCTCGATTTTGCGCGGGTACGGGTCTCTCTATATACCTACGTGTAGGTATATATTATATACATATATGTGAAATCGCGCGCGCGCGCGCATCCGGTTGACCAGAGATTTCAAAGTAAAGGTAGGTATTAGGTGTGTGTACGAGCGGAAAGCTGACGCTCGCTTCCGCTATTGGTTTTCGCGTTTACGGCGGAATTATTACGGCGAGACGCAAAGCGCAATCGTCGTATCGAGAGACTCTTATTTTCACGCGGTATTCGGGAAATTTCTTTCGAGAGGTCGACTGTAATCGCGACGGCTAAGCAGCCGACGAGTTCGCGCGAATTGAGTTTTCTTTCCGCAATCTAACGCGACGCTCATTGGACCGCGAGACTCGCGTCGAGTAGCTTTCTATTCGCTTCGGATGGTTCCAAATAATATGTACGTAGAGGAAACTAATTAATTGGATCTACTGATAATAAATTACTTGTGGGGTCGGGAGTAATTATTTTTTTACATCAATTAATTTTTTTAAAAATATTAATCAGATATTTCTTCCTTGCAATCATCTACTGTTCCACGTGATTGGAATGAAGAGATGTCAAATTGACGTATTGAGAAGATGTAATTGATATAAATTGACAATTACTTGCGACCCCACAAGTACACTGAGAAAAAAAAGATTAAAATTTATTCTGTTATAAGGATGATCTGAGTACGAAAGGTAAAACATATCAAAAATTATCCTCTTCCAGGGTATAAAATTTAACCTTCCTTAGAATAATTTTCGATCCACTTTACCTTTCGTACTCAGATTATCCTTCTAACGGAATAATTTTTAATCTTTTTTTTCTCAGTGTAATTTTCAGTAGATCCAACTATAATTCTTTTTCTCTGTGTAACGAATAATTATTCTACCAAAAATTCTCGAAAACTTTTCGCTATAATCGCGATGATTATATATCCTTAAAATTTGTTCACGATAAATTCTAATCAACATCCACTCCGCGAGTATCAGCACCTACACTGAGGAAAAAATTCAGTAGATTTGACTAGATCGGCGATCACGAGCGAATGGTACAGTGAGACAAAAATATACTTGACCGAAATAAATGTGCCTTTGGACAGTCCCAAGAGCGTATATATTCGATTTAAATAAATGTCGATTTGATTCAAATAACATCTAATTAATTCAATAATCTAATATTTGCGTCCAATCGATATTCATTTAAATCGAATAAATATGCTCTTGAGACTTATCCAAAGGCACGTTTATTTCGATCAAGTAAATTTTTTTCTCAGTGTATGCAGATCAAGTTACTCGAACTAGTAATTGACTTGAATGGACATACAGCTTGTTTCCTTCAAATAGCCGTTAATCGTTATAACCAAATTTATCAGTCAAAGCAAATAATTCTGTATTCCCCCAGCTCTAAATGCTGATTCAATTGAATATATAATTGAGCCGTTGAAAATCAGAACGGTGTAAGTCACAGTTCATGTAAGCTGAGATTATTTGACTGCAAAGTTAAGTACGATTTGAAAAATCTGTCTAGATGATACAAACAGATATTTTAAATCGTATACATATCTGTTTTGCATCATCTAGACAGATTTTTCAAATTGTGCTTAACTTTGCAGTCAAATAATCTCACCGTACATGAATTGTGACTTACACCATTCTGGTTTTCAACGGCTCAATTTTTTTTCACAGTGCAACACTACTCCGTGCCGTTCGAAGACGAATGTACATAGTGTGATCGGTAGAAGCGATCGATTTTGTCAAATGATTCAATCGATCGCGATTTAAACGCGACAGCTGACACATCGAACGAATATAATTCTAATTCTCATCCGCTCGCTCCATTTGAATTCGGAGCATACGCCCTTTGCGTCAATTTAAAGGTTCATTTCGAAATGATGGCCGATCTCTTCCTCGACATTTCAAACCGGGAAATGCGTACGGGAAAATTGATAATTCGGCATTCGTTACAGCGGTTGAATATTTATTAATTGACGTCGATATAACGCGCCGACGATCAGAGTACATTAGTACATATCGGATAACGCGGGTTGATTTTGAAAAAAGCATCGTCGATGAATCGACGCACCGACGCACGGTCGGTTCGAACGATATGAATGAACGTGGATCGATCCTCGACTGTTAAGGAATCGCGCGCATGTGCGACCTTGAACACCGAGGCGCGATCACCGTCGAATGTAATGAATTTCCTCGAGAAGCACGCCGTGCGTTTCGGAAGCGATCATTTTTTCCCATATCCTCCCCCGACGACAGTGGCGCCCGTTATCGCGTCGTTTCCCAATTTCCGACTCGCGTCTGCGCGGCGATTCTTCCGAGACTATACATTCCAAAGAAACACTGATACCAGTAGATTTTACTGTATTTACAATAAAAGAGGTACTTGTAAGGATTTTTGAATGTTCCTACTGTGCCGGAGACCAATTTTTCTTCAGAAATTGGTAAATTGTAAAAAAATTGAAAAATACGGGGTAAATAATTTTATGAACATTTTTCAAATTTGTAGTTAAACAAATTCACAAGAAAACTGAATTTTGCCGTATAAACTAGTACATTGTAATACAAACGATCAACAGTTTTTCCTCGGAATACGGTAAATTGTAAAAGATTGAAAAATACGTGGGTTGATAATTTTATAGACTTTTCAAATTTCCAATTAAAAAAATTCGCGAGAGAACCAAATTTGTCCTTACACCCTAGTAACTTGTAATGCAAATAATCACGATTTATTGGTTTGGAAAGAAAAATTACCATACACGGATGGTAAAATGGAGCGAAGGGAACGCGATGAGACGACGGAAAGAAAGTACAGAGTCACTCGCAGCGCCGATATGTGAATTCAGCGGGTACTCGATCATCCATCGAGAAGAGAACGAGACACTCTCGCGCGTACACAGAAAAAATACAATAAATTTAATTAAATCGGTGTTTACGGATGGGGGAATGCAGAGCAAGTTAATTGGACTAATAATTGTTTCGAATGTCCTACGGCCGATTTCTTTCAAATACCAAATTTATTAGTCCGAGCAAATAATTCTGCATTCCTCCACCCGTAAGCATCGACTTAATCGAATATACCATTCTTTTCCGAGAGCCAAAACATCCGAAAATCCTCGCGCGTACCTCTTCTATCATAAATACAGTAAAATCAACCAGCGTCCGTCTCACCGCGTCTTATTTCGACGCCCAGAAGAATCCAACGCGCGCCAAAGTTCGCGGGAGAAGAGATAATCGCGCCCGTCTAGTGGGCGTCGCGCATCGAGTAAAATAGACCTGTGCGTCGTCCCGAAACGCGGCGCGCGTATCTAATCTCGAGCTTAAGCGCTAACGCGCGCGGTATACATAGTTGCGCCTCGGCGCGACTTACATTTTTGGTTCTTCGGTGAACTGCCATCGATGTAATCCGCCGCGATTCCGCGCGCTTTCCTCCTCTGCGCACCTCCTTCTCCTTTTCCCGCTCCGGCTCGCGGGGCACAGGAAGCGCCGACGACGACGACGACGACGACGACGAAACGGCCGACGATCGCGAGATCGGCTCAGCGTGCCCGATCGCCGCCCACGAGCGATCGCATGGCGGAAGGGGAGGGGGGCCGGGGGATACGCGGAGCACACACAATCGAGATCGAGAAGAACCGGGCCCCGGACCACGGCGAGGGACGAACGAGAGAAGCGGAGATTCCCGCTCGATCCTCTCTCACGGATTACATCACATCCCGCGCATCGCATTAACGGCGATCGTCATAGTTTCACTTTTAAATTCCTCACTTCACTCTCTTCTTCGCGCGCGCGCGCGCTCCCGCCCGCCCGCTGACTAGGTCGTGCGCTCCGCCGGTAGACCGTTGCCCGTTACCGTTACCGTAACCGTAGTCGCCGTCGCTGCCACGGTAACATAGTTCCTCCTCCTCCTCCTTCTCTTCCTTCTCTTTTTTTCCCTCCACCTCCCTCTCCTCCTCCCCCTCCGCTTCCTTCCCCTGCTGCTGCCGCCGCCGCCGCTGCCGCTGTTGCTGCCGCTTCTCGACACGTGCGCGAGCGCCTTCGACGTGCGTCGCCGGCTACGGTGATCTCGCCTCTCGCGCCGCGACGCGCTCCTACGACGCTCCGCGCATTTCCTCCTTCGGGCCGGTCGCCGCGGAGGTCCGAGCCGACGTCCGGCGACACCCCCGTCACTGGTGCGTCGCGGCGGCGACTCCTTCCCTCGCGCGAAATCGTAACCCTCGCCCGCGTTGAATCTCCCGGCTCGATCGTCGGGCGCGGCGAATCGGCGCGCGCTCTCGCACTACCGCGCCGCTTTTCCGCCGCTGCTGCCGAGGCTGCGACACCGGATCTTCCTCGGCTTCGCGTTCCTTCCCCGTGCGGGGACTGGCATCACGCGCGCCTGCGCGCGCGCGCGCGCTCGGTCGAGGCGCCGGAAGCGGGAAACGCCGGAGCGCGCGGGAGGCCCCTAGAGCGATGCGGACGCGCGATCCAGGGTCCAGCGGGACTTCGGAAATACGGGGAGGACAGCGGTGACGGCTCGACGTTTCCGGAGTGGTTCTCGCGCGGAGGGCATGGCGACGGCGCGTCCCCGCCAAGGTCGTCCTTCTCGCGGCCCGCTCGGTTCCGTCGGTCGACGACACTCAACCGACCCTTCCTTCCGGTTCGGTTACTCGCCGAGGGCGGCGAGCGGCAACGGCGACTCCGCGGCGCGAAGCGTCCTCTCGCTCGGGCATCGTCCTCGTCGCATCGAAGCGCGGTGGTCCGGGAGCCTGGCGGCGTCCCGCCGAGAAGAATCCCTGTCCTTTCGCGCACGATCGACGATCGGAGATCGCGACGGATGCGATCCCCCGAACTCCGGGCTTCCTGGAACCGATTGCGCTAGCTGCGCGCTTTCGCTGTGTACGCGAGGGTTGACGGTTCACGCGGCACGCCCCCTCGTGGACCGCCGAAACTCCTAACCCTGACCGACGTATCCGAGACGCGGAAGGGGAGACGTAGGTACCTACGGCGGGCGAGCGGCTTGTTTTGCTTTACGCGGTTGTGGGATATGTATATGTGTATACAACTGAGAAAGATAATCAGGTTCAATTAACAAAATGCATCTAGTTTGACGCGTTTAGTTATTATTCCAACTAAAATACTGGTCAGTCGAAGCGAACATTTAGTTGTTTAAACCAAAGGTTTACTCGTTTCAACCGAACGCTTATAGTCAATACGTTCGAACGCAAAAAATGGTCAGTCTAACCAAACAAACGGAGAGGATCCGTATTTCACCAAACGGTTCAGTCATCGTCTTCCGAATTTTGATTCGATCGACCAATTTATTTTTCTCGGTGTGTGCACACACGGTAAGCAAATAGTATATGCGCGCGCGCGAATGTAGCCGCGAATGGGAATGGCGGAGTGACGGGGAAGGAGTGAGAGAAAAAATGATCAGACGCGAACGATACCGAGAAAAGCGACGCGAAAGCGAATCGAGAAGAAGAGACCGGCATGCGCCAGGTACACAAACGCGTAGAGTCGTCGTACCTGCTTACGTAACGCGGACACACGCCGCCGCACGCGGCGCGCGCTAAGATTAGATCGATCGTCGGGCGCGCGTTATCGATAAACTCTCGGATCTGGAGTATAAACCGGGCCTCGGCTTCCTCGAGCGTGCGGCCACTCGCGCGCCGCGCGGTGGCCACGTGTACCGGGAAAGTATGCGCGCGCGCGCGAGAAGCACAGGGAGAGGCGTTTCACGGTGACGCGCGGATGCGTCCGGGAGTTTACAGCGACGTCGCCGGTCACTTCTCGGCGCGACGGGGCGTTTCTACGCACGGAACGATCACCGCGCGGATCTCGCGCCTATCGCGTGCGCCGCGGATCGGGCATCGCCGAGATACCCACGACGATACGTTATCGCGCGCGCGAGCGATTGGAAAAGCGGAGCGAGGGGGGCGCGATGAGACGACGGAGAGAAAGTACCCGGTCACTCGCAGCGCCGATGTGTGGATTCAATTATGGGTGGACTCGATCGTCCATCGAGAAGAGAACGAGACACTCTCGATGCTAGAAGCGATGCGACGCGTGGCGCGCGACAGAACGAGTCCCGGTGTACACGTAAATTTGGTTATTCGAGCGCGCGGTATCTGCCGGAACGAGAGACGCGCGGGCGAGAACCTGGAGCGAGCGAGAGAGAACGAGAGAAAGCGTTTGTACGGGAAAAGAGAGGATCCGAAGGTCGATGGATAGGCGAGAAAGAGAGGGGTGGGGGGAGGCGAGAAAAGTAGTGGTGGCAGCGGTGTTGGAGGTGGTTATGCTCGAGGATGTCGGTCGTTGGTGGAGAGAGAGAAAAAACTATGCAGTTTTAATCCGCGCGGCGCTCCAGGTCTCTCGCCGTGTCGATCGAGAGGGACGTCAGTTTTCGTTGGACGGACGAGAACCCCGCGATATATCCGCACGGCGTGGCGCACAGCTCCCTCGCGTATTTTCCCTCCTCTCCTTCCGAGCCCCGCGTTAGAGGGAGGGGGGTCCTTCCGATTTCTCCCTTATCAAAGGATATTCCTTTTTCCCTCGGCCTCTTCCGAAAATCGCGGGGTGATTGGCACACTTTGCACTCGCGTTCCCCGAGCAAAGCACCGGGTATCCCTTCTCCCGCGCCTATTCGACGCTGCGCGTACGCTTTAACGGAGCACCGACCGGCACGTTTTTCTCTCACTCGCGCGCAACGTACTGCACGGACGTTGACGACGACGACGATGATCGCAGCACACTCATGTATATCTATACGTATATATGTACATCTCCTTATGTACACTCCGTACGATGCTAATGAAAGTATAAGATTTCTCACGAGCCGCACTCGCCTCTCCGCGCGGCCACACTCGACTCTCCAGCCGATAGATAGCAACGTTCACGGATGTGACAGCTCCGGCGCACCGCGTAAAGGCCGTATGCCGCGTACACACGCCGTATACGAAAGTAAGTTTTCCCTCGGTAGGAGAGGTATATCGTCGTCGTGTGGTGGAGAGCAAAGCGCGCACGAGGTACGAACGCGGAACGAGGAGCAGCCAGCACTCTAGCAGCCGGCAGCGAGCCGCTGGGGTCAATGACCTCTCCTTGCCGTCGAGCTCTCCTCCGCTCCGCTATACCCCCTCGCGCGCCCCGCGCCCCTCGCCCAAGCTCCGTCGTCCCCCGCTCTCTCGACCCGTTTCTGCCCGCGCGCCTCCCCTCCCTCGCCCCTACCGCCGTTGTCGCCGACGCGCGCGATCACTGGCGCGTACTCCCACCACGCCGCGGGCACCCCTTCGACGATACCCCCACCGCCGAGCGACGCCTCGCTTCGCGCACCCCTGCTCGAGCGACGACATCTGCACGTCGTTCCCCGCCATCCCTTTCCGGGATTCCTGCGGGGTTGCCGCGAGGCGAGGAGTGGGGGGATATACTACTCCACTCCGGGTTCACTGGTACAGTACCCTCTCTCGCAGCGGTGCAACGTTCTCTCTTCCTGATTCCGCTACCCACCACCGGCACCGCCGCCACCGCTACCACCACCACCACCAGCAGCAGCACTACTACCATCGCCACCGACATCAACACCACCCTTCCACCGGGCAGCGCTAAAGCGTCCACGCGTGACGTCCCTAGAGCGCGCGCGCCCTCTATAGTGATGTAGAAATTACGGGGGGACAGAGAGGGAGGGAGAGAGAGAAGCGATATTTGTTGAAAGAAATTGCATAGATTCGATATCCAAGCTGATATAGTCGCGAGACGAGGTCCTTCAAAGGATCTATCACACATGTTTGGTATATTGCGAAAAATTACTCCCTCGCTTTCAGCGATTACTTTGTACGCGCGATTATCGTCACCGCGGAACCCGGGGAAGTAATTATAGATGCGCGCGCGAGTGAAAGTGGCTCGAGTCGGAATCTCGCGAGTTACGGAGAAGCTTTCGCTCCGCGAACAGAGTCTGGTGTTGAGAAACGTGCAGAGAGAAAAAGAATTAGTTGGATCTACATTGTAAAAATTCTGCAGTGGGGACTCACACAGACCACTTTTGAATGATGGATAGCAATGGCATAAGACCGAATGGCACCAGATGTAGTATACACAGGTCCGCACCGGCGCGAAATGGTGTTAAAAATTAACACCATTTTTTTACTACGTACTGATAATTACTTACGGGGTCGCGTAAGTATTATTTATTTATATCGAAGACATTTTTTAATGCATCAATGAAATATTTATTCCTTACAATCATGTGAATATGATTGCAAGGAAGAAATATTCAAATAATATGAAAAAAGATCTAATTGGTGTAAATAAATAATTACTCGCGATCCCGGTAATTTTTTTTCTGTACACCCAACTAATTCTTTAAGATGCACAGCGGTAGATCGAAATCTAAACGATAGCGCGACGAGTCTGTTTTCTCAGCACATTTCATTTACCGAAGAGTCACGATCGCGAATGATCGAGAATCGCAGATATTCGATGCGCTTATTACGACTACGACGTCTTATCGCATGGTCGTCGACAAACGCACGCGCGCGCGCGCGCGCTCTCGACCATACACGTCGTATAAGCGGGCACGTAGTCCTTCGTAGGACATTGACTTTGAGATATCGTCCGCCCTGTCGACAGCGGTTACGCGACGCTATCTTATTTCAGCTTATCACAATTTTCCTCCGTACCTACGGTATCTCGGTTTTAAGAGTCACTCGCGTTGCTTACCATTACTTTTATGAAATCTCCCCGCTGCAGCGCGGACGTCCCAACCGCTCGTCGGACACCGGTTATCTCGCATTATCACCTGAAATTGATCATTTAGCTGTACATAATAACATCATATCATTCGAATCGTGATTATCTCGCCCCCTGCAAATCGTTCACCCACGTCATTCGGTATAGGTATTTATAATTTTGCTGAAAATCGAAAGGCGCGATCTTCGCGAATTCGATGTAAAAGTTCATACACCGAGAAAGCATTTTATTTGTAGTTAATAAATGTTCCTTTCGACGTGGCGAAATAAACATTTTATTGGTCCAAGCAAATATTCGTTAACTGTTACAATATTTATTTCGTATAATCAAATGATTTGAGGCAATCATCTGAATGAAATAAACATCTCAATAATTAATCGTAGCATTTACAAAGTTCATGGTAAACGGGACAAAATTTCGGGTAAATATTATAGCAACGCTTGCGACTGCTACGAATTTTACCATACTTTTTACTAAAATTACAGTTATCCTAACAATAAGTTGGCCTTGTCCCAAAATTTACAACAAACTTTGTAAAAACGCTACAATTTTTTTTCCGCGCAACGAAATATTCATTTTGCCCTATTTAAAATTACATTTACTAATTACTGTTTCTTCGGTAGGTATAGATCGCGGGAGATAAACACAACCGAGGTGCAACATAGATATAGACGTCCGTTCTTCGGACGTCCGTGTTATATCGCGCGTGCCATCCGAGGCCATGCCTACATGTGACACGCACGAGTATACGTTCGTCCGTGGCTGCATCGTTTTCGACCGCTCGGAGGCTCCTCCACGCGCGAAGAGAGAATAGTGCCCGAGCCACCCTTGCCGCGCGCGGGCCCCGATCGCGACGCTCTCAAACAGGGCCCATCCGAAGTCGCGCCACCGGAAGCGACGCTCCGTCGGATCATAATCTCATCGCATCTACGAAAGCGCGCTGCCCGGACGCGCGCCGTACGAAACGGCCGCGACGCCGTGTATCGGGGGCACGGTGTCATTATCACGCGACGCGCACGGGAGAGGCCTCAGGACCGCGAAATTACGGGCAAGGTCGCGCTCCTGCACCGCCGCGGTAGCACCATCGCGCTCTCCACGCCGAACCGCCGCGACACGTGTGCGCGCAACGTGTGTATAGCTACGCGGACGCGTCCCCGCTCCGCCCTCGCGCATTCCTCCCCCGATTCGACGTTTCCGCGTGCTATGCGTCGGCGGGGCGCGAAGGCGCTGCCGACGACGAGCGTCGAAATAAAACGACGCCCGCGGTGTATCGATCGATTTTGAGCGCCGAAGACGCAACAGAGGTCGCGGCTCTCAGCTACGCGCGAGTCTCCCACGGCGAAAATGTAAGGAGAATTTGAAATAAACCTGGTCGAGGTGAATTGGTTCGATGCGCGAGGTTCGTTCGGCGATAAACTCCGTCGATACGACGATCCTTCGGGACGATAGGGTTTCCGCGATAGTCCGAGCGACATCTCACGTCCGCATCAATTTATTCTCCCCGGCCAGCGTATCGCGCGCTTCGTCGATAGCCGATCGGGACCTTTCTCTATTTCTCTCTCCGCCGCGCCTCTACCGTTCGTCGTACGCGCGGGAAAGCGACTAACGGTTGGAGTCGCGCCGATCGTGGCTCTTCTCGCTCGTGACGTTACTAGGTACTCGGCGACGGGCTTTCGTCTCGTGGATGAAAGTTGAATCGCTCGACCGATCGGAGAGCGAACCACGGTGGAGTTTAACGTGGAAAAGTCTGCGACGCTTTCGACGCTCGTGTCTGTTCGCGCGGCACGACGTTCTCACGATGCTTCCGTACGATTGGATGGTAAAGGATTATCTCGGGTTGCTGAAATACCGATTCGACGATCGCGCGTTTCCATTGACGAAAAAATTTCGCGCTGATACGAACGATGTGTGCGCGGGATGCGAGATAATCGTGACTCTCGAACACCGTTTTTGTTAGATTGAAACTGTGCTACGCATTTGTACCACTGTTGAAAAAGTATCAGAGATTCTCATGGAAAACTTGTAAAATCCCCGTAGTATTCCTATGGGAATTTGACGTGCTTCTGACACAGCAATTCCAGATACCCTTTCATCAAAATCTGAGAGAGATGAATGGGAATGTATTGGATTCTATATTGTGTGTTTGTTGAAACAAATAAAATTTTGTAAGGTTCTATTAGTAATTACAAATAGAACGGCATGTGCAGGTCTTTGTTACCTTTACGGGATTCAACTTGTTTTTACGGATACGTATAAAATTCGGTAAATCTCTATTCATCATCTCAGATATACCTACAGAATTCAATGCATTCCTAGGTATTCGTCCTTCTCAAATTTTTCTAACGGATATCTGGAATTGCTGAGTCTGAAGCACATCAGATTCCCATAGAAATTGTCTGTGGGAATCTATGGGATCTTTTCAATAAGGACGAGCAATCGGCGCCGCAGTTCGGATATAGTCATCGAATAGATATCCAGACGGAAAAAAATAATTTTGCAGTCTTAGCAAAACTAGGTTTTGCTGGGAACTTTTTACTACCATAACGGAAATGTCATATGTAACGGCAAAATATATGTTCAATGATAGCAAATCTAACAACAATCACAGTGAAATTTTAGTCGGTAAAAATATTTGCCATCCCAGTAAATATTTTTACCATTATTGTGGACATATCTTTCGTTGTCGCAAATGATATTTTTCTCAAGATAGCAAGAAATTCCCAGCAAAACCTAGTTTTGCTAAAACTGCAAAATCATTTTTTCCCGTGCACCCTGTGATTACAACACGTTCGAAATTACGGCTGCCGAGCCGACCGTCGCATCCGCGCGACCAAATCAGTCGTCCAAAACTCGTGTTTTGAAGACAGTGCATCGACCTCTTCCCTCTCCAAATGCTCCCCTCGAATGACGCGCGTGTTGAGATACATCTGACGCGGGAGGATGCGTATATTGATTTTCACGACCTTCCACGTACGTCATCGAGAACAGCCGAGTCTTACGGATCGATCGAAGCTCCGCGGCGTCTTCAGCGAGACGAAATCGACCGCCACTCGAGTAGGGTAAATAGAAAGATTACCAAGATCGAAGGTCGCGCGTGATATCAGTTGTACGTCGTACGTGTTTCGATAACCGATTCGAGGATCGCGAGACAATGACTATACATTTATAGCACATCGCTTTTACAACGTATCCCATCGAGATGCAAAGGGGGAGCAGAGAGCGTGGCGCATCGTAAGCGCGCGTACACTCGGAGCCCGGACCCTGGACCGTTCAAGTTCACGTTCGTCGCAATCCAGAAGAAATACGGATCCCGGAGGGGAGTGGAGGGACGGGAGGGGAAACAATTTAACGCGGACAGCGTCGCGCGCTCTGCGAGTCCGCGGGCGTCGAAGTCGCGTCGCGATGCCGACGCAATGAAAAAAAATTGCGCGGGGGAGCTAGACGTACCTAACCGATCGCTAGCGCCCGAGAAGAGGAAAACGAACAGAGTCAAATGTCTCGTTAACCGAAGAGAGCATTGGACTCGAAGTACAGCCGTCGCGGCTATTATTGTACGAAGGAAAAAAAGGAGGAGGGAGGAGATATCGTTGACCCAGGGATTGAAATATCGCGCGATAAAATTGCTACGGGGAGACGGCAATTTTTAACGTTCGTAGAATACTTCATTTCCGGGTCAACGATATTTCTTGCAGACACTTTCCCAGGGTAACTTTCACTCGGAAGCGACGCTCACATTTTTACGACCCTCGTTACGGCTTTCCGCGATCGATCGGACGAGCGCGCACTCCTCCAAATTTTCGCCTTTGTCGTACTAAAATGTATGCGCGGTCGAGTCTCCCGCGATCTCGCGGCTCTAGGTACGCAGCACGCTCGAGTTCGCATTACGAGGTAACGACCACTTTGTGAACAGTCTTCGCGGGCAAATTACACGGCACAGCCAGCGGCGTTCGCGGCCGATTGCTACCGTGCCAACTCGTGCCGCGTCATCGTGGGAGATCGGACTGCAAGGGTGTTTAAATTAGAGATTGACGACGCACACAGATAAGAATAGGTGTCACGGTATAAGCCTTTATAAGCAGAGCACTTCAATATTATTTAGCATACAATAACATGCACATATTTTACGAGTGTCGTTGAGTTTTGCGAAAAAAAAAAAAGTTGCACACATTACCGCGCAACTTACACGGATACGCATCGATACGCTGAACCTTGCGCTCCGTCGAACGAGCACTCGTGTGCTAAAAACTCTACGAGGAAGAGTCCAACGACTATATAGACTAACGCAATTTCTCGTCGCAATTCATCTCAGCTTTCATTCCGACAAGGACTAACGAGATAAAGATACCGAAAGTAGTCAACGGCGGTAGCGTTCGAAACGCTCTTCTATTGCTATGTCCAGTTATTTTAAACTGACCTCTCGTCGCGATATTACCATGTACTCGCGATTAAACGGCCGACCACTCACGTGGACCCTTTGTCCGGTGGTGTATATTTATTCGACACAAAGACAGTGCTTTTCCTTCCGTATACACACATCTGTAACGCGAAGAGAGCCGAGCGATTCGAAAGGATTGAAAATTGCCAGCAGCCGCCAAACCTTTCGAACGCTCGCTCCTCCGCAATCTGAATGTCTCGCGTTAACAACAATTAAATGTACTCCGATCGACAACGGGCGATAATAATTCTGATATATACTCGGGCGTCCCCGTTAATCGATACATTATTCTACTTAACGAGCGAAACGGAATCTAGGTAGAAATAATGAAATATACACGAACATATCACGTTTTTATCTATATCGGTAATTATCGACGAGACTCCTGCGTCCCGTCGCGAGATCGCTCGGCACGTGACACCTAGGATCGGGCGAATTGACGGGGAAAAATAAATGCGATAAATAACGAAGTTACGCTTCACGTTCGCAAATCCCGCCATCTATATTACCGTTGCTACGAATTACTTTGCGGAGATCGCGGATCAGTTATACCAGCATGCAAACTCGAATCGTTCTTTTCGCACAGGCACTTGATTCGAGATGTCGCTTCGTTGTCGCCTCTCCTCGCTTCTCGCTCTATCACGCCAACGTTAATCACGCGACCCACCCTACGATTATTTTTATTTTTAGTTTTACCAGCTCACCTTTTTGCCTCGGAGAGAGCGCGTCACTCTAATTCCCTAAATTTATGATTACTTAATGTTCTCGACTAATGAATTGACTTTGAGTGTTCGTTAACTCTAATTCGACATCTGCAGTCGGAGCTTCTCCCATGACTGGTATCACTGATCGATTCGCGCCGGCCTGACGGCTTAATCCGAAGTAATCTCTAGCGTGTTCCGTAAAACGCGGGAATGTCGGGGGTTCGCTTCTCGTCCGTCCCGTCCTTTTACTGCGGTTTACTCAGATCGGCCAGGTCCGCCAAGAAGGACTTCGGCGTTATCACGTGCGACGAACCTGCAACGAAGAGAAACGTGTCGATCGTCGAGTACTCCCGCGCGATTACGGAAAAACGCCAATGCGAAGCGTTGCGCGAAGAATTCGCTCACCGATGATGACTTCCCAGTTCTTCAGGGCATTCGTCACCTCGTAAGCGCACCGGATCTCCGAGAAGCAAACGCCGCCGACGATGAATACGATCAAGCGGGGCACATTCTTGACGGGTTGCTGGCCTTTGTCCTTGTGCCATTGGCCGTATCGAATACTGAAGAAGACAAAAACACAATTTAATCGTCGTCGCAAAATCTCAACACGGACGGGTCGTCAAATCTACGCGACTTCGCGCACTCTCACCCGGCGGGAGGACGGTACGCGGTACCAGCCGCTCGTTCGGCCAAGAAGGGGAAATGTTTCGGGTCCAGTTTGTTGTCCTCGATCGCGTCCTCCATGATGTCCTTGACGACAGGCGTCCATCGACTCATCTGATAAGTTTGCTCGGTGATTCGTTCCTTGCGCGGCACGTTGTAATACTTCTTACGGTTGCCCTGTAAAGACGCGCGGCGAGAAATGAATAAAACGACTGTGACGCGAGGAACGCGCGTGTATATATCAAAAATCGACGAGATCCCCGCGAAAGGATGCGTAATTCTTACATCGACGACGACGTTGATGCCCAGATTTGCCATGTTGACGATCGTCTGCTTGTCCTCGGGCGTCACCTGAGCGTGGTGCACGAGACGGTTCAGACTTTCTTCGGTGATGCCATTCTTGCTGATGATGTAGAGAGCGATGATGCGCAGCTTGTCGAGATTGTTGACCGTTTGGTCGAGCAAAATCGGCGTGATGTTCCGCATGTGATCCTTGATGCGCTCTCCCTCCGCATCTGTTCCCATAGCCAGATCCTGAATAACGTAACGATTTCTTACGACTGGTCGACGAAATAGGAAGAGGTAATTTAGCGGAAGATATCATGTATGTGGCAAAATATTATCAGCTTCGCGCTGTCCCTGCTACTAAAACTACGTACAACTGTATCTCGGACAGAAAACATCTCCGGACCCATCTTATAGTAGTATTTTCTCTTTTTTTCTCTTATTTCGAAACGAATCGCGGAGTTTTACGAGAGCCTTCCGTTATGCTCCGCATTTTAAATCGTCGCGCGTACCTGCTCCGCCTTGCATAGTTTATCCACGTTGCCCTGATAACGCTTCATGCAATCCTCCGCCAAGTGCAAGTGCGTCGCGTACTTGCTCAGCTCCTTCTGATACTGCGGCATCTTTTTAATCATCTGCGAGAGATCCCTCATGCTCTGCTTATCGCCCTGCGGCATCCTCTTGGATTCCGTAAAGGACTTCAATTTTTTGGTTACGTTTCTGCGCAAAGAGTCGTCTCGTAAAATCGAACGTTCCGCTGGATTCATTCGTTAATGAATCGATGGACATTTCTGTACTTACTGAGACACTACGGCGATGTGCTGATGTCTCAGATCCACCCACAGTTCGTCATTTTCGTCCAGTAAGACCTCCTTCTCGGCTTGACCCGCGGACGCCTCGTATCTGGAAGAACCATTGATTAATTTGCAATCTGCTCCCATTCGCGCGTAGCAGCAATGACGCAACACCCGAGAAACAAAACGAAAGAATTACTTGTAAACGTCGTTCTCGATATCCAGAAGATCGTAAGCCATTGCTTGTAACGTCAGCTCGTGCAAGAGTGGCGATACGCAGTCGAATCCCCGATCGAGAATCAGAAGCTGGGAACGAGCTTTCTCCTGTCCTTCCCCCATGGTGGGTTCATCCGCTTTATAGGCATCCAGCTTCTGCTGGACCATCTGTGCCAATTCGACGTTCCGATCGAAGTCACTGGAACGACGTTAGCGTTGTATTCGACGGCGTCGCGTTAGCGTCGTCGTATTTTAGACAATTCTTCGGTTGCTCCGACTTTTTCGCAATTCATAAAGCAGCGCTAAGAAGACCCCGATAAGAATAATCTTCTTTCGCACAGCCGATTACCTTCGATATCTAACCGACGGATACTCTCCCAGAGTGGCGCAGAGTGTCGCGATTTGTTCCGCGATGCGCTCCATGTTGGCGTTCCTCAAGTTTATAAACGAAGGATTGTAGAAGCAGGCAAAAGTCTCGCGGGCGTCCAACGAGAAGACCTGAATGGCAAAAGTGGTTGCGTCGCGTGAAATTTTGCGGACGACTAGTATTCGCGATAAGAGAAAGAATAGGATCGTTGGAGAAATTCATGCGCTTTGCGTGAGTAAGCGACGGGGGTGGATGTGAGGAGTATAAATTGCAGCGCACAGGTTCATCGCATCGGTGTATCTAGATATTGGTGTATGTCGGGGAAAAAAAAATTGAAAACGGAGATGAAAGGAGCAAAAGTTTCTAGCCGTCTTCAAAAGTGCATTTAGTACGGGGCATAGCGAAAGTACGTGATCGTGCTTCGAACTACTCGATATACTCGTAAATACAAACTGATCGAGAAGTCAGGCATGACAAATATTACGCATGTACCGACCAAGACCTCGAGAGCATTGCCGAATGGCAACCACTGAATGAGAATGGTTGACAGTCCAAAATAATTTTGATTCGTCTCAAATACAACCGAGAAGACGAATAGTAGAGGTCTTGCCAAGTGCACAGTGCCGATACTACCAAGAAATACTTTCGTCACCTGCGACTCGTACGGCAGGAATGCGATGTTGATCTCTTTGAGAGTTTTGATCTTTTTAGCGGCGAGGGACTTGCAGAGCTCATTGAACAGCTCCTCCGGACACACTAACGGAGCGCAAGCGTGAATGCATTCCAATTGTTAGTACATTCATCGTAAAATGTAACACGAATCGCGCGCGAACGAAACTTTTCAAGTTAACCGAGGCAAACGCGAAAGGGGGATCGGCGATCGCTCGTCGCCGACGTCGACAGGCACCGCCACCACCGCCACCACCATCGCCACCACCGCTAACAACGCCGTCGCCGCCGTCGACGAGACTGTTAGAGCTTTCGGCATTACCTGCTCCTCGTAAGGTACGAACGCGATGTTGATCTCTTTTAGTGTCTTTATGTGCTTGGCCGCCAGCGAATGACACAAATCTTTGAACAAGTCATCGGGGCACGCTGGAAAGAAATAAATCCAAATTCTCTACGTCGAAACAAAAGGAAACCGAAGCAACTCGACGGAAGCGTCGTTCGAGAAACTTTCGTTCGCGATAGCGTCGCGATTCGCAAGGGATTCCTCGTAATGTACACGGGGAACCGCGCGTTTATGAGTAAGCAACCGAGAGACGGTAGTCGCGCTTCATTCAGGAGAGTCGTCGCGCGTTATCTTTCCCAAGAGAACCCGCAGGCTCGTACCTTCGGTGAAATAAACGTGGGCGGCCTTGTAGACGATCCTCGTTGGGGTCGAGAAGTCATTGATGAGCTTGTCGACCGAGGACTTGCAGGGTGTGATGAGATATATCGCCTCCATCGTCGGAAGGGGCTCTCTCTTCTTGTTGATATCTTCGACCAGGGTGATGCCCTGCGCGCTGATGTCGTGCATCTTGCAACACGCCGATACCATCCTCATGGCCAGCTGGTCCACCACGAGGATCCTCCATTCTACTCCACCCGCGACTTTCTTCTTCTGCTTGATGACTTCATTCATAATCTCTGGAAAGCCGGAGCGAAAACGCGTGTCTATCGTCGAAATAGTTTTCCCATTTTTTTCTCCCTGATCGACTTCGAGTAGGACGAGTATACATCATCATCTTTAGACCCAAATATCCCGAATTCGACGAGACTGGTCCAAGGATCGATACGTGTTTCGTAATCTATCGCATACTTTGAATATACTGCTTCAAAAAGCCTGAGAACTGTTTGGATATTTTCTACTCGTATGATATAGTACTTTGGTCGGTTTAGTCGGATATGTAATGCTTCCAACGATCGAACCCTCATTTTACGCGTATGAAGTTGCAAGAGGAGAAATGTCGCGCTTTAAAAGACTTCTTTCTGTCCGAGTGAAACAAATATGCTCGTTACTCGAATACATTTTTTTACCCCTAGAGCAATCGTTTGGCAGTTTTGCCTGCATTGTAATGGAAAAGAGAGATTTGAAAAAAAATGTTTAGTTAACCATATAAATGACCTCTATATGCCTAAATATTCATAAGAAAAATGCGTTTGCAATTTTTAGTAGCACTATTCAGCGTAAAAATGCAATGAAACACAGCTTTCCGTTGTATAGTAGTATCGTCCAATTGCGCTCCCGGTAATCTTGCCGTCTCGCAACTATAATAGTGAGACGGCAAGTGATTTCAGGTCCATATCGATTAGAATGATGAACGGGTTCCCTCATTCACGAAAACAACATTTAAGCAACATTTCTTCATTACTACGTGATTTTTCGTCTACTAAAACTCTCCCTTTCGCTTAGTTACTTATTAAGTTATTAATACACTATGTTGCATATAGAAAATGGATATCTGATGTAACAGAAATTTGGTTTACCCTCGGGTTACTAAAATTCTATATACGATACTGGTACGATACTGTGAAAGGGCGAGTAACGACGTTTTCTACACACATATTGAAACGCCATGCGGTGGTGTACGCCCTTTCGACGTCACTTCTTTTTCGTATTCCTCTTAAAATCACGTTTAATAATTTAATATTGATTTTTTATTAAACGTAAAGGAGAAAACGTAAGTCCAATTGACGTCCAAATGATACGCACACTACGTCCCCTTGAGTCAACGTGAAGGCCTTTGTGACGTCATCTCGACTTTACTATTTCTCCTTGGGCTAGACCTAAACTAATTTTCTGTGAGAAAACAAATTTGCATGTCTTCCTCAACCGCATATTCGAACGAATAAATCGGAAATCATCGTCGCAAAAAGCAGCGATGACAGGTGACACTCGGCGTCATCGCGCGTAGGATTATTGATCGACCCTGCCGGCCGATATGACGTCATAGCCTCTTACCCCGAGCGCGCAAGAGCGCATCGCGCGGCATACCTACATAGGTATCGCCATCGCATTCTCTATATCATTTCCTTGTTACGAAAAACTACGTCGTTTATCGAGAATGCGAAGACCGAGACTTTTATGAATTATACAATGCTTCGGGCGGTGGGTGACGTCATAATTCGTATAGAGGACCGTCGAAGTATATACCGTACTCACGCGCGTACGCGTCGGATATATTTTGATAGTGTGAATGGCGCGCGTATTGAAACGAAATTGACACCGAAACGCATTGCCTGAATGACTCGATAATAATATAACGAAGTACATGCTCCGAATTATTCTCAACGTCGAACCACAATTTTCTCTATTACTCTTCATCGCCTGTTTCCAAATGCATTTACACGGAAGCACATTATTTTCCAACGATAATTACGCCATAATCGTTCGCCGAACGATAGGAAACAACCGAAAACCGCGTGCTTATCTCTGTATAAACATCGCGGTTCTCGGGTGACACGTACCTTCGGTGACAAGGAGCAAGGATAATTATAGGGAACGACAAAATGCGCTACACACGCTCGTTCGATCCCACGAGAGGGTCTGATACAGGGAAAATCCTAACGGATATCGTTAATATAAATCGTGGAACGAGATGAGCATTCGTCGCGACGATTTGACAGTTCCACGACGTAACCCGCTTCTAGACGGAGGAAGTGAAATCACCGTAGAACGCGTACGCCCATCGATTACGAGGTCATGCTCGACGCACGGCAGTCGACCGGGATATCGACGGAAAGTACACTCGCGCGAAGGGACACCATTTTAAATGTTACAGAGCGAGAAATATATCCTAAATTCGTCTTAGGTCTACGAAGATTAAATCGTTTTTTTCAGTACTCACTTTGCCCGACCTGTACCTTGAGCGCCATTTTGACAGGACTGGTTAAAGTGCCGTCCGTCAGATGGCGAGTGAGTATCGTCGCGCCGCGGAATCTACGAGGTCGAAATAAATTACGCGCGGGTGCGAAATCGTCGCGTAATCCGCGAACGTATCGTATGTTATTCACCCTAGAGAGTGGCTTTAGTTTTATTTCAAACGCGAGAGGAACTTTGCGGCAACGTCATCTCCTTTTTTTTCCATTCGCACGCTTCTTGAGAGCGACCCGCACAGCTACGCGCGCGCGCAAGTCTCGCAGGTGACAGACGCAAACACGGATTTCCATTTTGATGATTGAGGCGCGAGAGAAACAAGACATTTTGAATCACTCATGTGTGCCCGCTCCTCCGATCGTTTATCCCCAATTTCCTCATCTTTATCGTCGCGCTTTATCGACGCCCGATTATCCTGCATTACCGACGGAGGCATTAACCCACGGCGACGAACTCGCGCGACACTCGCTCTCGGCAACGCTCGGCAACGGGTTCCGCGGCAGGTTCGTTCCGGAGGGGTCAGTCCGAATCGTCGCGCCGGTGTGGGTGTTTCGCGTCGAAAACGTGCGTGCGTTCGCGCAGCGAGACACGAATTGACGTTTGCCGTCTGCACCGAGTTGCTCGTCGACACGGTCGAGAGACGCGACGACGCCCGATCCCGTTCTCGGCGTTGCACGGCAACGCGGATCGGTCGTTCACGATACAAGAGTGCGCGTTCCGCGAGTCGTCGTCGCTCCGGAAAGTTCCTTCCTCATGTGCCCGGTGAGTTGTGGTTCCCTTCCGGATTTCGGATGCGGGCGAGGACGCTAAGGGGCTGATATCATGAAGCTGGAGTATCCCTGTCGCGTGGAAGGCTGGTTGAACGTTTGCGGTGAGTAAAACTTACGTGTCTTTCGTTCAATCGAGATTGCGATCGCGAAGGAACGGTCGCCCGGGAACAAGTGCAGCGACCGCTGGGAGCGTTCAGTTGCGCGGGTGAACGTTGCGCTCGACGAAAATACACTTCGCGTAATTCGCATTCGTAACGGGAGAAATGGAGCTGGGGACTTAGCGCGATTGCGTAATTTGATAGGAGTGAAAGTGCTAAAAGCGATTGACACGTTTCACCGGTTAGGTGAGACGGTGATCAAGCGACGGGGGTGCGGAACTGTCAGGGTTGGGCTCGGTTCGCGTTCGTGCTTGAGAGATACGAATTTATTAACCCCTCATACGGTCCTCGGGTGAGTGATCTGTAGCGTTCAATATTGATGAATGGGATTGTGCTTTTAGAGATAACTTTTTGAAACTTAGACATTGTTTTTTCTTTGATTGGGTCATGTTACGCGGGAGTGCGTGAATAAAATCATTCGGAGAAATTATACTCCTTCGAATCTTTGCACGTCTCGTAGTGGGTTCAATACCCGCAGCGACCCTCGTCGTTGGATAGATACCCGTAACACGAAATATTTTGACATTTAAGAATACACGCTCGTCACAAGGGGTCGACGAGGGTAGGAGGTGCATAGGAGATCGTTTCTCGATCTGCACAGTACGGGGGAATTAGTCGGGCGTAAAAGAATGGAGGCGTGGTTCTGAAGTCGAGTTTCGTGCTCGCAAATTTCCTTCCACCGGACGTCGGGTAGACTGACTACTGGTAGCACATTGCGCGATACTCGACGGAGCGCGGAGGGCCGACGCGCCAGGTGCTTCGTTCGTATAGGAACGTCCGAGATGGACAACAATGCTGAAAATAGTATTTAGGAATTTTATTCCCGCATCGCGAGGTCTTACTGTAAGAGTATAACAAATTGGAATTGTTGATACGTCTCTGTGTTGCTAAATTGTCGAGCATGTATAAAGTGAAATAATAAACAGCGTACTTTCGACATTGAATTGCGGAGTCAATGCAAGCATGATGCGCAATTTGGCCACATTTTCACGCATATTGGTGCAATTTTCAAAGCACTCTGTGCTCTCTTTACATGCCGACAAATTGTATACAATACGCGGTCGCATCTATGCACAATTCTGCCATCATTTTTCAGTATATAATGCCGTCATAAGGTACCTAGCCAATATACCGTCAAATATCAATCTGGAGTAGAGTCTCGTACCAAAGACAATTTCAAAATATTCTTTTTTAAATAAGCATTATTTTTATTTAGTCCGGATAATCCATTTTTTTGAGAACTGAAGGGAATGATTTTTGTATGGGTCATATAGTCCTTGGCGTATTTTTTTACACGTAGGTATCATATATTATATGAGACTAAATTTACTCGGCAGAAAAGAAACTTGAATCACTATTATCTCAGTATTTATGAACTTTTGACTCATGTTCGTATAATACTTTTTCGAAGATTATATTCTTATCTACAATAAAGTCTCATATCGATGTAGGCTAAAAGTTCATTGATAATGAGATAATAGCGATTAAAGTTTCTTTCCTGGCGAGTAAGTTTAGTCCCACCTGGACGGATGGTCTATCGTCGAACGGGACTGCCATCGTCAGTCAATACCAAAAGTACGAGTGTACGTGTAAGTACGCGAATACTCACGATATAAGCGTACGATACGCGTACGCGATACAGTATCACGATCGAGTAACGCGCGAGGGAAATAATAAACCGCGAGCGCTATTCGCCTCCGTTCGTATTTGCGGGCGCGCCTATCCGGCGAAAAAAAATGTTGGAGCAAACATGTATGTATGTGCTCCGAGAGGAGGGCCTCTTCGTCGCTAAAAGATTTTTTTCAAGACGCGAATATCTAAAATTGAAACACGCGGTCTTACGCTCAACCGGCTCGAATAAATAGTCGTTCCACGTGCCGTATAACGAAGCAACGCGTGAATCGTCGCGGACTACCGAGAAATGAAAGCGCGGGAGTTTCGCCGACAACACGTGATAGCGCGCTTATGCTAAATCTCGGCTCCGGGCGTCGAGTCGCCTCGACTCGCAAAGCTAATCGCGAGAAGGGGAGAGCGTGACCTTTTCTACATAACAGGCGGTCCTAATACGTAGAAGGCTCCGCCTGCTTGACGGTAAACACGACGAGCTGATTATACCGAACGGGAATTAATCAACGATTCAAAATTTGTTGCTTTTCCGCCGAAGGATTTTGCAAAATTCGAGATCTCTCTCGCTCTCGTTCGGAAAGTCTGCCGATCCTCGGGTCGATAATTCAATGCGCGGCGTCGCTTGGAAGTAAAAACTCGTAGCAACAAAAAATAGCATACTTTTTCGTTCCAAAGAGCACGAAAGAGTACCATCGCCCGATGGCTGAGTTATACGCGTACGTATATCTCGGAAACGAAGTGAGATGCGACGAAAGTTCTGAAACGAAAGTTGCTTCTTTTTGAAATTCAAACAACTTTTGCTGGAAAACTTCGTTTCTACCTCGCTCCATTTCAGATAACTATAGCGCGATTTCACTGGCTCTCGACTGTATGCACCTATATGCATTCGTACCTACATTGTGAACATTTGCCAGCTACAATCTCTTGGGACGGCTAACTAAATATATAGTTACCTCAACAAATATCTAGTTTGAATAACTAAAATTTAATTGAGGTAACTACATAGGTACTTAGTTCATTCAATTAAATATTCGTTCGTATAAATATATTTATTTGGTCGCCCGTTGCCTCAAAATTTAATCGAACCGAACGATTTCTTCTCAATATAGTCAACACTATATTTCTACCGTTCGCTTGATAAAAACTTTGTTGAAACAAACCAATTCGAATTAATTTAACAAAGCAATTAAGTTGAACTGGTAGATGTATACCAACAAAACGAATTTTATTCCAATTGTATTTAGTCCAATCAAACACACAATGATTAGTTTGACGAAATTTAACCTTCGACACAAACAATTTCGTTTGAATAACTACACTTTTTTCTCACAGTCTATGCACACATATGATATTGCACGTACTTGCCGAGCGCGCAAGTCGTACGGCAGTGTATCACCGAAGAGTTTTTGGGAGAGAAAGGGTGGTACGGATCACCGTAAAATTCTCGTCCTCCCCTCCGTTGCTTAAAATATTCGCGAAACATGTACATTCAAGCGCGTTTAGAAAGTTTTGCACTCCGCATAAATATCCAGTTTTAACGTGGGAGTGACTCGTACGTACGAGCGGCTTTAACGCGTAAAAAACGAGTACACGCGCTAATCGTGTCGCAGCCGATTCGAAACGCGAGCGCGATGTACGAGTATACGCGTTTTCTCGACTTTTACGCGAAACGGGTCGAGGGCGACGGGTTCGGAATTTTCTCTCCGCGTCTGCCCCTGCATCGAAATGCACCCAGTTGTCGCTTCCCAATACACGGGTTACTTTTCCTATATACTGAGAAAAATAATTTGCCGATCCAAGCAACCATCGATACGAATAGTGTGCCAAGAATCTATTTATTTAAGGCAAGTGTATTTTTAACGAATCGAACGAATCTACACTTGATTCGAATATTTCATTCAACGACAATATGTCAGACTGAAATAAATATATTCTTGGCAATATTCATGTCGACGGTTACTTGGCTCGGCAAATTTTTTTTTTTCAGTGTACCTGTATAGATCTTGCGGAGGGATATTCGATATCGTATATGCGTATATCTATTGAGTATGCGTATAAGAAATATATATCCATGCAAATATATATATTATATCTGCAGAGTAGACGTTGCTCCCGCACGGAGAGTGCTACACTTGAGCATGTATAGTCGACGTATAGAAATTGGAGACGCAGGTAAATATATGTATTTACGTATACACCGCGCGTCGCCGGAATCCACCCTTCGTATTTCGAGCGACGTATAAAGGGAGAGGTTTACATGGAGGTAGTTTATTTTTTGTGGTTAGAATATACGGGGGTATCACTGCGCGGGGAAGGCGACACAGGCGAGCTGTACATTTTCGTTTTTATCGGAGAATAATTGATTTAACCAACGTGATTCAACGTTTCAACGTAACGCCGTACATACCTACACGGAAGACAATAATTTTGCGATTTTAACAAAACTAGGTTTTACCGAGAATTTCTTGAAGTCACGACAAAAATATCATCTGTGGCAGCAAAAGATGTGCTTAATAATAGTAAAAATATTTGCCGAGTTAGCAAATATTTTTACCGAAAAAAAACTTCGTGATTGCAGTTACGTTTTCTATTATTGAACATATTTTTTGCTGCCACAGATAATATTTCTCTTGTAACAACAAAAAGTACCCGTCAAAACCTAGTTTTGCTGAGACTGCAAAATCCTTTTTTTTCCCGTGTACACTGAGAAAAAAAATTCTTTGGATCAAAGACATTTTATTCGGGTTGAAAGAAATATTTCTTTGTATAGCTCCGAAACTATATTTTTTTAGTCCAAAGAAATCTTTCATCGAAAGCAAATATTTCAATGGAAGATATATTTCTTTGGTCCGACAGAAACAGTTGTAAAAAGGAAGGAGCATTTATTTATTTTGAATCCTTGTACCTTCGATTCGAACTGTGATGTTATTTGGCAAAAGAAGTGCGTTTTTGAAACAAAGAAATATGTCTTCGGCGTAACAGAATATTTCTTACTAACTGAGATATCTATATTTGCCTCGAAAAAAGTTGTATTCAAAACAATTACTCGCGTCTTTTGCGGCAAGAAATAGGTCATCTAGTCGAAGAAATATGTCTTCGGCGTAACAGAATATTTCTTACTACCTGAGATATCTATATTTGCCTCGAAAAAAGTTGTATTCAAGATAATTACTCGCGTCTTTCGCGGCAAGAAACAGGTCATCTAGTCAAAGAAATATGTCTTCGGCATAACAGAATATTTCTTACTAACTGAGATATCTATATTTGCCTCGAAAAAAGTTGTATTCAAGACAATTACTGGCGTCTTTTGCGGCAAGAAATAGGTCATCTAGTCAAAGAAATATATCTTCGGCGTAACAGAATATTTCTTCCTAACTGAGATATCTATATTTGCCTCGAAAAAAGTTGTATTCAAGACAATTACTCGCGTCTTTCGCGGCAAGAAACAGGTCATGTAGTCAAAGAAATATGTCTTCGACGTAACAGAATATTTCTTCCTAACTGAGATATCTATATTTGCCTCGAAAAAAGTTGTATTCAAGACAATTACTCGCGTCTTTCGCGGCAAGAAATAGGTCATCTAGTTAACGAAATATGTCTTCGGCGTAACAGAATATTTCTTACTAACTGAGATATCTATATTTACCTCGAAAAAAGTTGTATTGAAGACAATTACTCGCATCTTTCGCGGCAAGAAATGGGTCATCTAGTCAAAGACATAATAATTTAAAGTAAAGAAATATTTCTTCTAGTTGAAAATATAATATTCCTTTGGTCCAAGTAAAATTGTCTCTGATCAGATGAACGCCGTATTTTGAGAAGAGAGAGCTAGATATTTCACTGGAAGCAAAACGAAACTGATCCATGCATGCGCAGATTGTTAAAAGCGCCGCTTGCCAATGGTTTCTGACTGCTCTGCGAAGAAAACTAATATTTACAAAAGACTAATGGACCGGTCATGGAAGCACTGTAGTACCAAGACAACCATCGGCAAGGCTGGAGCGAGTTCGGGCCACCTCACCCACTTCCAAAAACCAGTTGATCAAGGCCCCAATTAATCCATAAAGCGACAACCATTAAACCTTTCAACGTTGCTCTTATAAATACTAAAACATAAATTTGCATCCGAGAATATTCGCCACATAGCGGGCAAACGGGATATTAGCACAGCGATTTTAACTTTACCGACAGCGACCGATTTTACCCTCGGTGACGCGGGGTGTCCTAGGTAGTCCGTCTGACTTGCAATTATTCTGGGTCCTTTATACCCATTTTTAGCTTAGATTTAATTTCTAGTCATTCCTTCAGTCAAGCCTTTTACACTCGCTGAAGGAATTTTATAAGTATTGATCATAGAGTTCGAGTTTTCACGTTTTGATCTCACGCTCTGCCGGTAGTTAGGTTCGTGTTCACTTTCCCTCAATGTTACGTGTTAATTCAAGTGTTGATTTAAAGAAACGATTTATTTCAAAGAAATACGTAATTCATAATGACTATACTATACTTCTTTCAGTTAAAGAAAAACTGCGTTAGCATTAAAGACGTCAGAGTTATTGACGGAAAGACGTTTCTTGTTGATTTGAAAGAATATTTCTTTCGGGGGAAGACAAATATTCAATAAAGTCATTTCTTTCAAGTGAAAAATGCAGTCTTTTCAGATAAATAGTAAAATCATTGACTCGAAAGACGCGTTCTTCAAGTGGAATGAAGCAAATTATTACAACGATTATTCTGCGTTCTTTGGTTCTAACAATTCATGTGTTGGTTTAAAGAAACAATTTGTTTCAAAGAAATACGTAATTCATAATAACTATACTATACTTCTCTCAGTTAAAGAAAAACTGCATTACCATTAAAGACGTCAGAATTATTAACGGAAAGACGTTCTCTGTTGATTTGAAAAAATATTTCTTTCGGGGAAAGGCAAATATTCAATGAAGTCATTTCTTTCAGGTGAAAAATGCAGTCTTTTCACATAAATAGTAAAATCATTGACTCGAAAGACGCGTTCTTCAAGTGGAATGAAGCAAATTATTACAACGATTATTCTGCGTTCTTTGATTCTAACAATTCATGTGTTGATTTAAAGAAACAATTTGTTTTAAGGAAATACGTAATTCACAATGACTATACTATACTTCTTTCAGTTAAAGAAAAACTGCGTTAGCATTAAAGACGTCAGAATTATTGACGGAAAGGCGTTTTCTGTTGATTTGAAAGAATATTTCTTTCGGGGAAAGACAAATATTCGATGAAGTCGTTTCTTTCATGTGAAAAATGTAGTGTTCCAGATAAATAGTAAAATCATTGACTTGAAAGATGCGTTCTTCGAGTGGAATGAAACAAATTATTAGAACAATTAATCTGCGTTCTTTGGTTCTAACAATTCATGTGTTGGTTTAAAGAAACAATTTGTTTCAAAGAAATACGTAATTCATAATAACTATACTATACTTCTTTCAGTTAAAGAAAAACTGCATTACTATTAAAGACGTCAGAATTATTAACGGAAAGACGTTCTCTGTTGATTTGAAAGAATATTTCTTTCAGGGAAAGACAAATATTCAATGAAATCATTTCTTTCGCGTGAAAAATATAGTGTTCCAGATAAATAGTAAAATCATTGACTTAAAGACGCGTTCTTCAAGTGGAATGAAGCAAATTATTACAACGATTATTCTGCGTTCTTTGGTTCTAACAATTCATATATTGATTTAAAGAAACAATTTGTTTCAAAGAAATACGTAATTCACAATGACTATACTATACTGCTTTCAGTTAAAGAAAAACTGCGTTAGCATTAAAGACGTCGGAGTTATTGACGGAAAGACGTTTCTTGTTGATTTGAAAGAATATTTCTTTCGGGGAAAGAAAAAAATTCGATAAAGTCATTTCTTTCAAGTGAAAAATGCAGTCTTTTCAAATAAATACTAATATCACTGACTTAAAGACGCGTTCTTTAAGTGGAAGAATTGAAAACCAAAGAATTCGATTTCTTTGATCCAAAGAATTTTTTTTCTCTGTGTATGTACTCGCGTGTAACGTGAATCCGAGTCGGACGAAAAACTGCACCGAATTCTCAGGGTAATCAATTCGGAAAGCTTCCGAGCGCCGCGTTTGTCGACGTCAGCGATGTAAGATCAGGAAATCGAGTCGTTAAAAGAGAAGGAGGGGTCGTTATACGAGTAGACCGGCGCGCAGGGGCTATTCAACCGTGACGAGAATGGGGGACCATCGACTCGCGGGACGTTCGGAATAATATGTATGTACGGTGCACACCGACGAAAGACGCGATAGCAGTGCAGAGTTTTCTCCACGAGAGAATAAATGCGATCTGAATCGCGAGAGCTGCGGATATACCGTCCGAGCTGTCCTAGCAATCAGGCTCGTTTGCCGAAGATAAATCATCGTATAATTACCCACCGCTGAGTGCCAGACGAGACGAACGACGGAATCGTTGATTTCCGCAATGAGATCCCACGGGACGACGAATATATTCACCACGGAGAAGGGAATAATGCGTCGGTATTTCATGGAATTGCCTTCGGAATGGGGAGAGCTCGTCGCACGCATCCGTGTCCAGGTCAAACTGATCCCACAGCGCACCGTCGCGCGCGATGCAGAGCTGTCCGTTACAGCGCACGGACTTGGAGGTAACGCACGCGATTCCGGCATATAATAAGCGCGCGCGCGGCCATTTCGCGGGAGTTATTTTAATTCTCGGGAATACGGAAGGGGTCGGCCTCGTTGATCGAATCGTGGAGAAAAGAATTACCTACTCGCGTACGGGAAGCTGAAGTTTCGCGCGCAAGTTCAACGGATGCGCGGAAACGTCGTTATCCTGGGGTATAAATTCCACTCGTTATATATATAGGGGAGAGAGTTGCCTATATTGAACCCCCCGGTACCTAAATTGAACCTCCTGGCTATTTGAAGTAAATGAGCATTTCCACGTCATCTATTAGTAGAAATTCAAACCTTTTAGTACCGGTTTGAACTAAGTACTAAGATTTGAATTTCTACTGATTCCAGAGAGATTTCGATTTTTTTCAAAATCTTCAGCGCTAATTCCAAAAATCATGCACTTATTAACATGTATACCCTATATATTGACTATATTTCAAAAGAAATATCAAATATTAACGATTTTATGTACGAGAAAATTTTTTTTTCATGGAAAATCATCGATATCTCGACGATCCTTTAAGATTTCCTCAATAAGAGTGCATGATTTTTGGAATCAGCGCTTAAGATTTTGACAAAAATCGAAATCTCTGGAATCGAACTCTCGACCATCCTATCTTGTGTATGTTTTCGCGTTGATTACGAAAATCATCAATATATTGAGGAAATCTCAAAGGAACACCGAGATATCCATGATTCTTTTATGAAAAAATAATTTTTCCAGGCATAAAATCGCTGATATCTCACATTTCCTTTGAGATATGGACCTGATAACCATGATTTTCGGAATCAGCGTGAAAAAATACATCGGATAGGGTGGTCGAGATATCGATTTCAGAGATTTCAATTTTCGCGAAAAATTGAAAAAATGTTGAGTAGATGATGCCTTAAGATTTTGACAAAAATCGAAATCTCTGGAATCGAGCTCTCGACCATCCTATCTTATGTATTTTTTTGCGCTGATTACGAAAATTATAGATACAACGAGGATATCTCAAAGGAAGACCGAAATATCGACGATTTTCCATGAAAAAAACAATTTTCTGGTACATGAAATCACCGATATCTTATATTTCCTTTGAGATATCGTCAATATATCTGCCATTTTCGGAATCAGCGTGAAAAAATATATCGGATTGGGTGGTCCAGAGATCGATTTCAGAGATTTCAATTTTCGCGAAAAATTGATCGTCCATTTGTAACAAACAATTTCTGTTAACTTGACGTAAACATGAAGAAAATTCAAAGCAGCTTTAACTTGACGCGTGCCGTGAAATCAGGAATGTCTGACAGGGATATTTAGGGGTTCAGGCCAGGTCGAGGTCTTTCGCTGTCGGGACCCTATAAATCGATCCCTTCCTCCGTTCTTCCCTATTCTCGCGTCTCCCACGCGCGCGTGGAAGTGGCCGATCGACGCGCGACGGTCCTCCATACTTCCCGGGTACAAATGTCATTCGAGATCCGAAAATAAATTCAACCGAACTCAACGTCGCCGCGCTTCTTCCTCTCTTTCCGCTCTATTTTGAGTTGCGGGAGTACAGGTATATATTAGGAACGGCACAGCCGCGCGCAGCGCGACGAAAGATTCATCAGACCCTCGACTAGCGCCGTGTAATTACACGCTCGACTGCCGCGCGCGCGGTATAGACTCGACTCTGAAATTTCACCGCACTTCGACGTCCGTCCTCCTGCCAATGGCATCGTCGCGTCGCGTATAGCGGCTCTAATTATTGTAAGTCTCGGTCGTTCGAACGAAGGGACGCGACGTCGCCGTATTCCGAATCAGCTCAGTGGCGACAGATTTTGAATCGAGAAGCATGCACGGAAAGAAGGAATTAGAATTACTGAAAATTACTTGCGGAGTCGCACAAGTAATTATTTATTTATATTTATATCAATGTGAAATTTTTCAATACAATTACACATCTCTTAGGTACTATTGGTATTAGCAAAAATCATCTCAGTAAATTTATTGAATAATAATGATGTGTACGGCGAACTGATGATGTCGTGACGAAACTATTCTTAAGAAAGCAGCACGTAGGGTCTGCTCACAAATATCGTACGAATGTTTATATGAAACGATATACACCTAGAGAGAGAGAGAGAGAGAGAGAGAGAGAGAGAGAGATAAAGAACTAAGGACCAAGTGTGTTAGAAGTCTTTCTTTGTGAGTTAGTCTCTCGGAGCTTTCCTAAGAGTAAAGACAGACAATGACTCGCGATCCCGCAAGTAATTTTTAATAGATCCAACTAATTTTCTATTTCTTTGTGGGGGGGGGGGGATGCGTATCTATTATGTACGCGACATGATACCGCATCGAACTCTCCATTGGAGGACGCTTCTCGCGACAGTTCCGTCATCCACGCGATATACCTGCGAATAAGTATTACGTCACGATTACGGTCAGTATTACGAAGAAGCTATATCCTTCGACCTTCGGGAAAGTGGCGCCGAAATAATGCACGATTCGCGTGCGCGACGCGGTGTGAGACGCCGTAAGACGAGTAACGGCTCGTCATCTGCGTGAGTCACTTCCTCTGTTCTCGAGGAGGCTTAATTTAGGTTCCATCAAGCTGTGAGACCCGCTAATCACCAAATATAACCGGACACTGCTGAAAGTATTATTGTGCCAGTTTTGTGCTGTTTTGTGCCACGGAGAAAAAATTTTGCGCCACTACGGTTTTCGCGATGTAGCGAGAATAAGAATGAATCTGTTGAAATTCGTCTACGACCAAGTAAGCTGGATCCTACGGAAGAGTTTAGTTTTATGCTGTTTTGTGCCAGCAAAGAAAAAGTTCCGCCTCGTACCGCGGAAGTGCTAGAAAACTTATTCGAAACGTTTATAAATACTCATCTCCTCTTGCTCGTTCTCTCCGACTATAGATATTCTCTCTCTTCCCCCTCCCGTATCGCCTAGAATTTCTCGGAGCAATAGATCTCGTCGAACGGAAGTCAATATATTTAGGTTACCTGCAGGTACGATAACAAACGACTGTAGTCTGATGGGAACGTTGCGAACTCGAGGCGCCTCGTATCGAAGGATCGCTCTTTTTTGCTCGGGTTTGACAGACACTATACGCGTACTCCGAATCGCGCATGAATAGTATGTAACGAAGAGACGGTCGATGCGACGCGACCTCTATTTAATTCACCCCGAATTTATATCCATCCTTTCGCTCTCGACTCGCGCAAGACCAAGCGTATACCTATGTATATTCGCTATGTCCAGGTGTACGTATTCCGGCCAACACATTACATTCTCCGGGCGCGTTGGAGCGCAAGCAAGCGACCCCGCCCCCTTTTATTCGCGACCGCTCATCCGAGTTTTCGACAATAGGAAAGTATTAATCCATACGACGTCTTCTCGCGTTATATATAGGTGTGTTTCGGGAGGAAGCAGTTTTATCGAAATGGTGATGACGCGAATGCCATTGAGTAGAATTGTTATTATTAATTGTTAACGTCATACGACAGGTATAGTAAATAATATGGATATTATTCTTCACTGTGGTTTTTTTTTCCTTTTTTTTCGGTACCTCTTAAAATTTTGCCATAAATAAAAATCTCCGAAAACGATTACCGATTTTTTACGTAGATACTGTTAGATTATTCTTCACCGTTCTTTTCGTCGCAACGAAATCCGAAACGAGGGAATTCCGCTTTATCCTAATAGAGTCTCAACTTTCCGCGAGAGAGGAAAAAAAATCTTCGCGGGTTTTAACCAGCCGCCATGATAAGCCGGTGAATGTGAGCGAGAGTGAGAGAGAAAGAGGAAAAGATTCGCGGAAGAGCGTATCTACCGCACGCATCGCGCGCACGTGTACTTATTCACTCTCGCGTCAGGCGGTTCGCAGTCGGTCCGCCGCGGTACTTTTGACGTAAGTGTATATATCAAATGCTCTTGCGGAACGTGAAACTTTCTTATCGATTACCAACTACAGAACGTGACACCCCGGAATCGATCGGATTTCCCCACGACGTTCTCCGCCGATCGACACTCGATACACGGATATCGCGAAGCGTCGCGTACTCCGAGATTCCCAATCGCGCAAGCATAGTTTCAAATGAAAAGCAATATATGTATCTGCCCGCTTCTCATTTAAACTAGGTAGGTATACGGAAAAAAAGGCTGATGTTGGATTTACAAAGTCCAAATTATAAATACAAGGCGTTTTCCTTGAGGCTGATTATAGGACGATTTGCAATAAAAGGATAAGCTGTAGATATGATTGGCTGCAAATCTGAAAAATTTAAACGAAATTATTTACCCCGTATTTTTTAATTTTTCATTTTCTGCCTTATCTTAGCTGGAACACATGATATTTTGAAATGCAGCTACGTCATAGTCTAGTCTAGTAAGACTTTCTCGCATTCGTTGCTTGGCATATAAGTGCGTCTCTCTGCCTTTCCGGTAATGTCACAATCAAATAAAAAGAAATGCACTTACAACTCTCGATGAATAGGTAATGATTTTTTCGAACTGGTTCTTTTTCATATGTTATTGAATATGTATACGGATTACAAATTAGATTTAAAAATGCACGGAAAAAATAAACCATATAGCATTTAGAGAGTTTGTGATAAAATTCAGGACAAGGCCAATTTATTGTTAGGATAACTACAATTTTAGTAAAAATTATAGCAATTCTTGCAACTTCTACAAATTTTATATGCTATAATTTTTATTGCAATTGTAGTTATCGTACTAATAAATTGGTCTTGTCCCGAAATTGATCACAAACCTTTTAAATACCTACTATGATTTATTTTTTTCCGTGTATGAATATTTTTTTACGTTAAAACCGAACTACTCGAACCTATCAAATATTTTCTTGACCGAAGAAGATCATGGCTCGATCCCGGAATTATGTCATGTTGTTGACTGAAGAAAACATTTTTTTGGCACCAGCAACTATTTCTCTCAGTACAATAACCAACTCGCGGCCGACGGTATTCCTTTTCCGCGGAGTTGAAAGTTCAATCACAACCGAGAAGAGACAATCACGCCCGCGCGTCTACAGCTCGCGCCCGGGTGCATACGTACACGAATATAACGGGGTTTACCGATTCGACAGTTCGAGCCAAGTTTTATCGATTACGCGCGGTGCCGTGCGACGCACTCTCGTTGCACCGCACCGACGTAGCCTACCCCCGTCTGCTTTTCCGCCGCGGAGGGTCGCTCCTGGATGTTGCGCGCAACGAGGGGAGCCTTCAATTTTCAAGCGTGGCTGCAAGTGCGCCAGTCACCGTCAACAATGTAGGGTCGCTGCTTCGTCGTAATGCGCGCCCGGCGCGTTACGTGCTCGAAATCCGATAGCGCCAGAGCTTTGGCATCGGTTCGTGCGACGGAGAAAATAATATAATAGATATGTGTGCATCGGACTTTCTCCCTCTCCCTTTCTCTCTCTTTAGTATCATCGGAGAGCTAAATTGATATCGATTCGCTTTTATTTTCAAATGTGGAAATAACTATCGCATATATATATTCAGCCGCACGTCACACGCAAAAAAAGCAGCAATTATTAGTTTCATCCAGTAGCGCTGAGATGCGGGCTGATTTTCAAAAATGCGTATCTAATTATTGTGTAATTCTGTAAAATTTCCTGGGCGGAATCGTCTACGGGAGAAAATAAATTGTAGCATTTTTTTTTACAAAGTTTGTAGTAAATTTCGGGGCAAGGCCAATTTATTGTTACGATAACTACAATTTATTACAGCAACTCTTGCAACTTCTACAAGTGTTAGGTACTACATATCATTTTTACTAAAAAATTGTAGTTATCGTAACAATAAATTGCCCTGGTCCCGAAATTTACCATAAATTTTTTCCCATATAGTTCATGCTATAGTCAAATCGTAATTCGTGTAGTTCCTTTTTCACCGTGAACGCACCAATGCTCACCAGTATCCTTTCGACATTTTTCCTAATTTCAAAGGACGAGACATCGGAAATGCGTGACGAACGAATCTGATATTCGGTTTATTCTACACCTACGAACGTCGAAGTTCGAATATCGACGTCTTTGCGATGACTAAACGCGGGGGGGTAGAAATGTTACCGCGTCAGTGACGTCGATCGATTCTTTCCTCTCTCGCGATAGTTCAATAGTGCGGTGCGAGTGCGATATAAATTCCGCGTATTTATCTGCAGACGTAGATTAGTCGATGATGCGTGTTTTCTCGTTGTATCGCGCACGTACGATACGAAAAATATACTTCGAATTACTCCCGGCGTCACGGATTTTGTCGTTGGTGACTTTAAAATGTAATTTTTAAACGTATTATACTATACGCATTGTGCGCATCGGTGGTGGCGCCGCCTTACTCGCCTGGTGAGCAAAAAGTGCTGTACTGGGTTACACGGCACGGGGGTGTACGACTATACATGTGGTCACATGTACACTTAGGTTTGCCTGTATAAGCACAAGCCGGAAGGTCTGATTGGTTGACAGTGTAACCCATTTGTGCCAATCTTGGCCACTACGCGGCGCTTTCGGCGCACTTTCGAGATACGCAAGAGGCGTATAACCAATGATCAATCAACTATCATGCTTTCATTAACCCATTAGTGCTCAGAATCATTTTCAGTTGCCAAACAATTTTTGTTTACAGATATACAATTAATCGTGTTTCAAATGTTTAGGAATTGGCTTCAGAAATTCTGTTCTTTTTCAATAAAATTAAACTTCTGGTGTAATTTTTTAAACAACACGAAAATGCTTAATCCTATGTCTCAAAAAAGATATTACACTAATGGGTTAATCAGAGCAAACCTCGCCGTAGCTAGCGAGAGCATGAGAATTAATTGTCCGTTGGCTGGTATGTTTAAAAATTATATTTCAAAGAGTCATCAGCGACAGAATCCATGACGCCGGGAGTACATACGCGGTCGGCAGGCCTCGCCACGTAATTCGCGGTTTAGTGTCATACCGCACTGATAGAATAAGAACGCGACTCGGTGCGATGTCTGGTAGATAGTTGGGAATCGACGCGCGAAGCGAACGGTCGCGGTCGATAAGACGATGAGAAACTCCGTCGGCAAATTGAGATGTTCTCTAGCTCCGCGAAGTCGTGCCACTCCTTTTTGCCCGTCACTATTTGTATTATAATTATAGGTGCTGTTCGATAACCCCGTATCACGGGATCGAATCTCCCCAAGCTTTTTTGAGGAGAGCTTCAGCAGAATCCTGAGAAGGATGTTCTACAGAACACGTTGAATTGGGATTTGATAATCTTTAATTGCATTAAAAAACTACACAGTTATTATACAGGTGAAGTGCAGAGCGAAATAAAGCATTGAACACTGAATGTACTGTTTATACTCTGTCCAACGCGCGTTTGATTCCGTTTTATATAATTTAGAAATAATTGCCAGACGGTGGGGGTAGCTTTGGCTGGAAAAGGAATGTCGTTGGCACAAGGGATTACGCTGACCTGGGTCTGCCCATAGTTCCGTATCTAGAGGTACAGCTCTTCGGCGAATTTGCCTGGTTTGTGGAGGGAGCGGAAATTTCAGAACTTTCGCGCATCGAATGGGGTGTGATTAGAAATGCTGAGTAAATGAGGGTCGGGTTGGATTAATCTGGGGGCTTATGATGGATGTAGCTATTGGCAGGTATGAATTCTGGGAATCAAGGATAGGGAAAACCGAGAAAGGTAAAGTCCGGTCAGATAAGCTACTTGGTGATTTTCGTGAGGTTGTAAGGACAGGGATGGGTTTCCGGTCTTACCGTACCTACTAAAAATATCATAGCACTTAACAGGTGCGATAAACGAAGAGCGAGGTCGAAGATGTCTCCAGTCACGCCGCTGTCAAATTTCTTAATTTCTGTCGCATCGATTGAGTTCTCTCGTTATTACGCACTTCGCGAAGCTAAATTCTATACTCCGTGCGACTGTACGAAAAATTAGAGACTAACGACCTTCGCAGTAGCGAATCACCGCGATAACGTTTCGCCAAATTTATACTCTCTCGTTCCGCCGTTCGATCTCGTTGATTAAATTTGTATATAATTACTCTCGATTACTGTTTCATTTCATCATAGTCTCGGGCCTTTCACCCGCCGCTTGCTTTTCTTTTATCATCGCCGTGGTCGTTTCCGTACCTGCTGCCATTCCGCGTCTCTCCTATCGCGCGGAAACCCTCGCGCGTGAAACCTACGATCGGATCTCGCGTACATAGAGAGAAGTACGCATACATAAATGTGTAGTACCTACCATCGCCGCGATCATTCCGCGCTACTCTCTCGTTCTTCCACTTCTCCTCGTAGCGAGCCTCAACGAACGCGGCCTAAACCGTTACGTTCGAACGGACCAATCTCCGCGACCGACGCGAAACATTCGAATGGTTAGCGGTCTTTCTATCGGTCGGTGAAATCGCACCTCGGGAACTATAGAGACGCGACTAGAAAATTTATGATTTCGATAAAGAATCTTTATTTAAAGACGTCAGACACCCGTTCAACGTCCACGTAGGGTATTTCTAGAGCGTCTGTACCAAAGCATATACGTATACAGTAGCCAATATAATATAATACATGAATTTGAGACGATCGGTCTTTATTTGTAATCGAGTTGATTATCGCAATGGCAAACGATGTCGATTTTTCACGTTGATCCGTTGAGAAAGGTTATACTTATCACGAATCAGGTTGAACAAATGCCGCCAAAAAATCTACATATAAATTGTCCAGATAGATAAATGTACGTAAATTGTACAGCTACTTTAGATAGTACGAGCTCAACAAATGTACCAGAGTTATGCGCTCAATGTGAGTCATCGTTAAGCAAGCATATTTATGTCATTAAATAATTTCAAACCAATACGAATAAAATGCTAAACGTGTATTCAATATAAGCACAATTTTTCGTGAATATGTCGCCTTAAAAAATACGATAGATTTGAATCACATTGTGATGTAAATTTAATTATTTTTGTCAGAATAACTATTTTTTCAAGTTCATGTAGGAAAATAAATGTAGACTGGAACAATCAATTATCTTAATTTATTTGAACGTCGTGACGATCATACAAGTGCCTATCTGTGCAGCCACTTATGTTAAGCCGTTTTAAACTTATGTTCTCTGTTATACGCGTACGGCATACAGAAAAAAGTATATTAATCACAGTTATACCAGACGATAAGCTTGACTTTTTGGGGAAAGTATTGCGTTAATTGCTTTACCGTATGACAACAGTTGACTCATATCAAGCGAACTTCATTATTATCGAGTATAGCCTGTTATCTACTATAACAGTGATTATTGTACTCTTCTCTCCGTCTAAATACGCGTACTCGCGACTACTCGTGCGCCATGACGTACCAATACTTGGGAACGCCGCCGATACGTCAGTCGGGCAAGGACCGAGAGAACGCCTAAATGCTTCTTTCAAATGTTTATATGCACAGTCGATCGCGGCTATCTCGCGCGCGCCAACGTCTACACGTACGCGCGTACCTCCTATAATAACACCGATACCCCGTACATCTCGTGGGCAACTTCGGTCGCGTCCGCCGCTGGTCGGGCGCCGTCGGCCGCTGGCATTGCCCCGTGTCGGCAGTTCGCGACAAAACTGCACCGCGTGTACGACGGCGGTCCGGCAACGGCGATCGCACGGATTCGCGACGAAAATGTGAACCGCGACGTCTCGAACGCGTGCGTCAGTGATACGGGCGAGTGCGGGGGTGGTGTCGTCGGGAGACTGAGGATTTTTCACGATATCCTCGTTCCGCGAAATAACGGTCGGACGCGGTGTTCCCGCGCGGAAGGGTTCGACTGCGGGAATAATCGCGCGTAACGATACACGCGAGTGACGGCAAAAGCGACGGCGAGGGGTGAATGGCACCGATTCTTCGAAAAGAGTACCTAAACTCGTTGAAAGTTTTCGATCGCGCGAGAAATTCCGGTCGAACGTTCTGCCGCGGTTGCGGGGAAGATCGATTCCATCGCTCTCTCTATCTCTCCCCCCTCTCTTTTTCTCTTTCTCTCCCTTCCCTCTCTCTACATATAACGGACGTCGGTGTTTAGAGGCCGTAGACTGTGAAAAGTCCGATCGAACTTGAACGCGCGAAATACGCGTATAGTAATTCTTTCGAAGAGTATCAAAGCAATCGATCGACGAACGATCGCACGTACATTATAATATATAGATTCTGACGGAGCGCGCTGTAGTTGTGGCTTCTGGATGCTGTATTTGGTTGTAGGAATTAGGGGCCAACATGAAGGGATGATCTTTGATCAATTCAAATTTAATCGAGGTTTTGTTTCGATCGTAAATGAATTTATTGAATTTTGCTTCGTTGCGCGTCAGCTTAACTTGTAATTCGTATGCATTTCAAAGTATCGTTTTAACAAGGCGTAAAATAAAAAATAAAAAATTTTCGAGGTCCAAATTTTTCGAATCTGCAATAAAAAAAATTAATGTAAAGACCGAATTTATAGCGGGTGTCGGAGACCCGACTTGTGTACAGGAGTGCAATTTTTCACGCATGCATCTAAGGGTTAAAAGGAGCATCAAACCGCCGGACTTCGATGGTTCATAGGCGAGCGAATATAATCGTGGCCTGTGACTGGATTTCTTCTCCGACTAAAAATCTTCATATACCCTTCCGGCACAAGATGCCCTCCTTTGATCCCGTAGCGTCACCCGATCCGCTCCATCGCCGCGTCGAATCTTTGACCCGACCTTAACCAACGGAGTCAGTCGTCGGCACGTAGGTGTCCCGTAATTCCTTCCACATTTCTCGAGTTTCTTCCCGTATACGTGCGACGTACAGGTTGGCCGCGCGACGAATGCTTGCGTTCGCGTCGTCTGGTAGTTTTATCGCCATCTAGCAGGACTTTTACTGTTAGTTCGTCTGCTGGTTAGCCGGCTAGTTATTGTTATAGGTCAGACACGTCCTGCTTGTTTGTCCGGAAGAGGCTGCGGAGGACAGATCACGAAATTTAATCACTCTCTTTGAGTGGCATCCGATAAACTTTTATTCGATTATTGGTAACCCTGTTAATTTGATTTCTTTCAATTTTGCTCGAACGATCCGTATACGATTCGAGGCGAATCAGCATTTATTCGAATGGAATAAATTGCTTACAAATTAATCGAAAAACCGTGCAGAGCTTCGTCATTGATTCATCTGCAAAGGCATTCGGGTGTGCGGCAATGTGGGACGAGATACAGCGTTTCAGTGGTAACGATCCGACGAATGCTGAGCCCGCGAATGACAAAAATTGATTCGACAGATTTGGAGCTCTCGAATAACGAGAATAGAACGATCCAGTTTCGTTCCATTCGCAACTAGTTCGTGCAATTTGCACGAGCCGGATTCCGCGTGCAGCCGGATCGATTACTGCACGTGCGCCGCAAATTGCAGGTGGGACGACGTATCGCAGCGTTTCGCTCGCATATCGTTCGCCCTTTATTCGACCGGACGCGCGTAGTGAAACGGAAGAAATAGCGGACGGTAATCCGTCGACGCGTTTTAATTCGTTGGATTCGAAATTAATTTTGATGAATTTTTTTATTTGAAACGTGCAAGTATATATGTCGTGCGATTATATTTGGCAAAATAGGGTTGTAAAAAGATCTCGTATGCACTTTTACTTGCATGGTGTGATAAAATAAACTGTGAAAAAATTTTATTCTTAATATACTTTTATATAAAGCTTTTTTTTCCAATACGCGGTTATGAAAATTAATATATTTCCTTATGAAATTGCCTTTACAAATCTGATAACGGAGTATATTAATTTTCACAGTCGCATATTGAATAAAAGCTTTACATACCATTATATGAAATTTAACAAAAATTTTTTTAGTGTGCATTAGTCGATCGAATACTGAAATCCAAGTCGGGAAACGATTAGTCGATCGATTTTATCAGATTGACACGATACGCCAACCTGAAATAAATCAAACCCAAAATAGCAGATAAAAAATTGTCGGGTTGACTGTTCTACATAAGCGACGGAACGTTTTCTTAAATTTTCAATGCTTCGATCGGATCTACATCCCGGGAGGTGATCGACGATCGCCGTGCACGGTGACCCGCGCGCGAGGTCTCTCAGCTGATCTTCGGGGATCGGTTGTGCCTCCCCCTCTTTTCTTCTTCCTACGCCGTCCTCGTACCTGCTCACCGTCCGTTTCTCGACCTCGCCTCGCTACCGCGGCTCTGTACCCTCGCGTGCCGATAACGTGCCTCGCAACCGCGGACAGCTTCGGGTTATTTACCTTCCGAAGAATTTAATAGCGCGCGCACCGAGTATCCGTATATACTTACATATTACGCGTATAAAATAACGTAGGATCGACGTGGATGACGCGAATTGATCGCGACTGAAGTTGGTGCCAATAATACATACATATTTCGCGTCGATAGTTATCTAAATATTTTCCCGAAAAGTACAGTATTTATAAATCTGTAGCGAAAGTTGCCGTTTCTCCCACTACGCGGCCGATTGCGACGTAATGAGAAAAATATAAGTGCGCTGCTCGAGAAGCGATACTTTTTTGTCGATTAGTAAATCCGAAGGCTGCTGCTGCCGGAGCAGAAATCAATCGCGTGGCGAAATCCTTGCCGCGTCGTAAAAATGACTCGATCTATATTTTACGACCCCGACAAAATTTTGAATACCTGTATTCAGAGAAAAATTTGGTTGAAGGAAATATTTAACTAGAAATTGTGGTCAATTTTGGCGCCAACTATAACAGTCTATAGTCGTTCTAGGCAGTGAGATTCTGGTTATAGTAACAAGAGATGAGGATTGCTGCAACCAAGTCAACTTGCGTCATGGTCGATAAGTGTCTTTAATTTTTTTTATATAGTTGATACAACCATGCACTAACATTATTGAACTACTTTTGTGGTTAACTTAACCATGGTGCACGGCTATTATAAATGACAATCTCGTTGTTACTATAATCATACAACAAAGGTTATTTCGACTGTATCCATGACTAATCATAAAAAAATAGTACTAGATACTCGAGTCGAAATTTTACCTCTACTTTGATGCTTCAAATACTCCATTCGACCTACCACTGGCCTACTCAGCCTATATAAGCTCCTATTTTAAACCTTGAGTTGATGAATTGTTCACCAACGAACTATTTTAGGCTCGACATAAGGTTTCGATGCAATGAGAAATTGACCTACTGTAAACCTAAACGAGTAGGTCTACAATTTTTACTAGGCTAGCGCAACCAGGAAAATTAAACTTTGCGATTAGGGTTAATTTTAGTACCCACTTTTCTCCCAGTGCATAAATTAGAGTCAAGTCAGCACTCTCGAAATTCTCACGAAGACGTCGCCTGACGACGCCACCGTCTTGATCGCCCTCGCTCGTCGATTGAGCGTCACACGAGGAATATCGGTATCGCTCAACCTGCGCGTTCATTGTCGTCAGACGCGAGGAAATCGGTGAACGCGAAAGTCTCGAATCGGCGACCGCAAGTAGAGTGTGGACGTCGGAGGAAGTGCCTCGAGGACACGAGCAGAGCGCGGTTCAGATCTGCCGATCGATTCGATCGATCTCTCTTTCTCTCGCTGTACATATTACGCTACGCGCGAGATGGCACTGCGGATTCCCGCACCCCCTCGCGATTGGCAAAGCGGAGTGGCGAGTGAAGAGGAGGAGGAGGAGGAGGAGGAGGAAGTGGTTCGCGCTACGGCGGGAGGCCCTTTCGAATCTCTCGGTGACTCGTGCGGCGAAAGCGATATGGAGGGCCTAGATTTATCGCTCTTCGAACCTCACGGCGACTCGGGCTCGTGGTGCGACGCGCGCGTCCACGCGGGAACCCTTCGTCTGCTGTCCCACCATCCCAGCGGTAAGCCTCGAGATTGTCGTCTCTTCGTCGTTACCAGTTTTCAATCGTATCGTGAAGTTGGCCCCTCGTCGCCATTACTTTCCATGGAAACGAGGGGCCAACTTTGTGTGTCAACTTGCCCCAGACTTCCCCATCGTAGAATAACGATAATCGCTGTACCTGTTTCGTCAGAGTGGCTATATCTTGCACTGAGAAAAATTTCAAATAAATTTTCAGTTACTTAACGTATGTATATCGGATAATTAATCGGCTACACATCACGCGTCGGTGCAATTACGGACATCCAAACCTTTCGAATCGTATTCTTTTATAATGGTTGAACAGATATTCGCGTTTGCCTTTGCCTCTCGCTAAAGCTGCGGGATTATCGGGGAGGTTGATTGTATTCGTCCATTTCAAGGACGTCGCCTTTGTCGCAGGAACTGGTGTCCGCGCGTGAGTGTATCCTATAATATAAACTGCACGCAACACACGATAAACCCGCGCGATGTAACGCAGTCGAAGTTTCCGCGCGATGCGACGTTTCTTATACATAGAGAGAGACGCGACCTCCTTTCGCGCGCCATGTGTGATCACTGCAGCAATGTGTACGCTATTCGCTCGCGAAATTGGCCTCGATGGAAGCGAGGACTCGGCGGCCACAAGTCACACCCGGGGAAAAGGTCTAGTTGAATACGAACCTGTGTGTGTGATAGACAAACTTATTTGAGATTAATAGAAATTTATTAACATCGGACACAACATTTTATTTGAATTACATTGATGTTCTACTAGTTTCGTATTCGATTAAAAAGACACGCAAAACAGAGATGAAACACTCTTGTGTGTGTTCGATGTGAATAAATTCCTATTTATCTCAAATAAATTGTTCTCTTATAGCTTCTCATTCAACCAGACCTTTTCCCGCGGTGTAAGTCGCCGTCATCGCCTCACGAGTCTCTGTCGTCGCCGCGATCGTAGGGGGGGGGGGGGGGTCAACGGAGAGGTGCAGCCAGCGAGAGTATATAAACGTACCGATTATATTCGCACCGCGCCTACGCGCGTGCCAACTCTCAACGCACTATCGACGCGCGGTCTCTCTCTCTCTCAACGCGACGCGTGCGCCGCGCGTATGCAAGGTACTCGCGCACGCTTACCGTTATTGCCATTCGAGTGGCAGCGCGGAGGCGCGCGCGACGTCGAGAGAAGCGTGCGGGATTAATTAAGAGAGGTGTGTGCTCCGGGAGGCCGGGCAAGAGGTAAAGGGGACGAGCCAGGCGCGAGATAAGATCGCTGGTAATGAACTAGCCACAGCCGGTGTCTAATGAGGACGGCATCGCGCCGGTTGCGCCCGCCGCAATAACGTCAACCTCCTCGACCCGATACGCGTACGTACACTCGCCGGCTGCGCGTCTCGAGACTCTCTCCGAGAAGAGCACCTCTCACCCATTCCCTCGCTCTCCACCTTTCCCTCCCATTTTGTTTTCTTCTCGACCCGCAAACGCTCGTGTATTACCTACACGCGCGGCGAGTTCGAAGAACGGGGGCACACCTGTGCGTACGTAGGTCGGTGGAGAGCTACGACGTGTTGTATGGGTCCGTGTATCCTATATCGTCACCTCGTATCCTTGTATCTCCTCGTATATCGGATATAAGTATTCGCGAGAGCGCGGGCTTTTCTTGTAAGCCGTGCGTTGATACGGGAATGCGATGTGGGCGGGAGAGGGAGGAAAGGATTAACCCTTTTTCTTTATATTATGGTTCTTGAAGGTACGACGGGTATAGTGACGCTGATTGACAGAGATGTTCCATAGAAAATCTGTCTCATACGAGCAGTTACTGCACTGTATACACCGAGAAAACAGTTTCTTTGTAGTTAATGAATGTGTATTTGAATATGGCGATATATAAACATTATGTTGAATGAAGTAATTAGTATTCGTTAAATATTACGATATTTATTTGGCACAATAAAATTCTTCGAGGCAACCGTTTGAATGAAATAAAAACTCTAATATTTAACGTATATTTTCTTGTTGTAACTAATTATTTATTTAGCCGTATTTAAAATTACATGTACTAACTGTTAATAAATTGTTCTCGGTGTGCAGGAAAAATTAAGCTGATTTAAAGAGGTAATTATTTCGCAAGACAAAAATTGCTGCGGTCATCGGCTGTCAAATAAATGTATTTAGTATGTCGAAGTGACGCTTATGTACACCGAGAAAAATAATTAGGTTAAAATGACCAAACGCATCTAGTTTGATGCGTTTAATTATTCTAACCGAAATACTGGTCAATTGAACCAACTACATATTTAGTTACTCTAATCAAATGTTTAGTTATCCTAACTCAAAAGTGGTTTCCAAAATTTTGGTTAAATCGGTCAAATTTGTTTTCATTGTATAAAAACTAATGTATATAGTTTTAAAAGATACGAACTGAAAAGAGTCGACCAGGAGTGTTTAATTTAACGAAACGTTTAATCAGTCGAGAGTGACGATTATTTAAATCAATAGATGTGTATACCCTTTGACATTTTGACAAAAATCGAAATGTCTATAATCGATCGCTCGACCGCGTCCTACCTTACGTATTTTTTCGCGCTAATCATACCAAAAGCATGGTTATCAGGTCGATATCTCGAAGGAAATATAAAAACGATGACTATATATATCACATTTGTGGTTGATTAAAATACATTGTTTTTTTTTCAGTGCGTAAACATTCAACCTCGCAATTTCCGCCGGGATCTCTTACTCATCACGATATAATGGCGAAATGGGGGGTCGTTATTTAAACTCGTCCCTTTTGTTGCAGAGGCAGATTGCTGTGCCGGTGCCAGTACCGACGAATCATGTTGGGAGCCGTGTTACTGCGTCCTCCTCCAGGACGAACAAACCCTCACGGCGTACAGGAGCGAAGAGATGGCGGTAAGTTAATTTTGCAAATATGCACATAAGCAGGTATACCGTATGAGGCTAAACTTACTCGCCAAGAAGGAAACTCGAATCACTATTATCTCATTATTTATGAACTTTTGGCCCACATCGATATAAGACTTTATTGTAGATGGAAATGTAATCTGTAAAAAAGTATTATGCAAATATGAGTCCAAGTCTCATAAATAATGAGATAACAAAGTTTCTTTCCTGGCGAGTAAGTTTAGCCTCACATAATATATACCGAACGTAATCTAATACGCGGAAACGAATTTATGTGCCGGTTATTCGGGGAGAATGTTACGTTCCCTTCACTTGTAATTCTCTTTCCTCGGTTCACCCTCCGAACGATTCAACGCTACGCGGTAACGCGCACTTCGGCTCTCGATACGAGTCGCCTGTGTATCTCGGTCACGAAATTCTACGTTATTCATTTTCGTGACGATCGTAACAATTTCACGCCGAACGCTTTTTTGTGCTGAAATTCACCCGTGATCGACTAGTCGTCCAAAGCTTTTAGTAGTATAATCTATATATATGTACGTATATATAGCCTCTGTTCGAGTTATAGTTGTTGTTGGAAGGCGCTATTAGGTGTACGCGCCACTCCAAATTAATGAGACACTCGGCGAAACGAAGTCACGCTCCGTAACCCGCGCGTTCGTTGTCTGATGTGTAGTGTCGTGTGTAGGTGTCCCTAAAATTAGATCTCGTAAGTTTCGCAACGCGCATTGTGCACGCGCGCGTAGTCGTCTGAATATTTTACGTTACAGGGGCGCCGCGCGGTCACTCGCGAGGAATTTTCCTCAAAGGGATGCCATGTGTACTGTATGAATAGCGATTTTCGGAATCAGCGTCAAAGAATACATCGGATAGGGTGGTCGAGACTCCAGTTCCGAAGATTTTCATTTTTGCGAAAAATTCCTTTGAGATTTCAGCACGCAGAAAAAGGATTAGTTGGATCTGCGGAAAATTACTTGCGAAGTCGCAAGTAATTATTTATTCATTTCACAATCAAATTTTTGTAATATACATCAATTTGATATATAAAATATATACCTATTATTCCCCTTATAATCATGTGGAATAATATGCCATTGCAAGGACGAAATATCGAATTAATATGAAAAAAAAAATTTAATTGATGTGAATAAATAATTACTTGCGGCCCCGTAAGTAATTTTTAGTTGATCCAACTAATTCTTTTTCTCTGTTTACCTAAAATTTGTCTCGCTTTCTTTTTTTCTCTCTCTCTCTCTCTCTCTCATGTCTCTTTCTTTCTTTCACCGTCCGCCAACGAGCCTGTCTTACAATGAACCTTAATGAGTGACGTCACCGTGTCGCCAGGTCAACCTACGATATTTCAAGATAAACCAGACACGATTCGGTCTCCTCCGACGTCGCATCTCGCGCGCAGTGCGCGGCCTTCGATGGACGAACGCGCGCGAGGACACGGCGACGCGGTCCTTCGAGGAAATTGACGAGTTTATTTTCCCTTCTCGCGCTCTTTCTCTCTTTTTTTTCAACTCGACTCGTTTGGTCAATGTCTTCGTCGCAGTGCGGTCGGGCGCGCGACCATTCCTGTTTACATGTATACGATTTGTTTCGGCACCGCGTTGTATTCTCGCAAACGGCGGTAGTATAATCATAATCGACGTGCGAGGATGGACGTCGTGCGTGGCTACGTGAGTGCATTTATACAGTTTGAAGGTGCAAGGCTTTAACCCTGGCGCGTATCGGGCAAATATTCGCAGCGAATACACGGAAAAAAATGATTTTGCAATCTTAGCAAAACTGGCGTTCGCTGAGGATATTTTGCTATTATGGCAAAAATATTATTTGTCGCGACTGAGATGGCAAATATGTTCACCGAAAAAAATTTCACTTCAATTGCAGTTAAATTTGCTATCATTGGCTGTACATTTTGCCGTCAGAAATAATACTTTTGTCGCGCGGTAGCGAAAAGTCCTCGGCAAGATATTCTAGTTTATCCAAAAGACTGTCAATTTTTTTTCCCGTCTACGGAGGAGCGAAATGGGGAGCCGACAAATTCGTCCCGCGAGTGCCTTTCCGCGGTCAGCGCGACGACGCAAGACGGGGCAAACCTCGGGCGAGTTTACACGAGCGCGAATGTTTGCGAAACGAGTTAGCGGCAGGCGTGGGACGTCGGACGAATATATATATACTCGTTAACGCGGTCGTTCGTCGAACGTCGACGCGTTCGCCGGATACGCGCGCGTGTAGCGTGGGACCTGCAGCTTCGTATCCGTTGTCAAGTCGCGGCGAGGTAGGCGAGGAAGAAGGGAGGAGAAAGGGTGCAGCTCGCGCGGAGACCGCTCGCTTTTCCTTTGTCGGTGCGCTATCGGCACCGAGGAAGAAAAAGGCACGGCGCACGCCGGTCGTCGGGACTCGAGAAAATACCTACATCTCCGCGCGTCGCGCTCCTTTGATTTCGAATCGTAACGCGCACCACTCGACGCCCCGATGACGCGTTCCGCACCTGCGCTCTCATTCGCGCGTCTTCAATTCCAGATCGGAGACGCGATGTTCGTCGAGCTGCCCCGAGTCCGTCTCGACGGGGGTGCGCGAACTTTCCGCCAACACTGGGGTTACTACGAAACGAGACCAATGGCACCACCACCGCCGCCGCCGCCACCCCTCATCGAGGAGGACGAAGCAGCCGTCGAACCGGAAACTGTCAGCCTTCGCGAGGCCAACACCGCTTCTCCTATAGGTGAGTGAGTCGCTTTGACTGTAAATTTGCAACGAGGATCGAGGTTGCCCGCGGTATGCGTTGAAAGTGGAAATCGAATATGCGATATATGGACAGAGAGGGAGTCTCTCCAACGGCGCGTCGTTGCTCCGCTAGTCTGTGAAGTCCTCGGAGGGTCATCGAATACATAGAGGAAAAAAATTAGTTGGATCTATTGAATTACTTGCCGGGTCGCAAGTTTTTATTTATTTATGTTAGTGAAATTTTTGAGTACGTCAATGAAATATTTCTTCCTTGCAATCATGTAGTAAGTATATGATTGCAAGGAAGAAATATCAGATTAATATGAAGGAAGATTTAATCGGTGTAAATAAATAATTACTTCCGACTCCGCAGGTAATTTTTAGTAGATCCAATTAAATCTTTTTCTCTGTGTGCTCTTCTCCAATTTATATCGTAAGAGGGTCTCCTCCCCTTTATATCATTGAATTGCATTTATTGTTGCGTATGTTTCATTCTCTATACGTATTTTTTTTCATTTTATTACTTTGTGTTATTCTATATTTTTCTCTGTATTTGTTTATTGAGCTCTTCGGCGACCTAGTCTCAGAGGTAATAAATGCTTTTTCTCTCTCTCCCGAGACAAGCCGGAAATAGGTATCGAGCGATCGATCTTAGCTTCACGAATACCGACGCGCTTATTCACCGAAAATTTGCAAGGCAATGCGCGATTAACCGTAGAGGCGGCCTCGTTACCGAGGCAACGTCGACGACACCAGTCTCGTCGCCGCTATACGTCCTTCTCAGATTTGCTCGATCGGAGTGTGCGACGGAATACTCATAAGAGTATAAACTCGTTCCCGATCGCACTCGCGTGCTTTCCACGTATTCCGTGCTGAAAATCACTCGGTACATACATGCGTAAGTACGCATTGTACGAACTTTCGTTCGAGCGAGAGGGTAGAAATCTGCATTACCGACGGACAGCGGAGTTGAACGTTACCGGAGAATGTGGCAGAGGGCGCGACCGTGTAAAAACGCTTAAAGTCGATGCGGAGGTACAGAAAGTAAGATTGAATAGATCCACTCTCTCTGTTAGTAATTGCCGTACGCGTCGAGTCATCGGAGATGCGCGCACTCGACGAGTAAACGTGCGAATTTTGTGCGGGGGTTCTAAATTCATAATTTACAAGCGTCTATTTGAATCTTGCAAATAATTACCCCTTTCGGATGAGTTTTAAATCGATTGTGATTTCTGAGAAGATTTTTGAGAATTGCTTCAGAATTTTAGAAAATGGCGTTTCTTTGATCGTCTTAAAAAATGCCTAATTAATGAACGCCATGATAAAAAGAATTTGTTTAAAAAGCTGGCGGTCTTTTAGAGTGAACACAACACGAGAAAAAATTGGGAGGCCAATCCACGATGATGAGGATCAGAGGCTAATTGATCTGGCAGGGAATAGCCCATACATACATATACACACGCCAATTCAATCTTATTTTCTAATACGCTTCAAGATTTTGCCATAAATCGCACATTTATGCGTTAGAAAATCATACTTCCCACGTAAGATCGCCGATACCTCGCTCCATTCCATCGAGATTTCCTCGAGAATTCGCTGCTAGTCACGCGAGCGCGTGACGGCTGCGAGTTAGGTAACCCCGCGCGTAGCGAGAGGCAGAGGAGTCACGAGTTTCGTTCGGTTCCGCAGAGTTTGCGTTTACCTACCTGACAAACTGCCGCGCTTCGAATCTCGATATCGCGCTCTTCATTACGACTCCTTCGCGGTATGGTAACTTTGCATGTGGAGCACGAAAGGACAATAGAGTGGAGTTCCTGCTTACAGACTCGCGTGTACGTACATATGTACGACGTATGGACGTAACAGCGACGCCGTAACTCGACTCCCCTCCTATCTTGGCTGTATGTGTACCAGGAAACTCGAGCGGACGACGCGCGGCTATAATTTCGTCTTAAATGACACGAATGCGAGAGCTTCTCCACTGGCTTTTATCCCCGTAAAATCATCCGTCCATGTAATACGCGCACCGTAAGCGCTATCCACCAGGTGTGCTCTTCCGATTTAGAAATTCCGCTCGCGTATATTCGCGCCTATCCTTCCCGGACATTATCGACGGGTCAAGGACCCCTCGTAAAATCTTAGGAACTTCAGCTGCACCTATCGGTATGCTCGCATCGAATTCACGCGTCACATTCGCGTACGATACGATCGGACCATCCCTGATGTCGATGTGCATATTTATAAAGGCGCGGCACGTCGAAATTAAACGTGATCCGACCGTAATGTAAAAAGTACCGTGCGATATCGAGCCGAAACGGCAGGTGACATCACGGGAGATCCGACTGTACTATAAATTAGCAACCGGGCTTTCCCACCTTCCCCGACACTTTCTCCGGGTTAAGGACGAGTACACGCGTACGTATAGTACGTCGCGTCGCGCCACCGCAACGCTTGTTATCAACCGACAACCGTCGTTGCGGGGGTGGTAGGGCCGGGCGGGTTTACTCGTCCCACACTGCAACGGTATGACTCACTCTCCTTTTACGGCCTGCAGGGATGCGCCTTCGCTCTCTCTACTCGCGGTAGAGAGTGCACATGGTCTGGTACGAGCAGTTACACATAGGTGTATCTCACCTCGCTCGCGCGCGTGCGCGGAAACACTGCACAATCAGCGCAAGGAGCCTACCTTTGCATCTACGGTAGGCGGCTGTGTGGCGTATATCTCTTCTTTTCGTCGCAACACTTCCGTACTGCGCAACTTCCTTGGTACTATAGGTGGGGGAGGAGAGAGGGATTGTTCGGAAGTGGGACGCGGTCCCAGTGCAGCAACGGTATCACCGTTTCACTCCGTTTGTACCCACACGGTCTTTGCTCTTTTTCAATTCTCGGCACTGGAGAATCTGGATAAAGATCGTTCGCGCGGCGGCAGCGTTCATCGATCGACGATTTACACGAGCGTGGATGAGTGGGGGTACACTGAGAAAAATCAGTAGGTTAAAATGACAAAATGCATCTAATTAAACGCGTTTAGTTATAATATTTTAAGCAAAATACTGGTAAGTTGAGCCGAATATCTAGTTATTTTATTCGAATCTTTAGTTATTCTAACCAAAAAGTGGTCAATCTAATCAAACAGATGGGGGATCCATATTTCATCAAACAGTTTGGTCATCTTCTCCAATACTGAGAGAAGAGGTCTAATTGAATGCGAACCTAATATTATAGAAAAATTCATTTAAGATAAATAGAAATTTATTCACAATGAACAGAAGTCTATTTGAATTAGATAACTTTCTTTTGCACATCTTTTTAATCAAGTAGTAGAAGATTTATCAAATTTAAATAGACTTTTGTTCGATGTGAATAAATTCCTATTTATCTTAAATAAAATTTTTCTATTAGATTCGTATTCAGCTAAACGTTTTTCCTGGATGAAGATTTTAGTTAAATTGACCAAATATTTTTCTTAGTGTAACGTACGGGTTCCTCGAAGCGATGCAATATCGTACAATTGTGAACATATATTACATAATTATGTCACGGGACGTGAAGTACGAACAAATAAATGGACCTCTGATTTGTGAGGAGGATTCCTGGAACATACCGCTCTGAATTCGACCGAGTTCCGTCGCTTCCCGATCCCTTATTTATGGTGCAGCGTAGCGAAGTGGCTTCGAGCCAGGTTAATGCGTCGCAGTGGCCGGATTAAAAGGCATCTATGTATATGCGAGTATCTGTATAGGTAGGACCTACTTATCTACCTGCAGTGTTTCTCTGCAGCGCGTCGATTCTACGTCGAGAGGAAACAAATAATATTTTGATTCGACTATAAATATTTATTTCTTTAGCTTCGTCGTCTACACAATTGTCCGCTGTATTCGAGCTAAATTGAGCGCAAATAGAAATCTAGCATCACGCGAGTATTTCAGTACAAATCAATTCATATGTACATATTGAGAACAAAGAGGATCTTTTTTCTCCTTTGTTCTGCAGTTTCCCTCGTGTATTTACACTTTCATTTGGTTAGAATAACCAAACACGTTTAACTAGATGCCTTTGATCATTTCGTCGCTTTGGTGGATGAACAGTCGTAACCCACAAAAAGTATAAAATTGAGTTAAGACTGTCAACAAACACTAAAAAGCATAAAGTTTGATTCCTATAAGTATTCTAACCCACAACCTTTTTAATGTCCTTATAACATAAAATTTGCTAAAGGACGTAACCCACATTTTATTGTAGTGAATAGACATAAGCAGCTTAACACTTTTAGCAACTGAGTTTTTAAGCATAATCGTTAAATAAAAATATCAAACAATTGTTTTGTTTTGTCTTCTGGTTACAGTTTTAGAGAAGAAAACATGAGTTTCTCGATGACGAACTTTCTTAAAAGCGCGCTAGCTCAAGTTCTTGTTTATGTGGGTTAGAACAGTTCACCACCAAAAAGCGACGATTTTAACCTAGTTCTTTTTCTCAGTGTACCCATCGTCTTTCCCAAGCCGCAGTAAAGCTATCGCGGCAAAACACTCCAAAGATGCGTTTCCGCATTCGTACGTAATTCCGCAACTCGTGCGCATCCCTATTCTTCGTAACGCATCGATCGCGATACGAATGGCTTCCGAACGAAAATCGAGCGGTCGCGTATCGCGGTCGGCCACGCTCGAAATAAATATATCAGAGGAGCGACGATTCTCCGTGCAGCGCGCGCGTCGGAGCGGAAAGGGAAAGGCCGCGCCGCGAATACAATGTATTCACGGTGAGAAAAGTTTTCCAAGACGATTCGCTGGCCAAGTATACCTTCCGATTATACGTCGCGCAGCTGATGACGCGCGCGCGGTTACAACTTTCCGTCTGCAGAAAAGAATTTCGCAGCTGGGAAACGCGCGTCGCGTGGAATTATAACGCTTTCCCACGCGTGATTATCGCCATCACGTATAACGCCCCTTCAACTTTTCCCGCGTCGATTGCCACGGGGTAACGCGTGCAACAACTTTCGCGCCATTGTTCGCGAAGAGGATGCCGCGGCGGCTTAACGCGTTCGCACGTTATTCGTGTGCCGCCTCCTTATCTCGGTCGAGAATTACATCGGGATAGGAGAGATCCCGGCCCGAGAGAACCGGGACGAGGGGGATACGTACGTACATACGTGTACTCGCGTCGGTGAGCCCCCGTGCCACGTTTCTTTTCGTCTCTCTCGGTCTCTCATACGCATATAAACGCTCGCCAGTTCGTACGTTCCATGTCGCGCGAGCGATTCCGAACGCGCTCGGGCGACGCGACGCGCGTCGTCTCCTCCGACGCTCCGAAGGAGGATAGATCGTGATATTTTTTGGGAGATGCGGTCGAAAATGTCGTACCTGTGCTTCCAGCTTTTCATATAGCTACCGCACAGAAGAAAAGAATTAATTAGATCTATCGAAAATTACTTGCGGAGTCGCGAGTAATTATTTATTTGATTCAATAAAATCTTGTAATATGTCGATTATTAGATATCTGTTTTTTACAATTATGTGGAATAGCGTGTAATTGCAAGGGAGAAATATCTAATTAATATATGAAGAACGATCTAATTTGATGGATATTAAATAAATAATTTCTCGCGATGCCGCAAGTAATTATTAGTAGATCCAATTAATTCGTTTTCTCTGCGCGCGAAGTCCGAGGATTCGGTCTTCTGATGTTTTTTTAAGAGTAGAGTTTGAACAAAATTATTAACCTCGTATTTTTTCATTTGCCATTCTCGGCTTTATCAAAGCTGAAAAACGATATTTCGAAATGCAGCTTCGTTATCGTCTTATCTCTCTCGCACTTGTTGCTTGGTATATATAATATATAAGCGCGCCTCTCTGGTTTTTCGATGACGTCACGATCTTTTATATTAGATAGAAACGTACTTAAACTTTGCGAATAATTTTTTAGCCATTTTCTTTTTCGTATGATGTTATTATAAATATGTGTATCGATTATAAATTGAATTTAGAAATGTGAATATTTTTTTATTCAAAAAATACCGAATTTGAGAGGACGCCTGCTCAGGCGAGTCTCAAGCTTCTCCCGCTACCGTTCTCAGCTGCTGTCGTCGCTCGCGTCCGCGTGGTGCGATATCGAAAGGAATTCAAGTCGTGCGGCTGGGAGAAAGACGCTACCGAGTCCTCCTACCTCCTACCAACGCGAGGTCATACCCTCGTAATCCTCGAAGAGTCGTGTCGTTTTTCGTCGACTTTGCTTGTACCACGCCCGATAAAGCCCGACGGGAGAAAGAGAAAACCAGCGGAAGCCTCGGAGAGCGGCATGCGGGTCTCGCGGATCGCGTTCGCGCGCGCGAGCCGAAATTTTATTTATCCACCTACGGGAATTCGTAACGCGCGCCGGCTTTTTATTTATTCGCCTCGCGACCGCGATGAATCGGCAGCGCGCTCCGTTCCGGCGGACGAGCACACCTGGAACGCGCCACTGCCATTCCGGCCGTGGGGCTGTGGGGACGAGGCTCGCGGCGGCACTCCGCGACAGTCCAGTTCCGATGTTCCTGCGCGGCGGAAGCTCTCGACTCGAGGAGCCGCCATGGTTCGAGGCTCGCGGGACGTGCGCCGGGGTTAAATCGTTCTGTGTCCGCTTCATCGTGTCCGCACAGTAGTTGAACGACGGGATATATCGGACGAGTGAGAAAGACAAGCGGAAGAGGCTGCGGCAGCTTAAACATTTCGAAATCGTCCCGTCGCTGGCGCGTTTGAGTTTACATTTTTCTTTCGTTTCTTCCCGTTCGCTCGCGTTCGTTCCCCGATCGCCGACCAATAAATCGCCGGGTTCGAGTAGTGACGTAACTGCAACGACTAGAAATAACCGCGCGGCGTGGACGACGCAGCGCGCGCGAAAACGAAACGCCAGCGGGGAGGTCTCGGGAGTTTTAATTTGGCGGGTGTCTTTCCGAAGCCGAGAATTTGGTTCGAAGGCGCGAAACGAAGCGAAGCGAGGTGAAACCGGGTGACGCGAGATTCATTAAGAATTACTGCGCCGCGACCTTGGCCGATCCAACTCGCGCCTGCATTAACATCGGGCACGGCTCGTCGTGCGGCGATGTGTCGTATGTATATCTATGTACAGTACGTACTCGCGCGTTACATTCGTGTCGCGTCGCCCGCGCGCGCGCGCACTGCCTTCTATCACCGCGGATATAACTGTGCGCGAACCGCACGCCGGTACCGGTATAACGTCCTAGAGATACATTAGCCGAGATAACCTACATACATACATACATAGAGATACGACTCGCCGCACCTCGGAGTGCCGGTGACCGGTGACAGAATTTTGGATCGGATTTGTGCGACACTTTTTCGAAGATCATTCGCCCGCGTACGTGTAATGAGCATTCCGTACCGAGTTACCATATGACAGGGTGGCCAGCGAACCTTGGAACCTTGAAAACTGAGAAATAACCTGGAATTATTAGGAATTTTGAGAAAACCGGGAAATCCCCTCCAATTTACTTGAGAACTGGGAATAATTTTTCTTTACATACGCGTACATTTTTACATTGAATCTTTGCGAAAACGAAAATTATTCGCTATTTGATATTTACTGTGACAATTGAAATATACCATTGCAGAGATTGGCTTCTCAAAAGTTCAATATTATTTGAATGGATATTTTTTTATTGTAATGTTAATAATGTTTCTTTGGCTAGTCATGTCATAAAATGTATGGTTATTAATTAGTAATGTAAGACTCTAAAAAAGATATTTTTGTATTGCGTTTAATGGTACAATAAATAAAACGGCTTAGGGTATTTTCTTTTTATTATTTCCTACCGTATTTTAATAATTTCGTAATTGAGTTTACGTTACATCGATAAGCAAGTTCTATGCGCGAAAATAAGCAGTTCTCAAACGTTAAATTCGACAATTTTCATAGTGTGATACAAGAGAGATTCGTGGAATAAAAAAAAACCTTGGAAATTATACGACCTGACCTGAAAAACCGCGAAATAACCTTGAATTCAAAAACCCTGAGTCTCTGGCCATCCTGTGTGTCTAAACTTACTCGTCAGGAAAGAAAATTCAATCACTATTATCTTATTATCTATGAGCTTTTGGTTCATATTTGTATAATACTTTTTTGAAGATTACGTTTTTGTCTATAACAAAGTCTTGTGTCGATGTAGGCCAAAAGTTCATAAACCATAAATAATGAGATAAAAGTGATTCGTTTCTTTCTTGGCGAGTAAGTTGAGACTCGTACGCGTACCTATACCTACGCGCTGAAAAAATAACTTGGTTAAAATAACAAAATGCATCTGGTTAAACAAATTTAATTATTCTAACCAAATATTTAGTTATTCCAACTACGTATCTAGTTATTCCAATCAGAAAATCTTCTGCCTAACGAAACAGATGTAGGGTCCATGTTTCACCAAACGGTTTGCTTACAGTTTCCAGGATTTTGATTAAATTGACCGAGTTATTTTCCTCAGTGCAGGTACTCCTACACGGGCGAATTCACGTAAATTCTTGTCCGCAAAACGTTTTCGTAGAAGCGCGTTTTTCATCGCAACGAGCCACGCGCTAAATCTCTCATCGGTCTTCCCGCTAAAACCACGTGACGCGACACGAAACCTCCCGACGCTCCCGACACTTTATCCGAAGATAAAATAGTTTCGCTCGGTCGGCGCGTCGGCTCCCGCAGCAGCTGTTTACAGATCGCGCGGCGGTGGCGCGCTAGTTGGATCGGCGACGCCGAGACCGCGCGTGGTGGCCCTGGTCCGGTTTTGAGCGCGCGTTTCGACGGTAATCGGACGCGGACGATGACTTTGCGCGAGATTCGATTCTCGTTGTCAATCGACCATTTCTCGGCTCTGGAAGCAGATCGAACCATCGTCGATCTCTGGGTTTGGCAGAAGGTTTCGGTGGGCCGAACGACGCGACGCGGACGTCTTCAGCGATGAAGCTGATTCCGAGAGATCTGCCGTGGAAGTTTGGATCGCTCCGACTTGCCGTCGGGACGGCGTGACTCGCGTTGGAACTGTGCGCCACGTAGAAAAACGAGAGCATCGTTCGTTCGCTGTTTTCGACGATCGCGAACGCGTGTAGTAACGAGTCGATGTCTACGGGTGGGTTACGTCGCGATTACCGAGTGACATTTGCGATACCTACCATCCCGTTCGTGAGAACGGCGCGTACGTGCGAAAATACGCACAGGGGAGACGAGTCATCCAGTGGAAAAGGTCGCGGTGAATTCGGCGAGGTAACGAATAGCCTTGCGGTGATGGAAAACACGCGATCGACGCGCTGCTACCACGATCCACTCGCGTTAGGACGTCGCTACCTATATACACACCATATAAGGCCAAACTTACTCGCCGGAAAAGAAACTCGAATCACTATTATCTCATTATCGAGGAACATTTGCCGCGCATCGATATAAGACTTTATTATAGATAAAAATGTAGTCTTCAAAAAAGTATTACACAAATATCAGCCAAAAGCCCATAGGTAATGAGATAATAGCGATCGAAGTTTTTTTCCCGACGAGAAAGTTTAGCCTCATACGACGAAATCACGCATTCGCGTATCTTCCACTTGTTTTTCCATCTTTAATTTTTGTTCTTACTGGCCACGCAATCCAATTGCCCCTCGAGCGTAAATTCTCCCCGTATACCTGTCTTGACCTAACCGGAAGAGAGGCGATAAAAGCGACGGTACCGTATCCATACACGCACATCCATGTGGATTCCGATATGCGGCGCACCATAAGAGGGAGCACGTGCGACGCGACGCAACGACGTGCAGGATTATATACCTGCGCGACGTGCGCGACCGCCGCGCGCGAGGAGGAGCTTGGCGCGGAACACCGGAAACACGTCATATCCGGTGTACGATAACGGCAACAAAAGGGACCCGAAGATCCTTCCGGTTTTTGCTCGACGAAACAGATACCGCTTTCATCGGGGTTAATGGAGAGGAGCTACCGAGTACATATTATAACCTATACACGCGAAAGAATCTTCCCGCGTCGCCCACGCGAAATCTCGGGGGACGTTGACATGCCGGCACGGACGCACGGGGTACCGGCTAACCCCGCGACCGCGGTTAAAGGGTGTCCTTTCAGCCGATTAATCGCTGCGAGAAGTTCGGAGGGTAGAGAGATAAGGAACGAGATTTTGATAAAAGATTGATACGATTTATGTATCTGTGTATACGGGGTGTAATGGCTACGCTCTGAGAGAAATAGCCGCTGGTACCGAAAACACGTCATCTTCAATCAAAAACGTGATATAATTTCAGGATCAAGCCAAGGTTTTCTTCGCGCGAGAAAATATTTGATAGGCTCGAGTAATTGTTTTTTTTCGCGTAGAAAGAATTTCTTGCTTCAACGAAGGTACCTACCCTTGAATCAAGTATCTATATTCTTAAAAATTTCTAAGATCATATGTCCTTGATTCAAGACATTTTTTAACACTAGCAATTACTTCTCTCGGTGTAAGAAGGCTGAAACGAGATAAGCCTAATTCTGTTCAGAGTCAGTACACTGCTTAGTGGCATGACTACATACGATCGCCGTTCCTTGGAACCCATACGTCTCTCAACTTTGTATCATACCACTGGTTAGTGCCTAAATTCCGAAGAGAATTAGCCTCCTGTTTCAGCTCGCTTAGCAATTACACCCTGTATACCTTTCCAACAACAACACTTCTATTTACAAGGACAAATCAGCTCGCGTTCGTTCATATGCGACAACTTTCGCGCAACCAACTACAGTAGACTTCCAATAGTCCGGCATCCAACAGTTCGGAATGCCCGATGGTCCGGCACCAGTATCGATTTTCAAACGATCGCGCCTCCGAGCGGTATCGGCAGGCGGAAAAAGAAGAGAAGAAATAAATCAGTTGGGGGGAAGCGGCAGACGCATTAAATAAATTCATAACATTTGCTGGAACAAACTCACGTTATAATTGTGCAGAACTCATTGATTTGCATATTTTAAGAAATAACTTTTTTAACAAGAGAGCTGAATCTAGAAAACAACAAGACATTAGAGATTTTTTAAAATAAATGTCTCATCAGTACATATTATGTACGTACGTGTAAATTTGTAACACATTTAACTGGTTTAATTTGTTATTAGGACATTTCATTGTTGTTATTCAAAATGCAGGAATAAAGGTATGTTTTGGTTTGTATTCGAGTTTAAATGATTATCTCAGCATTTCTGGTAAACAACGTTTACTGTCAAACATCATATTGTAGCTGCATTCACTCTACGACTTATCATTATTTTAATAATAATCGCGGAACACATCTCCTGATAATCCGGCATTTTCGGTAATCCGGCACCGGCCGAGTCCCGAACGTGCCGGATTATCGGTAGTCTACTGTATTCGCAATGAGCAATATTTGAGTCTCGAGAGCAACGTCAAAAGTTCCCATCGTGAGCGCGTCGCGATCTAAAGTGAGTCATTTCAACGGAGTTAGCGCGCGTCATCGTACGACGAAGTGGATCCAGTTGATAAACGGAGGTGATTGCGCGACCGTAATCGGACTAGGGCTTCCGTTTCTCGTGACTCCAGAAGGAAAATACACTTCGCGGACGTAATGGGTCCGAGCAACTCCGATCACCTCGTAATATCCTGCAGCGACGACGTGGATTAAACCGAGCCGATTGAGAAACGCGGTGATTTCCTCGTCGGAACCGCGTCACGCAGTTGGGGGGAAATTGGGTCACGTGGCAGGAATTCCACGTTTTTTCAGGCACGACCGTAATTGTGAATTATCCGGGACAATTTGGTTTCGTTAGCGGAGGTTAGTCCGTAATCGCTTAACGAAGAGTTATATGTCGGATCGCCGTTAATTAGTGGGAAACTAATTCTGAACGACTGGAAGAACGCAATGTAATTACGCGTATAGCTATCGACGTCGTTTCGTACGAACCGCTCTGTAGACAATTAAATATCAAACAGTACTTATTTACAATCGTTTCGATTTCGTACCACGATTCTTATCTAGAGCTCAAGTAATGTTATATCGTACACGGAGAAGAATAATTTGGTCAAAATGATAAAACGCATCTCACTAACGAGTTTAATTATTTTAATCAAAATACCGGTAAGTTGAATAAAATATTTAGTTGTTCCAATTACATGTCTTGTTAGAATAAACCAGAAACTGGTTAGTCTAACCAGACAGATGGAGATCCATATTTCCCCAAACGGTTTGGTAGTGGTCCAAAATCCTGGAGATGATGACCAAACCATTTGGTGAAATATGGGTCCTCCATCTGTCCGGTTTGACTGACCAATTTTTGATTAAAATAAATAAACGTTTGGTTAGAATAGCTTGATATTTGGTTCAATCGACCAGTATTTTGATTAGAACAACTAAACACGTCTAACTAGATGCGTTTTGTCATTTTAATCGAATTACTTTTCTCAGTGCGTAACGCGGCCGCGGGTGTGAATAAAAGTGGATCAGGTACGCGCATCTATCGCGAGGAAACTTCCGAAACGGGGTCTTCTCGAAAACGAACCCCTTCGTTTTCTTTCCAGGTGAACTAAATCGAAGACCGAAGGGGAGACACTCTCCCGAACCTCTTGAAATTTCTCGGCCATACACCGCCGAGCGTCTCAAAATCCGCGCGAAGTTTTTCATCACCGCTACCCGTAATAGCATCCCCGAGGAGTGAGAGTTTTCATCTCGCAATTTTTTCCCGAAGCGTTTCGCCGGCCAGTTCCTCGTTCGGCGGGTTATACTCTCGAGCGCGCGCGCGCGTTCTCGTTTTTCAATGTTTTCTTCCATCTATCTCCGTCCTCATCCACCTCGCGAAATCGCTCGGGGAAAAACGATGCGGTCCGGTCTCGGCGGTATCGCAATTCGTATCGCGGACTGAGCTCGACGATGCAGCAAGGCGGCGCGACGGAGGGCGCCTCGCCGGGCGGGCGCAGGCTCTCTCGCAGCTTCCATTCCTGTCTACGGGGAGCGGACAACGACGATCCTGGATCTGCAGGTACACGAAAGGACGCGTGCGTGAAGACGCGGATACACGCGTGGAGAACTATATACCTGTATACACTTTTTCGTCTTTCAAAAGTTCTCGAAGGAAAAGTGTGGGGGATTTTCTACTTTGTTACTCCCATTCTATACGACACGCGATCTATACCAATACTTTGTAGATACGCATAACTCGGTCTTCTGAGATAAAAAGTATTCATATTTTGAAATTCAATTTGTAATCTGTATACATGTTTAATATCGCGCGAGAAATAAAATGTTCGAAGAAATAAGTAATCGCAAACTTATAAGCACGTTTCCTTCTATAACGTGTGGTGCCACCAGCATAAATCGTTATTAAAAAGATTACCGTGCAAAATGACGTTTAAAAGTTTCGCAAGAATGAGACGAATTCTGCAGCTACCGAATTACAACGGTCGCTTATAAGCGTCTCTGTCGTGCCACGGTCAAAAAGAAGCAGTTCGTCGCGAAAAACTTGTCGATCCACCAAAGGAGGTTGTGTAACTGCTTCGGCATTATTTTGATCGTGATTCCTCCTCTTCCTCTTAAAACCTGTATATATACCCTATAGGTACGCGATACGTTCGTAACAGACGTACGGTATTATTCGAGTTCATATACGCACACATGCGATATACCACACACCGCTAGATACACCTACACCGAAATTGTAAATATGTGTACACGACGAATTAACTCAAAGAATATTTTACTTTCTCTGTTGCAGGTGAGTCCAAAAATTGCCGTCTACTTTGGCTCCTAGCGGAAAAGGTAAATTATTAGCGATAATTCGTATATTTACGATAACACGGTTACACGACATAGCGACACAGTTCCTTCGTGCTGGAAGGTTGCCACAGGAACGAATGAAATATGCAGATAGGAAATTCATGAATTTATGCATACGTACCACCTACGTGTGTGCGGATATCTGGGTAACGGCAGCCCACTTGCTTTAGCCGCTTTTACTTTTACTTCGCTGCTCCCGTAAAATACGGCGGATGGTTGATCTCTCTAGGAAAAGGTGGGAGTGTCGGGGGAAAAAAGTATCGTCTAGAAATAACTTCCCAAATAAGTATTCCCCAGCGTGGGTTCGCCTTACGCACGTTATACAATAAACTTGTAGATTCGCGGTATTTGGGTAGATCAGTTTCAGAAATTTGATCCAATGAATTTGTTGTCGGCCTTTGAATATTTATTTTAGATTATTTTTTGTATGGATTGCTTTTATGTAATTACTAAAAAGAAGTATTAAAGTGTTCATTGAAAATATGAAATAATTAACGCAGAAGATTATATATTTTTTGTATGGATTGCTGACGTGTAATTATTAAAGACAAATATTAAAGAATTCATTGAAGATATGAATTAATTGACGCAGAAGATTATGTATTTTTTGTATGGATTGCTGACGCGAGTAATTATTTAAAAAAAAACATTAAAGAATTCATTTAAGATATGAAACAATAAGCGTAGAAGGTTATAGATGTACTAAGACGAGGTAACGAGAGACTGCCGGCCAAGGAATTCCGTGGGCGTAATTTATCCACGGAGCGTCCCGTTTAATTCGCGCGTTCAATTAGAAACGTCGAAGAATGCCGCGGGCGTCATAAATTACTTATATCTGCCATTGAAGTGTCCTTACATATCGAATGTACCCATGCCAAAGATACTTTTCTAATGATAACACGGTGAACGATCGTGATTGCGCGCAAATACCAGGGATCAAAATAGACAAAAACGCTGCGAAGCTATAATATACTCTACTATATTTGAATAATTGGTCAAGTACATTTTTCCTACACCCAACTTTCCTGCGCTGAAAGAGAAGCAACCGCTACCTTATCGACGACGGCGCGGTTGTGGCTGGTCGATAAACCGGTTCCTTTCAAAGGCGCTGCCATCTACCGTGTCGTAGTCTGTCGAAGTTATCCGCCGAGCCTCTTTCATCGAAGTAACGTCGGTATTTACACTTTTGTGTAATTCCAGTCTCAGAGCGCTGGTCTCGCAGCCCAAAAGTATAATCCGTCCACATATTGACTCAATTAACTTCAATTGTGACGGCCTCACAACGCATCGAACCGTTTAAATTTTGTCTCTCTCTCTGCTGCTCGCCTACGAACTGGCAACCCGTTTTATCGCGGTGCACCCTCTCGCACACCCGGTGTACCCGGCGGCCCGTTCCACGCAACGTCACCTCGCGCGCCAGGCTGACTCGCTAATTCGAAAATTGCGCCAAGTATCTCCGATCTACCACGAGCCGTTGTACCGTTCAAGAGTCGCGATGACGCGCGAATTGAGCTCCTTTTACGTTTTCTTCCTTCCCTCCAAGTGCGTACGCGTGCGAAGTTCGCGCGTGTGCCTGCGCGTGGACATACCCATACGGCCGCTAATGGCAAGTCCCGTACAAGGTGGACTGGACTACGTCCAACTTTAAACCGTTCGCACACCCTCCCGCTACGCTCGAGCTCTACTCGTGCTTCGGGAGCACCGACCGTGGCGGTGAAGTGACGCACGTTGCTACGCACTTAACACGCGAGCGCGAAAGCGAACGGAGGAAATGATATCGGGAGGGAATTGGTCTAACCGGATCACACTTGGGTCGGACCTTGGCATCGTGGCTTGTTCTGGTGACCCGGGGCCGACTCGGTCGATTTAAAAAACTGTACGGAGAGAAAGGATTAGTAAAAAATCACGGGAAAAGCCATGAATTACAGGGTGTTCCAATTATAGGATTCCTCGAGGTGGAACATGACAATTTACTTTTTATTGTGACAATTTTTTAGTAGACCACGTGTACTTAGACGAATAATTGCTAGTGTCAAAAAAATATGTCTTGAATCAAGAACATATCTTATTATACAAATTTTTAAGAACACAAATTTTTAGTCGAAAAATATATATTCTTGATTCAAGAGTACCTCAGTTGGAAGAAGAAATTCTTCCGCGCGAAAGAAAACAATTGCTCGAGCCTGTCAGATATTTTCTTGCGCGAAAAAAACCATGAAACCTAGAATACTGGAATTAGGATCATGTTTTTCATTGAAGGAAACTTCGGCACCAGCAATTATTTCTCTCAGTTTACATCGGAAAAACGCTGTTGTAGTAGGTACGTATACCGTATGTCCGTCTCTTTACTGGCCAGTTTGAAAGTTACCTTCGGATAGGCTTGGTCGGTAATCGAGACATTTATATCGTAATTATAATTATTTTCGTAATTTCCATTATTCACAAATTCACAATTTCGAGGTTAGACGCTTCGATCTCCCGAATTGACATCAACTCTAACTGCCGAATCGACTTTTACCGTATTAAATGACTCGAGTACCGACCAAGCCTATCCAAAGGTAACTTTCAAACTGGCCAGTACAGAGACGGACATATGGTATGAAAAACGAACATCGTGTAGCGATCTGAGTATAAGATAGACTGAGAGAAATAATATTGCTAGTATAACAAAAAACATTTTCTCAATCAAAAATACATGATCTTCAAGATTTGTAAGCATATAGTTTATACGGTAAAATTTACCAATCTCCCGTAAATTTATATATCGGGTGTTTGGTGATACAAGGAAATTACAGTGCTTCGCTATAAAGTTTGACGTGCAACGCAGTCCTTTTTGAAGTCGACACTGTAATATTTGCAATTCATTTTTCTTCGTGCAGTAGGAACGTGACCTTAACATTTTCCACCCACCGTCAACAGGTTCATTTTTATCCTCCGAGCATCGCAACGAAAAAAAACGTACCGCTCAACTTCATTACAGGTTCTATACCTACGAAATTAAGTCCCGTACGAACCTTCCGAGCGAGACGCACCACGTACATATATCGTACGCGGGGACAGATCGCGACGTCCCGTTTGATCGATCCAATCCATCGTTCTTTCCAACGCGCATTAAAGCTCAGGACGACGCTCTAAAATATTCGCGCAACCGCGCAGGCGCCCTCCGTCGTGCGTACAGTCGCTCTACTCGTATCGCATTCCGTTTCCTCGCGATTCCCCGCCACGCTCGCCCAATGGGCATACGTGTAATTATTATCATCGCAGCCGTACATGTACGCCGGAGCTCTCGCCTTTCTCGGGATGCACGCGCTCCGCGGTTCAACGGAGGAACTCGTATCGAGCGGAGCGTGCTCACGGTTGCACAGTCACGTATATCCTCTCTCTACTCTCGCCACACCCCGCCCGCTCCCGTCTCTCCCTCCCCCTCTCTTCCACCGTTCCTCTCGCACCCCGCGAGCCGCGTCTCTGTCGCGCACGGAGTACGTACGTGTGGGTACCAATGCGGCGGCCGCCCATGGTCTCTCTCGCGCAACGGATCCATTCCCCGTCTAGCTCCCTCGCGAGCCTTTCGTCGCCCTGCCCGTATACAGGGTCACAGGCTGCACACCCGACGCAGGAATCGTGCGAGTTCGAGCGAGAAGGCCTATTGACCCGAGCGAACGCCGTAAGAGCCTCTCTGTTCGATCTTTTTCGAACTCGTTCACTCTCTCGGGGTGTGCGACGGGAAGCTCGCTCGCACAACCGCACGATTCTTGCGTTGGACATGTACGCGCGACCCGCCCGACCCGGTATACACATGAATATACACGACGCAGCGGAAAGACGACGGCGTCGTCGGCTCGCTCGCGCACGTGTGCGCGACGCCCTCCCACCCTTCTTATGCCGTACCGCGAGAAGTCGCGACGGTGCCCTGCTCCGCGTCTGCTGCATGCACGCGGCGTCGGAGATCACGCTTTCACGCGTGCAGATCCGGAACGCGACGAGCAGAGCGCGGGATGGAAAGGTACGGCGGGGCGCGTACACCTCGATTCTCCACTCGACCGAACGCAACCGCGGGAATCATCACGAGCAATTCTCACGCCGCGCCGTTCGAGAGATACCTACTCGAGCGAGTGAAATGTAAACATTTCGGCTGGAGAGGCACGGTTCGCTCGACGCGTTCGTTCGTCCCGCGCTTATGCTGCCTAGCGTCGATTCGGTATAACATATGAGGCTAGGAAGGAAACTTCAATCACTATTATCTCATTATTTATGAACGTTTGGCCTACATCGATATAAGGCTTTATTGTGGGTAGAACGTAATTTTCAAAAACGTATACAAATGTGAGCCAAAAGTTCATACACAGAGAAAAAAATAATTAGGTTAAAATGAGAAAACGCATCTGGTTAAACGCGTTTAGTTATTCTAACCAAAATACTGGTCAGTTGAACTATGTATATACCAGATGAGGCTAAACTTACTCACCAGGAAAGAAATTTCAATCCTTATTATCTCATTATATATGAACTTTTAGCTTACATCGATATTAGTCTTTATTGTAGATAAAAATGCAATATTCAGAAAAATATTATGCAAGTATTAGCCAAAAGCACATGGATAATGAGATAATGGTGATTGAAGTTTCGTTCCTTGGCGAGTAAGTTTAACCTCATATGATATTTAGTTATTTTAACCAAGTGTTTAGTTATTCCAATCAAACGTTTTATTATTCTAACAAAAAATTTGTCACTCAAACTAAACACAGATGGAGGATCCATATTTCACCAAACGATTTGGCCATCATCTTCAGGATTTTGATTTGATTGACCAAGTTATTTTTTTCAGTGTAGTGATTTGAATTTTTTCCTGACGAGTAAGCTTATAATGCGATCGCGATATAGAAAGTACTATGCGCGCGAGTCCAGCAGAAAATAAAAGTGCGTTTACTCATGATAACTCGCGAAAGGTCTCGGCCCATCGTTCGTTTCCTGCGGTCGCTGCAGTCCATTCCTTACCGAGTGTTCGAACACAAATTAATTTCGTGCGCACCGGAAGCTTCCTGGCTTGCACGCGGATCACGCTCCGCGACTGTTTCCTGTACGCACTCTATCGCACGTATGTTCGACTACCCTTTGGCCCGGTAATTCGTCCATCGCCGCGCAGACAAGGGTGGTTCGGGAGTGAGCTATCAAGAAACTCGGTAAAGTTTCGCGCTAAATACTCTTGTATAGCGCGAAGCTCTCAGCCGTGTATATTTAGACTTCTAGAGTGGCGATGACAGCGCATCGAGAGATGCACAATACCACCCGCCGATGTCATTGCATTTTGAAAAAAATATCCAAAAATTGATTTTCGAGGCGCGAAATAAAAACGTCAACAAGAATGCTAAGCGGTAACATTACAAAATACTACAACGAATGTGAATTTGATTATTGTTAACATCGAATAGTATTCAACGGAGAATTAGGAAAAAGCGAATTTATGAGATGTCAAACTTGGCTCACCTTTTTCTCAAATAAACGAGCTTCATTTAGTATCCTCCTGCGTATATATAAAATATTGCTCACCGTATTCAGCTTAACACTGCTGACTTTTATAAGAAAATCTTTCACAAGAGCTGACGGGTATTTGTGTGAAGTCGTTATCTATGTTTAATTCTAATCTTAAAAGTAATTAAATTGGGCGTAATTATCTAAAAGTCAGTAAAAAAAAAAGAGTCTTGACCCCGAATGGCGTCATCACCATTGCGGAAACTGGTTGTCGCGCAATTTGGGGTACGACGACTAGTCGATAGCAGTCTACATAAAACTCTTCCAAGCTGCAAGTCGATAACTGAGAGCGGAGGCTGTGCGCGAAAAGTCGAAAATTGGCCGCGGAGTAGTGCTCCGGATTTTCACAAATTATCTCTACGTTCTTCGCCGGTGATCAGCCATGAACGATAAATCGGAGATAGCTTCGTGGCTAGCCGAGAAGTCGATCTTCATCACGGGGGGCACGGGCTTCTTGGGCAAAGTCTTGATCGAGAAGTTGCTGTATTCTTGCCCTGACCTCGATCGGATCTACATACTGATGAGGCCAAAACGTGGAATCGAGCCGCGCGAGAGGCTAAAGGAACTCTTAGCGTCTAGCATTTTTAATCGCGATCGGAACGAACCGCGCGATCTTGCTGGCAAATTGCAAATCATATCGGGAGATGTGTCTCAACCTGATCTGGGCATGACTCGCGAAGACAGGCAGCTTCTGCTGGAGTGCATCTCGGTGGTCTTTCACGTAGCTGCTACGGTAAAATTCACTGAGTCTCTGAGAGTCTCCATGACGATAAACGTTAACGGCACCAGGGCAATGCTGGAACTTTGCCGTGAAATGAAAAGACTCGAGTCCGTCGTACACGTGTCGACTGCTTATGCAAATTGCAATAGGTCGATCATCGAGGAAAAGATATATCCACCGCCTATGGATATCAATAAGCTGAACCAATGCATGGATAACTTGGACGACGACGATTTAGAGTATCTCGTGCCCAGGTAAAAGTCAGCACTTAAAGATCGTCGCGAATACACGTGGTTCCATACTTTTTCGTTATTCGTAGATTGATAAAGGATTGGCCGAATACTTATTCGTATACGAAGGCAGTGGCGGAAAGCGTAGTCGCCAAATACGCCAGTGAATTGCCAATAGCGATCGTCAGGCCTTCCATTGTCTCGGGATGCTGGAAGGAACCATATCCCGGGTGGGTCGAGGGTGTCAACGGTGCCACCGGGCTCGAAGCTGCGTGCTTGAAAGGATTCCTGAAGACTATAATTTGCAATCCGAACTGTGCTGCCGACATAATTCCTGTAGATGTTTGTATCAACATGATTATTGCCGCAGCTTGGTCCTTAGGTAATTTCGCATTGAATCAAATGTTTCCTTGTCTTGCCTCGAAATGCCGATATACTCGTAGTTCTGGCAGAATGTTTGTCACAACTGTAAATACGTGGTGCATTTTAGGACAGAGCCGAGAACTCGGACCAAACGTTCTTGTGTATAACTGTACTTCGGGGCCCTTGGTACCCTGCACTTGGAAACAGTTCTTTAATTGTAACAACGAAGAGTGTCATCGAATCCCGGCCAATGATTTCTTCATGGTACCGCATGTGAATTTTACCTCGAACAAACGGAAACACGTTATTATGCAAATGACCTTGGAGCTCGTGCCGGTACTGATCGCAGATATTTTTGTGCATCTTGCCGGAGGAAAACCACGGTTCGTTCAATTTAATTGGATTTTAAGAAACTATAAAATATGAAGAAATCATTTTCATATTTCCAATTTTGTTCGCAGCTACCGGAAAATTCTTGCCAAAATCCACAACTTTGTTGACATATACGAATATTTCTTGACCAGGGAGTGGAAATTCCATGCGAAAAACGTGGAACTGCTTGGCAAGAAGCTGTCGTCGATCGACAAGCAAACTTTCAATTTTGATATAAGAAAATTGAATTGGAAGGATTACTATAGAAATCTCTTTTTCGAGATAAGGTCGAATATCCTAAAGGAGAGTCCGGACACGGTACCCTATGCTAGGCGCAGAGTCGCTATAATTAGAGTAACGCTGAAAGTGATTAAAATAACGATTCTCGCAATTTTTATATTTTATCTCTTTGAAGAGTTTACTCGTACGTGATATACTTTTGACGGGTATATCGTATCGAGCATTCGAATCGATATTTGTTGGAGTATAATGACGGTAAAAATATATAGACTTTAATTTTTCGCACTAATCCTAGAAAGAATACTTAAGGTATTTGTGGATGCCGGGAATCTTTTTTATACTCAAAAATATCGATCATTCCACGAGTAGATGATCGTTTCCCAGGCAGTCGAGAATTGCATTTACGACACTCGCGTGGGCTATAATTTAGCCTCACACTCCGAAGATCGGAGTCCAGAGTCCACGAATTGACTGGTACCGGTAAATTTTATTGTATTTACAATAAAAAAGGTACCTATACATGAGGGTTTCCGGATATTTTTACAGTGCGTTACTGCAATTTTTCTTTTGAAAACATTAAATCGTGACAGTACTAAACTTACTCGCCAGGAAAGAAATCTCAGTCATTATTATCTCATTATTTATGAACTTTTAGCCTACATCGATATAAGACTTTATTGTAGGTAAAAATGCAATCTTCAAAAAATATGCAAGTATGAGCCAAAAGCACATGAATAATGAGATAATAGTGATTGAAGTTTTTTTCCTTGGCGACCAAGTTTAACCTCATATGCTATTTAGTTATTCTCACCAAGTGTTTAGTTATTCCAACCAAACGTTTAATTATTATAACCAAAAATTGGTCACTCAAACTAAACACAGATGGAGGATCCATATTTCACCAAACGGCCTGGCCATCGTCTCTAGGATTTTGGTTTGTTAACCGAGTTATTTTTCTCAGAGAGTGTAGATAATAAGGTAATTAATAGTGACTCGAGTTTTTTTCCTGGCGAGTAAGCTTAGCCTCATATGATATGCTAAAATAGGTCTATAATGCGATCGCGATATAGAAAGCACTATGCGCGCGAGTCCAGCGGAAAATAAAAGTGCATTTACTCATGATATAACTCGCGAAAGGTCTCGGCCCATCGTTCGTTTCCTGCGGTCGCTGCAGTCTATTCCTTACCGGGTGTTGTAACGCAAATTAATTTCGTGCGCACCGGAAGCTTCCTGGCTTGCACGCGGATCACGCTCTGCGACTGATTTCTGTGCGCGTTCCTACCCTTTGGCCCGGTAATTTGTCCATCGCCGCGCAGACAAGGGTGGTTTGGGAGTGAGCTATCAAGAAACTCGGTAAAGTTTCGCGCCAAATACTCTTGCGTAGTGCGAAGCTCTCAGCCGTGTATATTTAGACTTCTAGAGTGGCGATGACAGCGCATCGAGAGATGCACAAATTCCACCCGCCGACGTCATTGCATTTTGAAATAAATATCCATAAAGTTGATTTTCGAGGTGCGAAATAAAAACGTCAACAAAAATGCTAAGCGGTAACCTTACGAAATACTACAACAAATATGGATTTGTGGTTATTGTCAACATCGAATAGTATTCAAGGGAGAATTCGGAAAAAGTGAATTTATGAGACGTCAGACTTTGCTCACCCTTTTCTCAAATAAACGAGCTTCATTTAGTATCCTCCTGCGTATGTACAAAGTATTGCTCATCGTATTCCACCTAACACTGCTGACTTTTATAAGAAAATCTTTTACAGAGCTGACGGGTATTTGTGTGAAGTCGTTATCTATGTTTCATTCTAATTATAAAAATTGTTAAATTGGCTGTAATTATCTATAAGTCAGTAAAAAAAAGTCCTGACCCCGATTGACATCATCAACATTGCAGAAACTAGTTGCCGCGCAATTTGGGGTACGACGACTAGTCGATAGCAGTCTACATAAAACTCTTCCAAGCTGCAAGTCGATAACTGAGAGCGGAGGCTGTGCGCGAAAAGTGGAAAATTGGTCGCGGAGTAGTGCTACGGATTTTCACAAATTATCTCTACGTTCTTCGCCGGTGATCAGCCATGAACGATCGTTCGGAGATAGCTTCGTGGTTGGCCAACAAGTCGATCTTCATCACGGGAGGCACGGGCTTCTTGGGCAAAGTCTTGATCGAGAAGTTGCTCTACTCTTGCCCTGACCTCGATCGGATCTACATACTGATGAGGCCAAAACGTGGAATTGAACCGCGCGAGAGACTAAAGGAACTCTTAGCGTCTAGAATTTTTAATCGCGATCGGAACGAGCAGCACGATCTTGCTGGCAAATTGCAAATCATATCGGGAGATGTGTCTCAGCCTGATCTGGGTATGACTCGCGAAGACAGGCAGCTTCTGCTGGAGTGCATCTCGATTGTCTTTCACGTAGCTGCTACGATTAGATTCACTGAGCCTCTGAGAGTCTCCATGGCGATAAACGTTAACGGCACCAGGGCGATGCTGGAACTTTGCCGTGAAATGAAAAGACTCGAGTCCGTCGTGCACGTGTCGACTGCGTATGCAAATTGCAATAGGTCGATCATTGAGGAAAAGATATATCCACCGCCTATGGATATCGATAAGTTGAACCAATGCATGGACAACTTGGACGACGACGATTTAGAGTATCTCGTACCCAGGTAAAAGTCAGCACTTAAAGATCGTCGCGAATACACGTGGTTCCATACTTTTTCGTTATTCATAGATTGATAAAGGATTGGCCGAATACTTATTCGTATACGAAGGCAGTAGCGGAAAGCGTAGTTGCCAAATACGCCTGTGAATTGCCAATAGCGATCGTCAGGCCTTCCATTGTTTCGGGATGCTGGAAGGAACCATATCCCGGGTGGGTCGAGGGTGTCAATGGTGCCACCGGGATCGAAGCTGCGTGGTTAAAAGGATTCCTGAAGACTATGATTTGCAATCCGAACTGTGCTGCCGACGTAATTCCTGTAGATGTTTGTATCAACATGATTATTGCCGCAGCTTGGTCCTTAGGTAATTCCGCATTGAACCAAATGTTTCTTTGTCTTGCCTCGAAATGCCGATATACTCGTAGTTCTGGCAGAATGTTTGTCACAACTGTAAATACGTGGTGCATTTTAGGACAGAGCCGAAAACTCGGACCAAACGTTCTTGTGTATAACTGTACTTCGGGGCCCTTCGTACCCTGCACTTGGAAACAGTTCTTTAATTGTAACAACGAAGAGTGTCATCGGATCCCGGCCAATGATTTCTTCATGATACCCCATGTGTATTTTACCTCGAATAAACGGAAATACGTTATTATGCAAGTGACCTTGGAGCTCGTGCCGGTACTGATCGCAGATATTTGTATGCGTCTTATCGGAGGAAAGCCACGGTTCGTTTAATTTAATCGGATTTTAATGAATTATAAAATATGTTCGGAGACATTTTCACTTTTTCAATTTTTGTTCGTAGCTACCGGAAAATTCTTGCCAAGATCCACAACGTTGTTGACGTATACGAATATTTCATGACCAGGGGGTGGAAATTCCATGCGAAAAACGTGGAACTGCTTGGCGACAAGCTATCGTCGATCGACAAGCAAACTTTCAATTTTGATATAAGAAAATTGAATTGGAACGATTACCATAGAAATGTCTTTTTGGAGATAAGGTCGAATATCCTGAAGGAAAGTCCGGACACGATACCCTATGCTAGGCGCAAAGTCGCTATGATTAGAGTAACGCTGAAAGTGATTAAAATGACAATTCTCGCAATTTTTATATTTTATCTATTTGAAGAGTTTACTCGTACGTGATATACTTTTGACGAGTATATCATATCGAGCATTCGAATCGATATTTGTTGGAGTATAATGACGGTAAAAATATATAGACTTTAATTTCGCACTAATCCTAGAAAGAATACTTATAGGTATTTGTGGATGACGGGAATCTTTTTTATACTCAAAATTATCGATCATTCCACGAGTAGATGATCGTTTTCGAGACAGTCAAGAATTGCATTGTCGATACTCGCGTGGGCTATACTTTAGCCTTGCACTCCGAAGATCGGAGTCCAGAGTCCACGGATAGACTGGTACCGGTAAATTTTATTGTATTTACAATAAAAAAAAGGTACACATGAGGGTTTTCGGATATTTTTACAGTGCGGTACAGTAATTTTTTTTTGAAAACATTAAGTCGTGATAGTTTATATTACAATTTATTAATTTTTAAAGAAAAATTGTTCTTCAGCACAGTAGGAACATCCGAGAACCCTTGCGTGCTCCTCCTGTATAATTATTGTAAATACAGTAAAATGTACTGGTATCAGTCTGTCTGTGTGCGTTAATTTTTATTCTCCACTTTAGTATCGCTTTGTATGGTGGATCGGAAAACGAAAATAGAGCAATAAAGAAATTGATTTATTTCGGCTTTACAGCCACGAAAGGAGGTTGGTTGTACAACTCTATAGGTACTCTTAATATAGGCTAACGTAAAATATTTCATATAACATAACTAATAATAAAATAACTATAATATAATAGCTAATAATTAAATAAAATAACTAATAAAGAAATTGATAGTGTTTCAAAATACATTACTCTCGAAATTATCGCGGGATCGCAATACGCGATGTTCCGGTCGTCTCATCTTCGCCCTGCTATAGGAGCCCTAACGACTACGGCGTATGAACGCCCTTATCGCGTTTCCTGCACACGTGGCCCTCGAACGTCGTCGCGTTTCCTTCTCGGGTTTACAATAGAATTTTTCGTGCCTCTCGGATTTCAATGGACCATCCCTTCAAATAAGCGTACGCTTTCGAGAAAAGCCCCTGTTGCTCCGTGCAATTCCACGAAAATTGCTACGAGCGGATGTGCCCCTTTGTCGTACGTATATATACCAAAAAGAAATGCAGTACCGCATGTCCCACTCTGTACTGGCCAGTTTGAAAGTTACCTTCGGATAGGCTTGGTCGGTAATCGAGTCGTTTAATACGGTAGAAGTCGAGTCGGCAGTTAGTGTCAATTCGAGATATCGAAGCGTCTAACCTCGAAATTGTGAATTTGTGAATAATGGAAAATACGAAAATAATTATAATTACGGTATAAAATGTCTCGATTACCGACCAAGCCTATCCGAAGGTAACTTTCAAACTGGCCAGTACAGAGTGGGACATACGGTAGATTTAACTAAATCGATTGGTTACGGGTGGAAGTATGCAGACACAGTTACTCTGACTTATAATTGACTCGCATGGACTATAGCCTGTTTCTGTCAAATAGCCGTTAATCGTTGTAACTCAATTTATTAATTGATGTAAATTAGCTATACATGCTTGTTAATTTCTGCAAAGCAGAGTTCGACATATTTATAGCAGAAACTTGAAAATTTTGTTCCAAAATTTACCCTTATAAATTTTGCATTTCGAAAGAACTTCTTTCGAAGGCGTGGCATAGATATATATAATATATATATATACGCAAAACTCTATAAACGTACATGCGACTAACCGCAGAGCGTTTCATCGGATAACGCTCGTTGATCTTTACGCACGCGTGCGGTCCTCGCCTCGCGTCCCAGCAGACTCGTTACACCCGTTCGTCACGTGTAACGCGAGTTGGTCAGCAACAATTTCTCACTCGTTACGCGTAGCTGCAGCGTAACTGCCAGCCGCGGTTATATCCCAAATATAGATATACCTATAAATTAGTGAGAAACTGAGACCGCCGCGCCGGTCACGTTACGAGCAAGCATGATGCATTGACTGAAAGTATAGATATGTAGCTGCGTATTTGCGTTACGTATATTACGCGTGGACGCATCGACGATCCGCGGGTGGTCACACGCTCGGTCATCCGCGCTGCAAAACTAACTAATTGCGTTCGTGAATGCAATTGCAGTGCAAAGTCATTGTCGAAATAGAACGACGGTCCTGCCGTCTAAATTCATAAACGGAGGAAAAGAGGATAGGATGCGTGACTAAACGCGAGGATTCGTCTCACGGACGAGCGGACGTCGAGCGACGAGAATTTTGGAGCGAGAAGGCGCGGTCGCGCGATTCCTACTCAGGAATTCCCGCTTTGGGGTATAAATAGAAGAACGGTACTTGCGTGCGCGCGGTTCTCCTCTCTAGCAAGGGTATAAATCTTAAAACGGAGCTACGTGCTCGGCTCCAGGATTTTGTCTATACGGGAAGGATGTTCGAGTGACTAATTTACGGTTAACGGTCGAATCGTGCTCTCCGAATTTTATCTAAGAACATATTTCGCATTTGAGGCGTTGTCTTGTGGCAAAATATTGCGAGGAAAGGTGGCTCCATTTCAGGCTGCTCTTTCTTTTTTTAGTATAGGCGTACAGCGAGCGGACCTCGCCCAAAACCACGGATCGAACGCGCAAGGCTAACGTTCCTCTCGCCCTCTCTCTTTCGTTGAACCGCGACACGCTTATATTAGTTCGCGGACAAACTCGTATGTAGGTACCATACGTACGTACATACATCCGCGCGGCGAATTACGCAATTGCTCTACCTCCGAGCTGCGCACGAGGTGAACGAGTGCAAGAATGCTTCGAGCAAAAGTCGAAAAGCACCCTTAGAGCCTGTTTGTACCTACACTGAGAGAAATAACTTGGTTTAAATGACAAAAAGGATCTGGTTTAAAAAGTTTAGTTACCAATTCTAACCAAAATACTAGTAAGTTGAACCGAATATTTAGTTATTCTGATTGAGTAACTGAGAAATAAATATTAAAGTAATTTTTAATCTTTAATACATACATGTACACACATGGAAGACTTCTTCTAAGATTTCTATATAAATTCTTAAAAATTGTAACAGATTAGAAGTCAAACTATTTGTTAGATCTGAATATTTTCGAAAAACTCGAGAAAATTCTTTATTTTCCCTGACCACTGGACACCGTGCTCAGGGAACGTATACATACATACGTAGTACATTATATCAAGCATCGTAAAAAAGACTGCGGAAGTCTCAGTGAGCCCAGCGTAGCGACTGATGCAGCAGCTACAGCAGCAGCACGCGGTGCGAAGACTGGTCGAAGGAGCGGCCACGAGGGGCGCTGCCGACGCGCTGGAAAGAGACTCGGCCGACAGACTGCCGTGGGTCCGCGAGTCGGTCGGGTGACTGCTCGTTTACGCGCGGTAAGAAACCGTTGGCGCGGTGTCCCTAAAATCCCGAAAGACCGATCGGCCGCGGTTCTCGTTCTATTCATCCGCGCGCACGGTCGACGCGTTTCTCTCGGCGGGGAAACCGCGCGAATCCCGCCGAATACATCGTCGATACATCGTCGCGCAGAACAGTTCGAAGGATCGGATCGCCGCGGCGATCAACAGGTGGTTTCGCGACAGCGCGAAGAGCGACGCGATCGTTCGGCAACGCGCCGTTGCGTCGGAGCAATCCGTCTGGATGAAAGGGAAAGTGGCGCGAGACGAAAGAGAGCGCACGGTGGTACGTACCACAGCTGCGGCTGCGGACGGGGGAGTGGAGTGAACGCGTCCGCCGCGGTACCACTGTCTGTGTCGGAGTGTCGTTGGTTCCGCTTCTATTCCATTCGTCGTGTACCGCGCCTTCGCGCGCGTGCGAGTGATGTGAATGTTACCGCGTCGTCGTACGGTGCGCACGCGTTCGCCGGATTCCTCCTATTCCCTCCCGCAATCCGGTGCCGCTGCATTTACATTGCAGATCGGTTGTAGCTTCGTCGGCGCTGTTACCTGAAGTGGCGCGGCGGTAGACACCTCGATAGCTTCGTTATTATTAATTGTGCGCGATATGACGCCCCGTTATCCGAGTTAATCGGGGAACGGAGGGGGGTGTGATCGATATATCTTCGGACTATCGAGCGCGCGATAAAAATAACCGAAGTTCGTACGGTGTACGTTGATCGTTTATAAGAACAGTTGATCGATCGGAAGCTCCGAATATAAAAAGCGCGTACACATGACTCGAGTGACTCCTTTCCCTTTGAACGCCCCGCGATGTCCGCTCCATAAATTAAATCGCAAATCCCCGAAACGTCGACTCCACGTCGTTCGTCTCCCGGACGATCGACTTCTCGGTTATCATACACCGTAACGCTCAAGCGGTTTGGGCGTCTTATTTCACATCCGCCTAGAGCCAAAGCGTCGCATCGGGCAGCCGGCTCGACCGATGACCGTTCGAGCATGACGCAAACCGTTAAGGGCGTGCGGCTCCGGATATCCACGAGAGCCGCGGGAGAGCAGTGTCTTCTTCTCGGGTGAGCGCCGGGGGTGCGACGCGTCCTCCCTTTCGCTGTACGCGCACAGCTCGTAACACTCGCCTGTACGTGTACCGGAAAAGAACAAGAAGACTAAACAGGAGAAAAGCGCACCAGCGAAGAACACGAGGAAAGCAGCGCGACGCGGCTCGACGAAAAGATGTCGGGGACACCCGGGAGCGACGACACCCCGAAGAGACGTTCCACCTTCTACGTGACGCTCGACGGCGAGCCGCGGCATCAGAAGCTCCACAAGACTCTGACCGCGGAGCCGGAAAGGTTCGCCTGCAACACCTTCCCGATCGGCACCTCGAAGACGGCGCCGAAGGTCGTTCTCACTCGCACGTTCAGCAGCAACGGCGTCCTGCTGCAAGAGACGACGGACGGCGCCCTCGTGCCGCGCTCCTGCAGCAAGGTGCAGTCGCTCGCGAGGATCTTCGAGACGCCCAAGCACGGCTTCCAGGGCGCCGGCGACAGCGACGGAAGCAAGCCGGCGAAGAAGGTCGAGAGAACGAGGTCGTTCAAGACCATCGAAAAATTCCAGAGCCGGTTCGCCGGTAGGAAGGAAGCGACGGCGAGCGCCGGTGGTAGCGGCGGGAAGGAGAGCGTCCGCCCGAACGGTGCGATGGCTTGTTTTGACATCCACCGATCGGTGCGCGACGGGAGCAACGCCGGCTGCGCGGGGGGGATCGCGAAAGGTGAAGGTGACGGCGAGGCGTCGGGGGAGGGATCGCGCTCGCCGTCGAAAATCAGCGCCGGCAAAGCGCGTCTGCCGACTCCCGAGAGGTTCCGCGCCGACCAGAAATCGCCGAAACAAAACACAACGACGACGACCACCACGGCGTTCGCCAACCTGATCAGGCGGACGCACAGTACGAAGCTGGCGAGGAGCTCGAGCGCTCTGGTCAGAGCGGCCGAGAAGTACGTCGCATTGAGCGAGCCCACGGACGCGGCGAGGTTCGACGACACGGGCAACGAGAGCTTGGAGCGACGCGACAGAATTTCGACCGGCGCAGCCGAATCCGCCGCGGAGATTGTCGACGACGACGACGACGGCGGCGGCGGCGGCGGCGAAAGGGTGGATTATGTGCTCGGGTTCGAGGACGATGCGGACACTGGAGTACACTCAGGTAGAGATTTTATAACCGTTGCGCATACCTGCGGTTGCGATTGGATCGCGTATACGTGTGTGTGTGCCCATACCGGGAAGCGAGGATACCCGAAACCCGAATGGGTATATCTTGCGATCGTATCGGTGGATCCTGTCGGTTACTCGGGGATGTTCCGAGGGAGAATCGAGTGTTAATAGAGTCCAAGAGGACAACAGTGCGAGAGAGAAGACTTCTTTCCGAGAGAATACCATACGAGGCTAAACTTACTCGCCGGGAAAGAAGCTTCAATCACTATTGTCTCATTGTTTATGCATTTTTGGCCTATATCGATATAAGACTTTATTGTGGATCTAAATATAACCTTCAAAAGAGTATTACGTAAATATTAGCCAAAGGCTCATGGATAACGAGATAATAGCGATTCAAGTTTCTTTCCTGGCGAATAAGTTTAGCCACATGTGATTTTAGGTATCGATGAAAAATTATTTCTTCGAATTTTTATACAAATCGGAATCTCTGCGCGGGAAATAATAATTTCGCAGTCTTGGCAAAAATGGGTTTTGTTGAGAACTTTTTGGTGTTGTGACAACAATATTATCTGTGGTCACAAGAAATATGTCTAAACCAGAAAGAATATTTGCTGGGATGGCAAACATGCTTATCGTCGCGCTTCTCGGCGGTATACCTACTCCGCTCGCGACGTTTAACGGCGGTGCGCACGTGACTTTTATGAGGCCACGTATGCGCATATACGATACGTTTATAATCGTCGTTATAAACTCTGGCTTCCATTCTCACGCAGACCTCGGGGGGCGGATACTCCGACGCTGTCGGATCTTTCGTTCGTTTAGATACGCTATATTACAGATCAATGTTTCCGTGTCGCGCGTGCCGTGGCACTCTCCCGCGAATGTGTCGTTAGATAGCCTCTGTGACTGCATAACGACACACCACGACGAGAGAAACCCGTTCATCTTGGCAAAATCTCGGTTTCTATTGGGTGTAAAATAATGTCATTTCATTTGGAAGAATATTTTTTTTTTCTTCCCGTGACGACGTAATTTTATGAGAAAGTTACAATTTGTGTATCAAATATAGATACTTATATGTACACGTATATGTATTCGCTTTGTTAAAAGAACAAATAATCGAGCGGAAACAGGAAGCGTCGACTCCTTCCGCGAAGGAAGCACTGCGAAACATTCACCAACGCTTCGAGCGAGAAGAAATGCTTCCCTTTAATTCCCATTGTACTCGTCAAGTATACGCTCGAGTATACCTAATAATGTCGCGTCGATGTCGTATTATTATTTTCTCTCCTCTCGTTTTGCGTGCGCGCACGCCGTACGAGTCCTTTCCTTTTAGTTCGCCTCGTGACTGTCCTCCGTTCGAGTCGAAACGATCGTTCGGAAACCTGCATCGAGATTTGGGGGACCTACTTACGGTAGTAGGACCCCGTCGGTTCATCCACCTGCCCCCCGGCTCGGAGACTGGGCGAAAGAAACGACTATACGCTGCGCTCGGTTAGACTTCCTCACCACCACCGCGGTTATTCGCTCTCTGCTTTTCGATCTTCACTCCTCCCATTACTCCGTTTATTAATATGCTTTTTTTTTTTCAATTTTCCCGAATACGACAATGCGAAAGAGAGTCCGTATTATTTCTCTGTGCTCCGGTCGACGGCGATTGATAGTGAGAGAGTCGGTGTAAAGAAAATCGTGCTCGCGGTTGTTCTGCATTTTTGTTTTCCGTATAATCCCTCGCAAGAAATTAATTAACGTAACCAAAATTCCACGTTCGACCTCGACAATTTTTTTAACGTCTCCCTATGAACATCACGTGACGCGATCCAGCGGTCGCAACAGCTGCCGAAACAATTCAGTTCGCGATACAATTTATCATTGATACTTAACAGAATTTAGTTAATATTGAGGCATCGCCCGTCGATCGCGTCTCGATGGTGTCGCTTGCGTATATCATGCGGTGGCGAATGGAAACGAATACAGGGAAAAAGAATTGGTTGGATTTAGCGAAAATGACTTGTAGGGTCGCACAAGTAATTATTTATTTATATCAATGAAATTTGAGAATACATCCATTAGATATCTCTTCCTTACAATCATGTGGAATAGTATGTGATTGCAAGGAAGAAATATCTGATTAATATATGAAAAAAAGATCTAATTCATATAAATAAACAATTACTCGCGATCCCGCAAACAATTTTTAGTAGACCCAATTAATTCTTTTTCTCCGTGAAACGACCCTCGCTTCGATTCTAACCTCGGCCAGCCCCTACTAAAATTTATCTACGAGCCGTGTCGTCATATTATTCGAAAAAGATACGCACCTAGATATATTCTTCAGCGTTTCGAAACGCTGTACACAAGAAATGTTAAATATGTTACTAAACGCGTTCCGCCGCATACGCGGAACGACGAGATCGTCGCGCGTACCGACGACGGCGTCGCTCCACTAACCTTCGACCCGTATGTACCGTTCGATTTCGATCCGAAGGGAACGAACGAAACAGCGTCGCGTCTGTCACGTGATATTCGACGGCGCGACTCTACGCTCTCTATAGTATGCTTTGCTTGCACAGAGAAAAAGAACTAGTTGAATCTACTGAAAATGACTTGCGGGGTCGCAATATCAATTTATATCAATGAAATTTTTTATAATACATCAATCTATCTCTTTCTTGCGATCATGTGAAATAGTACGAGATTTCAAGGAAGATATCTGATTAACATGAGAAAAGATTTAATCTATCTGAATAAATAATTACTTGCGACCCCGCGAGTAATTTTTAGTATTATAGGTCCAACTAATTCTTTTTCTCTGTGTGGGGAAGGTTTTACGAAAAGGTGAGACCGTGGCGCCTGCCGCAACACTTGACTCACCGCCGCAGCGTCAGTAGCTTGAGCTGTCTGTATACCTATATAATAATAGTACAGGTCGGCCGGGCGTTTAAATTCAAGTCGCGCGGCGGTGGCGGCCGATCCGAGTCAATTGTAATTGTCGACGAGTAGTAGAGGAAACGAAACGCTCGAGTAATTTCACGCCGACGGCGGGTGAGCGGGTAAACTAGCGAACGCTCCCGGAACGGCGCCGCGAGTCCTGCGCGCGTGTACGCAAAAATGTCAACTTTCTACTTTCGACGTATAGGTATAGATCGGTGGCTCGTGGAGAGGCCGGTCTTCGGACGAACCGCGCTAATACAATCCGGCCGAGAAAATTAGCGTAGCATGACAAATGAACCGAAATCACTTTGGATATCGAGCGGCGTATACCTTTCGCGCGTTACTATAATATAGTATATCGATTGTTTTGATCGAGTAGCGCGTATAGGTAGGAATTGCGCATGGGTGTGAAGTTAACCTTCTTTTTTTTTCGAAAATTCAAATTTGAAAATTCGTACTGTATTGTACCTACTCAGTTTTGACTATATTAGATCACAAAGAAAATGTCAATATTGTGCGTACTTAACGAGAAAATTTAAAAAATCAGTTTTTAGCCTTCTCGACCCTCCTTTTTTCAAAAATTCTATTTCTCAACGTGTACTATTATACTATTCGTACCAAGTATTGTACCGTCCAAATTTTTCATATATTATAAATGGCATTCTGGAAAACACAAATACAAGAAAAATTGCTAACCTCCCCTTTATCAGGAAATTATATTTTTGTACTATTGTACTATTTGTACTGAACATTGTACCGTGGAAAAAGGAGGAGGCTTGTGCTAAAAACTGAGTTTTCAAATTTTCGCCACGGTGCAATATAATATAAACGTAGTAAAGTACGATACAAATTTGTAAAAAAGAACTTTCATAAAAAAACGGAGCTAACGTCACACACATAAATTTCGCTCGAGACCTTCTTGCTCTATACTCGTACTTGTTACAATTGTCTTCATTAGCCCTGGACCTTCTTCCAAAAAACGAAGTTCTCCCTCCCCCGTGAGTCAAAGAACCCATGGCGCCCGGGTTCTCGCGAGAAGCGGAAGCGGGACGCGTTCTCGCGAGATGACTGTCTCGTACTTGCGCCAGCGGCGGCGGCGGCGGTTCCGACTCCGGGATCAGGGTCTTCGGGGGGGACGAAATGACTCACGCGTAGGATACATGTATAGCTCGAGTATAATAAGTGGATTATAATTTCCGTAGGTATCGTGATTGTATAACCGCAGTATAGACTTTGACGAATCTCCAGTTTTGCAGGTACACATATACAGCATCCGTAGAGAGCGTCGACCGACGCGCTCGCATAATATTTAAATCGCGCAAAGAATTTTTTACATTGTTAAATATTTATTCTCATTTCAATGCCAGGCAAAAAAAAAACCGTCACGAAATGCGATACCTTATTTCTAGACGGAGAAAAAGGATAAGTCATTTTTACAGTGAATCCCAGTAACAGGGTTCCTCGAGGTTAAACTGAATTTTTAAATAGACGCAACGCGTACTTTACCAACGCGTTCCTACGTCGAGTCCCGCGTAGGTAATCATAGCGCAACTATAATCCGAGAAAGTCGAAAACGCTGATACAATTGGAGCGAATCTTCCGGTAGCCAGTGCCGCCGGAATGCGACGCGACCCGATCGCGCTTCCGCCCGATCGCGGCTACTCGTTATTCGTAAGTACCTACCAACCGCGCACTTTTCGATCGAGGAAACGCTCGAAATTGCGTGGAGGTGGAGCGATAGCCCCGTTCGCGAATATCGCCCCTCTTTATCTTCGCGCGGCTCCGGCGTGGGCACGGCGCGGTTAGGCGCGTTGCGTAGGTACTCAGTGCTCGAGTAAATCGAGACTCTCTCTCTCTCTTGGAAAGTCGAACCCCTCGTGTACGCGCGCCCGCGAACTCTCGCGGAGGCCAGCGTACAGAGACGGTTGACCACTTCGGCCGCTCTCCTTTCTATCGGCACTGTACGCCCGTACGCGTAATACGTACCTACTTATACCTCTACACGCGAGAGCGACGCGTCGCGCCGAGAAACCTTGGCAGTATGGAAACACGCGTCGCACGGGCGAACCTTTCATCGGCGCGGCGTTGTTCGGCTCGCCGTGACTGTACGGATCGTCGCGGTTGAAAATGCGACGTTTCTTGCTGCGCGGACGACGGCGATCGACGGTCAATCTTCGGTGCGATCAAGCAGGTCGTCGGGAACGAAATATTTTTCTCCGAATCGAGCTGCGCTCGCGATGACACGGTTTTCGAACGTGTACATCGAGAAAGCAATTTATTTGTATTATAGTTAATAAATATTTTTTTGAATATGGCGAATTAAACATTTTGTTGGACCAAGTAAATATTCATTAACTGTTACGATATTTACATATTTGGCACGATGAAATCCTTTGAGGCCACTGTTTGAATGAAATAAACGTTTTAACGATTAACATAATATATTTCCTCGTCCTGGTAAAATATGTATTCCACCATATTTTTAATTATGTTTGCTAACTATTAATAAACTTTCCTCGGTGTGCGCAGTTCGTCTCAGTCTGAAGCGGATATAGATTTCATTTGCTTCGCGTTCGATTGACGGCACGTGTGCAGGAGGGCCTCTGGTTTAAATTTGGACGTGTGCGATAATTACGCTATATATTAAGATGGGAATGTGTAGCTATTTCGTGCTCGTTTTTTCCCCGTTTATAAGCCTAGTCTGTAAGACTGGTCCACGGAAGGAAATATTTTTTTTTGTCAATTCGCCGAGGCATTTTCCAACTACGATTTGGTAAAATTGTCAAATTCGTTCGCTTCGTGAATCGAAAGTCGCCTACTTTTCTCCGTACCTTTCGTCTCGATTTATGCCAGAGGTGCAGAATACACTGAGAGAAAAAGTCTAGTTGAATATGAACCTGATAGAAAAATTCATCAGAGATAAATAGGAATTTATTCACATCGAAAACAAATATATTTGTATTTGATAAATGTTTTGCATATATTTTTAATCGAGTACGAATTTAATAAAACATCTATTCAATTCAAATGGATTTTTGTTCGATGTAAATAAATTCCTATTCATCTCTGATAAATATTTCTATCACACAGGTTTCTATTCACCTAGACCTTTTCCCCGGGTATAAATGACGTTAGACACGGAGAACCGATATACTCGTGGCGTTACTCATGAACGAAGTATGACTATCGACGACGCAGCACGAGTGTAAGAATTAATCTCGTACGTGAACTCCGCGAGAAAGGTATTCGCGATAACACGCCGCCTCGCAAGTTCGAACGCACCTACAGTACCTATTATTCGTACGACGCGTCGAAGCGAAATGAGGAAACACGACGAAATCGGTAATCGCCAAGGGGCGATACCCACCGCGAGAAATACCGTCAGTCGAGTCCTGGTATACGTGTCGATGATCTCAGCTACATTCGTGGATGCGCTAATCGTTATAAAATTTACTCGACCTCGTCGAATCTACGGAAGGAATTAATGCTGGCTTTAGGTAGCCACGTGCGTCGTGAAGACGAATAATTTTACATGCTATAGACGAAGCTATAGCCAGCTCCTATAGTGTGATTATTTCTGGACGTCTCTTAATTTGCGCCGCACTATGGCTGAAGGAACGACTGGGACGACGGCATTTACGAAATGAAAAGAGTTGAGAGAAGTGGGAATATTTTCAAGGTCTTCTAACGACTGTTTCCCTCCCCAAAAAAATAGTAAGGCTAATAGAAAGTATCGTGCAAACTCGCACCGACGACCAAATCGTCGTTACATAGTAAAACTAATAGCGTGACGAGAATCGTCGATAAAAAAAATTAGTCTTAACGACACCCGAGACGCACACGCGTAAGGTATCGCGCGACTTATGGGGTTCCAGCGATGCTCGCCGTAAAAACGCGCCACCGCGCGCAGCTGCGGCGAGCCCTTGGTTGTAATTAATATTTCTCGACGATGGAAAACGTCGCCTTCCACGGCTCCACATCTGTCCGTCGAGCACAAGTCGCGTGTCGTTCGGATACTGCTCCGATTACGCCAAATTACCGCGGCGATGATCGTTATTATTCGAGGGGTACGTCGATCAGGGACGGCGATAAGGTCTCCGGGTGCGTGCACCGGCGAGGGCGCGTCGATTTACGCACGCGAGTCACTTTACTGAGTCCACAGAACCAGTTTTCGTCCATTAAGTAGGCACAATGCGCTCGCGCAAACATCATCCCTCTCGCTGTCCCGCAGCGAACGCAAGTTCAATTGCGCGTTGAAGAACGTATATATTTATGCATGTAACTCCTGGAGCCCGGCAGCTGCGCCCGGAGATCAATCCGTGAACGATCCGGGACCGAGTTGCGTCATCGCGCGGAGTGGAATGCAACTTGACCACGTGAAAGCGTTACGGCTATTGGCTATTGTTACGATCGTCGACGCGGTCGATCTGGGAAATGCGAGGCACTCGGCGCGTTCATCTTATCTCGCTTCCAGTCGATCATGTATTTCGGAAGAAAGAGGTTTTTGGCCGCCTAGGTATGTAATAGATACGCGCCATTGTGTCGTGGGTATTCTTAGCGCGCTTGAACTACGACTATCGCCTGAGTGGAGTTGTAATATACGTCCGGACGGAGGAATGGAAGGCTACCCCGTGTAAAATAAAGAACTATGCTGGATATTCGGCTCTGTGTTGGGGAAAATTCTGTAAAATTTTTCTCTCAAGTTTTGCTACTCGATGGGAATTAGAATTTCTTTTTACAGGGGTTCGTCTCGAGATTTCCTCGAGTGCTTTAAAACTAGTATAATAATAACGACAAAAAACAACAATAATAATAATATTTATATTGAGCGTGCACAGGGCTTCAACACCGGGTACTAAGTACAGAATGTATCTTATAAACTGTTAGTCTTGTAAAACTTGTAAACTTATACACGGTCGATTTATATCACACTGTAACGATAAAAACGTCGTATCTTTGTGTAACTATATGTACGTCTAATAGTTCCCCCGTAACAGTACAATAAAGTAGTCCCTAGACGGTCAATACATTTATTCAATATGTATTGATCAATATATTGAAGGTCCCATGTCGTCAATGTGTTTGAAGCTCTCCTAAACGATCAATATACCTAGCCTTTCAACACGTATTTATCAATGCATATTGAATCAATATATTGACCGTCTAGGGGCTACTTAAGTATTATACCTTTGTTTTGCTGTATACGTGTATGACGGACCCACCCAACTGTAGGTTGTGCATCCCCGAGAGACACAAACGGGGTTAGAAGGCGCGCAAAATCCCATACTTTGTTTCAGGCTCGTCGCGACTCCGGGCTCTGGCGCGTACGGATCTCGCAAAGGAACTATTTCGGAGTAACTCCCGCGAGCAGTTCTGGCGCCCCGAGCGCAGCTGCCACTTTCCGGCGCAGCAATAATAATGATTCCTGCAATTGTTATTAATCCAATTAGCATTCAGCGGTACGGACGCGGGCACAATGGCGCATGGGCGTGGTGCTTCACGGTCTACGGTCGTGCAACTCTGGTTACACCGCGTGCACTTTTCCACGGGATCGTTGTGTCGTTAAACGAGGACGGTTGGTCGGGACGTGGACGCGCGCGAGCAAAACGCGGGTTGACGACGCGCGAAGGGTTCCGAAATTAGCCCGGCTCTCTTCCATGCGCGAACGACTGCAAGCGCCGCGCGCGCTTTGGTGCAACGAAGAGGCGGTCTGCAAAAATATCGTTGACTTGGCAGTTCAGGAATCGAACGTGGAAATATTTCAAATTGCGATCGGTTGCAGTAGTCCCTCATCGTACAGTGTCGATCCGCGCGATGGTTATTGCTGTAATTTGCCGATATCATCAGAGAGTGCGCTGATATAATTCGCCGATGTTATTAATGCACCGATATAATTTGTTGATATTATTAACGCGCCGATATAATTACCTTCATAATTGCAATATTACCGCCGCATTGGCACCGTACAACAATTTAATCGTCAACGACGATGTCTCCTTGCCCTTGTCGAGGATGGGTTCGTTCGACACGCGGTGCGGTGCACGATAAGGCGCGTAGTGCTGAAACGTGAGATATTGCACTATCTGCAAAAATACGCCGTAGATAATGGGGCGAGGTTTTATCCGATAATGGTTTCCCCGGTGGCTCTCCGTTACGAAATACGGACACGCGAGCAATGGGAGGGGAAGGGAGAGTGCTCTGATAACCAATTGACAATGTTATATTCCTTTATCCGATATATTATGTACGTTGCACCCAGAGAAAAGGTCTAGTTAAATATGAATCTGTGATAAAACAATTTATTTCAGATGAATAGGAATTTATTCACATCGAACAAAAGTCTATCTGAATGAAATAGATGTTCTACTAGGTTTGTACTCGATTAAAAACATATGCAAAACATTTTTTCATTCAGATAGACTTTTGCTCGCGATGTGAATAAATTTCTATTTCTTTCAGATACATTTTTCTGCCACAGGTTCGTATTCAACTAGACTTTTTCTCTCAGTGTGTATACTCATAAGTAGGTGCGTATCCATTCGCGCGCTCTGCATATCGATATAGGCGCGTAATTCTTGCGTAAGCACGGTTCACCGTTGGCCGAGAGCGACACTTTCTTGCCTCCCAATGTATAACACGCGCGCACGTGCGCGTGTACGAAAGATAGCTCGCGGTAACTCGAGACTCGCGTATGTACATGCGTCTCGCAAGGACTATCGGCAAAGATCCGACGCGGGGACCGGTCCAGGCTTACGGAACTCGTTCCCCTGTTCCCTCTCCACGTTTTCTCCCCTGGGATTGGGAACATTACGAGGGTTCCACATTATAAGCGTGTTTCAATTTAAGCTTATAGCCGGGAAGTCAAATCATCGACTCGTTTCGTTTCTTTCGTCCTCTAAGCGTTCGCGCGGGTTCTCTGCATTGCATTGAAAACAAACAAATTGCTTCGTTCCACCATCGGTGAGGTCGAATACGGCGAATCTCACGGTGTAATCGTTTCAAGTGGATATTCACTCGTTTCAACTTCAATTTGGTTCCTTCAACTACATTATATTTATTTTATCACACACAGATTCGTATTTAACTAAACCTTTTCCCTGGGTGTAAATAGGGCATAGGTGTATATGAACGATTAATCTCCAATTGCAAAACCCTAATATGTATTCGTACTGCCACTTTCGAAAAGCCGTTATAGCGTGCGAAATTCGAAAAGAGAATTTTCGCTATTTGGAAGGAATTATCACGAGACGACGACACAATAATTGGTTGTTCAGAAGACGAAGACGGCGGTAAAATTAATTGACAATTTTTCCAAGCCGGTTCACGTGAAACGTTTCATGCTATTTTTTCACTTTAAATGCTCATAATGTTAATCCTTCATTATTTCAGACACCTCGTACGAGAAGGCTTGTCGAAGGGGTAGCGCACCGGCCACTCCAGTACTGGGCGCGAGGCCGTTGGACGTCACACCCAATCGGATCGTCGTAAGTATTTCGATCTCGTTCTCGTCGCTCCGTTTTCTCCGCACGATAGTTACATATATTCTACGATCCAACGGTAAAAAGTGCAGGTGTGCAGGAACGCTTTTACTTCGCACCCTCGTAATATCGAGATCCAATAACGAATTTTCCCCACGAAAAAATCTCTAGACTGACTTAAATTACGATTCAATTTAAAACGAAGTTTTCAAACTGAATTAAATTAAAGTCTCGCAAAATTGAGAATCTACCAAAAATCGCAAGCCAATATTTCCGGTCTCTCGAGCTCGTCGAAAGATCAACAGTATTTCGCAACGATCGATCGAAATATTCCCGGTTACGGATTGGCGCGAAACGGAAGACGATCCAGATGGCAGAGCGGTGGGGTGAAGCCGGGAAACTAAAGAAAGAGGAGAACTGGTTTGAGGCGCGGACTGTATAAATCGCCGGTTAACGTCGAGAACCCCTCCACGCGCTCCTAGAAAACGTTTTGTTCACCTTCGGGGTGGCTGGAGTAACGCGAAGGGTCGCGCGAGACGAGCGTGTATCGCGCACCTTGGCCACACGTGCGTGTATAGGTGCGTGCACCTATAGCCCTGGAGTTTTCGGTCGCACAAAGGTGGGGGACCCCGAAGATCCCTTGACTTCGCTACTACTCGGATGGGGCGCGCGCGCGACAACATCTGCAGTCGCCATCGAGATTTTGCCGCGACGACGACGACGACGACGACGAGGATGATGGCGCGAGTCGTCGACAGAAATAACGAACGGGGGCAACGTTCCTACGCGTCTTAAACCGCGCCTGTGATCTTGATATCTGGGTGGAAGATCGACGCGTTGTTCGTTCCGGAGACTCGATTGCGACGCGAGAGATCCGATCCGAAGACTGCGACAGGAGTGTCCTAAAGCGAAAGTGACGAAAACGTTGGAAGGGACGCAGAGGTGTTCTCGAAATCCTTTAATGTGTGATTGATATAATAAATAATAAAATTATTCTAAAATTTATAATTATAGAATTATCTGGTAAAAAACTTTGAGATATTAATTTATAATTATTAAATCTGAAATTAAAAAAAGAATCCTCTAAAGAATATAGTAAAGTAAATAAAGTTGAAGTAAAAAATCTCAGAAATATATTAATTTCATTTAATAAAATTATCTCTCAAATTAAATCTCGAATAAAATCCTGCTAAAAAAGGTAAATTGGGGAGATTTACACGAGTCTCCTTCCGAATACCACCGAGTGCTTTTGGTCCACCGTTATCCCGACAATGGGGAATCAACAGGCTCCATTTGCCCGCCACATACTCGCAGTCCGGCATACGGGGAGAGACCTCGCAGCAGCTTCGTCGACGATAAATTGACAGCGATCCACCGAACGCCGCGACCTCGCATTCCGCACGGCGCGGAAGACTACGAGAATAACCGTTTCAGTGTTTATCCGGTGGCCGTACGATCGATTCCCGCGGCTCTCGTGAGATCGTTATCCGTGCTTTTATTACGTGCGCGCCTTCCGTGAATGTTAGTGCACGTAACGCGGTTGTAACACTTCCGGAACGTAATACGCGAATTCGTCCGTCTCTGTTACAATTCACTCGGTGACTCACTCTCGCTCTCGATCGTTTCGTGCCCGCGGCTGCCAGCGCGAATAGAGACTGTCGCTCCAGTGTGAACCGCCGAGTGAGCTCGCTCGACGATACGATCCGATACGATCGCTCGTGTGGGATTATAGGTGGCTCGCTATCGCGCGAAACGCTTATCGACAGTTCGAACTGTTTCTCTTCGAAACGAGAGGTGACGGGGAAAGATGTGCGTCAAGGAGAGCGACGATAAGGTCGTTAACGTGATCGTTAACTATTTTTCGACCAGGGTAATTGTTCCTCTTCTTTTTCTCTTCGGGCAGTTGGCTTGAAATGAGCGACAGTTAGATGGGAAATGTGTATCAGGCGTAATGATAGTATGGCATATGAGGTTGAACTTACTCGCCGGGAAAGAAACTCTAATCACTACTGTCTCATTATCTATGAGCTTTTGGTTCATGTTTGTATAATATTTTTTTGATTACATTTTTACCTATAATAAAGTCTTATATCGATGTAGGCCAAGAGTTCATTGATAATGAGATAATAGTGATTCGAGTTCCTTTCCTGGTGAGTAGATTTAGCCTCATATGATATAGAGTAGGTACCTATATATATATTCCTTTGATCGTACGATGGAAATATAACTGTGAGAAGATAACGCACTGGCGAGTACTCGCCCTCTCGAAATACCCTCGCGTTCATACGAATTGCAGTAATTTATTTAGCGATTCTTCAAAGTAAATCTCTATAACTTTGCTCGCCATAGCGTGCCTACATATATCGGAGCGACAGACACGCGTCGAGATGTCGTCCAAATAACCAGGTCCTAAGGAATTTCGCTCCCACAGAACTTCTTCTCGAAGCGATCGTTTCGCTCGAACCCGCTGAAGAGGACGAAGAGCGTGACGAAGTTAGAGCGTCAGAAGCAACGCGGCGCCGGTCTTCGGGGCTGTCGCTCGCACGAGTCCCTGCTCTGCGGGCAAGCGGTGACATCGATGGACCTCGCAGCGGTGACGCCCCTACATCCGAGCCTCCTCGGCCGGCCGCACTGCTTCCAAGTCACGCCCAGCACCGGAGTGCCTAAATACTTCAGCTGTAGGTCGGCCCACGAGCGAGATCAGTGGCTGCACAGGTCGGTGTAGACGCGCATTACGACGCGGAATCCGCGACGCCGCGTTTCGCGCGTCCTTTCCCACGTCGCCCGACACCGTGCTGTTTCTTCTCCAGCCTCAGAAAATCGGTGCAACCGGACGCGGAGCAAACGCGACGCACCGACAACTCCCTGCAAATCTGGCTGCTGGAGGCGAAAGGGGTGCCGGCTAAGAAGCGCTATTTCTGCGAGGTATGCTTGGACAGCACCTTGTACGCACGAACCACGGCGAAGCTCAAGGCCGATCTCTGCTTTTGGGGCGAACACTTCGACTTTCACCATTTGCCCTCGGTCAACACCATCCGCGTGAACCTCTACCGAGAGGCGGACAGGAAGAAGAAGCGAGACAAGAACGTACTGATAGGTGAGGGCGAATCGCCGTTGAATTCGTCGAAAGAGTTCTCCCACGAGTCGAGTCCGCCGATTTCGAACTCGCGTGAATCCCGTTATTCGTTTTTTTTTTCCCGCAGGTTCGGTCGGCATACCGGTGCGCAACGTAACGTCGCGTTATCTGACGGAGAAATGGTATCCGGTGGTGGGCGACAAGGGCCCGGCGAAAGAGCCGCCGGCCTTGAGAGTCAAGTGTCGCTTCCAGTCGGTCGACATTTTGCCGGTGCAAGTGTATCAGGAATTCTTGGAGTACCTGAAGACCGACTACGCCTCGCTCTGCGAGAAGCTCGAGCCGGTGATAGGCGTCAAGGCGAAGGAGGACATCGCGACGGCTTTGGTCGCCGTGATGCAGCGCGAGAAAAAGGCGCCGCAATTCTTGGCCGACTTGGTCATGATGGAAATCCATAGAATAGGTGAGTCGCGCACCCGCGCGCGCCCCCCGTTGTCTCCCGCGAAATCGCGCATGCTGATCGTTCCCGCGGTTTTCAGACGACGAGAGGTTGACCTTTCGGGGAAATTCTCTCGCCACGAAAGCGATGGAGGCCTATCTCAAGCTTACGGGCGACCGCTACCTCCAGGAGACCCTGGGGGCAGTCGTTCGTGGCGCCGTGGAGGGTGGCGACTGCGAGGTAGATCCCCTCAAAGTCTCCTCCGTCGCCGTGCTGCACAAGCAGCAGCACAATCTCCGAGCCGCCGTCGAGCTTGCTTGGAATCGGATACTCACCAGCCACGCGCATTTCCCGCTGGAACTTCGCGAGTGCTTCCGTATCTTCAGGGAGCGCCTGGCGGAGATGGGTCGCGAGGACATCGCCGACAATCTCATCTCCGCTTCCATCTTCCTCAGATTTCTCTGCCCCGCCATTCTCAGCCCGTCGCTCTTCAACATCACGCACGGTGAGCGCTATCAGGATCCGGTGTAATCAGCCGCTCTATTCGACTCGGCTCACCTTTTCCCCTAACCCCCTTCTTTGTGCGCAGAGTATCCCAATGAGAAAGCTGCGAGAAATCTCACGCTGGTGGCGAAGACCCTCCAAACTCTGGCGAACTTTACGAGGTTCCAGGGGAAGGAGAATTTTATGGAGTTCATGAACGACCTCTTGGAGCGCGAGGCACCGGCCATGAAGAACTTTTTGCAACTGATCAGCGTGAGTACCCGGAAAAAAATACCATGTGGACGTAGGTACGCGTAATCCTGCCTACGTTCTATATCTGTCCGCTGTGCTCGTCTTACGATCTTAACGCGCCGCGCTCGATCTCTCCGCAGAGTCCGCTCGCGAAAGACGCGCCGGCCAACAACTCCCTGGAGTTCGACGGATACATAGACCTGGGGAAGCAGTTGTCGCTGCTGCACGCGCTACTGCGCGAGAGCGTCGCAGCCTCCGCCGCCTCGTCGCCCTCCTCGCCACCCTCTCGGCTGCCCGAGATACTCGACAGAATCTCACTGGCCCTCGACCAACCCGGTCCCAGTCCCGTTCCAGTTTCCCACCGCTATCCCAATTTGCGCGAGAATATTTTCCGCTACAACGATCCCACCCTCGTCAACAGCAACGCGAATCTCTCGATCTCGGCGTCCTCCACCCTCAGCAACCAAAGCGCGATAAACGGCGGCTCCTCGAGGGACAGCAACGAAGTGCTGCTACAGACCAACACACTGGGTCACAACAGTTCGCGCAGTCCGAACGTCGTGCGCGCGGCAACCTTGCCGAGAAACGCGTACCTGCCGACCAACGGGAAGCACTTGCAGTTGCAAATCGGCGCGGACGACTATCCCCTCGAACCCGCGGCTTTCGTATCGCGCTCTCCGACGCCGGTGAACAGGCAACACCGGCCCTTCGCCGCCTCCAATCGCCCGGGAACCGGATACAGACTGACCGCCAGCGCGAGCCTGGCCAACGTCAATCACTGTCAGGCTCGCGCCACGAGTCCCGCTCGTTCCGAGAGTCACACCAATCTCAAGGACTCCAATTACAATGTCACGGCTCAGAACGACCCGACTAATCGGCACGACGTCGCGCGCCTCCAGGGCTTGGACGGTCACGATCGCGAGGATAATTACAACCGGAACAATTACAACGCCTCGCGAGCAGCCGGCAGAAATCACTGTCGCAAGGAGGAAAACGCCAATCGCCTGCAGAATTACAACAACGTCTCAAAAACGACGATCAACGCGAACGTCAATCCGAATCTCGTTACCATCGATCAGCCGAACAACAATTACTCAAAGAGCAACGCCACCGCGACCAATGGAAACCTCGACGAGCTCACGAACCTGCTGAGGTACGCCGACGACGAGGCGTCCGAATCCAAATCTCAGAAGGGCTCGCAGATCTCCATCTCCCAATTGAGCAACGTCGCCTCCTCCGGCTATCAGAGCTTCGCCACCTACAGCCAAAGTTCGAGTCCGGTCGATCTCAGCAACAACGCGAACGCGCACATACTGAACGCCGCGCCTCTCGCCTTCGCCAATCCCGTGTATCACATGGAAGCCGCGCGCGGTAGAACCGGGAGACGCGGCAGCAGTAGTTCCGAGGAGAGGGAGGGAAGCGGCGGCGGCGGCGTCGAGGGTGTGAGAGGCGTCGATCTGAGTCCCTCTCCGCCACCGCAAGCGTCTCGTCAGACGATCGGAAACACCGTTCAGAGGAACGGACAGAATCAGTGGCGGCAAAACACACCGGCGCATCGGACCGCTTTGGAACAGCCACAGGGCGTTTGTTGTTCCAGTAAACTCAGGAGACGACTGTCGCTGGACTCGACGAGGGATCTGTCGGACACCAGCGAGGAGGAGAGCTGCGCGAGTAGGAGGAGCAAGTCGCGAAGTCACAAGAGCATCGACCAGGTGAGTTTACCTCCTACGATAGTGTTTCTCCCCTTCGACGAAACTGTTATGTGTTGAATAACGAATTAAATTTCTCTCCGCTCTTGGCTTTCTCTCCGTCATCCTTTTCATGCGCATACATATTCTTCCGCATCGATCAGCTCCGTCCCGTGTACGAAAACGCGCGCGACTCCTCTTGTGTAACTAACAAGTCACGTCTCTCTTCGTTTCCAGTACGAGGTGGAAATCGAGAGGCTGCAAAATAGCGTAGATCGACTGCGGGACCGATTAGGCGCCGAGGATACCAACGCGGGTAGCTCTGCACCCGACACCAAGATGACGAGCATCATCTCCAGGTACTCGATCGTCGCTATTCACCCGAGTCCCTCTTTTTTTTTGTGCGTGGCTAACACCTTTTTCATTATCTTCTCGTACATCGTTCGTTATTGCGCGTTGCGCGATCCCTCCTCGATAATTCCCGGTGTAACGAGTAGTTCTTAATTTCCTCGAGTCGTCAGAGCCATTGTAGTCGGTCGATTGTAGATTTTTCTGCACGGCAACTCACAGCGCGTTATTTGTGGAAAAAGGGCGATGATTCCAAATAAAGGAAAATTTCGGCTTGGGCAAACGGCACCGATTGATCAACATTTTGAGATGAGATGCGTTGAGCAATCGGCGTTCGTTTAAACAATCCCATTTGTTCCGTTTTTTCAGAACCAGCATTTCATTCCTCCGTTTTTTAAAGAAATTCACATAACCGATCATTCTCGTCATATTGCACTTCATCAAATTAATATGATATTTAATCGATTGTATGTTCCTGTGCATTCTATCCGCTGCATTTGGTAAACTCTGGCTTGATCTGGACTTTGGTGTAAGAATCAATTATATATCTAAGCGCGCGCTTCTCTTACTTTCTCCACATATCATATACGTGTTAGCACTTTTTAATTCCATTCGTTTTTCAAGCGAAGCGTGACTGACCATCAGCCATGAGACAGATGTCGCTTCATTTGCGCGCGAGCATCCACTAAGACGTTTCCTTTCCTCGTATAGTCTCTTCTTTTTCATTTATCTTAATTCGTATGTACTTACGCCTCACTGACGTTGGCACGAATATTTCACATTTATCTTTACAGCTTCATATGTTGCGTAAATAGGAGATAATATTGATCAGAGCTCCTTTACTGGAACGCATCAATTTTAGTGTACCACGAACTTATTTATACGAAATTATTCGCACCTTGGCTAGTGCCATGCTCTTTAATTTTGTTCGCTGATGATACATAATCGACATGAAAGCGTAATTTTAAGCCATGCGATAACGATCAGCAACTATCGCTAGAAATCAAACCACAAAGCATCCTTCGTCGGTGGCACGCACCGTACACCTCGGATTCGATTCCGACATGAATCCCAACAGACGGTTTTTTGTTCTTAGGTTGATCTCCGTGGAGGAGGAACTACGACGCGAGCAACAGAAGATGTCAGCCGCGCTGTCGTACAAGCAGCGCGTGATAGACGCCCAAGAGCAACAAATAGCTGCCCTGGATGCCGCAAATTCGCGCCTCCTATCGTCGAACACAAGACTGTTGTCCGCATTGAGCACCCTCAAACAACGGTACAACGCCAAGGCGCAGCCCAACAGCGAAGCTACGGCTCTCCTGCAAAACATTGCTGACATAAGCGAGCTGAAGAGTTCCTCGTGTTGAAAGTCGAAAACTCAAACGCGGTAATCGCATTGATCGTGTCTCTTGCGTGTGTCACCCAGAAATTTTATAATCGTTGGTCGGCGTAGAAGCAGCTGATTTTCAGGCTCTCTCGTTGCATAAGCAATGCAGCTGAAATCGGTAGGTACTCGTTGGCGAAAGAACACTCATACTATCTCCAAACCCCGAGATTCATTCGCCACTTGCACCGTTGTAGTACCAGTGTGGCTGCGATTTTCATTTCCCCGTGCGTAGAGATATACGTTGTCGCATGCTGTACATATAGAGTAGAAGGTTCCATTTTCGATATATGTATGCACATATATATAAAAGTATATATAATCTAGGTTGTCGTATAACCTAGGGAGAAAATAGTTCAATCAATTCGCGGATTTGCGGATGAGTGTAGAGCAAAACAGAGGCTACATAGCAAGTAGAGAGGAAACGATAGATAGATAATAATTATCGAGTTGACGTCGAGTAGAAGGTAGCTCTAAGCTCTACAGCCGAGTAACAGGGTGAACACCTAGATAATATCGTCAAATCGCCTAATCAGAATCAGCTATAGAAATATTGCACACTACAGGACGCTTAGAAAAACTGTTTTCCCGGTATAAAGAATCGTGGCTTTGTTTCGTTCGAGAACGAACGGATGAAAAGACTTGGAAGATTATCGACCGAGAAACGGATAAAAGGCTTTCATCGATCTTCTAATATTCTCCGATCAGTGAGGGTATTATCGGTGAAATAGCTCGACGGGTCGATCGTTAAAACTGGGATACCGTCAGAGACAATGGCTAATCTAGAGGGCTAAGTTCGCACATTTAAAAAACCACGAGGAAAATGACACGCGGGGATCCTCAGTTCTGACTTATTCAAAAGATTTAAAGGTTTCTCAATATAGCTGCATATTTTCAGTAGTCAATGGGTCAACCGTCAACCATGTAAACTCCGCACGATCAAAGAGATCTTCGTTTTCACTGACATAACTCGACGCGCACCGCGTAATGTATACATGGTCCATTATAGTTGGGTTGTTGTAATTCGTTACACATTACAAATAGGCAGTAGTACACACAACGGTACATGTGTTATGTTCTATTTAAAGATCCTGTACACACGTGAATGTATATTTTTCTATTTTATTTGACATTTAGGCAAGTAGCCTGTCCTCCGCACCTCGGGACCTTCTCGTAGCGAGGTCATTCCAGCCCACACTCCTCCGGAGCGAATATTACTCGCGAAGTAGGTCATTCGGCAAAGGATTCGTCGCTACAACGCGAAATCTCACGAGCGTTTTACAAATGCACTTAATGGCTCGAAAACCGTACGATCATTGCGATAAGCTGAGCGCGTTACTTTTACTTTCCTCCAAACTGACGAAACGTTTCAAATGTTCAAGGACGAGGGGAGGAAGCAGCACCGAAACTGCGAAATTAACGTTTCGCGAGAAACCTTAATTCAACTGAAAGTATTCGTAAGTCATGATATTTATTTCGTAGTTTTTACCAAAGATAAAGTTTCTTCCGCATTGTATAAATATTGCCTATTGTGTATAGTTACGTGACTTGGTTCGTTAAAATCTAATTACTTTGCACTAAGCGTGAAGGCAGGGTACAGTGTGCGCAAGACGAGTGTTTTTTAAACTATGGATTTAACTCCAAATACTCTGCCATGACTGACATTTTTGGGAATGTGCTTGCACTGCAATTCTCCCGTGGCGGGGAACGATGCATTTCCGCTCTCGGCGTGCCACATGACAATTGTTTAAATTAGCACTGTTCGTTCACTGCGCGTACGTCACATTTCACATCACAACAATAATTAATGTAATCGTTATCGCCCATTTGCGAGCGTACGGAGTACAAGCGTGATGAGAAAAGAGGGAGAGGAAATTGTACAACTTAACGTTAATTTAAATCTCGTTGAAAGTATTATCTTCTCGACTTGTATCATATTATTTTCGAGTAGAAAAAGATTTGATCATTTCCCTTTTTATATATATTATACACTGTATAGGTAGATAATCGTGTATGCCCTAGAATTAACCATTTTCTTTTTATTACATTGTACTTTCGTGACATTTCTCACAGATACGGATGAACCCCCTCTCCACCGTCGAATGTCTAAATGGTGAAATTAATATATGAACGCGCTACTTTATTGAACGATGTAATCGATAAATAGCGAATATATATTTAATATTCATTTTATATTAGTATGTATAATATTACGTTTGATATATTCTTTCTGTAATGGACGACGTTGTTTAGGCATATAGCGATTACTCTAGTACCATATGAAGAAATAAAGAATTGGTGGAGAAAATAACTCACACCGCCAATGTGACCAAGTCATAAATGCACCACTAACTCATGTCGTCCCCTCTAATACCAAAAAACCTGCAGCAATTCCTTGGATCAAACTCGAACCTCTTCGGGCTTTCCGCGAAGAAGAGCTCATCGAATGGGACGTAGGTGTAGTGGATTGAAAAAAAAGCTACAGGGATGAGGATCGCGAACAATTTACGTCATTCTCCAATATTATAATTTATTTATGAATTAACGCTATAGTAATCGTAATAATAAAATCATAACTATTAAGTGTCAATAGCAGTCTACAAATTTGCTAATAAAGCAAGGATATACATGGGTTTCATATACGATTCGATATAAATTAAAATTATTATCGATTTATACTCTTTTTCTCTTCTCTGTGTTCGAATATAATATATTTTTTTACGTGCATTTATTCGCTTTGCATTTTCAAGAAGCCATTACACGAGAAAAATTTGCAGATCGCTCGAACGATACAGTCGTGTTATTTTAAAGTCTCCCGTATGACACGCTAATGTCTCACTTCTTGTTAATTTAAATGACTAACTACTCAAAAGATGATTAATGGAGATGACTACGAATTGAACGAAACGTGAGACGCTAGTATGTTCTAAGGAAGACCAGAGTGACTTTCACGATTACGTTTCCCGAGCGTGTACTTGGTACCTTCGGACGCATCTTTATTTATTTATCGTCGTGATTAGATTTCAGTTACAATACCTTGGAATAATATACATATAGATACCGTGTACGCGTGTATAAGTGCCGAGTGTACTACTCTCACGCGGATGTGTTCATATTTGTATTATGCAAGAGATCGCGCTTAATGGCTGGTGATCAGCCAACAGGAACATAAAAATTCATTTACGATTATATAAAGTTCAGGGAGTTCGCTATCTACAAAATCCTATGAAGGATCGCCATTTAAGTTAATCTTAAAACTAATATGTTATGTACAAAAAGAAGAGACTCCTTTCCATCTCTAAAAATGCAGATTGTCAGTAGCTCGTCTCTCGGTCTCAAGTACGTTGAAACCCTAGACACAGAGTTGCCCTCTGTACATTGAGGAGAGAGACAAATGCGGAACATCACATGCAGTTTTTTTTACATACCTAGAGCCGTTGGGTCATTATTCAAAAACGATAAGGAGGGAAGTAGGTAACGACGACGAGTCTACGCGAGGTGATACGTTTGGATAATACGTACAGCGTATAGATTGGCGTGTCGCAATTTACTCTCGGGTACCTCCCCTTCTGATAATCTACTTTATCTTGCTTAAAAATCAAAGAACAAAGTAAAACGGCTTTTCTTTACGAGTCAAGTCATACGGTCTGGTACCGAAGGAATAACCTCCCGCTACACTGGTACTGATTCCAAGCCTCTTTGCGTTAATACGTTGGTTCGATCATAAGTGCGTACTCGGAACAAAAAATCACAAAATAATATCGTCGACGAGGAATTGAAGTACGGAAAGATTACGGAGATCCTAGGTTAATTTATGGTTTGGAAATTGAGCTACATTGCGGCGTGATCATACGTAAGTTAAATCTTCGCACTGCAAACGTTTTAGGCTCGCTCTCTTTACTAACGAGTATCGCGCCGTTTCACCGACCACGAATCAATTGTAATTGACAAAAGGGATATATTTAATAATAAGCACCGCGTCGTGCTTTTTAAATATCGAGGAAATTTTCGCGTAGGAAAGGTTCGTTAAATTGCACATATAAACAATGTGGATATATCTTGCCGATAAAGTTGTATACTTCGAAATTCGAAAAAATGTGTACAGGAAAACTTGAATGTCTCGAATGTATTTACTCGGACGCCTTCGTGCTCTTTGATATACCTATGTACCGATCGAATGAAGGGGGGATGCGCGTTAAATTCTTGTACACGGGGAGAGGGAGGGGGCTGTCGCAAAAATTCAAAATTTATGAGAGTACCGTGCAGTCGCCGAACATTCGAAACGTTACACGGTGAGTCCGGCTTTTTCCCCGTAATAACGCGACTTTGTCACTATAAATAATTCATCCGAGAGAGTGCAAAAAATCATATCACATATCCCCAATCTTTCCACTACGATACAACACCACTTCCGTTCTAGGCGCCGCGATTATACATATGTCAAAAGATCCTACAGTAAATATCACATGGAGCGATTGAAATATTTGTCAAAAAAAAACTACGCGACATTCGGCGAGTCGAGAATCGTTCCTCGAAGCAATCGCCCCGCCGTCACGAATCTCACCCGCCATTAAAAACACGCGCAACATTGGAAAATCTACCGCGAAGTGTAATAATTGAGCTCGACTGCAAAAGTAATTTAGAGTTATACTTTCAGGTTGCTTCAGGCGTACGATTGATCCAGTGATATAGCAATCTTGTTCCCCTTTTCCACCCAGTTCCTCAGTCGTCCGCGCAGCTCCTCGAGACTCTTTGATTTTGCCTTGTTTATTCTCTTGTACTTGACATCTTTCGGCTTCGTGACGGACCTGTGATTGCTCATTACCCTGTTGTACGTCACCTGAGGGGGGAAAGAAGACGACGAGAAACCCGGAGTTAGATCGTGTTATTCGAGAGACGCGAGTCATTAATATTCGATCGGCGAAAGAGAAGGAAAACGTGTAGAACGCTATTGTTTACATACCTGCGCTTGCTGGCTCTCGTCCCTCGGCTTCTCGCGGGGTGACGACTCGGTTTCTTGCGCGAGACGCTCGAAGCTACCGTACAGGTCTTGGAGCCTGCCCTTGCCACCTCCCAAGCTCTTCGGCCTCCTCTCCACGCACTCTGAATGTTCCGCCGACTCCAAGGGATCCTGATTGCTCTCGCTATCGCCGTCCTCCTCGACGGAGTATACCGTCTCCAGAATTTCGGGTCGCCTTAGATATCCGTTACACCTTCTCATAGAGGAGTACTTGTTGGACGGTTCGACCGCATCGGACACCGAGCGGATCACCGTTATGTCGATGTTGCTCGATCGAAACCTGAAAGGGAAGACGACGATTACATCCCGACGCGAGGCGAAGCGGCGCGCGCGCGCGTAACGCTTCTCGCGTTGTCGTCTCTTCGCTCGAACCTAGGAGGTGCCGGATCATCGGCGGCCTCTTCCAGTACCACAGCGCTATCGCTGTCGCCGAGACTGTCCAGCCTGTCGAGAGCGTCGCAAGGCGGAGAATCCCTGGTCACCGTAGACCTCTCGGCTAATCGATTCTGCAACTCCCGAATGACCCTCTGCTGCCTCAAGATGATGGCCTCTCGCTGAGCCAAATTCGCCTCGATTTCCTTCTGCTTTCGACAGAGCCGCGACTCGAAGAGAAGCAACTGCGAGGACAGAGTTCTCAGTTGCTCCGCCTTCTCTCTCGTCAGCCGCGCGACCAGGTCCTCCTGCGACATTGAAATTTATCTCGACGCGGTCTCCAGCTGCCGCGGCGTCTACGATAGACTACCGTATCGGTAAATTTAAGTATTTGGCATCGACTATTCATCAGTACGTCAGATCGATCCGATTTCTCACGAAAATAAACTCTATACGTCGTTCCAAAAGGAGGCAATTTTTATCCCGTTCGAAGAATACGTCTATCGGCGGAGTCGCCAATTCGGTCAGCGAGGCAATCGCGGACCTCACCAGCGCGGTCTATCGTTATTCACCGCATTTCACTTCGGAAGCGACATCCGGCCTCTGTTTTGCATAAGCGGGCTCGCCCGCAGGCCTCGCTTCGTATAAGGAGTTCATTATTCCGGCATTGTTTCGCATAAATGGTCGGCTGGGAAAGCCGAGCGTTGTTTTTGCACTCGCCGATCAGGTTCCGCGCGAAATCGCTATTGAATAAAACTGCGTCGAACGTCGCACGTGCTTAGCCCCCGCGGGGTCTTTGACATTAATATCAAACGCTTTATCAGGGGCAATGGAATAGCGACGCACAAACGATTACACTTTTTCATTTTGGAAAAATGCAAATTTCATCGTGGCACCGTGATCGCCTCGCCGTTACCGATACCAGCGTCGCTGCTGCTGCTGCTGCCCTGTACCCGTCCTCGAGCGCAGGGGAGGAGCGGAGAGCGCTCGTATTCGTAATGATCGAAAATCACTGTCCTCTGCCTTTTTACGACGTTCTCGGCGACTCCGCGCGCGCGACCTTGACTGTCCGGGAGGCTATTATCGCCGCTGCAGGTCTCGATAATCATTGTAACGGCGCGGAAGCCAGGTGACACGCGTCGAGTAAAGGGTGCGTCCCTGTTCACCCCCGATCTCGTGACCTTCCACTGCGGCAATTGTTTCACCGAATCTGAGTATGCCGAGGTCGTAAAACGCAGGCAATTACTGTTATACTGCATAATATCACGGAGAGAAGAATATATTATATTAATGACTGTTATACTAGACAAATTTCGACATTTTGTGGAAAGTATTGCATTCATTGCTCAACCGTATGACAACAATTGACATGCGTTTAGTGAAGTTCACCAGATGTATGTCAACTATTGTTATACTGTAAAGCAATGAACGCAATACTTTCTCCAAAATGTCAAATCTATTATCCGATATAACAGTGTGATTAATATATATACTCTTCTTTCCGTATATCAGCGCTCAAAGAAGTCCCGATTCACGATTGCCGTCGATTCTTTCGTGCGCAGGGATTATCCGGGCATAAATTCAACAGAGATTTCAGTAAGGTAAGACGGGGTAACTGGGACCCTGTTTTACAACTTTTTAATTTGTTTTTGATGTTGCAAATTTGTGCGCTTCAAAGACAAAGGCCTGTATTAATAGCAAACTTTTTTTATTGTGTTCAAAATGGGACACAAACGGCTTCGAGAACGATGAAAACAACGGCCGATAATACTGTACGGCCCAGATACCCCGGGGGGTGTCCCAATTACCCGACCTTATCTTACCCCACACGCGCGCATACACACCTGCAGCTTCAGCGTCCTTCGCCAAGCCAACATCTGATGCGCCTGCGCCCTTTGCCTCGCTCGCAGAGCGGCGATCACAGATTTTGCCTCCTCCAGAGACGTCACCTCCACGTCGCCATCTCTGCCGATCGCACCGGGAATTTCGGTAACGCGGCCCTCCGTCACGGTGGCCAAAGGGCTGCTGTCCATCCGCGTCTCATCGAAGCTGCAAGCAAAAACGAAGAGATTGCCCGTTAGACGAAGACCTCCTTTGCGCGCGCGCGCGAGACAAAATTCTCTTTTATCCTTCGAGTGTGTAGATATAAAGAATTTGTGCCGGACAGCGTCAGTCGCGCCCGAGAGGAAACTCAACGCGTATCTCGGGGCCCGGGGGCGGGGTGCGATGCGAAACTCGATAAGAACCGCAAGGATTCCGCAACCGCGCGCTCTCGTTACGTAACCGAGCGTATCGAATATCCCATCAGACGATCGATCGACTCTTCGTTTCTCCGTAGGACGATTTGTTTCTGCGAAATATAACGCCCGATCTTATATTATTATGTGCAGCGGTCTGCTCTTCGCGGTCCAGCCGACCGATCGAGTCTGGCGCCGGCTGTAGCGCGCAGAGGAGTTACCGTCCAGGTGAGAACTCCGATAGAACTTGCGAGAGGGACCCCAGCCGCGGTAAGACGACACTTCCGCGGTGGCTCGCGCTCGTATCGTATACTGTATACGCGCGGAGTAAAGGTGCCCCCGGTTCGTGGCGCGCGGAAACTGTTGACTTTTACACGCGTCCTCCCCCGTGGCCCTGCGGCTAATAAAGAACGGCGCTGCAAGGCGCGCGCGCGCGTGTATCGCGCTATCTATAATAGTATGTACAAGCTGGCCGCACGGGGAGATGCGAGAGACGGGATAACGCTTATAACTTTGCGCGAGATACGCGCGTCCGTCTAGAGTTCGCCGCGCCGATACACCGAGTGACGCGCGAGAGCGCACATGGAAACAAAAATCAGGAATTTTTACCGCCCTGTTCACAGTAGGTATGTGCTGTATTTAGCTGTATTCAGAAATGTGGGTATTTGTAAATATTGCGATGGAAACGGATTTACATTTAAATACTGCATTTAGCTGCATCTACGTCCGATGGAAACGCTTTTTAAATGTACATCTACACGGAGAGAAATGATTTTGCAATTTTAACAAAATTAGATTTCGCTGAGAATGTTGTGCTATCATGACAAGAATATTATCCGTGGCAGCAAGAAATACGTCAAGTAGTAGTACAAATATTTGCCGAGATGACAAAGATTTTTACCGAAAAAAATTTAACTCTGATTGCAACTACATTTGCCACCGTTGAGCATATCTTTTACCGGCGCAGATAATATTTCTGTTATGACGATAAAAAGTTCCCCGCAAAAACTAGTTTTGCTAAGACTGCGAAATAATTGTTTGTCCGTGAACGCGGTAATGTTGACATTTATAAATACAGCATTTAGCGTCCGACGGAATCGTAGTCACTATGCAGACCGCCGCGCAGTCTTTGCAAAAGTCGAGCGTCTCAGCGCGATACGAGTGAGCTCTGCGAGCGGGAGTCCCACCGGAAACGTACGACGGACCGTCCTACGAGCCACTTCCGATTTTCGATTCACCGCAGCGACGCGACTACGTACAAATGTATTACGAACAAATGGGGCTCGCGCGGTCCGCAGCTGGAGTCTAGAGGTGCGAGGCTCTCTGGTAGGAATTACGGTCAGGTGGCGACGGCGGTGGTGAGTGGCACGTTGCGAGACGCGGATGGCGTAAGGGCGCTGTCGGGACTCTCGTCCTTTCGTCGACCCGCGACTCTTCGCGTCTCGCTGATACTATAGATAACTACTTTCAAACCGGGGCTCCGTTTACGGAACAATTTGAGCCGTTATCACTGCGGCGTTTAAATGTTACTTTCGTGGTAATCTTGATCCTCGAGTCCCCTCTTTCTCACTGAAGCTTTATACGCGTGAAAAACGTACGATGCAACGAAGAAATAGCGTTGATGCGCCTCGAAAGAATAAACAAATAAATAAATAATGGCCAACCGATCGTTCCTCATTCGCGCTCTATTCCCTCGGAATAGACATTCGAGATTGACGTTGTGCGGTACAAAAATTGCACCGGAAGTATCGACAGCGCCTTTAACCTCCGCCGCTTTCGATCCGTGGAAGCGATAGTAATGCACCGGGAACCACCCCCGAGTAATTCATCGCGCGTGGCGGCCGACCTCATTTCCGGCGGCAGTTGCTCTAAATTATTCGTCGCGGTTCGACTTCCATCGTGGCACGCGCGACTTGCACTCGAGAATTTACCAGTTTCGTTCTCGGCGAACAGAAGGCGCGACCGAGTCGCGTTCGCCGAGTCGGAGTCGCGCGCACACCTCCCGAGCGATGCCGACGATCGCGTCGCGATGACTCGCGCCGCCGAACCGCTCGAATATCGGCGCGCACGCAGCGGGGATTCCCCGAACGGCCTCGCCGGTGCCGCGAAGCGTAATTTTAATGCGTTCCACGCGCACCGATGCCGTCGCGTCCAATTTCGCATCGCCCGGCCGACCGGATACGCGAGGGTTCGCGTATCGCGCGCGTGCGACACACCCGCGCTCCTCGCGCCGTGTGTGTGTGTGCACGCATGCCTACACGCTGTGCGCGCCAGGGACGCGGCGGTCACCGCGGGGGCTGCACAATAGCGCTGCGTGCCAACTACTCTCGCTCTCGCGTTCGTCGAGACTCGGCAAATACTTGAGCGTGGCGAAGCGCGACGCAGGTTCCGCGATTAGGTACTTTCCGGCTTCCTTCGAAAGTCTGCGCGAATCGGAACGAATCGATGAACCGTTCGAGGCTCGTCGAAAGGGAATATTTTCACCGATAAAATTAGGAGATTCGATAGAGTCTCGCCAAGTACCGCTTATCATACCTTCTTTGGCACAGGAAATTCCTTCTGCGCGAAAAAAAAAATAATTACTCCAACCTGTCAAATATTTTTTTACACGAAGAAAACCATGGCCCGATCCTGGAATCATGTCATGTTTTTGATCGAAGAAAACATTTTGTCAGCAGTAGCAATTATTTTTCTCAGTGTATACGTACGTATTACATATATATCTCGTAGCTTTTTCAAGCAGATTCAGTTATCCTATATTTAAACATTACCGCAAAAATGTTGAGACAGAGAAACCGATGTGAGCGCGGCGATGAAACTAACGAGTCGATGCGGTGCGGTGCAACGCGGCAGCCGATAACCGGCGCGCGGGACGCGGCTGCTGTCGTCTTTCGGCTTCGCGCCAGCGCGCTTACCCAACAACGGAGCGGCGTACTTTCTAAACCGTCGGGGCTCCGGCGCAATTAACCCGCCCCGAGATTTCAATCGTCGGAGCGACGACTCGTTTTTCTGCTCGTGAAATTCAGTCTCGCGTCGACACCGCGCCACACGGCTATACGGGCGACCACCGTTGCTCAATACCGATCGCCCGGTGCAGCGACGATCTTTCCTCCGTTGGTTTCTCCGTTTTCGACACTCTGTCCTTACGCGATATCGATCGCGAGACACCGTATAGACGTCGATGGATCGAAAATCTTTTTTTTTAGTTCCGTCGGTGCGCGGAAAAAACAGTAATTTTTACTGCTCCATCCGGCAGCGCTGAGACTCGACTTCATTTTTAAGAATTATTGTACAGAGGACACGGTGCTGTCAACCGCTTACAACAGTAAACGGAAAAATTTCGAGTCTCAGGGCTATAATGGTGTGTTGACAATACAACTGAGGTGTTAAAAAAATCTCATTGTGTGGTCATCGCGATATTCTCTTGTTCCGGTAACTAAGGATAATTGCGAAAACTATCAAAACTAGTTGTCACGATCACATTTCTTTCTTTCGGCGTATACATGAAACGGTAGCGTCGCGTCTACGTCGCCTTGTTTCGCTTATTTCGAAAAACTTCCGTATTCCCAGCGTTATTGTTACAGATGAAAAACGATATCAAGCTCCCTTTTATCTCCGCTGAATATTACAGGCATAACTTTCGATGGTTTCTCATCATTCGTAAGAGAAAAGTTACCGCGCGCAATGCGAGTGCGCTCTATCCAACTCCCCGCTTGCGAGGATCGCGCCGCGCGTCTCTCCCGTTGCCGCGGGCATAACTCGAAAGGATACCGTATAGTACGCGCGCAGGATGCACCGCACCCAATTCCTCTCCCTCCGCGTATTCCCTGCACCCTGTTTCCAAATACGGCGCTCTCTTCTACGAACGTTGCGCATGGCATACATACATATGTACGCGCATAAATGCACAGTGCGCGTATACTTCACGGATACAAAAATTCTTCTTCCTTCGCCGCGTTAGAAATGAAGAAAAAAAATTCAACTATACGTGTACACACACTTCGCCGTCTTATAGAAAAAATTATCGTAGATATAAAATGAGTCGCTTTTGGTTTCAAAATCGGCCAACTCCAAGTAAGCAAATTTGTCAGGACTTCAAAAAATATGTACCATAGAAATGCAAGCATTAATTAATGCGATTCTTGGTACATATACCTATAAGTATACTGCTTCGGAACAACTAATCCATATGTGTATACAAAACATTCTTGGAAGATTTTGCTGCATTATAATTTTTTAAATGGACATGGCCGATTTTGAAACCAAACGACTCAAATATGATGTTAAAAGAAAACGACTACCGTACGAAATACAGTTGAAAAATTGACGATAGGTGTCCAGTAAGATGTGAAAAAGAAATTCCCTGATTTTCCAGGTTTGAAAATCTGAAATAACCAAATTTCCTTGACTTCTCTACGGATACCCGGTATAAAGTGTTATGCATCAAACATTTTTCGTCGGATGAATAAACTAACCGACATTCATAGAACGGGTTATGGCAACTGAGAAAAATAAACGTTAAAATAATTTTATTTTGTCAGATCATATTATTTAATGGCTTTTTCAGAACAGAAAAGAACTCAGATACATAAAAATACACATATGGAACACTTCTCAGATTTCTACATGAATTCTTAAAGATTTTAATAGACCAGAAGTCAAGCTATTTGTAAAATTCGAGTATTTTCAAAAAAAATTCTAGGCAATTCTTTATTTTCCCTGACAATTCCGGGTTTTCCAGAATTCCCTGACCGCTGGACACCGCGCTATCGCTTAACCCTATAGAAACGTACCCACCTCCATCGCATATATATATAGGTCGTTCGATCGCAAAAATAGAAATTATCATTGCGACAACCGCGTTGCATATCGACGGCAATCTTGCAATGAAAGATTGGTAATGCCATTTCGCCAGGCGGTACACGATCGATTAGTCGCGACAGCCACAGCTCGTCGTAACTTCAGAGAAGCAGAATCTCACTCCTTGCGCGGCAACTATGCCAAACCGAGGCCGAGATCGCAATTCGCCACAATTTGCGATTAAATTGTAGCAATATTTCAGCTGGAATTTTATTTCGGTGTACGCAATAACGAAGAAAACAGAAAAACAAAAAGGTCGAAGTCGATCGCTCGCACACGTTATACGGCGTCGGTTGTTATCGTTATACGCGCGTATACCGCGCGATGTCAGTGACCCGCGAAACGATCCCGGCAAAAAAGTCAACGGTGCGCGATCGTACGGCGAACTCGGAGCCACGGTAGCGACGCGCTAATCACCGCCGCGAATGCCAACGCGAATCTATAAACGCCGATTGTTGCTGTTCCCTCCACGGACGCCGTCCGGCGAATCGCCAGACACGGTGCGGAGCCATTCGTACGAGAACGCGGAGATATAACTCGATCTACAGGTAATTAATATACACGTACGTGCGCGAGTACGAAGTCCGCGTGTCTGGAATTAATTTCTCACGGCCGGCGGCACCGCGGGCGATCGACCGGAGCTGGAGATGGAACACCGTGCGAAACGTCCTGTACGATTCGCGAGGAACGTATTCCGGGCGGTCAGGTACCGCGCAACGAGAAGCGAGGCTCGCTGTGTACGCGATATACGTAAAGCCGACGATCTGCGAAAACTATTCGCATCGCTCGAAATCTCTTTCGCGAAAGCTGTCGAAACATTCGAGAATTGTCGTGTATCGGAAGGTCATCTGCACTGAGAGAAATAATTGCTAGTGGTAAAAAAAATGTTTCTTCCTTGAAAAAAAAAACTACGGCTTAATACTACTACTACTAATACTACTACTTAACTACTTCGGAAAGTTACATCATGTTTTTGTTTGAAGAAAACATTTTTTAGCGCCGGCAATTATATCTCTCAGTGCGGCTTGTTGAAGAAATTCGCAACGTCTGCGATACGACGGCAAATAAATAAGTTTTGACGCGGTTACCGCCCAAAAACCAAGAGTAGCAATACTCGTAAAGGGCCAAGGACTTCATGTCACCACATAAAATGGGATAAAAATGCAGACAGAGCCGCGAATTACCGCCTAAATCATTTATCTCAACGTCAACTACATTTCGCAAATGTTAAAAGTATACCTGAAACAGAAAAAATCAAGGTAGAAGACCAAGAATAAAATTATTTAATTTCGACAAAATTCGCGAGCGTACACGAACAAAAATAAATCGTAGCATTTACAAAGTATTGTGGTAAATTTCGAGACGAGGCCAATTTATCGTCACGATAACTACAATTTTAGTAAAAATTACAGCAGCGCTTGCAACTTCTACAAATTTCACTACAATTTTCACTAAAATTATAGTTGTGGTAACGATAAATTGGCCTCGTCCCAAAATGTACCATAAGCTTTGTAAAATGCTACGATTTATTTTTTCCCGTACAGTCGTCTACTATTCGCTCGTTTAAATTCTATTTTCACGAGCGATATATATATACTAGTCGAGGAAACTGTCAAAGCCAGCGGTGAGCATTAAATTCCCGTCAGATGCACAGGCACTGGCTTATCCACAGCGCGGTTCATCGTTCCTCTCGCGCGGCCCTTGTATTCGCTATTTAGTAGGTACAGCCACTGCTTGGTCAGCCGTCGAAAGTCGAAAGGAAGGAACGGCGTACACATTCGTCGTATACGTCTCTCCCTCCTTCTCTCGAGTGCGAATGCACTCGCGACCATCAATTAGCTTCTCGCCGTCTGTATAGCGATTAATAATTCGCGGTGTATACAGTTTCCCGGATAAATTTCTGCTCGTGAGCTCCTCGACAAACACCTCGAAATACGAACACGCGCGCGTACACCTAAACGCGCGCTGCTCGTTAGAGCGTACGCGAAACGATCGCCCGACACGCGGGGCTTCAACCGCGCGCGCGTGTGTGCTCGCGCGTACATTCTCCCCGCAGGAAGCGAGGCATCGAGCGCATTATCGGCGCTTCCGGGCGGACGGTCGCTCGCGTCTCCCAGCTTCCGGTCCGTAACGCGTATCATCGCGCCGCGTTGCACCGGAGAGTCGAAGACTCGTTGTAAAGAGGGAGAGGGAGCATCCGTCGTGCGTTTATTGCCGTACCCATATAAATACGGGAGCACCGACGCTGTACCGGGAGCCGCCACGCTATCATTGATACTCGCGGTGCCATGACATCGCGAATAGCGTCCGGGCTGGACTGAGAAAACTCTTGATCAGGGTAAGAAAGTATTTTGAACGAGTCCGAACCGACGAAAGATTTTTTTGAAATCGCACAATTCTTTTTAAAAAATCTCCACAAACATTTTGATGCCATAGAAAAATAATTGGATACCTAGTCCGACAACATTTTTGTTCATTCATCAAATTGACTCGACGAAATTATTTCGTTGGCAAATTTCTTTTTCTCAGTGTAGACTGAGAAAAAAGAATCATTTGCTTTAACTATCCGGATAGACTTGTATGATGATCACGACGTTCGTATACGAGCTGCAATAATCGACTGCTCTAAAGTGCATGTTTATTTTACCGTATGAGTTTGGGGAAAAAATTGCTCTTCAAAAAATTACTAAAATTACTTTATAATGCGATTCAAATTAATTGCAGCAGCATATTTACGAAAAATTATACATGTATTGAATAAATGTTTAGCATTTTATTGGGACTAGTTTGAAATCATTTAATGACACAAATATGCTTGCGCTTAATGATGACTTATGACTCGTAAAGCGCATAACCTTGATGCATCAGATGACCTAATATAACTAATGCTGTACAATTTACGTATATTTTGAGACAACGAGCAGCCAACTAAATATTGATAAATAGTTGTTTGAATAGATATTTAGTTGAAGCAGCTAAGTATTTACTTGCTTCAACTACGTATTCGTTAAGATAACTATATATTTACTTGGCCACCCGTAACTTCAAAATTCGTGATAAATCTAATGTTTTTTTTTTCTCCGTACGTTTCACCATAACGATTGAGAAGCGTCGATAAAGCCCCGCACCGGTGTGCGCGGCTCCTTCGGCTCTGGAAGAAATCGGGGCGCCAAAGATTTGCACCGTACACTTCTAAGCCGAAGAAGAAAGGAAGGGAGAGAGGGAGCGAGCGAGGGAGAGAAAGATAAAAAGTGGGGTCGACCCTGACACGCATTCGATCTCACCCACGGCGCGTTACAGTTCGCGCTGTACCGCGTATATACACGTAGGTATATAAAATACGCACCACACGCCGCACTCGGACCTCGTACACGGGGCGAATGAGAATTTTACGAGTTCTTTTTTCACCGCCGGCAGGTCGAGGCCGTGCCCTCTGGACGTCGCGCCGAAGCTGCGGGAACCCGGAGATCGGGTTCCTCGAAAGGCTGCCGCGGCGGGGCGTTGTGCAGAGTGGGAAACACGCGCGCGATTTCCGCGCGTGACACTGAAATTGAATCGTTTGGAAATAAACGAAGCGGCGTTCGATGCGAATGTGATACACGGAGAGAAGAGTGTATTGATTACTGTTACACTGGATAATATATTTGATATTTCGGTGAAAGTATCGCGTTCATTGCTTTATCGTATGACAACGGTTGATTTACATATAGTAAACTTCACTGAACGTGTATCAATTGTTATCATATGGTAAAGCAATGAACGTAATTCCTTTTACAAAATATCAAATCTGTCATCTGATATAACAGCGATCAATATATTCTTCTCTCCATGTGGGAACGAAAACGCTCGTCGCTTCCTTTTAATCGTGTACCCAGGAAAATGATCTACTTTAATACGAATCTCCAATAGAAAAATTTATCAGAGACGAATAGGAATTCATTAAAACCGAACAAAAGTCTACCAGAATTTGATAGAGGTTCGTACTCGATTAAAAAGATATGCAAAACATTTATCAAATTCCGATAGACTTTTCTTCGATGCAAATATAAATTCCTATTTATCTCTGATAAATTTTTCTATCAGGTTCGCATTCAACCAGACTTTTTCTTTCAGTGTATACGCGGAGATGTAGTGCGGGATTTATATCAAGCGCGGCGATACATTTATACGTATAATATCACATCTCGCGGCAGTCGATTCAAATAGAGCGAGCGAATATCGAATTGATTCGATTTACTCGGCGGAATATACCGAAGATCGCCTCGATTCGAGCGAATACTACCAACTTAAGTAACCATCAGACGAAGCAATTGAACATTCGCTTCGCCGCCGGCGTTGGCAGCTGCAGTAATACAATGCATCGCGATAGTTTCATCGAAAGAAACCTTTCTCGGTGAAAGTATAACGACTCTTGCCGTACATATTTCTCGGTGCAATATTGCCGGCACTTGACTCGAACCGACGGAAAGGATACGTGCGCCGCGCGCGTAAAGGAATTTTATCGTCCGCGACGAATAGGAGCTCCTTCCGCCCGCGTCGCTGGTGCGACACCGAACGGAAATGATGCACGGAGAAAAACGGATTTGAAATAAAGAGCACCGAGAGAGCGCCCAGACTTTGGCATCACGTGCGGCACTGAAGTGACAACTCGAGATATGCAAAAATTATTGCCATGCAAAGTAGCATTTCACTCTTCTCGTGTGGCAAAAAATTGGTACAATACCTACAGCATATTTTTTTCATAATCTGGCATTTTTTTCAATACAGCTAACGCTGTAGAGGAAAGAAACATTTCTTATTTTCCTCCGTATATCCGTTGGCTCAATCGCAAAATATACCAAATTACTCGAAAAATACGTGATATTGCATTAATGTTTGCCATACGAGGGGAATGAAGCGCTATTTTGTATGACGATATTTCGCAAAAAATCGATTTGCCACTCCAGTGCCACATAATACCGAAATCTTGGTAGGTACTCAGTGCACTGACAAAAGTATTTAGCTAATCCAGCTATATTTCTGGCTGCCTCAGACACGACTAGAAAAATATTGCTAGTGTAGCAAGAATTCTTGCTATTGCGAAGAAAATTATCACTGCGATTACTATAATTTTTTCCAGTTGTGGCCAAATTTTGTTGAGTGTGGTGCCAGACTGTGGGAACTCAGTGCTCTTCACTCCAAATCCATTTTCCTCCGCGCGGAAAGGCTTCCGAATGGACGACACTGACAGGCGCATAAATATAGCGGGGGATCCGTGCCACGCGAGACGCTCGTATCGGGCGTCTCGAACGCGCGAAGCAAAGACACGACCTTTTCCCCCGGTCGACGGCTGAGAACGACGTGACTCGGGAGTCGCGGGCATCTGCGCGCCGGGCATTACCTATATCGCGATGCGCGCGTCACGGTGCGGTGTATAACTGTATTTCTATGCCTATGCATGCAAGACGGCCTGTGTCGATACGCGAGCGGGACGCGTCTCTCCGTGTGGGCGCGTCTTTACGTATAAACGTACGTGTATTCCGAGTCGATATACAGGTACACCGCGCGTTACGCGGATAGGTACCTACCTACCTTCTCCTCTCTCGCACGCACGCGCCAATACGCGTGCGTTTCGACGTATATAGCCGGCGGCTAGGCCGTTTCTTGGCCTTGCCGAGCGGGATTCCTTAGTCGCGTATTCGCCATTTTTATTTACTTTTGTTCTCTACATTTTTTTTCGCGCCTCTCTCTCTCTCCTTCTCCCTTCCTCTCTCTCTCTCTCTCTCTCTCTCTCTCTACCGTGCGGGGATAACCGTCGAACGCCGCGCGGCCGGGGCTCCTCGGTGTCGTTGCCGTGCTGCTGTATCGCGCGCTGGATAACCCGCCGTGCTGTGACGAGAATAAGAAATAGATCGGGGAATAGAACGCGAGGTGGTCGCGATGATATCTCGTCTCCGATGTACACGATAAAAAATTCTGTAGTGTAGGCCTATATATAACGCTTTTCGTGTTGTATACAATTATATGTATTAAATTTCATAGAAATTCTTTCACTCTCTTCTCGTACAATCGAACGCTTAAGTTCTGCGGCGCCCAGTATCACACGATATAACGGCACAGCTAGCGGGTGGCTCGACGGGCCACGGTCGTTCCTCGTGAAAATTGGCCGCCAATTTCTCTTCGCGCATCACGACTCATTGGCCGGCTCCGCGGTGGGTGGGCGTGGCCCGTGTCTTTGCGGAGAACGAGCGAGTCGTTACTTTTTGCCCCGTCTCTCCCTGTTTACCCGACGCGCTCGTTCGAAATCGTTAATGCCCCACTTCTCGGGACCCTCACCGCGGGTCGAGAGGCAGGTACGCGCGAATTATCGCGCGGTGCACGCGCGCGCGCGTCGAGATTTTCCCCCGCGGTGCTGAGGGAATCCGATGTTCGTTCGTACGATCGCGCGACTAACTGCGTGCGAATTCGACGAGAATGCGAGAAAAAAACCGAGAAAACAAATGATTTGTATTATTTACATATTGAGGTAGGTATATCTATTATAATCGTGATTTCGATTTTTTCGATTAGCGGAGTAGAATGATTGACGATCGCGCGGTGGGGGTTTCGATCGAATCGTTCGCTTCCTCCGCGCGCGATCGAGATACGCTGTGTATAACTATACAAGTTAGGAACAGAAATTCGAGGCGAGAGATAACGCGCGAAAGAATCGTCCGTTTCGCCCCCGGTGCGAGGAGCCTTACCGATCATGACGTCATTACCCGGATAGACAAATGTCCGTAAATTGTACAGCAACTTTAGATAGTAAATATTAGCTCATCAAATGCATCATGCATTGAAAAAATAATTTAGTCCAATTCTTCGAGGCAATTATCTGAATGAAATAAACATTTTAATAGTAACCATAAATTTTGTTGTCTAAACGAAATATTTATTTCGCTGTATTTTTGAAATTACATTTATTAACTATTAATAAACGATTTCCTCGGTGAGGTTTTGACCTTTATAAGTCGCGATTATAAGCAAGTATATATTTGTGTCATTAATGATTTCGAACTAATACAAATAAAATGCTAAGCATTTATTCAATATATGCACAATTTTTCGTAAATATATTGCCACAGTAAATACAGCGATTAATTCGAATCACATTATAATGTAAATCTAACAATTTTATGAAAAACTATTATTTTTCCAAATCTAAGCGGCAAAATAAACGTTTACTTTGGAACAATCAATTATTGTAGTTTGTAGGTACGAACGTCGTGACGATCGCGCAAGTCTATCTGGGTGACGTCGCAAAGCAGGGTCGATCCTTTTTTCCGGGCCGAAAACTCGGCCGTTCAACCGCGCGAAGGTCCAGCCCCGGGCCGTCATTAATTTTCCAGCAAAATAGAATCATTAGGGAACCGCCGGGCGGAGCATCTCAACCCTCCCGCGGTTAACGTTGCGCGATCTCAAGGATTTATCCTTCCCTCGGTTACCGGGGATGTAGGTATATACGGATCACGCGCGCGTATCAATTTCGCGACGCGTCGCGCGTGAAATATCGATAGGAAGAATAGGTCAGGGGCGGGCGGTGTCTCCGGCGCGACGGGCCGGCGCACAGTCGGTTTGGCAATTGGAATATCCCGCGACGCGCTGAAATAAAAACTTTTGCTTACCGTCGAAACGCCGTCGCTATTATACTCCGAGAGAGCAATTTATTATAATTAATAAATGTAATTTTAAATACAATGAAATAAATATTTCGTTAGGACAAGAAAATATATATGCCAATTATTAAAATATTTATTTCGTTAAAATAGTTGCCTCAAAAGATCAAATTTATAATAGTTAAAAAATATTTAAGTACTTGATTCGATAAAATGTTTATTTCGCTATATTGAAACAAATATTTATTAACTACAAATAAATTGTTTTCTCGGTGTAGCCGCCAGACAGTAGGTAGGTACACTATAAAAAAATTTGTATTTTTAATATACCTTTACATAAAGCTTTTTTCCAATACATGATTATAGAAATTACTTAGTAGATATAATTCCTCATGAAATTACACTTATACATTTCATAACGGAGTATATTAATTTTCATAATCACGTATTGGAGATAAAAGCTTTATATACGATTATGCTGAATTTAATACACATTTTTTTTACAGTGCACAGTTTCGGCTAAATAAATCGTTTTCTCGGTGTACGAGAGACGACAACGCCAAAGTATCGCAGACAAACACCGCGCGCGACCCACGGTCATTTTCGACATTTTCCCAATGGCAAATTAACCGGCCGACTGCAATTTCTCTCGCCGCCGATCAAGCGCGCACCGTCTGTCGACGCGATGAAAATAACGACCTCGAGAAACGAAGCGAGCGGGAGCCACTCGTGTCGTCGCGTATAGGATATTTGCAAATCCGAGACTTCCGCGCGCGCTACTGCTGCGCGGCGACTCGAGATCGAGGCGGAGAGGGCCCGCGCGGATGGGACCGAACGAGGGACGGGGAGAGAAAGGACTTTTAATTAACGCGAGCCCGTGTACTACGACTCGTTAACGGATCGCGAGCGTCTCGGTAGTCGAGACCATTTTGCGACGCCGCGCGTGTAATCCTCTCTAATTAAATTTGCGCAGATTTCAATCATCCCCGGCCAATTTGGGAGTCGCGAGACGCATTGCTCGAAAACGTTCCAAGCGAAGACCCGGCGACGCACGCGCGTAGTTGATTTCGCCTCTCGCGCAAAGTACGCTCTTCCAAGTCGACGTAGTGGAAGAAAGAGAATTGGGTTATCACGTGAAAAAATATTCAATTTTTTAATTCAATTTGTAATCTCTAATCTGTATACATATTCGATGTCACACAAAAAATAAAATGTTCGAAAAAATAATTATTCGCTAAGATATAAGTGCGCTTTTTTCTATTGTATGCCGATCAATGAGTGCGAAAGAGATAGACTTACAATATCACAACGTATGCTGCATTGTTAATTATCATTTTCCAGCTTAAACGAGGCCGAAAATGAAAAATTGCAAATACGGGGTAGATGTACTTACATTTTGTCCATATCTTTCAAATCTACAAAAAAAAATAGCGACAAAAACGAATTGCTCGCGCGATTACTTCCGCAAGCCGCTGCTGCTCCATACTTGGCCAACCGTTCTCTTCCGGTGTCGCGTTTACGCGGTACCGTGAAGATTACTCGCGTGTATCGCGCGCTCTCGTGACGAGTTCTCGACTTCCGCGAACGCACAGTGTACTTGCGCCGGGACACCGTCGCGCGTTTCCATCGACGGAACGAGATCTCGATCGAGAATGGTCGCGCGCGAGTCTCGCCATCTGTGGTGGAGCTAGTTTCTATGCCTATATAATACCTACACAGGGGAAAAAAAATAATAGATTCGACTAAATTGACGATCACGGACAGGGGAACGTAGATTTAGTTATTTCAGTTAAACAATTTGGTTATGATGATTATATAACTGTTTCACGAAAACAAACTGTAGTCAATTTCAGTAAATTATTAGTTTATGTAACTACACTGAGAAAAATAATTCGATTAAACTGACAAAACGCATCTAGTTTGATGCATTTAGTTACTCTAACCTACATACTTATTTTAATTCAATTATCAAGTTACTCCCACCAAAAATTAATCAATTTAACCAAACAGACGGAGAATCCATATTTCACCAAACGGTTTGGTCGTCATCTCCGGAATTTTGGTTCGATTGAACAAGTTATTTTTCTTAATGTAAATCTGTGTTCCCCCGCCCGTGACTGCTAACGGAATCAAATCTATCTCATTTTTTTCTCAGTGTATAAAAGATCCGAAATACGTTTGCTCTGAACTCCGACGAAAAATATATATAAGGATACCTACGAAAAAATATATGAAGGGTTTCTTTCAAAAAAACAACATTTGTCAAAAACGCCAGTCCATGTAGTATTTGTAATAATGCCTACTCTCTTTCGTTGTAACTAGCCGTGTAGCGGTGCCTACTCTTTCATTATATTATAACGAAATAGTATGCACCACTACACGGCTAGATACAACGAAACAATAGGCATTATTACCAATACTACAGGGATTGGCGTTTTTGATAAATGTTGTTTTTGAAAGAAACCCTTCAATTATTTCGAACGATTACAGAAAGTTCCATGCGGCCGCGGAATTCGAGAGGTATGCGGGCTTAGTTTTTTCGACGGTCGAGCGCGGCGCGCGAGAATCCGTACAACGAGTAATATCGACGCAACGTACCCACAGCGAACGCTTCGCTTCCCCGATGTGTTTTCAGGGGATAGCGGCCTTATTATTTTATTTATCGTTCACACGCGGACCGGCCGCGGACTCCAGCTATTTATATAAAACCAGATCCAGCACAATAGCAACTTTCTACTCCTACGCGGGGAGTGGGGTCCCGCGCACGCGCGCGACCGTGCGCTAACCTCGCGAGCGGATACACGGACACGCGCCGCGAACGGACGACGGTCGCGGAGAGCTGTCGTATGCGCGCGAAAAAAAAAAACAGAGAGCGCGCCACTACATAAATCTACATTCGAGTAGCGCTCGCTCGCGCGCGTTAAATCCACGATTAAAGTTCGTAAATATACCGCGTAAAATAACCCCGTCTCGAGGCGAAATCGCGCGTTTAGGTACGTAGGTACCTATGCTCGTACGCGAGAGGTCAGAGATGTTTTGATTTTTAACCGTAGCGCGGGAGAGGCGACCGTATGTGGCGTGCGCAACCGATCACGGCCGTCGACGATTGACGTTGTCTTCATAATCGATCGAGAATTTTTATCGAGCGTGTCGCGATAATGTCGAGCGCGAATGTAAATGTCCGCGTCGATTTTTAATCTCGCTTAAACGGCGTTATATAAGCTGGATCGCGTTTAACGTCGCTTTGTCAATGGTCTGCGAAATTTGTAAAGATAGAATTATGTTGTTACGAGATGTTACGAGCGAGGAAACGCCGATTTAGTTGTTTGAATTAAATAATTTGGTTATAATGATTAGAAATTGTTTGAAAAAAAAAACGAGCTATAGTCAATTTTAGCAAATTATTAGTTTAACTTTACAAGATCTGCATTCCCTCGCCTGTAACCGCTAATTTAAATCAAATCTACTGTAATACATTTTGTTCTCAGTGTACAAACTTTTGACCTGCGCTCGGAAAAAGAAAAGTAGCCAACAAAATAATTTTGTTGATTCAATTTGATAACCTGAAAAAATATTTGTCGGATTGTCCGAACGTTTAGCCGTCAGAGTTTTCGTGAAATTAACCAAAGAATTTTACGCTTTCAAAAAAAACGTTTTGTTGGCTCGTATTCATTCAAAATACTTTGTTAGCCCAACCAAAATTTCTTTCAGTGCATATCGATACATGGAACGCGATGATGATGCGTTAAACAACTACATATCGTCAGTGTCATGACAATATATCGTATGTCGAAAACTGTCACTTTTCAGGAGAGACAAAAAAACCGAATGAATTGTACTACGTTAAATTGTTAAACGTCGATATTCGTGGTTTGTCGTGCACGTTCGAAGGAAATTTGCTAGTTAACCAATGCGCAGCGAGATAATCTATTAGTCAGCGCGCGACTGTCATTTTGAGCGAATTCGGAGATACGACATATTGTCATGACACTGACGATAAACGAGTACCAAATCTGTGGTACTAAGGCAATACCCGATATGTCATGAGAAAAAAGCGATTTTTTGTTTTCAATGTCAATATGTACAGTCAGCAATGAAGAATATGATGGCAAAACCCGATATGGCTGCAAATCACCTACAAACTTGTAGGTTAACAAAATAATATTCCGATTACGCTCTACGTCTTTGAATTGAACGGTGGTTTGAAGCGTCTCCTGAAAAATCAACTTTCTTGACATATCGGGTTCTGCCTTAGTACCACGGAAATGCAAGAGCCAATAACGAAAACGTCGATCACTCGACGCCTCGATATCGACGCGAGGGAACGATCGAGGACGGCCGGACTCTCGCCGACATTGTATTGCGTTGTCCCTTTACTCGTCGAACGAGATGGATGCCCCACGCGTTTCTTTACTCGGCGCCCGACCGAAAACGCCGCGCCAACTCCTCCGCGCTCGTTAGCACGTTACGCGCGATGACGGTACATACAACCGGACCGGGACACCAGGTGGGACTTCCCATCGCGATAGTGTACGCGGCTGCGTATCGTTCGTTATCGCGGGACCATTAACAATTGCGTCAGCCCCGATACGCACCTATATGGGGATAGTACCGACACCCACACTCGAACGCGCGTTGGAGCCGTAGAACGAATGCGCGCATCTACTAACCTTACCTATCGTCTATTTACTTATGTAACTATTTCGCGTTTGAGATACCGCGCCGCGGCGCGAAACGTGTACCTTTCCGGGAACTACCCTCCTCGTGCTGCGAGAGTGATATGAAATGACGCGAAAAAACGATTTCGTACTTTCCAAATAGCGAAAAAAAAAATTTCAAATTGCACGACCATCAATGACAAACTTGCGGGTTGTTAACTTTACGATACAACGAGAGAGATAATTGCTGGTGCCAAAAAAGAATGTTTTCTCCGATCAAAAGCATGATATCATTTTAAGATCTGCAGGAAAATATTTGATGGACTCGAGTAATTGTTCTTTTCGCGCAGGAAGAATTTCTCGCCCCAATGAAGGTAGATATTCTTGAATCAAGAATATTATATTCTTCAACAAAGATTCTGTGCTCTTAAAAATGTTTAAGATCGTAAGAAATATTTTATTGAGGGAGACACTGGTAATTATTTCTTTTAGTGTAGGTATAGGTAGTACAGCAATATCAATGTGACGAGAGTGATAAGCATTACTGAAGTGACTGTACGTATAATAAAAACGGATATTCATCACGATAAAAGAAAAATAAATATTTCTAAGGCAAATAGAACTTTTTTTTATACCAACAAATATCCAGCATTGCCGTGAAATTTGTAAAATTTTGTTCAGTGTACGAATTACACTTACGCGGAAAAGAAAAGTCCGAGTAACGTCACGATCACCGCGGCTGTTCGCGCCGTACAAAACCTACCATGAGGCTAAACTTACTCGCCGAGAATGAAACTTCGATCGCTGTTATCTCATTATTTTATAACATTTGGCCTACATCGATACAAGACTTTATTGTAGATGAAAATGTGATCTTCAAAAAAGTATTATACGAATATGAGCCAAAAGTTCATAGATAATGAGATTATTACGATTGAAGTTTCTTTCCTCGTGAGTAAGTTTAGCCTCGTGTGGTATACGATAAATTCCATTACGGTATATACTGCGATATTCTCTCTCTCTCTCTCTCTCTGTGCGGCGACTCGACTTCCGTTACCGGCGATCATCTGCCCCGCGGCGGAGCCGCGCTTCTCTTATATTATACATGTATAGGTGCGCAACGGTCTCTCTCTCTCTCTCTCTCTCTCTCTCGCACAGGTGTATATCTATTCTCCCGCTACGCGACGTAATTCAATTTCCTTTGTTCCGAAATACCGGTTCGCTCGACTTTCGTCCATCGCGCGCGCGCGAGAGTGGCCACGAAAATTCCTCCCGTCGATCTCGCCGACGTTGCACCCGAGCGATGCCAAGGATACGATACATACATATGTCGCGTGCCTCCCTCCTCTCCCGCCGCCCTCTATTTAACCGAGCGAACCAAAGATCCTTGGGACAATCGCGAGAGTCGGCGCCTGCGCTACCGACATTAATATTTCATAAATATTTATGGCAATCGAGACGACGCCTACGCGGATGTGGCCCGCCGACATTAGCCTGCGAACGCGCACGTCGAGCCGCCGCGTGCACTCTCGCTCGCAACGCGCGTTTTAGCCACTCGCCCGAAGCAGAAAGCGGTACACCGAGAGAACAGTTTATCAACAGTTAATGAATGTAATTTTAAATACGGCGAAATAAATATTTCGTTAGGACGAGAAAATATGTGTTAACTATTAAAACGTTTATTTCATTCAAATAATTGCTTCAAAGGATCAAATTGTGCTAACAGTCAACGAATATTTATTTGACTTAATAAAGTGTATATGTATTTTTCGATATTCAAACAAATATTAATTAACTACAAATAAATTATATTCTCGGTGTAGCAGCGAGAAAGTAAGTACCTACACTCTCTGTAAAAGAAATTTGTATTTTTAACATACCCTTATTTAAGCTTTTTTCCAATACGTGATTATGAAAATTAATATATTTCCTCCTGAAATTGCCCTTGCAAATTTTATAACGGAGTACATCTATTGATTTTCATAATCACGTATTGGATAAAAGCTTTATATACAATTATATTAAATTTAATAAAATTTGTTTAGTATATAGTTTCGACTTTGGCGCGAGTACGATCGTGTCTCATTAAACCCACTACAGAATGAAAAGAATAGTGAAAAAATAATAAGAAGAAGAAGAAGTACATCTCCGATTGTTAGGAATTTCATTCCTTATTCCAACCAATCGGAATTTTATTTCAAAATGAAAAGAGTAAGGAATCTTATTTCTTATTCCTCATTCTTTTCATTCTAACAATGGGCTTTACAATCATTCCTGCGCCTACATTAGATACCCTCGTATATACCTACGGCAGAGATCCCCGCACACCCGCAGATTATTATTCATAAGTACAAAGCCGGAGATCGACTCGAGGTAAACACGCGAGTCGTCGAGCCCTCGCCAATTTTCGACCGCTTCTCCGAAACGCGTCGCTCCTCTTTGCCGAACGCCGCACACGAGTCGCCGGCGACGCTAGCAGCCGGGTTCCAAAAGGGTCGTCGCACCGCGTCTTCGTGGGAATGTCCCTTTCGAGGAAGAGGTCCGCGCGGCTCCGCGCGCTTCGGCAAGAACCCGGTGGACTGGTTTTTTACGGTTTATTTGTTGAATTTTAATGGTCCCCTTTGTCCCTCTCACTTTCCCGGTAGACACACGGAGAACGAGGACCCCTCCTCCCTCTCCCTCCCGCGGGTTTCGGGAGACTCGACCGCGCGAGCGGTCGGATATCGAGATTTGGACGCGCGAGGGGCGTACAGGTATCGCTCCATCTCGGTGAAGAGGATCGACTCTCGTCGACGTCGAAACGCGCGTTGTCGCGCTCGACAAAATTACTCGGCCCCGGCGACCTCGCGCGGTTTCTGGCGAAATTCGAAAGTCCCCTGTCCCGACTTTTCCAAGTTTTCCAGTCTCTGAAATATTTCACCCGTTTTCCCCCAACGTATACGTAAGTTTTGCACCCAGAGAAAAGTTTATTTGAATACGTATCCAGTAGAGACAGTTATTCGGGATGAATAAAAAATTTATTTACAACCAGCAAACGGAAGTTTAAAGCAAATAAACGTTCCGCGATATGCTCGAACATTTATTTCATTCAAATAGATCTTTGGTCGATGTGAAAAAAATTCCTATTCGTGACCAATAAACTTTCCAGCAGATTCGTTTTCAAATAAACTTTTTTCCGAGTGTACGAATCAGATCCGACGCAACGATCGTCATCGCGGATGATTCTACACCGTAAAAACAGTTTATTAATAGTTGATTAATGTTATTTAAAATACGGCCAAATAAATAAATCGTCAGGACAATAAAATGTAGATACATTAATTATTAAAATTTTCATTTCATTCAAATGATATCGCCCCAAAGGATCTAATCGTACCAAATAAATATATCAACAGTTAACGAATACTTATTTTGTTCAATAAAATATTTATTTCGCCATATTCAAACATTTATTAATTACAAATAAACTGCTTTCTTGGTGTAGGTACACGGAGCGGATTCCTGCAGGTTTTTCAAAAATCTCTGACCGCCAGGAACCGCGACAACGAACGATAACCACCCTCCGCATTCGTGCGACGCAGTTTTCCCGCAACTTTTCGCGCGTCGATGCGTACACTCCCCGCGGAATACTTTACCGCGCTGCGGCGAAGAACGCGATAACGTAACGGGACGCGGCAAAGTGGCGAAAACAGCGAGTACAGGCTCACGGTGCCATTTAGCATAAACGGTACATAAGTGGGCTTTCGCTATGCGTGCAGGCTGCATAATGCATCGGGAAGATATACGCGCCGGCCGCAAAGGCAACGCCGACGCGGCCATCACCCGGAGGCAATAAATAAAGCGTCGCTCCTTTCCGAATATCGCGAGGACGGCATGACGAATGCGAGCGCGCGCGGCGACCCGGGGCTCTTTTACAAAGCGAAATCGCGGAAAACAGAAAGAGCGAAGGAAAGGCGAGGGACTCTGCCGTGACGTCTCTCCGGCGCGCGCGCGCGCGCGCGCGTGCGGAATTAAACGAGTCCCCCTGCAGGTTCTCGACTACAAAGAGTGGGTGGGGGAGGAAATTGAAAAAGGATTTCAAAGGAGAAATAAAGAGGGAAGGAGCGCGAGCCGGCCGACGCATGAGAAATGAAGGAAAAACCGGGGCGATGGGGAAGGGGAATATCCGACGGGACTGGGAGATAAATCATTTCGGTGCGGACCGCGCGCGCGTGCGCTAATTCTATCGCGGGGAAAGAAAAGCCGTAACCCGGGACGTACGTGTCGTGTACAGGGTTCGGACTTGGATTTGAAACATTGCAAGTATATACTGAGAGATAAATAGTTGGTGGCAAAAAATTTGATTCTTGAATCGAAAACATTGCAAAATGGTACACTGAGACAAAAATGTACTTGATCGAAATAAACGTGCCTTTGGATAGTCCCAAGAGCGTATTTATTCGATTTAAAGGAATATCGATTTGATTCAGATAACATCTAATTAATTCGATAATCTAATATTTGCGTCCAACCAATATTCATTTAAATCGAATAAATGATGCTCTTGGGACTATCCAAAGGCACGTTTATTTCGATCAAGTAAATTTTCTTCTCAGTGTAGTGTTAATTTTATTTTTAAAAAAAGGTTGGGGACACAACCGAGCATACTGCAAGCCGACCTGGTTGCAGCAGTTGCTATAATATATAACCAGAATCTCATTGCTTAGAAAAACTATAGAATTATGGTTGGCGCCAAAATTGACCACGATTTCTGATTGAATTTTCGTTCTTTCAACCACACCGAGAAAAAAAAGAAAAATGTTTGTAACCGCACCGTGTTGTCAAGGGATCTGTAGTCAATCTAACCGAATTTTACTTAACATGACTATATGAAGGTCAATGAAACTAAGTTAGTGTGGTAAATCTAACTACACGGCATATATAGTTAACTTGTCGGCGCGCAATATTCTCGATTATTTTTTCAATTTAATTACTTACACTTTATATATGATATAGGTACCTGTACAATATATAAATAAGAAAATTAAATTAAATTTACTTCTAGGCATATAATAAAAAATGAAGATATATTAATTAATTATTAAAATATAAGTTAAAGATAATGATTAATTTATATGTTAATAATTAATTCATATAATATCTCTTAATTAATTTTGGTTAATTTAAATTCTTATAGGTACATTAGAAAATAAACTTCCTGACTTTTCCATGGAGGGCGTTCCGTAGATGGAAACTATCTTTTTCTCGAAAGAGAAAAGGAGAAAGAGGGTCGAACCTCGAAAATAGAACCGACCGATTGACTGCCCTATACATGGCGACTATTTGCAGCGATTAAAAAATATCTCGAAGAAATAACGCCAGGGAATCGCGCGCGGAGTTGCGACGGCGCCGGCGAGCGATGAGCGAGGCGAGCGGTCCTCGGCCACCATACCGGGAAGCCCGGCGTTGCGGGCGTCTCTTTGTTCCAAGGCCCGGTTTCCGCTTCCCGCACCGCGGCCTCCCTTTAACGACCACCTCCCGCTCCGCTCGGCCCTCTCGCCGCTGTTATAGGTGCTCGCCGCGGAAGGAAGCCGTCTCGAGACGCGCGGCGTCTTCCTCTCGGCGCGATGGTTTGCGAAGCGAGCGAACCATGCGACGCGAAGACGATTATATGAAATCCGTATCGATATGAAGGTGTAAATATCGTTTCTATCGACGCGATGGTATCTCGATGGGGAAAAAAAGAGTGGCCAAAAAATTACGCGGCCGTTTCGGGGCACGTTCGTTCGAAGGAAGGGTACGACGTTGTTATGTCTTCCTCGAGATTTCTCGCATTCGAGGGTCGTCGCGCGGTTGTTGGAGCGATTTGGGGTGATGTACGTTTGCTTTGGGATTCGGGTGCGGTTTGGTACGCGGTGAGAGTTGTCGGATATTACCGGAGGGAAATCTACTGTACGCGGAGAAAGGAGAAAGAACGAATTCACTACAGCGAGGGAAATAATCGCTATTGTCAACAAAATATTTCTTGAACCAAGATCATATGAGCTTGAAAATTTTTCGGAATACAGATTCTTGGTCGAAGAGTAGTTATATATTCTTCATTCAGAAACACCTTCGTTGGGGTGAGAAATTCTTCCTGCACGAAAAAAAAAAGCAGTTTGAGCTCATCGAATTTTCTTACATGAAGGAAATGATGGCTTGAGCTTAGAATTATACAATGTTTTCGATCGAAGAAGAAAATGTGTTGGAACCAGCAATTAGTATTCCTCTCAGTGGACAAAAATAATTACTCGAGCCTATCAAATTTTCGTGCACGAAGAAAGCCGTGGCTTGATCTTGGAATTATATCATGCTTTTGATTGAAGGAAACATTTTTTTGGGACCAATAATTATTTCTCTCCCTATACGCGTCACTCCGAGAGACGACTGCGACTGCTGCTTCGAGGTTTCCTCTTCGGATGTGCAACAATCTATGCGATAGCCATCCCCGCGAGCGCACCGAGGTCTCTTGTCTCCTCGTAACTAGGCGACGGGTGCGCACGTGCGCGATCCGATCCCTCGGAGTAGGAGTCCTCCTTGAGAGCGGAGTACGCGCGCCCCGCGCAAAACTAAATGGAATTTTATTAGATCACATTACGCAAGGACTCGCGAATACAAGGAGGCGGCGTTGCGAGCGCGAAACAGACTTTGTTGCGTATCACAGGCACTCCTCGCCTTTCTTTTTCTCTCTTTTCAGCCCCCTCCCTCCCTTCCACATCCCTCGCTGTCACTCCATCGAAATATCATCACACGACAAAAGAGACGAATTCGTCCTCTGCTCTCTCTCTCTTTCTCTCTCTCCCTCTCTCTGTCAATTCCTCCCAGCAATCTCGCTCGTCGAAACCACCGTTGTTTTCAGCCGATCCGAAGGCGTGAATAAATAAGCCAAGGTGCACTGAAAGTACGGATAAGCGAAGGCAAATTTTTCGCGGGGTAAACAAGAGCGACTGCGAGTATAAAAACGAGAACGCGGGATCAAAATAGCGCTACAAAGGTCGGCGGAGAAAAATAATCCACTCGGGGAGGAGATCGTGCAATTCCCCGACCTACGCTTCGCGAGATCGCACGGTGGGGGTGAGAGATGCGCGGGTAGCGCGCCCCGGCTCGGTGAAAAAAGTCGGCTCGCTGCAAAGGGAGCGAAGGAGGGCGTGATATACATAATACTCTCGGAGCCAAAAAGAACAGGTGGAGCGCGCGACGGAGGTGGCGAGATGAGTTTTCTCGAAACTTCCAGTCGAACGCGTTGCGCGGCAGTTGTAACTCGTTGTAACGACTTACGAGCGAGCTTTGTATCGTAGGTGTATTGCAGCAGGTGGGCCGGGAGGATAATAACGGCCCGCGACGAAGAGACACGGGGTGATACGCCCGTGGCATGATTTGTCGGATACCGCGACGCGTGTTACCGTTCCGTGTCGGCGGTCGAAGGGGAAGAGGGAAGAAGTGTTTAGGGTAAAAATGGAACAGATGCCCTGGTCGAGGAGAAAGTTCAAAATCGATTATCTCGAAATCGATTGCAGATATCCGAGAAAAGATTAGACAAAAAAGGTTTATCTATGTTTTTGCTATAAAAAAGCTAGTATACATTTTTCACACATCTCCACTGTGTTTAAAGATAATCGCGTTCAAAGTTAAACAGCGACTGGCCTCCTAACAGCAGACGAAGAAAGGGTTGCATGGAAAAGAGGTGAAGGGTGAACGAAATGGTATGAACAGAGTAAAGTAAGAGAAAATACAACAAAATGCTTAAGAGATTACTTAATACTTAGAGAGAGAGCGACAGAGGTTGGGATACGGATAGACCACAGAAGACTTACGAGTACCTGTACAATTGTCGTTACGTTTCAGCATCCGGTTTCCACGGCAATCGGCTTATATCCCGTGGAGAGTGTACGCGACGCGAAAGGCAGAAGCGAAGGGGCGTGGAAAGTTTGAGTCGGCGGGGAAAATTGAAAGGGAAGGAAAAGAATTCGAGATGCCGGAGACACATTGTATTGAAACAACGGCAACACAAAAATGATTGTTCGTGCGAATGTCCTTTCTAATCGTCGCCGTACCAAGAGCGAGCGACGATGATACGACTCCTGCATTCGTCGTTGTCGTGGCGCGGTTTGTTTACTTTTTCCCCTTCGAAGCTGACGCGTGTGTAGTTGCGCTTGGCGCGTTTCCGATCGACCGTGGTGAAATTGAATCGAACGCGGTGCGCTGCTCCGAGAAAATCTACGCCCCGTCGTAAGCTGAAAAGAGGAACGCGAGTGGGACTCTTTTTGCGCTTATAAACTGCAGCGAATTATGCATCACAGGTTCCAGAGTACCGCGGGCTCGATAGACTTGACTCTTACGACTTGTTTTCCTGTTTTCTCATTTTCAGAGTTTTATTGCTTACGCTTTTTTGTCGTGATACCGTCAATTTTGTAGTTTAATTAGAAAATGACGATTTCGTATACTTATTATAGTTATAGTATATAAATTTGATTGTTGAAATCTACTGGAAAATTTGTAAAAATCAAAAAATAATTCAAGGAAGCTTCGAATAGGTCACACACACATGCACGTACTCCATACGTTAATCTTTTCTCGCAAGAAAATACGAAACGAATGCTGCGCAGCGCCGCCACGACGCGCCGTCTCCTCTCCCACACCGCGACGACGACGACGGCGAGGACGAGGACGAGGACGAAGACGGGAGGCGGAAAAGTGAAAGCCGCCGCGTTGTATCAACGATCTAAACTATATCTCGGCTTTAGCGGAGAGACGGAGAACTCCGCCGACCGTTCTTTGCCGCGCCGCCGGAGCACTCTGCACTCTTGAACTATCGAAACGAATGTAGTCCACGATTGTGTCGCAACGTCTCCGCCTCCTCTCCTCCCCCGTCGCGCCGCTGCCACCGCGTCCTCCATAACGGCTCTCTATTCTTCGTGAAACGACGCGGGTACCCACTATTTACAGCGTGCTGTACGTGTATATACGTATATACAGCTTTAGATGGATGTGGCGAGTGTATCTACGCGCGCTACAATGTATATACAGCGCCGTGCCCGGCTGTCCGGAGAGGGAACGAATCGCGTAGCCTTCCGTTATTACGTCGCGTCGAGTCGTTTCATCGTCATCCTCGATATTGCTTTATCCGTGTACGCGGTTGACGGAAGCGAGACGATGCGATAAATTTAGCTCCGCGGAGGACAAAAGAAAAATCGTCTTCGAAGAGTATACGTACATATCGGGTATGAATTTGTTAGGCGTTAAGATACATGGGAAAAAATGATTTTGAAGTTTTAACAAAACTAGATTTTGCTGAGAATTTCTTTCTATCGCGACAAAAATAATATTTTTTTGGCAGGAAGAGGTATGTTTGATAATAGTAAAAATATTTGCTGTATGAAAAAATGTCATTGACATAAATAAATAATTACTCGCGACCCCGCAAGTAATTTTCAGTAGATCCAACTAATTCTTTTTCTCCGTGTATCAAATATTTTCTCGCTCGAAGAAAACCACGGCTTGATCCTGAAATTACGTCATGTAGGTACATACCTATTTGCTCGAAGAGAACATTTTTTTTTAGCACCAGCGATTGAAGAGTATAACTTCTAAAGGGTCTAAAGTGCCATATTTGCAAAAATATATTTTTTGCTTGAAAACGGTTGTAAGTGCAAACCCCAATGCACCTGAAAAGGGTCTGTGTGCAAAAGCATACGTAGAAGCTCAAAACTCAAAAATCTACAAGACATGCTCCACTATATTCCTTTGAAGCATCTGCCTGTTTTTGCCGAATTCCCCAACTTGAGCTTTTTGCCACTTAGACCCTTTAGAAGTTATACTCTTCAATTATTTCTCTCAGTACACCCGAAGTGCTGCCGCTGCATGTTACCCCTTGTATCATCTATAGACGCGTACCCTTGCTTCTGCTGTCGCAGTTAGAAGCGTATCGCAACATGCAGCCCCTCCCATATTATCAGACACGCGTCAGTTTCGCGAGAGAGGAATATAGAAGCCCCGAGTACGGTTCCGTCGTCGTCGTCATATCTCAGTCTATAGGTACACGACGGATACGCAGTGCAGTAAATACCGTATCTTCGCGAAAGACATCCCACGTCCGCGAAGAGACGGAGGGGTCGGCGGCGACTCTCGAAAGCCGGAGACACCCACGCGGGCACTACTACGGCCGCCGTCACCGTCGCCGCCGTTGCACTCGACTCCCGTGCGTGTTATAACCTTCCCCGTGCGCCTCGGCTCCGTGTGGCGGCCGAGATAAACGCGGCTACACGGTTACACCGTGGAAAACTTGAGCGCGGACGTCCGCGAGCGCGCGCACGGCTCCGGCTCCCGCCGCTACGGGGATAACGGGGTCGCGGGCTACGCGAGAGATTTCAGAGATACGCGCACGCATAAGTATGAACTCCATCGGTACCGAGTCGAGATCTGGCACGCGATTCTACGGGCTCTCCCGTGCGACGGCTGTGCGCTATCACGTGACACGGGGGCTTGGTGATTTCTGACGTCGGGTTCTCGCAGAGTTGGACGACGAGCGGTCGAAAACTGCAGGCAGATTCTGATTCTGCTACAGACTTTTCTTTCTTGAATATACTACAGGGTAGAAGTGAACTAGAAGTAAAGTAGACGATTGACGAGGAAGTTGCAAATCGATTATCTTGAAATCGATAGCAGATATCGAAGAAATGTTCAAACAAAAAATGTTCATTTACACCTTTACTATAAAAAAGCTGCTCTACATTTTTCGCGTATCTCCACCGCGTTTTGAGGTAATCGCGTTCAAAGTCTATCCCACCTTTATTTACTCTTTATCTTGCACTCTTCGGAGATACCCAAGTCTTAGAGCCATGATGAACGCATCTCTTTTTTCTTCTTCTTCTGCTCGACTTTCTCAAGCGCCTTCCACGCTGAGACCGTTGCGTCGAATGCTTATTACAGCGTCGGATCACTCGGGAGATTTTGGAAATTCACTTCGAAGGAAAGAAACTACGAGTCTAGAGTGATTCTAATTCGAAGCCCCGTCCATAGACGCACAGAAACTGCCCGAACGAATCGATCGCGCACACGTACGCACTTCTGTTCGTAAATCCCGACCGTTCCAATAACTTGAATTAAAATACGGCATCGCCGCGGCGCAAACTATACCGATCCCGGTATATCGGCGCGCGAGTGTGCTTATCGATATACCTGTACGAAACGCGCGTAGGTGTGTGTAGGTCGTAGATATCTTGCAGCGAAGCGGTGAAAGTTAGCCTAGGCCTATAGCGGGGTGCGTGCTTCATTCATTTTCTGCTCAGCCGCGCGCGATCCGCGCATACAATAAGGTATATCTCGATCGCAATTGGGCCATTCTCCGCAGCGGCGGTTGCGTTGATTTTCCTCGACGCGCAGGCTTCGAGTTACGCGCGCGTCGAGTAATTAATTCCAGGAGCGAAAATGAGGGTTTCGTATGGGAACACGGCAGCCGTTCGTCTGCTTGGTTTTATCGACGCTATATCGAAAATTCGATTGAGGTTCCCTCGCTCGATCCCGCAGCCCTTCGAGCCGTAATCCGCGGAGCGGGCGGTGTGCGATAAACGCTCGAGTATAGGTATGTATGTGATGTCGGCATCCCGCTTTGAAAATTATAGAGAACTGTAGAATTATTGTAGGATTACCGGTAAATGCAAGAAATAATTTGTTTTTTCCAATTCCTTTTTTTTAATCCGATTTTCTCGTATTATTACCTCAGAACTATTTTTTAACTAGGTATAACATATCAGAAACTGTAAAATTGTTCGAGGAACTCAGAATGCTAATCGTTCTTCGAATATTCTGTTAATTGACGCGATATCGAAAATTCAGTCGGGGCTCGAATTTCACGCGCGCACCAAAATCCCTCGCTCGATCCAGCAGCCCTTCGAGATAAGAGCCGTGATCGGAATTCCATTTTTTCAAACCCGATTTCCTGGAATTATTACATCAGAATTATTTTTAAATGTTATCTCTCGGGAACTGTAAAATTGTTTGAGAAGAAGAAAAATTATAGAGAATCGTAGAACTATTCTAGGACTATACCAGTAAATATGAGAAACAATTAATTTTTTCTAATTCTATTTTTTCAAACCCGATTTTCTCGTATTATTACATCAGAACTATTTGTAAATGATATCGGGAACTGTACAATTGTTTGAGAAGAAAAAATTATCCTAGAGAATCGTAGAACTATTCTAGGACTACCAGTAAATATAAGAAACAGTTCATTTTTTCCAATTCCATTTTTTCAAACCAGATTTCCTCGTATTATTACATCAGAAAACTATTTTTAAACGATATCAGGAACTGTACAAATGTTTGAGAAGAACTCAGAACTGATCGTTTTTCGAAAATTTTCAAAATGAAATGTCAATTTCACACGCTCTAAACGCTCCACTCCAGAGCGAAGCGGAGGCTGGGCCCGTGAAGGCGCGTAATCTTCGCTTTTGTACCACGAGCGAGCTTAATGGCAAACTCATGCCGCGATTTCTACGAGGAGGGTGTCACCCTACGTACAACGTCGCGTTGTTTCGCTTAAACCAGTCGCGTATATAGCGCACGAGCGGGGCACGACTCTCATTCCCCGCGAGTACACGATATGCATACGGATATACGAACTCCCATCCGTAAAAGCGCCGGAGTTATTTTGGTGCAATTTCTAAGCGGCGTAAGAAAAAAATTATCCCGAGTGCAAAATACGAAACGTGAACAGAATGCGGCGATCCTGCATATCCGCAACGGCCATGCCGCCGTACAAAATTGAAGGATCGATCGCGCGACCCGGAATCTAAATCTCACGCTAACGAGCTTTGCTTCCCGCGGGAGAAAGGCTGTACACTTGAGGGGTCTCTTTAATACTCTGCCGCCGCCGCCATCGTCGTCGTCGCAGCAACGATTTCATTCCACCCGATGGTTCATCGTCGACGTCGACTCGACCGGCGATGTTATTCGACGTTACTGCGTGTTTATGCCGACAATTTATCGCTCGTATAAGAGCGAGTCAGTCGAGCTGACGTTGGCGGATCGACAGACCTCGACTGCTGCGGCGTGGAAACCATTTATTTATAATTATGTAATAAATACTCATTTGAATATGGGGAAATAAACATTTCATTGGACCAAGTTATTATTCGTTAATTATTACGATGTTTATTTGGCAGGATTAGATCCTTTTAAGCGATCATTTGAATAAAATAAATATTTTAACACAGTTAACATGTAAGTATTGTTTTGTCCTAACGAAATATTTATTTCGCCGCATTTAAAATTACATTTATTAGCTGTTAATAAACTGTTTTCTCAATGCACTGATTTGGGGAGTGCCTAAAAGGGCGGCGGGGTGACTCGGTTTTCTCGCAAATTTTTTTTTACAGATTCAAAAAATCTTTATGAAATTAATCAACCTGTTTTTTTAATTTTTCATTTTCGGCATATTTGAGTTGGAAAGCGACATTTTTCAATGCAGCTACGTCATCATGTTTTAAGCCAAACTCTCTTTTATTCATAGCTTTACATAAGTGCGTCTCTCTTGCGTTTCGATGACGTCATAACGTTGTAATATTTATTAATAATACCATAATTATTTTTTTGGCCATTTTACTTTTCGCGTGATATGAGATATGTATACAGATTACAAATTGAATCAAAAAATATGAATATTTTTGCATGAGAAGACCGACTTATCGACTGGTCGATTGGACGACGCCTTGAGTCATATTTTTCAATATCCGTGGCCGGTAAAACGCATCATCAGCTGCTCAGATAACTGAAATCGTTCGGATTTCGAGAAAAGAAACAAAAATAAAATTAACCCCGCGGAACGGATCGACGATAGCGCGTCGCCGAGCGCAGCTGCACCCGAGAGACGCGCACCGCCGACGCGCAGGGCGAGAGCTTACAAGAAGGAGAAGAGGGAAACCGTTTCTCTCTTTCTCTCCTCCGCGAGGTGCAAAGAAACGAAGCGCATAGATCACGTACGAGGTAGATTGCGGGGTACCACGCGCGCGCGGCCAATCGTGGAATCAGGTACACGTGCACGGAGAGTACCCGACATGCGCCATAGAATACACGTATTATAGAGAGTATACGGGGCTCCGAGGGAGGAGGAGATAAAGGGAGGAAGAGCACGGGAAACGAGCAGATTGCAAGGGCGTGTCCGTCGACCCGCGAGGTCAACATTGTTACCTTCATTATCGGTACGTACAACCCTGAACTCCGTCCCTCTTTTTTTTACCGACCCGACCCCTACGCGTATACGTACACACGTAGACACGGTTGCAGCATCGCGCGCGCGCTCACTTCGCGCCAGGACGCTGTATAGGATCGGTAAATTACATTCCACAGCGCGGTGCGCATCGCGAATAGGTAACGCATTGAAAGATAAGCCCGGATTAGTTTCGCCGCACTTTATCTTCCCCTTATCTTTCCATCGTCTCGAGCATTCGCGCATTTATACGGAGTTTCTCGCGCGCGCGCGAGGAGGTAAATCGCGTCGAGGGAAATTTATGCGATCGGCTCGGAGGCGGTTGCGCTACGCGCAAAATAAAGGTAGGATAGCCGCGGCGGTGCCTTCGGATGGAAGGGGGAAACAGACGCGCTGTTACGTGAAAGCAGGAGAGTTGTGTACGAATGTTCGTTTCGCTGAGAAAAAGTTTATCAATCAATGATTCGATTCGATTACAATCGTACTGATTATCCGAACGCTCGATTATCCGAACTAAATTAGCAGTCGAACCAAATATTTATTATTTTCATCAAAAGTTTAGTCGTTCTAACCAAAGAGTCATCAGTTTAACGAAACAGACGAAGAATCCATATCAAACCAAACAATTTGGTCATCGTCTCCGGGATTTTGGTTCAATTGACCAAGTTCTTTTTCCCAGTGCACGACGCGCTTTCGAGGCCGTGCGAAGGCCGATAAATTTTCTTCGTCGCGTCGCGAGAGGTTCCCCGGCAGTAGACGTCAAAAGATTCCCAGCAATCGAACTCTCCTCGCGCTGAAAGAGCTCGCGAACAATCGAATCGTCTCGCGCTCTACTCGGCAGCTAAGCTACGCCACCCCGCCAACTGCGACGTCCTTCTCCGCCGTATAGTATACCTATACCCACCGCTTTCTTTCCCGGAACGGTACTCATCGCGCGATGCAAAACACCTTCGCTCTCTCGACCCACATTGCCAATTGCGAACGAGCGACGCTCCAGTCGCGGCGGAGAGCAGCGAAGAATTTCACGTTCGAGCGAGCCCGGATAAACGGACTAAACGAGACGCCGGCGGTGGGATATAAAGCAGCGTAGTACCTGTACCGGGCTCGAGAGACTCCGCTAGGGGCGCTACGATTACCTCTCTTACGGCGGAAGGAGAGAAAGAGGGGGGATTCGAGCGTATCGACGCTATAACCCGCTGATTTGCCGTAAAAGTATCAATTGAGAGCGCGCGCTCCGTTACGTTTCTCGCTCGCTATTTATTCCACCTGCTCGCCCCTCGCTCCTCCCTTCGCCCTTGGTTTAACGGTTATGGCGCGAGAGTGGCGGCGGCCAGGGGAGGATGTACGTATATAAACTAAAAACGGGACGCCTCGCGCCCGCGTGTACCTACTCCTGTATATATGTAGGTATATGGCGTTGCGCGTCACGAACTTCAGTGGCTATATCGATTGCGCGCGTGCACCGCGCAAGCCATGCCCAACCCCCCGGCGCCTTCTGGTCTGTCGCCCTTGACTCCCGCTCCCGGACAACGCGTCTCCGTTTGAACACGCCCGCGCCGGCTTGAACGCGCGCGGCGAGTTGAGCCCAGCGCTTTCTCGCGTCGCACAGGCTGTTGCGGTGATAAACGCGGATCGACGGGCGCGCCGCGCCGCGCGCTAAAAGCGAGCGACGGGCGCGCGCGTTCCTATCCTCTCGGCGCGCTTGACTGCCTTCTACTCTCGACGACTAGACTGTGGGCGCGGTGCGTCGAGACGTCGATCGCGCGCGCGACGTCGGCGAGGGGCTGTGAAAATGTCAACGGGTGACGACGTCGATGTATTCGTGCCGTGGCGCTTGGCGCGTAATCGACTGCGGTCGCGTTGCGCAACGATTACCGTTGGTAAGGGGCGTGCGTCGAGGTGTATGGAAGGTGCGAGATGCGATGCGTTGCATTCTCTCGCGGGTGGCGGTTCAACTTTGTTGTCGAACGGGGGGCTCGAATATAATTCTAGGATGCCCGGGAAAAAGAGTATAAGTCAAAGTCGCCTACCAAAACACTTCTACAATTTTCTTCTACTTTCCTAGAGGTATTTGTGTGCTACATGCATTTAACGGTTCTTATGAGAAGTGTTATTTTCATTTTATACATTTTTTCTCAACAGTTTGTGTTTCAATATAAACAAATAAAGGTGTTTTCTGAGCAATACCATTTTTCGACTTGTACTCTTTTTCCTAAGCATCCTAGAATTGTAACGGGTGGAAATGTAGAAACGCAAATTTTTAATATGTACACTATACAGAGAAGAAGAATTAGTTGGATCTACTAAAGATTATTTACGTGGTCGCAAGTAATTATTTATTTGAGTCAATTGATTTTTTGTTCATATTAATTGAATCTTTCTTGCAACACATATAGGTACTATTCCATATTATGATTGTAAGCAAGAGATATTTCATTGATGAACTAAAAAATTTAATTGATATATACCTAAGTAAATAATTACTTGTGCCACCCCGCAAATAATTTTTAGTGATCCAACTGATCTTTTTTCTGTGTAAAAAAAATGTTGCGCCTGGATATGCAGATTATTTGCCCACAAGACACACTACGAATCAAAAGTCACGAATCGCGCATAATCTGTAGGCCAGGCTCAAGGATCCCACTCGGGACGGGGCTTCGAACCGGGTCAGTCCACTCGAGCCTACACAAGTCCCGAACGGCCTTGCAGCTTTTTCAATGCAAGGACGACGTTCGCTCGATCGCTCCGAGACGTACGGGTTTAAGCATTAACGGAAACAAGAACCTCGCACATTCGTCCTCGACCTCGCGGGACTCTGGACCTCGTCCGCCCCTCGCCGAACAGGACGAGGAGCCGGGAAAAGGCGGCGGCGACGACGCTCGAGAGACACGCGAAGGATTCCACACTGCTTCGCCGCGATATCCTCAGCGATACCGGTGCGCGTAAAAGCGTCGTCGTCCTTACGTCGCGCGCGCGATCCGGTTCGCGTTACGGAACGATTCCGCGGCGGTGTAGGTGCGGATAGGCGCGCGCTGTAATTAATTCTCCGACGATTGAAAACACTACCGCGCGATCGATTCGTTTTATTCTACCTCAAATGGGTCGAAGCGAGAGTGTCGCGCGCTAACGAGCGCGGCGCGGCGCCGCGCCGCCTGCTCTCCGGACTCGACCCTGCTAGGACCCGCGGAGATAAATTGCATAGATTCTCCCCGCGGCGGAAGGTGGGGGTGCATTTTTCTCGCCGGGTTTCCACGGGTTCTTCGCCATTGCGCACGGATCCACGCGAAGGCGTCCGAGAAGGGGGAGAAGGCCAGTTGGCATTTGCGAGGGGAAAGGTGAATGTGCGTGTGTATCCGACGTAAACCAACCTCACCCGAACTCAACCCACAAACACGGCGGGAGGACGGGAGCTTCTCGAACGCGGCGATTCGAATCGTTTCGAGGAACGATTCGCGACCGATTTCGTAAGGCTGCGGAGGAGGACGAGAGAAACACAGTCTACGCCGCGGTGATGCGCGACGTTCCGAAAGAAGGACAAAAGGGGGGATGGTGTACGAGTATATTTTCTCAAGAGCAACGCCATCGCCACGTTTCTCGGTATCCGATGTCGTTAACGGTTTATTTTTACGACAGTGAGGAATAACGAGAGAGAGCGTCTCCCTTTTATTCACCTCGTCTCTTCAGCGCTGCTATTAATTCCAGCATTTTTCGAGCTGCAGTGCACGAGGGAAATGAAACATCGAGAGGTGCTTGACGTCACTGCAGGATATGACGGGTATCGATCTACGGCAATGCGAATGAAGTTTCAAGACGACTTTGCGGAGGAGCGGGGAAGAAATCTAGGAGAGAAGACGAATGAGCTCTGGAAGGAGGAAGGAAAAGGAAGAGCGGGGCACTATACTGCACTGAGAAAAAAAAAGATTAAAAATTATTCTGTTAGAAGGATAATCTGAGTACGAAAGGTAAAACAGGTAAAAAATTATCCTTCCAGGATATAAAATTTAACCTTCCTTAGGATAATTTTTGATCTATTTTACCTTTCGTACTCAGATTATCCTTCTAACAGAATGATTTTTAATCCTTTTTTTTTTCTCAGTGTGGGAGAAATAATTGCTAGCATCACAAAGAAACGTTTCTTGAATCGAAAATATGCGATCTTACAAATTTTCGAGAATACAGATTCTTTATTCAAGAGCACATTTGTTGGGACGAGATATTTTTTCTGCGCGAAAAAAAAAAACAATTACTCGAGCCTGTCAAATATTTTCTCGCACGAAGAAAACCGTGGCTCGAGCCTGAAATGATATCGTGCTTTTGATTGAAGAAAACATTTTTTAGCGCCAGCATTTTTTTTCTCTCAATGTACGGACGATTCTATACCTATATATCGGTGCTGATAGAATTAGATTTATCAAAAAGTGGGATGCAGCCATTTTTTTAAATTGCCATGTTTATTTTTCGTTTCGACTAAAACTCAAAATGATTTTCCTGCGAACAGCTACAAACAGTGGACTTTTAAAAAGGCTCGTGAATTAATTATATAATTATTTAATATTGAATGGCAAATTCACGAAGGTGGCAATCGTGATGAAAGGGAGTATGAGAAAAAAATCGAGTACATAAGTAAAAATACGCGAAAAAGTGCGACGGGCCCGTTACCGATTCGCGATGTCGCCTTCGCTCGTCATCGAGTCGAGCGAGCGCGAGCTCTCGCGATTCCCACGCCGTGTAAATAAAAAGCCGCGCGGTGGTAACGGTGCGCGCCTCGCCACGTCGACGAACGAATTTCGGCGCGCCGAAGAAACGAGACCGGGGATTTTTAATTTTCAAATCGTTGCCGCCGAAGCGACGATAAAAGAAAGAAGACTTCGGGTTAATCGGAGAACCCCGCCAGGTACCTAATCCTCGGGACGAGATACGCGCTGAATCGTGGGAAAGGCGAGGATACGCGGGAAGGTAGAGAGAAATTTAAGTGTGTGCGCGCTGTAACGACGGCGGCGCTTTAATCGGGTACAACGACCCGAGAAAGAGAAACGCGAAGCGAACGATATAACGAATAAAAAGCTCGGTGATCGTAGAGATGCGACGGCAAGGAGCGGGTACGAGAAAAATACGAAAAAGTGTAAAAATGAAGAAGAAGAAGACGAAGGAAGATTTCGTGGTACGAGAAACTTCGAAGATCCTTTTCATAGATTTCCTCTTTGCAACTCCTTCTTTCTCTTCCTGGTTTCGGCCCTCTGTCTTAATTGGCGCGAAGAGAACGCGGATCGCGGTGGCCAAGGATGAGAAAACGCCGAAGGAAGCTCGGCTTTTCCCGTGACGCCCTCTCTGCCACGTACAATTAAAAATCATTCCAGTCGGCTGTATATTTACCTTAGATGCGTGTGCAGCCGCGCGTGCACGCGATAAAATGTATAAGTACGCGCATACGACGCGGCGGTGAAGGGGGAAGGAAGAGCCCACCTCCTCACCACCGTTTATTACGCGCGACTCTCTCCGTTAAGCTCGACCTTCACGACTTCTCCTCGTAAATCTCACGTTTTCACACGGCTGAGCATCGCGACGAGTAGCACGTTTCGGTCTCCTCGCGCTACGAACCCTCCGCGCTCTTTTTACTTCGCGCGCGAAGCCCCTCTTGCCGGTGATGCCGTCCCAAACCGACGTGACACCTATTGACGACGAATATCGTCAGTTGACGCGTATTTGAATCACATTACAATGTAAATTTAACAATTTTTTGGAGAGCAATTATGTTTCTAAATTTGTGTGGCAAAATAAACGTAGGCTTTAGGGCAATCAATTATTGTAGTTTGTATGAATGTCGTAAGATCATACGAGTCTATCTGGGTACCACGTGAAATACTTAACTTTCATTTGCGCGAGTCACTTTGCCCTTCGATCGATCAGTCGCGTGAAATAATCGCGGCAATCTACGCGATTTACGTTGTATTTACATCATTAATTCGAACTGATCGCTGTATTCGTTGTAGCAACATGTTTACGAAAAATTGTGCTTATGCTGGGTAGGGGAGAGTTGCCTATATTGAACCGGTACCTAAATTGAACCTCCTGGCTATATTAAGTAAATGATCATTTCCACGTCATCTATCAGTCGAAATGTAAACCTTAGTACCGGTCAGCATGCTTACAAAAAATACATAAAATAAGAGATTTTAATCTTTAACTCCCTTGAAATTTTTTCAATCAAACTCTCGACCGAATTATTTGATGTATGATCTCAAAGGAAATATAAGATATCGGTGATTTCATGTACTGATGTATGATCTCAAAGGAAATATAAGATCGGTGATTTCATGTACCTACCAGAAAATTATTTTTTTCACGGAAAATCATCGACATTTCGGTCTTCCTTTGAGATATCCTCGATATATCTATAATTTTCGTAATCAGCACGAAAAAATACATAAGATAGGATGGTCAAGAGTTCAATTTTTCGCGAAAATTGAAATCTCCGAAATCAATCTCTCGACCACCCTATCCGATGTATTTTTTCACGCTGATTCCGAAAATGGCAGATATATTGACGATATTTCAAAGGAAATATAAGATATCGATGATTTCATGTACTAGAAAATTATTTTTTTCACGGAAAATCATCGATATTTCGGTCTTCCTTTAAGATATCCTCGATGTATGTATAATTTTCGTAATCAGCGCAAAAAAATACATAAGATAGGATGGCCGAGAGTTTGATTCCAGAGATTTCGATTTTTGTCAAAATCTTAAGGCATTTACTCAACATTTTTTCAATTTTTCGCGAAAATTGAAATCTCTGAAATCGATCTCTCGACCACCCTATCCGACGTATTTTTTCACGTTGATTCCGAAAATCATGGTTATCAGGTCCATATCTCAAACGAAATGTGAGATATCAGCGATTTTATGTTCGGAAAAATTATTTTTTCATAAAAGAGTCATGGATATCTCGGAGTTCCTTTGAGATTCCCTCAATATATTGGTGATTTTCGTAATCAGCGTGAAAAAATACACAAGATAGGATGATCGAGAGTTCGATTCCAGAGATTTCGATTTTTGTCAAAATCTTAAGTGCTGATTCCAAAAATCATGCATTTATTGAGGAAATCTTAAAGGATCGCCGAGATATCGATGATTTTCCATGAAAAAAAAATGTTCTCGTACATAAACTCGTTAATATTTGATATTTCCTTGGAGATATAGTCAATATATAGGGTATATATGTTAATAGGTGCATGATTTTTCGAATCAGCGCTTAAGATTTTGATCAAAATCGAAATCTCTGGAATCAGTAGAGAAATGCTTATTTACTTAAAACACAGCCAGGAGGTTTAATTTAGGTACGGGTCAATATAGGCAACTCTCACCTACATGTTTAGTATTTTATTACTTTAAAAATCATTTGATGTCACAAATATACTAGCATTGTGATGACTCATAGAGCGCACGACCTTGACGCATCAGATAAGCTAATACTACCTAAAGTAGCTCTACAATTTACGTACATTTGTTTATCCGAGTAGTTTTATATATACGTCTTTCTCTTCGATTTCTCGACGACGCATTTTCGCCCTATACCCACTGAGAAAAAAAATTGCTGGTGCCGATAAAATTTTTTCTACCAAAAACATGATATAATCCCAGAATCAAGCCATGCATTTCTTCGTGCGAGAAAATATTTGTCGGGCTCGAGTGATTGTTTATTTCACGCGGAAGAAATGTCTCGTTCCAACGAAAATACTCTTGAATCAAAAATATATACTCTTCGACCAAGAGAATCTGTATTTTGAAAAATTTGTGAGATCATGTGTTCTTGAGATTCAAGACATATTTCTTTAACACTAACAATTATTTCTCTCAGTGTATTTACCTACGCGCACGCAAATCGTATCCCGCGCGGCATGATACGTCGCTGCGGACGACGAGGGAAAATAAATAAGCGGGGATAAAGCCACAGATATCGCGCGATAATAATCCTCGTTCATTTCCATTCCCTTCCGTCCCATTAAATACGACGATCCCGCGCTACGGCGTCCCACGTGGGACATGTAGATAGGTGCTGGTAACGAAGAAGAAAGAGACGAAAAAAGAGCAGAGGGTGAGGACGAAGGGGGAAGATCTGGTTACATAATTTCACGCGCAGCGCCGATTAGACGCGCAAGCACGTGGGGCACGGTACGCGCATCGAGCATCACGGACGCGTGCGACGGTATTCGTTCGTGGCGAGACCTCCGCGCGCGTCGCAGAGAGGGACGATATTGCCCCCTGTTTTGCCTCGGGAGGTGCCGGTGTGCCTAACGGGGGGCCTATTCCTATTCACTGTCTCGTTCCAGCTTCTTCGTAACGAGCGCGTTTTTTTAAAGGTTTACCCGAAAAGCTGATGAAGCCGAAGAGCGCCGGTGGGGAAGAGCGACTCTTGAGCTCGCATTGAGCGTATACGCGAGCTGCGATTTCTGATGTCACCTGGGCGTCCGGGCGGAAAAATTCTACATGTGCAGTTTTTGTCACATGTATGGATTATACCAAACGAGGCTGATCTTACTCGCCAGAAAAGAAACTCGAATCACTATTATCTCATTACCTATGAGTTTTTGGCTGATATTTGTATAATACTTTTTTGAAGATTACGTTTCAATCTACAATAAAGTGTTACATCGATATAGGCCAAAAGTTCACAAATAATGAGATAATAATGATTGAAGTTTCTTTCCTGGCGAATAAGTAAGTTTAGCCTCATATGGTATATAATTTCTACCATATTAACCATATATAAGGATTGTATATAGATTTTCGAATGATTGTGTAATCCGTAGATCTAGGATTCTCGGGAAAAAGAGTACAAGTCAAAAAATGGTATTGTTCAGAAAACACTTTTATTTGTTTATATTGAAACACAAGCTGTTGAAAAAACGTATAAAATGAAAGTAACACTTCTCATAAGAACCGTTAAATGCATGTAGCACACAAATATCTCTAGGAAAGTAGAAGAAAATTGTAGAAGCGTTTTGGTAGGCGACTTTGACTTATACTCTTTTTCCCGGGCATCCTAGATATAGTCTGTATATGGGTGACATAAAAATCATATATAATCCATATATGACCAAAACCGCGTATGGATCACGCAGAACATTTCCGCCTGGACGGTCTCTCGTTGTTTACTCGCGAGTCGCCGGGTTCCGAGCGATAAAGGCGAGTTTAGACTCTCGTATAATTTGCGCAAGCCGATCTGTGAAGACCAATTTGTGCGAAATTAGTACAAGCGTAATTGCCGTTCGCACATTCAGTTCGATTTGTAGAAACCAGCGTGAGAATTCGCTATAGCGGAGTTCGAACACTATACACAGTGCTCAACTGTGATACGAATCGTCTTCGAGTGACGAAGAACTATTGTTGCCTGCTGCTGCTGTGTGTATTATTTTGAAGAAACCATTAGACACAGGCCAAACATCTTAACCGTACCGACCACCGATATCCGTTTACATCAAACGATTTATCCGTACAAACTCAACTGCACAGATTGGCTTGCGCAAATTATCCGACAGTCTAAATCCACCTCAAGCGCGACGAAGGAAGAAATGAACAAAATCGTCCCAATTTCACGACGCGACTGCACCGTTACGAATTACCAACGGGGAGAAACGGGCGACGGGAGACAAGTAGGAGAAAGAGGGAGAAATGAAAATAAAAAGGTGCCGCGCTCCTCATCCCCGCCCTCGCGCGACCACGACGGTTAACCGGTTTTTCGGGACGACCCGAACTACCTCGCGGTCTCGTGCCTGTACATATCGTTTACCACCTCTCTCGCGCTATCCGTCCGACCGTATAGATGTGCGCGCGTACTATACACACGGACGCCCGTGCTTCCGTCGCCATTGTAGCCCGGTGCACACAACGGGCGATAGGGTCGTCTCTTCCTCCCCATCAATTATCCTCTTCTAATTGCGTATACATTATACGGATACACGCACGTTTAGGCTCGGCCTCTCGGGGGGTGCGTGTACCCGCGGGGTGGGCAGAGGGGCGACACGTATGGCGAGACCGGTCACTCGACACGCGACTCCTCTCTTTCGCGCGGTTTAAAGCCTAGTTCAGACACGGCTAGTAATTTAGTCGAGTAGCGAGTAATTTAGTCGAGTAGCGAGTGATTTAGTCGAGTAGCGAGTAATTTAGTCGAGTAGCGAGTATCCACTGATCAATAATCGTTCGGACCAGTTTAGTTGAGTTCAGCGTTAAGAGTGGTATCTCAAAATGGGCAAGCAAAGACGTCGTACGGAATTAAATAACGTTATAAAAAATGTTATAAATATTATTTTGAAAGAGATTGAAGAAGAAATATTCAGCAAAGCGACGCCCTTTTGTACTTAATTCGGAACATATAGAATAATACAGGGTGTTCCAATAAAATACGTTATGTATTATAAGCGTGACTTAGCTCAAAGATTATTTTATTGTATTAGTATACTGGGAATACAAGGAAGATGCTTTCTTTATAACTGCTAAAACCCGAATGAATCCTCGCACAGCGTCATCCAGGGCCCGGAGGGCCTGGTCCCCCCCTCGACCCAACGCTTATCGCCATCATATAAACATCCTTCGAGCGAGGGGTGTCAGGAATACTTTGACGGCATTCCCATCGACTCCTTCAAGAAATATTCCTCACACTATGACATATGTATGGCAAATGCGAAACTGCAACGTCTTTGTTGTAGTTTTTTTTATGTCACTGTATACCAAACCAATATCGGGTTAAAATAATTGTTATATATAGCCGTTTATTTTGAAAGTGGCCTAAGTCCATTTGTTAATTATTTCCTGTTGCCAGTAGTTACATGTACAACTTAAAGTTAAGTATATTCAGAATAAATACGGTAATATTTTGGGGTACATAAGTTTTCGGAGTTACTTCAATAATTAAAACCATCACTTCGAAAGTGGCCTAAGACCAATCAATTATTGATAATGTCCAAGGCAGTGATGGAGGTAATTTTAATTAATTAGTATTTAACAAGTTAACTTCATTTTTTGACAATTGCTTTAGTTGAATAATCAGTACGTTTCATTAATCCAGTTAAGAAAAATGTACGCAATACACATACAATTAAATATAAAACTTAAAATTTAATAGTAAATTTTATAAATTATTTCCCCAAGGGGAAGAATAAAACGACAAGACCATTTAGTTCAGATAGTGAAGAGTAATTAGTAACTAATGATTTCAAGGAAAATCGAAAAAGGAAGAGAATTATAGAACAATATTCCTCGTCAGGAGATGAAGATATAGATAACAATGGAGAAAAGATTGATGAAACATACATCCAAAAAGTACGAAAAATTGAACGGAATACAGGAAAAAGATATAATATTATACACTCAAACTGCAAACATGATTTCTTCAAATCCCTTTCACATACCGCTCGAGTTGCCGCACGAAACGCCGTGGCGACTGAGAGCCATCTCTCGAATGGAAATGATACCCAAAAACCATTTTTTTACATTCCTTTGCAATTTAATTAGACCGTTTATAACGTTTTATGAATTTATTTTGAGATAGAGCTTTCACGCAATGCGAAGAACATGGCGCCATCGCATACGCAACGATATATCGTCGTCTGGCACTAAAAGAGTTAAATCAGTCGAATTACACAACGCGGCGATATGACTAAGATCGAAAGTAACTTCAAGTTAAAGGACTTGTACTTGATTACACTATGTACGTTAACGTTCCGCGATACCGGATTGACTCGATGATGATTGGTAGTACAACGCGGTTTATCCCTGGCCATCGATTGAATTCGACATTCCTCCCTTTAAACCGGCTCGGCATTCGCGTACATGCAGTGCCCCGTCGAGTGGGCCCATTCGAGTAAATGGGTATTGCGAAAAACGGCCCGCGACGATCCGTACCGTAATTACCTCCCGAGAAAGGTCGAACCGTGGTAGCGGACTCTACTCGACCGTCAAAATAGAATCAGATGGATCCAGTTGACTAAACTACTATACTAAACTACTCTACTAAATTTTACTGTCCGCACGCACTAAATTACTAAATTACTCGCTACTCGACTAAATTACTAGCCGTGTCTGAACTAGGCATAAAATCTTACTCTACTAATTTTTACTGTCCGCACACACTAAATTACTAAATTACTCGCTACTCGACTAAATTACTAGCCGTGTCTGATCTAGCCTTAAGCGTCGAGAGGGTCTTATGTAAGCGCGCGGGTAGGTGCTGCCGCGAGAGAGGTTGAGGTACTCGCGGCGAACGGAAGGGAAGACGATTCGTCGAGTGCCGTAGCGACTGATCGGGTGATAATAACGGAATAAAAACCCGCGTATAGGTATAAGTACGAATTATAGGATCAAAGTACTCGAGGGTTGGTTAAAAATTGGGTTCTTTCTTTATTTTGTTTTCACTGCAGATTTCAAAAATTTAGACAAAATTATTTACACCGTATTTTTTTTTTATTTTTCAATACGGGCCTTATTTAAGCTGCAAAACGATATTTAAAAATACAGCAACCGTTGTAGTTACCTGCACCGCGGAAAAAATTAGTCAATTTAAGCAAAATCTCGGAGATATTGGTTGAACTGTTTGGTGAAATATTATGGATACTCTATCTGTTTGATTAACTTGAATATTTTTTGGTTCGACTGACTGGTATTTTGGTTAAAATAATTAAACTCGTCTTTTGGGATTAATTGAGTAGATGCATTTTGTCATTTTAACCTAATTATTTTTTTCAGCGTAGCTAACAGTCTACACTTCTCGATCTCGTTTCTTGGCATAAGTGCGTCTCTCATGTTTTCTCATGAGGTCACAACACAGTCGAGGGAAACACTCTTATATCCTTCCTAATAATTATTTTTCCGGGCATTTATTTTTCTGTGACATTGAATAATGTATACGGATTGCAATAAATTGAATTAAAAAATATGAATAATTTTTTTTATCGGATAACCGGATCGGCCCGCGCGACGAGTCTTCGTACTCGTTGAACTTGCTCTGGTCCACCACGTCGTACCGTAGGAGTAGCCAGGGTCGTGCCTAGCCGGGAACTATGGCACTATGGACACCACCGCGGCGAGGTCCAGCGCGAGCGAGCGGCCCCGCGGGTGAAATCACATTCCATCGAGCGCGAACTCCCCTCCTCGTCGCGACGGCTAGCTCGTCTCGCGATACGATTACCTATATGGGTACGGCGTCGGAGCCGGAACACATAGTCTCGTCTTCTCCTCGACGCGGAGAGCGACTCTCTTTTTCCCGCCGCGGATGCTCTCGAGAAAGTCTCGTACAGCTCCCGCGCAGCGCGGAGAGCCTCATATCGCCGGCGCGGAGTCTCAGGGCTCTACACTGTCAAACATTTTGAATAGAAATGTGTAATGCAGTAGAGTTTAACCATATGCACGAGTGTGTTAAATGGCAGCCAAAGATGCACGATTACTGTGAACCTGTATGAAAGCGCGCGCGCACATAAGACAGCCAAGGATGTATAATTATTTACTTCGAACGTGTATGATTAATTAAAAAAAAACATAAAATCACTAGATATTAGAATATAATTAACAAACAATAAAATTATAGTCTAATATCCAGTGATTCTATGTTTATTAAGTGAATACAAATATTCTAACATATAATTCATGCCCTTAATTGTACAGTCCTAGGCTGCACAATAATTGCTCGATTATCCGAGCACGGTCCGGTCCGAATCAGTCAGAATAATCAAAGTTCGACCGTATCACTTTCGGCCGAGTCTTGCCACTGATCGAAACATCATAATACAGGCGCCGCAGTCAAGGTGAAAACGGGAATAAAGAAAATCTGGAACCCGACGTTTCCCGACCATCATGTCGTATTACGTACATATAAGTATAGGAGGAAGTTAATTAAGGACCGAACGATCGTCGAGACGTCCAGGCAACTCGAGGTCCGAGCGATAGTCGTTCTTACGTCCACACGGCGCGTCGTCGACTCTTTTCCCCCGGGTATGTATATTTATGGGACTTCTTCGGCGGGTAATTAAGACGTTTTACCGCCGCGATTATGCGCGAACGCGGTCATTAAAGAGGCGATAGATCGATGAATCGTTTTTGGTCGGATCCGAGGAACGCCGGGATATCTCGCCTCGCGGGTGCATCACACGAGTAACACTCTGGCCGATATGACGCGTGAGATAATTTCGCGAGCGGGAGACACTCGTTTGCGCGCCCCCCTCAAATCCCCGCGTCGATTTCCAATCGAGTCCGACACTCGCCGTTACCTCGCTCCTCGCTCGCCGAAAATCCCGCCAAGGATCGTCCGCACGACATCCTACACCGCGTAGCATTGATGAGTACTACGTACCCGCGGCCCACCTCTGCTCGTACACGCGGAACGGACAGCCGAGCCGGGCGCGCGCGCGCGGCGAGGCACTCGACCGACAAACAAGCCCATCCAGACACGGCGTTCCGCGCGTACGTATCTACAAACACGGAGGAGCAGCGGAGCACAGCTGCCCGAGTCATTCCACTTTCGGTCGATTGCAGGAAGTCGGTGGTGGAATCCAATATAAAAGCGAGAACGCAGTGGTGGTAGCCGTTCTCGACCTTGATATTTCCTGCGCCACGAGAGTCGACGAACGACGACCGGTGCGCCGCACGCGAGCGCGCTGAGCAGGGCCCGGGCCGATCGAGTTTACCCGGCCTTCGAAAGGCGCCTCGAGTGTGGCCGCTCCCGCGGCAGTCCCGTGCGGACTCTGCCGACTAGACTAGACCGTCGATCGAAATTCGCGCTGCGAGGCATCTTCTCGCTAACCGCGCGGATGGATGAGAGAAGGGAGTTGCGCTTGGAAGATATACATAGGTACGCGTACAGTGAGGGAAATAATTGCTGGTGTCGAAGAAAAGGTTACCTTCGATCAAAAACATGATACAATTTCAGGATGCGGCCACAAGGAGAGTAGAGTATATTAATCACTGCTGTATATAGGTACTAGATAATAGATTTGTCATTTTGGGAAAAGTATCGCGTTCATCGCTTTACCGTGTGACAACAACTTGCACGCGAGGCCGACATAGGTACCTCTCGCACAAAACCTGTCGCAGTAGGGCTACGCTCATTTCGTAACGGGAAACAATGTCCATACCAAACTTATCACACTTTCAGACCGAATATCATTAAAGGTTTCTATAGTAATCAAATTAATATATTTTTGTATAAAAAAATCTGCATGGATTTTTTTACACCAATCAAATTATATATTTTTGTATTAAAAAATCTGTATGGATTTTTTTACATAAAAATATATAATTTGGTTACCATAGAAACCTTTAATGATATTTGGTCTGAAAGTGTGATAAGTTTGATATGGGCATTGTTTCCCGTTACGAAATGAGCGTAGCCCTAGTGCGACAAGTTTTGCATGCGTTTCGAGGAGGTATGTCGGCCTCTTAAGTTGTACGTCAACCGTTGTCATGCAGTAATAAGCTATAAATGCAACACCTCCCCCAAAATGTGAAGTCCATTATCTAGTATAACAGCGACTAATATACTCTTCGCTCCGTGCAAGGTTTTCTTCAAGCAAGAAAATATTTGACAGGCCCAAGTAATTCGGGCTTTGCACTGGTTTTCTTGATAACAGATTCAACAAATTTGGAAAAAAAATCATTTTTCATTTTCGACCTTATTTCGGCTGAAAAACGATGTGCCAAAATGCAGCCACGTTATCGTCTTATAACTCGGTGAATAATTATTTTTTCGGGCATTTTCTTTTTCGTATGATATCGAACACGTGTACAGGTTACAAGTCGAATTTAAAAATACGCATATTTTTTTAATGCAAATACCGAATTCTTTTTGACACGCAGAACAAATTTTTTATTCCCACGACGGTATTCTTGAACGAAGAATATATATTCTTCGATCAAGAATCTGCATTCTTAAACATTTGTAAGATCATAATATATTCTTCTCGATTCGAGAAATAATTGTTGATACTCTGGCAATTATTTCTCTCAGTGTACGTACGAAAAAGAGTTGTACATTCAATCACCTCTCCCCAGCCACCTCCCTAATATTAACCGCGTGAAGTCGAACTTTAACGAGGAGCGTTTCATCGCTCCGACGATCGTTAAACGGCCATACGAGTCGCGTGTTTATACCTACCGATCTTCACTAAGGCGTGGTAATGGGAGAACAGAGCTACGAGAATGGGTAGCGGCTCTGAGAATCGCACTCGAACGCGGGGGAAGCGTCGTTCTCTCTGAAATAAAAAGTACCGCGCGCGAGTCCGCGAAAGATGTACATTTTGGGAACCGCGTTCCCGATTCCGCGGACCCGCCACCCTCGCGCTCCCCGGTTTCTCGGCCGCAACGCGCGCGGAGCCCGAAAGAGAGAAAAAGAAATAAAACGCGCGCGAGCGGCGAGCCGAGAACGAAAGAAAGGGCGTCTCCCGTTTGATCTCGCCGAAAGGCGTTCGCTGAAAAATGAACCTTGATCCTTTGGCCAGCGCCGTCGACCCGTGGCGAGACACTCCAGCTCTGCTCGGGACGAAAGTCTCGTCGCGCTGCGGTGCAGCTTCTATTCGCACTGCGCGACGGCGACTCTCGCGCGATCGGGCGAACGAACAATGCGGGGGAAGGGGTAATTGTTATTCCGAGTTTTTTACGCTCGAAATCACCGCCGAGGAACTCTCCCCGTTTAGTTATTCCGTTTCTCGCGCGCGCGTTGCGCTTCGATAATTGAAAATTAAACGCGCGAGTTTCGGTATATAGGTACGTATGTATGTATCTACAGGATGTATCAGATACGGCGCCCACGAATTCCACGGCGCTATTCCTTGATGAAATATCAGGGAAAAAGTCCTGAGCAATTTTATTCCCGGGCGCATAGTTTTCAAGTTATATATACCTAATTAAAGATTATTAATGGCTAATCTTCGATAATTTCTAACTTTAAAACTATGTGCTTGGGGAAAAAATTGCTCAGGACTTTTTCGCTTATATTTCATCAAGGAGTAGCACTGTGGAGTCCGTGGGCGCCGTATCCGATACACCCTGTATAGTTTCGCCGAGCCTTTCGAGATTTTCGCCCCGGGCCTCGGGATTGACGAACGGGATAATAATGGCGCTCGATTTTGACGTCCGAACGAGCGAGGATATCGTGTGCGAAAAAAAGAAGCGAGTCGTAAACTATTTCTTCTTCTCTTTGCGGTACACCGAGAGAGAAATACCTATTTTAGCCTCCCTCGTTTTCGAGCGTCTACAGATCTCTTTCTCTCTCCTCGCGCGAAATTAGTCGCTCGGCGTTTCTCGGTTCCAAGCCGCGTACATAACAAACGTTTTAATCCCACGTGTTCAGCGAGGATATCGGCACTCGCTCACCGCCTGCGCGTATCGCGATAAACTCTCGTATTAACGATCCGAGCCCATTGCCGGGTATAGAATTTCGCGCACAATCGACCGTCTCGTGGATATTTGCGTGCGTCTCTCGCGCCGGTACGCCGCCGGGAAGTCGTAAAGGAGGTTGACGTATCGCGCGCGGAAATGCACCGCGCGCGAACGGACGCGCATAATGGGGTTAGGTCATGACAATTTTTATTCTCATGGAAAAATAGTTTACGTCTAGATTGACACTTCTGTAGGAGGATTTTGCTTCAAGATTATTATTTCTATAGTTATTAACGAGTTAAGAACAGTGAATTCAAGCGGAATGTGAAAAGGAAATGACGTAAGATGTGCTTCTCAATGCCGTATACAAATATTTTCTTATCTTCGGGTGATGGAAATTTTTGTTACTTATATCGGACTCCCAATTTTTATACAGAACGCGGTTCATTGATAAACGACTATGCGTGTAAAGTGCATTTTAATCGATAAAAGATCATGCAGATATGAAGAAATGTGCCTTAAAGTTGTCTACACGACCGAGGGAGCCCGTTCGTCATTTTAAATGGTACGGCCCTGAATTCGGCAGACGGGTTGAGCGTCTGCCGTCTACTTGCGTTTACGGCGCTACCGCAAGATCAGGTCAGACTACCGAAACCGCGATTGGACGAGTCAACCGCAATTGTGACGTACCATGTGTTGGACCGATCGTAATGCGTCTATAGCCGCATTTGAAATTTAGCACTTCAAATTGCATTTTAACGTTAAACAACGTTATTGAAAATTGAGAAAGCAATTTTTTACTAAATATTTATGAACGTAGAGCGTATTTATAGGGTTGATTAAAAATTTGTTTCCAAATGTCCCAAAACCATTCCGCGCGCATAGAGATAGAAAAGCGGAGAAGCGTCGCAGGGAGATTCGAGGTTGATCAAATATCGAGTGGCCCGGTCGACCGTCCAATTAGTATAGGTAGCGGTAGCCCTCCGCTTAGCTGCAACAGTACGGCGAGTCGTCGGCGCTGACGTCATCGTCGGAACGTTTCGCACGGCGGCGCGAGTACAACCGAACTCTCCCCCACAGCTGCAGGTATAGCGACGCGTGTACGACCGTTCGACGCCAACGCGGGGGATTGATTAAAAACGGGAGTGGTGGTCTGCCGCGGCCGGCCTACGTGTCACCGTGATACGTGTACCGTGAAAATGAGAGCGCGGAGAGCACGTCGTCTAGTCGCAGGGTTTTGGATGAATCGCGGGACGCGTCCACGTCGAGGACAGCTTCGATGGGATTTAATAGAGCGATGGAATACATTTAATTACGAAGGAGGCGCGCGTCAAATGTAAAAATGGGAGAATAAATTGTGGAGATAAATCACGGCGGAATTTACTCTCGTTGGAACCAAAAAAAAGTGACAATTTTTTAAAATGGCTGCACCCCACTTTTTAATAAATCTAATCTAAAAAATTTAATCTAATAATATTAATATACATAGACTCGTTTGTAGTTGTTTGAAGAGAAGCTCTTTTCGTTTGTAGTCTTTTTAAGAAAAAATAACAGCGTATCTCCCTTCAGAATTATTTGCAGTTTTACGAAGTTCTTTTCATTTATAGACTTTTTAAAAAGAAGTTGCAGCGTTTTCAAAATTAATACACACATGTGATAACTTTACGATTTTCTTCGTTCACGTAAAATTTGCTTGGTACTATCCCTTCAGAATCATTTGTAAACGATGGGCTCTTAAAAGTGCATTTTTTAAATATTATTATTTAAAGTCGAGTGCCAAATTCGCAAAGGTCGCGAGACGCGTTTCCGCGGCACATGCGGAGAGTGGAAGACCCGCGGAGTGTAAATAAAACAAATCTCGTTATCGTAACGCACACTCCAGCCGAGGACGACGGGCGACGACAATTGCGGAGAATGGCAATTCAGATTAGATAGCCCCGATGCACCGGTTCGCGCCTCGACGGCTGAGAGAACCGAGTGTGCGCTCTTCCGCGATAAGGCGTACACATGAGCGGACAGACCAAAGCGGTGGAAAATCATCGCGCTATCTCTTCCGACTTCCGCTGCACGCCTTGGTTTCTACGCCGACAAAGTTATTACGGTGATAACGATCACGGTCGATAAACCGATTTAGCTTTCTCGAAGAGCGTTTCCAGCGTTTTCCTATTGATCGTGGCTAAACATCTGGGGAGACCACCGCGCGAAAAGAACAACGATATAAATTGTGATAACGGATGGCTGCCCGTTTCAACGACGTTTGACCGATTTACGGTAGAACGATACGGCAACGGCACTTCCGATAATTCAATTTCGCGCGATTACGGCACTACGGATTACTCGTCTGGCTGATAAGATGCAAGGATCTCTCGCGTTCGAGTAAAGATCCGGAAATTTTCATAGAGAGAGAGAGAGAATTTGTCGTGAAAGCAAATATGAGCGGATTTCAATTTTCGTGAAAATTTAAGGAAATGTCAACGGGTAAATCGTCTATTGAATTTATCATCGAAAATACCGAATCATGCGTCATAATTTGTAATTCTAAAAATGATTCTTATATGGTTCTCGCCTCGACAATTAAATTTTCATTGCGCTACTTTCACGAATAAGTACCTGATACACCTTTCTGTAATTGCAAAATTACATCTACACCGCAATCGAATCCCCCGGAGACCCTGTATACATTGACGAGAGAATCCATTTAAAATTTCTACACCGTCACCGGACGAAAGTTTAATTCTAGGTTTTCCTTCGCCAGACATCGAGCGCCGCGGCAGGAGTCATTTTCGTTTAATTTTCCGCTCACCGGAGCGCTAGAGTTCGCTGCATAATTCATCGATCCTTTCTCGACGTAGTTCCGTCGAGCTACTCCCGTTGAAAGCCTCCCCCGCTCGAAAAGTTTCATCATTTTTTCCATCCGCGAGAATCTCGCTCGTCGGACGATGTCGACGGGAATATTTCCCGAATGCGGGAGAAACTCGAAGAGAGGAATTGCGATCGGGAGTTTTTATCGGACTTTACTTTCCATCGCGAGGGGATTAGCGACGTGCGGTGAGGTCCAGTTCCTGTACTGCACGTACAAAGGATTTCCCGTCCGACGAAGTATACAAGTTCGACCTAGTTTATCCGAAAGTATTTCTTCCCGTCGCATGACGTATACGACTCGCTCGATGCGAATACAGCTTAGGGCCCCCGACAGAAACAAGCGATGATTAATAGAGCGAAATCGACGTGCTCACCCCGAACCGACGCTGGATATCGCATACATTTCCACGGAAATATGTGTTGTGCCGCGCTGCGCGGTAAAATAGGTGCAGATCACAATGGACGGCTAATTCCCGCGTTAATCAGACCCGCTTAATTATCGAGCGCTCCCCTGGTTCGTTACACCGGAATCGAGAAGAAGGACGAGGCGAAGGAGGGAGCCGTCCGAGAGGAGACCTTCGTCATTTCCTCCCAAACCTACTGTAAATTAAAATTCTTACGCCTCTTCTGACGTCATCGTCGTACCACGGGCGGTACACGCGAGCCGCCTGCAAAATGGAACTCGTGTCGCGCCAACACATCTATTCTAACTTTCGGTCGCCCGACGAACGCGCAAATACGAAAGCGCTCCCTTTACTTTCGTTCGAGTCTCGCCTGTCATCGCGTTGTTTGCTCAGGAGCGCGTTTTCGACGCGGCAGAAAAATACGCGCGCCGCACGATTGTCGATTTCGAAATTACGACGATCTTCGAAGGAATCGCGCTGTATATAATTCGTCGTTTTTGAGAATTTATTCGACCGAAATCGGCATAATGGGAATTAATGAAAATGCATAGAACGATGTACCTAGCTTTTCATACGATGCACAGAGAAAAAGAATTAGTAATTTGATCTACTGAAAATTACTCGCGGAGTCGCAAGTAATTATTTATTTATCAATAATTTTTTAAATACAATCATGTCAATGTGATTACAAGGAAGAAGTACCTGATTAATATGAAAAAATATCTAATTGATGTAAATAAATAATTACTCGCGACCCCGTAAGTAATTTTTAGTAAATCTAACTAATTCTTTTTCTCTGTGTAGTTGGCGCAGGGCCAACTATGCACGCAACTCGATTCGTGTCAAATGCTTGATTCGCCCTATTGAAAAAATATCATATTAGAAGTCAATCTATTTATAAGCTTTGAATATTTTCAAAAGATTCCATGAAATTCTTTATTTTCCCTACCCCACATATTTCCCTGACGATTCCAAGTTCTCCAGAACTCCCTGTCCGCCGAACCCCGTGTCTATTTTACATCGCCTCGGCACTCGCGAGCTATACATCTTTACTATGATAATACGAATCAACATGCCGTCGACTCACCTCAGCGCACGTTGTGTGGTCTTCATCTCTGCGATTTTCCAATAGAAATAACTTCCTCAGCGTTCATCCATCGATGCTGCTGCGCGAACCACCGATCCGAAGCACGAAAAACAGTCGCGAAAATGTGCACCACCGACCGACGAAGAATCACTCGAAAGAATCCCGGCGTGCTGTGCGCTCGCGCGCAAGAAACTGTCGAAAACCAGAGATCAACTTCGTCCGCTTAACTATCCGTTCGCGCACCGCGATCAGATGGTCCCTCCTCGAATTCTCGCACAGTTAAATCGAGCGATCGCGATCTCTCGCCGACCGCTCAGTCAGCGCGAGGAAAACGGATCGCGTTCTCCAACACGGACAGAAGTACCGATCGCAACGACATCGCCGCACGGGAGCGTCCGATTTCCGAGCGAAAGATCGAGCGACGATCAGTCTGTCAGGTTCCGTTGATCCAAATCGAATGCGACGACCTTCTCCGCTTTCGGGGGAATGATTTTCACGCCAGTCCGGTTGGCAGCCCTTGATGCTGGACGGATAGAGTTCGCGAGCGGAACCCGGCGACGCAACATAACCTCGCGGCACGCGCGCGCGCGCCCCCCCTTTCCTCAAAACCCCGCCTTCTATTCCTTCTGTTCGCCGTCCCGTTCTCGGCTTGCTTCAGGCATTTACGTCGGAAATACTTCCTTCACAGGAGAGACAGCTCAGAGAGCAGAGATAGATTGTAGGGGAAACGTTACTTCCTTCACAGGACACTTTTCCCCGGCGCGCCGTCGCGCTTTAAATACCGTATCGTCGCGGCGAACGCGAGACTCTTCCCCTTCCGCTTTATCGACGGCTCGCAGATGGATCTTCCGTGGAGCATAGTCGTTCGCGGCGATCCTCCGGCGGTCGCCGCGCGAATCGAAGGCGAGAGACGCCTCTCGTACAATCCGACCGTCCCGTCAAATCGTTCGGATCAACACTGGGACTCCGCGAAACGTGACCACCCGCACTCGTCGGTTTTATCGCGACTCTCGTTTACCGACGCGTTCCAATCGAACTCCCTTGCGGCGGTGTTCCGCCGCACACAATAGCGCAGCGCACCTGTAATAATCGGACCGACCGAGCCGGCCGTTGGCACTCCCGATTCGAATCCGCGGTACTCCACCTTTCGGCAGACGAAACGCGTGGCACGGGGAACACGCAACGCGCCTCCGCGCGCTCTTCTCTCGATTTACTTCGCCTGGAACTATATCCCGTTCCGAGTAACGCGCACAAAGAGGGGTCCTTTCTGTTTCTCCTTTTTTATCCCCCTCCGTAAAACGCGTGGACCCCGTCGTCTCGCGCGGCAGGTGCAAAGGGGTCCGCTGTTTACACACGAACCGCCGAGCGTGCGGAGAGCGGTCCACCACGAAGACGGGTTTTCACGGGGCCACGACCGGCCGAACTGTCTCGGACACTGCACGGGGGAAACGGAGGAGTACACGGAGTGCGCGGAGAGTTCGTGGAGTGTGGGTCCCGTTCTTCGAGAGGGAGAGAGGCTTATTTCAGCGAACGCGAGGAAGTACTGTTACTTTAGACGGGGAGAGGGGCTTCGGGGCCTGCCCGGCGGAGGATGCAGACGTAGCCGCGTTGCATATGCTCGAACGAAACGTGAATCTTCCGTGCCGCGTGCACGAGGAGTCTTTCTCTCTCTCTCTCGCGCGCGCGATGTAGTGGCTGACAAAATGATCTCGTCTCGGGATTTTTCTCTTATTTTTTCAAACACCCTCGGTGCCGAGAGAGGGGGAAAGCCATGGGCCGCGTAATATCAATATTATCGCACCGCTCGTATCTCGCAGAAGGGGAGTCTTCTTTTACGAATTATTATCGCGCAGGTTTACGCGCGGCCGAAATAATTCCCCGAAGCACTTTTATTTCTAGTTGGATGTTGATTCTCGAAAGTAACTCCGGAGATTTTTCTTCGAACTCCACGAACGCACTGCGACCGATCAGATGAAACTCGCGTAGCGTTAACGTTCCACTCGAGTTTAGAAGAATTACTAGACACTTTCGAACTTTATTCGACGAACGCTCGATATCACTCGCGATTTAGACTTTGCCGCAACCGATGCTCTTCGCATCTTCTCCTTCGCGGAGTAAACTCGTAGTCTCGCGGCCCGACAGAGATTTTTCTTCCATCTTTCGCATCCACCGTACGACGAGGTAAAAGCGCACGTCCCGCTCGGAGTTCGCGGCTCGACTGCGGACCGCCGGCCGCCTCCGCACGACGGGTTGGGTAGCCCATTCCCGTACCAGCGAACCTGGGCTCCCCTCGAGGTACCGTCCAATAAGGTGTGCGTGCACGTGCATAGCGAGGCGCGCGCGTGTAGGACGTATACGCAGGTGATACCCTGCACGTGCACGCGCGCGAAACGAAGAGCAGGCTCGCAGTGCCGGGTAGGGCGACGAAGAGGAAGAGGCCGACGACGAGGACGTAACCGGTTTCGCCGATTTTTTCCCGAAAAGCACTTCCGAGGGACTGTAAAATCGTATTTTTTGCCGGTGATCGATATATTCGTCTCTCGGATGGAACGGCGATAGGTGCACTATTGGCGCGTCGAGAAGATATTTACGTCGCGCGAACGCGGGGAGACGGCGACGCCGTTTTGTTCATCTTCCTACATAACAGTTTTAATAGACTCGGTGGACGGAAGAGCAAATCGCGATGAAATTGAGTCTCTTCGGGAACATTGAGGGAAATAATTGCTGGTATCGACAAAATATTTATTGAACCAAGAACATAATATAATCTTAAAAAATTTTAAGAATACAAATCTTTGGTCGAAGAATAACACATTCTTGACTCAAGAATACCTTCGTTGAGACGAGAAATTCTTTCTGCGCGAAAAAAACATTTACTCGAGCCTGTTAAATATTTTCTTGCACGACAAAAATCGTAGCTTGAACCTGATATTATATTATGTTTTTGATTAAAGAAAAGGTGTTTCAGCACCAGCAATTATTTCTTTCAATGTACACTATTCCAAAAGAGAGGTGTGTCAAAAGTAACTAGATGAACTGATGATACTTATAGGCCGTCAAATTGTCAATGTTCAATTTCAGTGCCAAAGTGTCGATGAAACTACTGCCATTGACAGTGAGATATTGTTCCACCAGTAGCAACAATTATTACTGCCAGCTCTCAACCTAACCAACAAAAACGACTGTAAAGCCGTCTAATTGATTTTGGCACACCTTTAATATAGATTAGTGTACATAAAATCGCGTCACGAGAGAGGGAAGGTAAAGAATTTTTTATTTTCACCCTAAAACTATTCCTGCACCTTTTCACGGGAACTTCCGGGGGGGGGGAAACGATACGACGTCGATTCTTCGACGAAAAACGCGCACGAGAAGTCAAGAGTTGCGATTTCGCTTGATTTTCCTCCTCAGTCGATAAGCTCCGCGACGAAAGCTCGCAATGAAAATCAGAAAGCTTCCACCGCAAAGTCCGCCGCTGCCGCATTATCGACAGGGAAGGAAGCGGTGTCGGGTTTTCTGCGGGATATCCCCCCTTTCGTCTCGCCGCGCAGGAAAAAAGCTTCGACGGAGAGAGAGTCTCGTACCGAGAGTCGAGTGAAAACTGTAGATAACATGGTGTCCGGCGTACAATGCGCGGAAAAAAAAAGTAAAGGGAGAGAAAGAACGGGAGAATGTATGTAATCACCATTAGGCGGGTAATCGAGGAAAGAGGCGAGAACGCGTCGACCAGTTTTGCGGGTAGCCATTCAATTTGGGTCTATTCAAGCCGAACGAGATGTGGTTAGTTTTTGTCCAACTCGATACCTGCCGCTGATCGATATACGCGAGAACGTGCAAGTATGCGTGTACGCACTCGATCGGCTCGAGAGCCGAAGCCGGTGCGATTGGAATTTATCTGAGATCTAAATATGAATTTTTTTATTCGGATAGATCTATTATTTTGTGGTTCGATTGCAATCTATGGTACCCGCGAGTCGAAATTTTACCCCTACTTTATGCTTTTGATGCTCCATTCGGCTTACCATTGGCCTATTCAGCCAAAAAGCTCTTATTTTTAACCGAAAATTCAATATAGGGGACGGAAGACTTTAACCCATCTTTCGTTACTTGTTGTGGCGGGAATTTTTGGCTGAGAAAATGATTTATTTTTTGCAAACAAATCCGCGGTTCCACGATTACCGTCCGCGGTGCAGCGTGCGTACATACAAGGTGCCTTTGAGTGTTCATATAGTTAGCGGGGTCCGAAAATGACCTCTCCTCGGAATTAGTCATCACTTCCGAAGCTCCCAAACAATGAGGAGGGAAGAGTCGATCCGACAGCGTCATCGTTGTCCTTTTGGACGGAAGGTAGCGGGATTTTTTTTCGATATCCAAAGAGAAAAAATAATTTTCAATGCGTTTCACGCGGTTGCCTTTTCGTATATATATTATATACCTACATATACCCAACAGACCTGTATGATCGTTACAAAAAACTACAACAATTGATTGCTTTAAAATTCGCGTTTGTTTTGCCGCATGAGTTTCGAAAGATAATTCTTCAAAAAACTGTTCAATTTACATTATAATGTGATTTAAATTAATCGCTGTATTTTTTGTAGCGACATATTTATGAAAAATTTTGCAAAATGTTTATTATTTTATTTGCATTAATTTGAAATTATTTAATGACACAAATATGCTTGTCTGATGATGATTCATAAAGCGCACAACATTAATGCATCTCATGAGCTACTACAGAGAAAAGAAGAATTAGTCGGATCTACTGAAAATGACTTGCGAGGTCGCAAGCAATTATTTATTTACGTCAATGAAATCTTGTCACACATCAATTAGATATCTCTTCCTTACAGTCACGTGAAATAGTATCATACATAGTTGCAAGGAAAAAATATCAGATTAATATGAAAAAAGATCAAATTGATCTAAATAAATAACTACTGACAACTCCGCAGCTAATTTTTAGTAGATCCAACTCATTCTTTTTCTCTCTGTGTACCTAAAATTCCTGTACAATTTACGTACATTTATCTATCCGGATACATACGCGTTTCGCCGCAAAGCGCGAATATTCGTCACATTTCGCGCGGGAGGCGGAATCGGAAGAGGAAGCGTCCCGCTCGTGTGCGCGAGCCGATAAATCCGCAATCCCCAAACAAACCCCTCGACACGCGCCGGTATATCTGCAAGGATAAAGGGATCGGGGCGTGGTTGCTGTCACATCTATAAAGTCACGTGGAGAGACGGATAATCCTCGAGAGCGTTTGAAATGTCCAAAAAAACTCGGCTCTCTCCGAGTCCCGATCCGATTCGATTAATCGCGCTCCGTCGATCGGCCCCCCGGACGGTTGTCGATCCCATTTTTACCGACGATCGGTACGCGGGGAGACGCACCGCGCGTCAAAAATTATCGTTCGCCGCCGATCGCTCGGATAACTCGGACCGTTCGAACGAAGCGACACCGGGGACTTCTTCGCCGATCGCGTATCCCCGCTGCGTAACGGACTCCGATACTTTTTCAAATTCCTCCGGGATAATCGTCATGCACTGGATAATGCAAGGTGACGCCAAGGCGGGCCGCCGCCGAGACCGGCAGATCCAGATCGGGTGCGCGGGAGGTGCGGGACGATCGGGGGGTGCGCTCGTAAAATAAAATCAACCGTACGCGCCGCCGCGAGGACCGGAAGAAAAGTGACATGCGTTCGAACGCGAACGTTCGTCTGGATCAAAAGTATCTTTCTCTCGATGCGTGTATTGTACGCGTCGAAGTCGTTGCGAAATGCGAGGGAAAACGTAACAGGCGCGAAAACTCCTGGGAATCGAGCCGCCGCCCACGCTTCAATTCCCACGCGCCAAGATTTTACGGCTGATTTAAAAGTGCAGGGGATTATTATAAATTGCATCTCTCGCGTCGAGGATGTTCGTCGTTACACGGAATTATTCCGCGAGCGCGTTTCAAACTTTCCATCTGCCACGTTACAGCCGTGTATTCCAATTAGTTGCCCGGTTCTCTTCGCGTTGAATTGTCGAGATTGTAAAATGTATTTCGGCACGACGCGAGTGAATATCTTCGTCGCTGTCCCACGGAATTTTGCGTTCCACAGTTTTACATTCGTTTCTAATCGAAATTATGCTTTTGAATTTATTGACGCCCTGCTCTCTTAATCTGAATCAGTAAAAATAACAGGCACTGAAATCCAGTGAATATAAAGTTATTGTAATCTCAGTTACCTTCTATTCATTGGTTTTCAGTGATATTTCACTGATTTTCAATTATTTTTATTGATTCAGATTAGGAGAGTTGGACGACGATGTAAATAGAAATACGACGTTTTCGAAAGGGTGATCAGTTTAAGCCGAAGTTAATCTCCCTTCCTAGTTAACAAGAGTCCAATAAAAGCAGGATCATCATATTGTCTAGCTAGCCGTTGCTTTTGACTCGACGCTGAGCTTAAAGCTTCCGCGGCACACGGCAATGCAAGTGTAGTAAATTCTCGTTACGGAGTAATAATTTACACGGTATCGATAGCGCCAATAGGCAAATATCCACATCAAAGGCTATTGAGTGAAAATTCAATTAACGTAACAATTTGTTTACCATACACCGCGACGCCGTCGAACGAACGAGGTAGAAATCATTAGTTGCGCAATCCGACGAGCGTTACGCGGCTCGAGGCGAAACGTCGTAATGGCTCCATTCAGAAAAGGGTACTTTTATCGGCGAATTTTTTACGCGACGCGGAACGAATCACTTCCGGCTACGAGCACGGAGTCGTACTCTCGCTTTACCTATAATTATGTTTAAAAATACGTATCCTTGCGCGTTGTACTAGTGCGATCGGCTTTTTGCGCCGATTTCAAAAATTATATAATAGTTTCATTGTGAAAATTTTAACTCGGAGAGTCGAGTTATTCGCTGTTTGATGAAAAAAAAAGTATTTTCCTTGAATATAAAATCACTAATACTGGAGGACTAAGTGGAGGTTGAAATTTCAAAGGGGAACAAATAATTCTCGACTATTAAAATCGGAATCAACGTGGCAATCCTTTGAGAAAGCCAAATAGATCAATGTATTTCAGAGAAATATCTATAAGACACTCTTAATTCCATGGGAGACCATTCCATGTATGTGCTCTCTATTTGTTAGCGCGATACGTGTGGGAGTGGAGAAAGTTAGTAGTTTTTGTGGGTCCGAACGATTATGAGAACGTTCGTGAACGTGTCCAACGGACCAAATATTGGTATTTCGTAAAATTTTCTTTTATGAATCATTTATAAATGATATACATATGTTATGTACAAACGATCGCTCAATCGAGCGATCCGTATCGAGAAAATGCGACGAATGTTAAAAATTTATATGCAAAAGTCTGTTTATCGCACGAGTGGGTATCGCAGTTTCACGCGTATCATCCAGTTCCCACGCAAAAGCTTGTTCTGCACATAATGGTAAAACTCACAGATAGCGCCACCGTGTCTCCTCGGGGACGTCAAACAAATGTCTGGGCTGCTATTTGACCGATCGCCGAGCTCCTGCCTTCAGATTCTCTGAATTCCTTCCCGCAGATAGCACCACCAACTTTGTTTACCTAACAATTGAAAACCAATAGATACAAATACAGACCTAACGCAAAATCTAATTAATCTCTCAAAATCAGACAAGTACGCGTCATCTGATATCAGTTACTAGAAATTGATGACATGGATGGAACACAGTGGAATAGAAATTTTCACGCGCGCACTTTCGAGTGATTCCCCGGAAAGTGGCGCCATCTACTACCACCGCAGGCGTACAAAATCTAGAAACAACAAAGCCTCGCTCAAACGAAACGTCATAATACTTATTTATTACACACAGAGCCATATACAATTATTTTTACAATCACATCAATTGTATGAAAAAATATCATTCGCGCGTCTCCTACAAAAGCGAATGCAAATTCCATGGTTCGCCAACCAGTGGAAACACCGTGGCATTCGATAACGGAATACGAATTACCGTCAAAATTGATCCTACAGCATCACTGCATGTTTAAATGAAGATGTTGCGCCGCGGCCACTAGCTGAGACTTCTGCAGCTCCATTTTTTCCTCCTTCAATCTGAGAAGCTTCTTCTGCACCTCCAGTTCGTTCTGGCGCATCAGCATCTCCTCCTTGTGCCGCCTCTCCTTGTTCTGCTCGACCAGAGCAACGTTCTTTCTCACCTCGTCCAGAAACTTTTCGAACAACGTCGTCAGGGACAGTCTTTGATCCTCGTTCGCGGTTCTGCCCACACTCGACGGCAGTGAGTTCAGGGGATCTTCCGCGGACTGGTCAGGGGTCGCGTCCGCGTCTCTCTGCTTTGGCAAACTTGTTAAATATTTGGCCGAACCGCTCGGAAGCGGATAATCGCCCTCGTCCAGGTACATGTGTCGTTTCTTCTCGTTGAAGATTTCATCCAGCGCCCTCTTGTGCTCCCAATGGCCGTAGTGCCTCATCCTGCCGGGTTTCTTGAGCCTCTCGCGAAAGACTAGATTCTTATACTTACGCTCGAGAACGCGCCACTTGTTTTCGCACTTTTGCGGACTGAAGTAAAAACCGTACCTATTTCTCATTTCTACCGAAATCATTTCGAACATTTCGCGCAAGCTGCGAAGATTGTTGGATTGGCCGACCGACGAACGATACTTTTTATACAGAGAAATGAGGCAATTGGTCGCCTTACTTGTCCATAGATTCAGAGCTCCCACATCGGCACTGGAGGGAATCGTTTCGGGGTTATCGAAGCCCACGAAACCGTTTTCGGTGGCATCTTCGCTGTAGCATCGCATGGTCGGCTCCACTTTGATTTCCATCTGTCCGTCGATGCCTTCTGTAAAGAATAAATAGATCCAGCTTTGACGTTTCCGTACGCGCGTCAGTTTCTTCTCGACCGAGCGGGCGAAAGAAATCGCTGCGAGGGTGGTACCGACGAAAGGATTACTCCGAGCATCGATAAACGCTCGTTTCGTTCAGTATCACTGTAGGTAACTTCTGTATAATCACGTGGGGGAGGCGGCTCGGCTGTTTCTTTAAATCTGCCGTCCAAGCCGAGCGAGGAGTCTAGTATTCGGCGTGAATAATGAGAGAAAAATGAGATTTCCGTACGTCTTTCTCTCTCCTCGACAACTGCTGAACGCGATGGGAGAATTTCGGAAGCGAACGGAACACCGCGATCATAATGGTGCGCGAGTTTCGCACTTCGCGACTGTTCTTACCGCCCAGTTCTTCGTTTCCCTCCATTTCGATTATGTCGAGCCTGATTCGTTTCCCGGTCTCGCGAAGGAATACGCCCGTCGAACACGAATCGCGTTCGCAACTCGATCGCGAGGGACGGAAAAACCGAAGAAAACTAGTTCCAAACCGGTTACCCGTGGAACTGGTTCCGTACGCGTCAAGAACCGGCGGCCATCTTGAATGTCGCACGATGACGCGCGGCAAACAGCTGTGCCCTGGCGCGAATGCCCGCGAGAAATAAATTTCGTTCGTTCCACAATTTTATTTGAGGAAAAATTTCCAAGTATTTGTCTGCGAATTCTCACATTTTCTTAGCGTATAACTTTTCTCTATCGTTTGAATAAAAGATCTAGGCTGTCGCGCGGTGGACTCCCGGTTAGAGTACGCGACTCACGCCGAGAAATTGAAAATAAAAAAACATTGCCAAAGTAATACAAGATTCGCGATACAGTTCGTACTTCACTGGCAAACGCAAATCGCAATAACCGTTCACCGAAGAGTTTCGGTCGGAGCGGTCGGTTCACTTTCTCTCGCGGCTCGATGGCTGCAGGTCAAAAATGCCTTTCAGTTATGACTTCGAAACGATCTGTCTCCGTAAAAACGTCGTCATCGTGACAGTGGCACGGGTGTACTTTCCTCCGCAGTATTTCTTACGCGTGTCTCGATTGCGCTCGTCGTCTCTGTGTGTGCGCGCAGAGGAAAACGACACGTCCGACGTAACGCGCGTAAAGATACGCTCGTATCGTTGCAAGTCGGAGCAGAATGGCACAAAATTGACGCGCGCGCGTTTACCTCCTATATTCTGCGGAGAGTACGAGAACGCTTTATCACCGCCACGAGAGGAAAGTGAAAGGGGAGAGGGAAGAAGGCCGAGCCTCGAAGGTTTTATTTGAGAAAAGAATTGAAAAGGCGAAAGCCGCATTCTTGGTTGATTTCATCTCGGTAGCTTCGCATCGAGTCGTAAAGCACCATTGACAGTGTCAAAACGTAAAAGGATCGAGTGCTACTTACAGGTGTAATTTCGAGTTGAGGGCAATTTCTGCACAGTGGCTTTGCTACCGTCCGATTGTAATAATAATAATGGCTACGGTATACACAAATACGTAGACGATCTAGGGTCAAAGCTACACTGAGAAAAAAATACGGTAAATTTTATTAAATTAGCGGTCACCCGAGGGGGAACGCAGATTTAGTTCACTGAACCACTAATTTGCTAGAATTGACTACAGATTATTTTCATTAAGCAGCTTTTAATCATTATAACCAAACTATTGAATTGAAGTAACTAAATCGGTGTTCCTCTGCTCATAACCGCCATACGGAAAAAAAATTTGAAGTAAATTTCGGGACAAGGCCAATTTCTTGTTATGATAACAATAATTTTAGTAAAAACTATAGTAAAACTTGTAAAAGTTACAAGCGTTTGCTGTAATTTTTACTAAAATTATAATTATCGTAACGATAAATTGGCTTTGTCCCGCATTTTACCACAAACATTGTAGATCTTACAATTTATTTTTTTCCGTGCAGAGTTCAGTCAAATCTACTATTTGCTTTCTCTGTGTACAATAAACATTAGCACGCTCTAATTCTTCGGCAAAACGTTGACGTCTATCAAAGAAGTGAATAAAATTGATTTTAAAAGCACGAGAGCGAAAAACATTTTTCAGGTTGAATATCCGAGGATCCTCCTCGCCGAGATTGTATTGGTTTCCGTTCGACACTGCACGCACGCAGCGTGCACGTCACACCTATCATAATAATTCGAACACGGGAGACATCGTCACGCGCTCTAAACGTATGTGAACTACGACACGGCGACATAAAAGGATAACAACCGAGCGAACACACGCTGGCGTATCGTCGACACACGGCCACGCGTCTCGCGTATCGTGCAACACGAGGAAGTCGTTAGACGGCTGTTCAACATTCCTCGTTTTGGGTCGCCGTACACCAAAGTAAAAAATAACAGTACGCCCGGTGTACGTACGATTTAGAGATATCGTCGATCCGTATCGCATCGAAGAATCGGCGTACGCATTTCTTGTCGTTAGTCGATAATCACGATAAGCCGACATCGCGTGTTCTTCGCGCTCATCGTTTAAAAAAAGAATTTCTTTCGTAGAGGAACAACTCGCGCGTACAGTACGATCGGTTTGCTCATCGCGTCGGTGGTCGATTCGCACGCTCGACCGTTCGACAATACGTAGTTCGCGGTCGTGTGTGAGTTTTGTCAATAGCGGAAGTGCACGCGTCATAGCCGTGTAACTGCTGCGCGATTACGACACATTTAAAGAGCCTAACGGGACTGCGGAACGATTCTCCGCTTTAAACGAATAAGTGTAGGACGGGTGAACGAAACCGCGTTTACGTCTAGTCGGTGAAGAGTACAATAGAGGAAGGAATTCGAACGACGCGACGTCGCATCGAAGCTATCGATTGATTCTCGAAACCCCACCGCCGTCGAACGGCGCATACTCGCGATCGCCACAGCAATCGCGGACCGAACCCAGTCTTATCTCGCGCCGAGAGATGTGTGTACGTATGTACGCCGGCTCTCTCTCTCTCGTAGCCGAGCCGTATCCCACCGACGAGTTTCGATTTCCCAGCGAAGCAACTAGGCGGCATGCGTTCGATATAACTCGGTAGTGCCGAGTGACGTCAGACGCGTTATAGAGGGGGTTGCCAGAAGCGGAGCGAGGAGGGATCGGCGGGGCAGGGACTCGGGAGCGCGAGCGAAGTCGAGCACACGTCGGTTCGTTCGCGGGGTTTATCGTGCGCGAGGCGACCGAGTGTCGGTGTCCCGGGGACAGGTGTGTCGCTTTCGATTTCCACGGGGCCCCCTCTCCCCACTCGCACCCCGTCCATTCGAATATTTCGGTCGAATCGCAACGATCGCGAGGCTGCGACGAGCGAGAAACGAGGCGAGACGAAACGGAGCGAAATTAACCAAGTCCATTACGCGAGTGTAGCGTAACGTTCTGTTCGCGCGGATACGGCGCGCGCTCGCACGAAACGACTCCCCCCGCCCGGCGAGAGCAATGAAAGCCGAGCGATCGTCGTGAACCGTACGTTGTACCACGCGCGCACGAACCCCGTCGTCTGTCGCGCGTCGTGTCGAAGCGACGGGGGAACATGGCCTCCGGCAACGCGACGGGCCCCGAGAACAGCGGCAACGATGTGCCGCAGTGGAAGCGGGACCTGATACAGCGCCGCAGACAGCAGAGCAAGGTTCTAGCGAACAACGGTGCCAGCGTGAAACTGTGTTCGGCGGTGATTGGCCCGACGGGAGCGGCGAACGACCCGTGCGATCCGCCCGGTGCGACGGTGACGAATGTTTGCGGCGGCGTGTGCGGCGCTCGGGATCAGTGCGGTAACGGTGGCGCGGTGACGAGGACGCGAACGGGGGAGGATCCGAGTGTCGTCGTCGTCGTCGTCGTCGGCTCCGTGTCGTCGAGAGGAGGGTCAACCTGTGGCGCCACCAGCGGCGGAACTGTCGCGGCCAACGTCGAACGTCCAGTCGCGTGCAACATGCGCCTCGAGGCGGACGTGTCGCTTTGTTCCGATTCGGAGGATCACTCGAATGGCGGTAGAACGCTCGACATGGAACGAAAGTCGGACGCCGAGTACGAATTTTCGCTCGAGAGTGACGGTTTCTCCGCGGGAGTGAACGGCAGATCGCTCGCGTCGAGGGCCAAGGACAGCGAGGACGATGCGTTCGCGCCGGAGAGCGCTCCCGCGAGGAACGGGTCCGCGAAGCCGGACCGCGATTCGTCGCGGACTCGCGCGCGCCTCGTGGACATCCGCAACGAGGGAAGATCGAACGGAGCGGAGACGGAGGCGACGAGGAACGGCGGACGCGCGCCGAGCGAGGACGGCGAGAGCGACAGCTCGGAGGAGCTGCAGTACGGCCCGGGAATCGTGAACAAGCTCAAGAGCAAGTACCTTAACCTCACTCTGCGCGAGACGAACAAGAGCCGCGCGTCGGTGCAGCGCTTCAGGAGAGCCGCGAGCCTGGAGGACCTGCTGGACTGCGACGAGGAGCCCGGCGAGAAATCCGCGCGGAGGTACGCCAAGAGATCGGCCGCGGGAGCGACCGTCGCCAAGGCGGAGCGTTACAGAACGGCGTCGCGCGGCAACGACTCCATGAAGAGAGCGCGGAGCGTCGAGACGCTGCTGCGGTACAATTCCGCGTCGGACGACGTCACGCCGCACAGCGTGCCGAGTCGATTCACGGCGAACGCCGTCCGCCGCGAACCGATAAACGACCACATCGTCCTGATCGACAGGACGACCGTGAAGATAGAAAGTCGGCTGGGAGACGCGGACAGGCCGAAACCGCTGAACAAGCCGAAGAGGATCAAGGCGGTGCTGGCGGAGACGGAGAGGCCGCCGACGGACCTGGTGAAGACGACGATGCGGATCTTCGAGGGCTGCGCGAAGAAGCACAAGCCGAGGGGCGAGGTCGCGGCGAAGGTCGCGACCTTCAAGACGATCAACGACACGTTCAAAGCGCAAAATCAGAAGAAGATCGTGCCGAAGCCGCCGCTCCAGCCGAAGCCCTTCGCGAACGGCACCGCGGCGAAGCCGGGCTCGCCCAAGAAGATCGTCGTCGCCTACCGGAAGCCCACCGCCGAGGTGATCGAGACGCGGGACGGGCGCGAGGAGTATCGCAACGACGGCGTGATAACCGAGCCGATCGCGCGCTCCGTCTCCTCAGTGGTCAGCAAGTTTCGGCAGATCGAGAAATCGCACTCGCCGTCGCCCTCGCCCGAACCCTCGTGCAAGTCGAGATGCTCGCCGATCCCCAGCCCCGAGCCGCCGCCGCCGCTCGTCGACAAGACGCGAGTCCCGCCGGAGTCCAAGGTCATGTCGCCGCCGCGGATCGTGTCCCCGGCCTCGCCGAAGAGGGACTTCTTCCGGCAGACTTCTTCGAGTCCGGTGCGGAAGGCTCCCAGTCCGAACGGGGGTGAGCTCGTCAGGCAGACGTCGCAGCCGGAGCCGTGCGAGCCGCCGAAGCCGCTTCCCCAAAGAGCGGATAAGGAAATTCCGAAGGCCGCCGCCGTTCCGGAGAACGTCGGACGAGCGGTGCCCGAGATAATCGCGAGTCGCGAGCTCGAGAGGAAGGAACGACCCGCGTCGCCGGTTCCCCTCGGCGAACCGGACGGCGCGGAGGACGAGGCGGGCCGGGACATCGCGGACGGCACCAGGACCATCGACAAAGCCGCGCTGGAGAACATCGAGAAGGCCGGAACCACGATGCAGTTCAGTTTCAACGGTAAACCGATCTCCGGCAAGAGTTACCTGCCCGGCGCCACGCCGAGCGCGCGGAGAACGCCGGCGCCGCCGGAACGACCCGCGACGAACGGCGGTCGCGCCTCGGCGAGCCCCGCCAAGCCGTTCCACGACGCGACGAGCCCGTCGTCCGCCGTCGTCGCGCCTCCGATCCGCGCGATCGACGCCGCTCCCGCGGAAGCCGTCTCCAGGCTCCAGGAGAGGCTGGAGCCGGAGATCGAGGAGGCCGCGCCGGCGAGTCTGCCGGAGAGCGGCGGTAAACCCATCGGCGCGATATCCAGTTTGGGCCTCGCGAAGACCGTGACTACGAGTACCCCTTACGCGCGGAGCAACGAGTCGAAGACGACGAGGACTCACAAGTCGGACTCGCCCTCGCCGCCGCAGAAGCAGATCGGCATCATCCGACCGCTCGTCTCCACGAAGACCCAGTTGCCCCAGCAGAACCTGAGCAATCGCGAGCTCGAGAAGAACCTCATCAATCGGGTGAAGAGCATAGAGCAGCCTACGAAGGTGGTGGTCAGTCTGAAGAGCAGCGCCGATGAAATTCAACCGGCGAAGAAGAGTGGTGGTGGTGGTGGTGGTGGTGGTGGAAGTGGAAGTGGGGGATTGTGGGACACGAAGCCGTGGAATCAACAGAACACGATGGTCTTCAATTTTAGCAATCGAAAGGACGTACCGGATTACATCGAGAACGATGGGCTCATCATCAGGAGGAAGCGCGACAAACCAAAGGTGAGTTTCAACGATGGGGAGGGTATGCGTAAATTGGAGAGGAAGAAGGAGGAGAAGCGTTTATTTATGGCTCTGAGATACAGGCATCTCCTGAGAGCTCCTAAGTGCAATTAATAATATGCATGATAACAGGGGAAAGAATCAGCGCTTTGCTCTCATATTTTTTAAAGTTGTTTGGGACAAAAATTGGGAATCATCCTGCGAATATCTTTACTTTATTGTACCTGAAGTGCTGAACATTCATTTGAACGAAAAATTTCGACCTGTGAAGTGATTATGGCCAATGTTGAGTTTATCGATTACAGGATCTATAGAGAAATTGTTGCGAACTGGGTGACTATCGGAAATAAAGTAATCGATAAACTCGACATAGTCTTTCAAAGTCAACATTTTTCGTTCAAACGAACGTTCGGAACTTCACACATTTTACACGGAGAACATTAATTTTACTTGGAAGAATAAAATGAAACAAAATTTGAAAAATCGATAGCCCCCTCCACTTTAACCGAAAATTTCAATTTATGGCCCAATCGACGCGGAATTCTCCACAGATAATTGTACCATCTCTCTTTTTACTCAATTTCAAGAAACACTGGAAATGGAGCTAATATACATGTTTTTTGCAATCCAATATATCGATTTCCAGCGACGATCGATCCACCGACGTTATTCATGAATGAACGTTCCCCCTGGTAAAACGCGCGTACTTTCTTCTCGCTTTTTTTTCTCTCCTCACTTTCCTCCATCGCACGGGCTCGGAACAAAGAGCGGTCCGGCGCGCTGGGAACGGCCAGCGCGCGCGCGCGCAGAATGTCAAGCGACGCTAAATATTCGAAACGCAACGGCGCGTTCGTGACAAACGCGTATTTATCAGTTTTCGATTTCCTCGAAGCGCGTACCGCGTGTGCGAATTCGCGTCGCCGCGGCTATCGCGGTCGAGCGTTCTTTTCTATTATAAACCGCATAGATGAATTCCCGATCGTCTGGCCGCCCACCGTCGGACACCGATTAGCAGTCGGCGGGGCGTCGTCGCCGGACGTGACTTATCGCTTTCGACGGGGTGCGCTGATCGATAGAAGTCACTGTAAATACGTACGCGCGCCTCGCCGAGACGCTTGCGAGCAAAACGTTCGAAAGGCTTCCTCGGTATTTCGATTACCAGTCGCGAAAGCCCCCCGAGACTTTTCAGCGAGATAAGCGACCCTCCCTCCTTTGCTCGCACTGCGAACATTTTTTGTAGTAAACTTCATGTTACCCTTATGAAGTTTTTATGATACAAATTTATCCATTGAAATTACTATACGCGATTGAGACAGTTAAATTGTCTACAAATTTGATTTAATTTTACCGCAAAACCACCTTAAATTTACCAAAATTGAAGCATCTTTCCAGCAAAAACTGTAAAATTCAAAATTCTTCGAAAATTCCAAATAATTCATACTGATTTGCATTATTGCGCTTGACTTGCAACTTCATAATACTTTTGTATAGGAAATATATAGCAAATTTACAGATTCTTTTAACAGTGTAACAAGTATAAGGTCAACAGCCTCGTCTGTTTCTCGGAGTGGAAACGCCGATGTAAATCAATGTCTTTTTACCGCGGCGACACGTTTTTCGCGTCATCTGATATGAGCCGGGTTGGACGTCGAAGTTGATGCGTACTTATACGCATGCGTACAGGATGTGGCAAAAGTGTTCAGATTTATTACGCACGTCCGAAGGGGAACGATCTCCCGCCAACGCCCAACAAAAGATGACGTTAAACGAACTGGAAACTAGAACACGCGCATCGGGCACGCCGAGTCTCGTCCGGTGAACGCGGCGAGAACTCCCTCGCGTTTCTGTCGCTTTGCATAACCGCGCGCGATTAACGCTCGGGTGGGATGCGAGTATCGATCGCGAGCGGCGGTTTTTTTTTCTTTTCACGCGGATTTGGCTATAGCTTCTTTTGGCGGGTCCGACCCTCGACAAAGCAAACGAAACGTTTTTGGTTTAGCAACGTTTCGTGGGACCGACCGCAGCGGCGATGACGCAACACGTCGATTTCGCGTATACCCGATACACGTTTGGTTTCCAGCTACGTTCGTGTGGGCGCTCGGCTCTCGAGCCGCGCGCCGATCAGCTATCGGACCAAAAATCCTTCGTGCAAAACGGTATTTGATTGGAAACGAATCTTTATATTTTTAAATTCAATTTGTAATCTTTATACATATTCGATATCACGTGGAAAAGAAAATGTCCGAAAAAATGATAATTATTCGCTGAGTTATAAGCGCGTTTCTCTGTGAAAGACGCACTTATGCCAAACACAGCGAGTGCGAGAGAGACAGGCTTACTGAACGATGACGTGTGCTGTATTTCTAAATGTCGTTTACCGGCTTAAGTGAGGCCGAAAATAAAAAATGAAAAAATACGGGGTTGTGATACCTAATTTTTTTCAAATTTTTCGAATAATTGATAAGAAAAAAATTAGTCAACTAGCCTATTCGTGGAATGTGCGAATATTTCGCCCGGGTTGTCGTATATCGTGGAGCGAAAAAGAGCACTGTACAACAAATTTGTATTAAATTTAATATAATTGCATATGTAAAGCTTTTATCCAATAGGAAATTATGTGAAAATTAATATACTTCGTAGTGAAGTTTAAAGGGGAAATTTCACAAAGAAATGTATCCATTAATTTTCATAATTACGGAGTAGATTAATTTTTGTAATCACGTGTTGGAAAAGAGCTTATTGTAAAAATATATTAAAAATACAAATTTTGTTTACAGTGACGTTTTCGTTTTATGCCAAGTTTGACTCGATTCGAATAAATATCCGTCAAAGAAATTTTAAAGAATTTTTCAATTATCACAATATCTTTAAACACCGCATTATGACGAAACGGTCCAGCGTTATTTCGCGATTGTATTATCCTATCCGTGCCGTGCAACGATAACGAAACAGTGGCGAGTGGAATATTCTAACGGACTGATTCGCACAAAGCGGGCCGGATATCGACTCCGGGCGATTCGGTCGGGACTAACGGTGGGCATTAACGGCATAATCGGAAAACCAAAGGAGTTCGCGAAAAGATCGCGGGGAATCGGTGGCAGTCGATCAGCTTTACACATCCGGAGCGACGTCCGTCGGACCCGCGCGCGTCCTGTTTCAACAAACCCACTGATAGTGTCGCCGCATCCTCTCTCGCTCCGCTGTAATCGCTCCTCTTTCCTCGAGAACAATTTTATTCACGCCTCCATCGAACCAGAAACCAGACTCGATTTATAACTCAATTCCCGCGTCATTTCAGTTCCCGTCGTCCGATCTCGACTCGCGCAATTAAGGAATCTACTTATTTTCTCGTCGGTTGAAATTGCAAGAAGAAAGTTAATTGGCTCGTCCGCGCGAAATTTCGGAGCGTCTCCTCCATTGTGCGATTATCGCGTCGCGAGAACGAAAGCAACGCTTTTTCTTCCGAGTGCGAATTTGCGGCTTCGTCGTAGATCTGGATTTTTTAGGGAAAGCTCAGAGAACTTGGAATCGTCAGGAAATTTGATGTGCTATTGTAAAGAAGCACGAGAAATGTTAGAGGGAGCTGGAAGAATTTTCTGAAATTACTTCCTTGCCTTTTAATTATTTGTATAACATTACACAGAGAAAACTTGTATATTCAATTTATTAAATCTGCGTTTACGAATAGGGGAATACAGTATTAGTCGCCCCGACTGATAAATAACGTTTAACAGCTATTTCAGGAAAAAAGGCTGTAGTATATATTCGAGTGAATCCGGTTTTTAAACATTTTTTCTTATCGCAGATTCGAAAAATACGGGCAAAATTATTTACCCCCTGTTTTTTCATTTTTCAGATCACATTGAATACCTATAATAATATGAATATTTTTTTTACTTAAAGACCGAATTATCAGTCCAATTAACTAATTCTGCATTCCCCACCCGTAACCGTCGATTCAGTCAAACTTACTACATTTTTCTCTCAGCGTAATATGGACGCTGTATCTAAGCGTTATGACTCATGCAATTTTTTCCGATGCTCGTAAATTTTTCAATTTTTTTTTGCTCTGGCACTTCCTCTGAATCACAAGTCAAACATCGAGCAATCTCACCCCGCGCAAATAAAAAGTCATAGATACCGCGCTTGTGTACCCAATACCTGTCACATAGGTACGCGAGGGAAACGCGTCCGATCGATGTACGTATCTTCACCGACCGATACGTTTTCACGATTCCCCACGGATAGAGAAATAATCCGCCCACATAGTCTGGTGCCATAACATCGACTTGGGTATAGATACCCGTATCGCGATGATGAGTCGTTCGACCGCAATGACGGCGCGTCGGCCTATCGATTTGAAATCGGAAAATAACGCGAGCGCGTCCAGGTCGCTGGTTCGTCGACAGGGACGTCGTTTCGAAATTTCCGGTACGCCGGGACGATCGGGGCGAGAGATCCGCGGCACTTCCGCGTGGTCCTCGTCTATCCCTCATCGACCTTTTCTTTTTCTCCGAACCGCGTACACTCAAAAAATGTTGGCCACAACTAGAAAAAATTATAGTAATTGCAGTGATAATTTTCTTCGCAATAGAAAGAATTCTTGGTACGCTAGCAATATTTTTCTAGTTGTGTCTGAGGCAGCCAGAAATATAGCTGGATTAGCTAAATACTTTTTTCAGTGTAGTTCTCACGACTCTCCGATACACTTTCATCGCGAAGGCTGCGTACAGCGGAGACAAAGCGGTGGGCGTATCTTTTCGGGATCACCGCGGCGTGCTGAGATGGTATCGCGTGTGTCCTGGCCTGGATACGCGTAGCTGTAATATGTTTATTCGGCAATTTCGGGTAGAGAGATCGACGCGATTTTGCCTCAGTGAAGAGAAAATTGAGTGGATTCGAAAGAAAAACATTATTTGATCTTACGAAATCGGCATCGGCTGCTGTATAAATATTTGGTAGAGTAAATCACACATATATACAAACGATTGATGTATTATAGATAGTTAAAAGATGCGAGCTAGAAATAGTCACTCGATTGAAATGTTTACTTCAACGAAATATCTAATCGACCGAGAGGTGGCCGTTGGATACCTAATCAATAGTATCCTATATGTGTGTCCTTTGAGATTTTCCCAAGAATCGAAATCTTCGAAATCGACCGCACTATCTTGTGTACCGTTTCGCGCTGATTACGAAAAGCACGGTTATCGGGACGATATCTCGAGGGAAATATAAGATATCAGCGATTTCATGTATGACGACATTATTTTTTTTTACAAAAAGTCGTTGATAACTCTGCGTTCCTTCGAGATTTCATCAATAAATTCGTACTTTTCGTAATCATCGCGAAAATACGCGCGCGATGAGACGGTCGATGAACCGATTCGAGAAGTTTCGATTTTCGCAAAAAAATTCACGTACCTATTAACATTTTGCCGAATATCGAAATCTCTGTAATCGATCGCTCGATTATCCTATCTGGTGTATTATATTTATTCGCGCTGATTATGATAAATATGATTATTAGGTCGATATCTGAAAAGAAGATGTAAGATAATAACGATTTTGTGCGCGAACCTTTTTTTTTCTAAACAAAATCATCGATATCTCGACGTTCTCTTGAAATTTTCTCGATAAATCCATGATTTTGGGAATCAGCACAAAGTAGTGAATCGAATAGGATGGCCGAGAGTTCGATTGCTGCAAGAATTGTGGTCGATCGAACTGCATTTTTTTTATCAGTGTACCCATCGAAGAGACGCGAAGAAATGGCGATCGCGCGCATTCCACCGAGGAGAAGCATTCCTCCGGATTACGGGGAAATCGCCCATATATGACCGCCGTCCTAGAGCAGAAAACCGATGCAAGTGGCGGTCCGTTAGCACTTTTTAGGAGCGTCATCCATTCGCGAGCCTTCTAGGGACTTTATTCGAACGCCGAGTTTTACGTCGCCGTGTCGTGTATTTTTACAGATCTTCGCCTGTACGACATTCTTTCCGTCCTCGAACGCATCTAAATCGGTCGACCGACTGGAGCGACGTACGGGTATTACGTATACGCGTCCAGAAGTATCGGATAGTTGCATAGAGTTTTTCGAATTTTATTGCATGGAAAACATCGAAAAATAAAGCTAGATGTGTTTCGTATAATGTGATCTTGGTTGTTTTTAAAATTATCAAGCGATTATCGTCCCCCGTCAAACTTAAACTTCCAAGAAGCCAATGTCAACCCTTCTCCTTTGATTTCGAGCAACAATTGGATACGTATGTATCTGTAAGAAAAATGTACGGTAAGAAAAATGTACATTTTTAATATGTTTTCGTACTTATAAAGCTTTTTTTCCAACACGTGATTATAAAAATTAATGTATTCCCTCATGAAACTCCCCTTATACATTTCATAACGGAGAGTGTATTAATTTTTACAGTCACTTATTCGATAAAAGCCTTATATGCAATTGTATCAAATTCGTTAGAATTTTCTTTACAGTGTACACAGCACGCACGGAAATGCATGCGTGTTCCCAGATCGCAATCGTTTCTACAAAGACTGCAGACGCAGCAAACGTCTCTCGCGCTATCGCTCAAAGCGCAGTGCCTCGTCGAGACGACGCCAGACGCCTTTCTTCGGTCCGCTATTACGTTTCACCCGCCCCGCGGATATTTCCGCGCACTCGCGAAACCGACGATGATTCACGGATTCGGAGTTTCGCTGACCGCGAAAGGAGAGACTTTATCGGGTGTCGCATGGCCACCGCGCACCGCGACGGCCCGACAGTAGGCGCCGAGCGAATTACACCTACCAGACGTCCGCGATGTCGAGCGACGGGCCTCCGTCTCGTTTAATCGCGCGCTCTCGCGCCGCTCGAATTTCTCCCTCTCTCGCTCTCTCCCGCAATTCGACCGCATCGGACGCTCGCCGCGAAAATCGAAGGCTTCCAAACTCGTTTGGGGGCGAAGAAGGGCGGGCTCCCTCTCGAAGCGGTTCGACCGGGTAGAGAGAATAACGTTCGCGGCGCGCGCTGAAGAATTCCATCCTCCGCCGTGCGAGTTTTATCGCTCCTCGAGGAAACGAATAGCGATTAAAAATCCGGGGGAAGGGGTAAATTACCGGCGGTGGGTATCAAGGGAGGAGATCGGCATCCGGAGAGCGATAATAAATTTCACGAAAAAAGGAGCGAAGAACGGATAAAGAGGCGGCGCGCGCGCGCGATATGACCGCCCATACGCGTACACGTACACCGCTGACCGAGCATGTGGAGCTGCCTGGCACGCGGTGCATCCGCGCGAGCGAGCGGCCGCGGTGTGCGTGCGCGATATATTCACGCGGATGCGCGCGACGCCCGCGCCGCTTGTGTGCGTCGCCCACAATCGTTACAGAACTCGCGCGCGACTGGGTTCAAGGTCTTCGCGGCGCGCGAGTGATACCCGCCGTACGCGGAATAATGGAAAAACGCCATGGGAACTTGACGTGCGCGCGCGCGCGCCGAGTCACGGACCCCTTCCGCGCGAGTTCATTGCCGTTCGTGTTACACCGACTGGATTCCGGCTTTCTTTTCGATCGACGTCCTCCCGTTTGGACGACTCTTCCTTGATCCTCTTTCTTTCGTTTGAGAAATACGCGCGCGCGTATGGGTACGCAACTCGAAGGCCCGTGATTCGCCGCGGGAAGTCATTACCCGCGCGCCGCTGCCTGCAAGCGACGACACACGCCGAGAAAAGAATTTATTAATAGTTGATGAGTGTAATTTTAAATGCGGCGAAATAAATATTTCGTTTGGACGAGGAAATGTATATTAATTATTAAGGTGTTTATTTTATTCGAACGACTGCCTCGCAGGATTCAATTGTGGCAAATAAATATTGCAATGGTTTGCGAATATTTACACGGTAGAAAATGATTTCGCAAGTTTAGCAAAACTCGGTTCAGCTGGGAACTGTGTGCCACCGTGACGGAAATATTATCTGTAGCAGCAAAAAATATGTTCAATAGTAGCAAATTTAAGTACAACCACAATGAAATTTTGTTTCGGCCAAAATTTATGCTATCCCAACATACTATAGGGGAAGGTGGGGCAAGTTGACGAGGTTAAGCGAAAACAGCCTACAAAAAATAACACAATATTTTAATTTTAAACAAAGGAGTATATTATTAAAGATGCATGATTCAACTATTATTTGCAACCATAAAAATAAAAAAAGTTATCCAAAAAGGGTACAAAAAGGAAACATTACAATTGCTGTGCATTTTCGTCATCTTACCCCATCTACGGGGCAAGATGACGAACATATTGGGGCAAGATGACGACTATACACAAAAGTCACATTTAAACGGGCCATGCTTTTCATATCCAGTGCAAGCTTCATGCCACCACGATTCGCACAATCCACGCTTTATCCAGTCTTCGGATGGAGGCTCATATCCTGGATATGAAATGTCTTTGTTTTTAGCAGAATGAATTAACGATCTAGTCGAAGATTTCTGAAACACGTCCTTTTCTACTCTCTCAACTTTTTTTGCTTTCTTAACATCTTTGCTATTTTGTTCTCTTTCTTTCTGTTCTAGTTCTTCTTTGTTTAAAGTAGCTGTTAGTATAGAGGCTTTTTGTGTTTCTTTCTCTTAGTTTTTTTACAGAGGGCGATTATATTTTGGAAAGGGTCTAATTTCAATCAACCTACGAAGGGTAGGTTCTGGTATGTATTTCAGAGAGTCCACTGGCATTATTCACTGTCATATTTTCTTCCAGAACAGCATGGATGGCAGCGATTAAATTGTATTCCGACCAAGACCGATGATTGCTTTCTTTCTTATAATTTCTTACCATCTCCAAAAAATATATAAAATTAATGTGAAATGAGAGAATTTAGTGGCTAGCTATTAATTTTTCTCATTTCATTTTAATTAACAGACGTTATCTTCTTTCATGAAATAACATTTATAAAATAAGGGGCAAGATGACGAGTTCGTCATCTTACCCCCGTCAACTTGCCCCCACTAGTAGGATTTTAAAGAAAATTATTTTTTTAATAGAAACACATGTTTTTATGTCGAAGTTTAACTGTACTCTACTTATACTAATCCTACTTAATATAATTAGCTATTTGCCAGTAAAATTCTTACCTTTGTTTTTTTGTAAATCGTTATTTCGATTGAGAACGATTTTCTAACACTATAGGTTAAAACACGCTCGATTCTGTAATCCCGGCTAAATTAACACTGGCGCCATTTATGTTCGTATGGTATAGTTACGTCCTAGGAAGGTTGTCATAGCCAGTTTGCTTTGCAGAAATCTTCTCTCGGTTTTTGTAAATAACGAATTCGTCATCTTGCCCCGTTCGTCATCTTGCCCCACCTTACCCTAGTACAAATATTTAGTGATATCAGTGTAGAAATAGAATTTGTTCTACTCTAATATCACGAAATATTTTTACTATTATTGTGTGGATTGGACATATATTTTGCCATCACGGGTAATATTTTTGTCGTGATGGCGAGAAACGCTTTGCAAAATCTTCTTTTGTTAAGACTGCAAAATTATTTTTTTCCGTATAGAGGAAAGTCGCCTAATTATGGGGAGGTATCCTTATTTGGAGAGATCCCAAATATTATCGCTATCTATCAGCACCAAACAGAATCTGAAGAGTTTTATTGGTCGCATAGGCGACTTTCCTCTACTTGATCCAATAAAATGTTTATTTCGCCATATTCAAACAAACGTTTATTAATTACAAATAAACTGTTATCTCGGTGCACGCATCCGTAAAGCGCGTATACATAGCGCTCGAGGCGAACCTACGGATTAGGTAGAGTCTCGGCGCGCGACGACGACCGCCGCACTCGACCTAGAATTTCATATAGGTTGGAATCTTTCTCTCTCTCTCTCCCTCTCTCCGGAGCGCGGTCGTAGCGCTCCACTGGGTTTCTCGCGAACTTCGCTTCGCGTCGGATCGTTCGCGCGAAAGGAGTTTAACGCGGAATTTCATCGGGCTTCGCGCTCGCCGATAATAATGAATACGCCGGACGAAACTTTCGAGGCGAGACAAAAAATTGTTATTCGCGGCGACACTCCGATTTAATTATCCTCCCGCCGCTCGCTTTCGTCGGCGGCGCGCATTCGCGTTTCCCGAGTCGACGCTCGCGCTCGACCCGAATTCCGCCACTCCGGGATGAGTTTCCCAAGGATGATCCGGTCGCCGATTCGCATTCCGAGCTGCACGCTCCGGCGAACGCCAGCGAGCGGTGCCGATCGCGCGACCACGAAAAAACACTTTCTCGCGTCAGCTGTGACACGGGAGGTTACGCGCGGGCGGTATACATATAGCGTCGCGATCCATTTCGCGCGGCGAACGGAAGTAGACCGGAGAGCGCGTCGGTCGCGCCCGCAGAGAGACGCGTCTCGGCGAGACATCGCTGAGAGAAATAATTGCTAGTATCAAAACAATATTTCTTGAACCAAGAACACATAGATCTTAACAATTTTTAAGGATACAGATTCTTGGTGGAAGGGTACATTGTGTAAAAAAAATTTATCAAATTTAACGAAATTGAATATAAAATTTTACCTAATATATATACGTAATTATGATAATGTATATACTCTGTTTATTAAATTTATGGGGAAAATTTCACAAGGAAATACATTAATTCTTCACGATATTACGAAGTATATTAATTTTCCTAATCACGTACCTATTGGAAAAAAGTATATAAAATACAAATTTGTGTACAGATCATACATTGCCTTGATTCAAGAATACGTTCGTTGGGACAAGAAATTTTTCCTCTGCGAAAAAACGAAATAATTATTCGAGCCCGTCAAGTATTTCCTCGCATAAAGAAAACTATGGCTTGATTCTGGAATTTATATCGTGGTTTTGATTAAAGAAACAATTTTTTGGCACCAACAATTATTGGCGGTTATCGCGAGGTCTCTTGCGATACATCTATTTACGGATTTATCCCGCCCGTATATCTTGGCGACAGAAAAGAACACACAGAAAGCTTCGCCGCGTATTTCTTCCATTGAAATTCAAATTCGATAAAAGACCGACGGCACGCCCCCTCGTCGTTATTGTCTCTGAAAAATCACGGGCTGCCTCGCGGCCCTTCGCCGTTCGGAGGACGTAATGGGCACCCGCGTATGCATGGACGAGGCTCCCTATAAGGAGAAGCTCTTCGTCGAGGCTTTCGCAACGAATCATCGCGGCCGGTCACTCGCGTGCAGGATGTTCCATTGACGAAAGGACTGAAAAGAGGCTCGCGTATAATGACAGACCGCGCGCATCCGCCTCGCGTATAGTTCTACTCCCGGTGCATGTATGCCGAGAGAGCGGGTGAGCATGCGTCTCTTCGTGCTCGTCGAAACGTTATAAGAAATAATTGCTAGTGTCAAGAAAATGTTTCTTGAATCAAGAACATGTGATCTTACAAATTAAACAAGATACAGATTCTTTTGATCGAAGACTACTGTATATTCTTGATTCCAGAATATCGTCGTGGGAACGAGAAATTCTTTCTGCGCGAGAAAAAACAATTACTCGAGCTTATCGAATATTTTCCTGCACGAAGAAAACCATGGCTTGATTCTGAGAGAAATCATATGATATTCTTGATTGAAGAAAACCTTTTTTTTTTGTACACGAGAAATTACTTCTCTCAGTGTGCACGAAAAAAAAAAACAGTAATCTTTACTGCTTCTGGATGAAGTAACGCTGAAAGAATTTGTACAGAGAAGACTGTTTTCTACGTACTCTGCAATAGTCAATAGAAATGACCAAATTCTTGAAAATGAGCTCGTGTCTCAGCGCTACCGAATGAAGCATTAAAAATTGCTGGTGCTTTTCCGTGCAGGTGCGCAGTGCCGCTTAAACGCTCCGCGAGGAAGGGAGAAAAATAACAAACTGTCCGGGTGAGAGGAAAGTACTTTTTTTTCTCTCTGAAAATCGACGCCTTCCCGTACTTCGTCGCTTTAATTACACGTCAGAGTTTCAAGCGGAAAATTTCCGTCTCGCGTGTATACGCCGTAAACGGGCAAGTCCGAAGTATCGCGCGTAAACGTTCTTTCGATGATCGGCTTTTTCTCCGCGTCCTTCGAGTGAAACGTCCCTCGAGTTGCCCGCGGATTGCGAAAGGGACAATGCGCTCGCGTAGACGCGCGAGCGCGCCGTAACCGCGGGGCGGCTACTCCTCGACGGGATCCGTTGCACGTGGCGGAGAACCAGTTCCGGATGTCGAGATTATGTGGAACGGTCGGAGATTGTCAACCGTGAAGAGTGTATAACTTGTTTTCGAACGCGGCGATCGGCTTCGGAATTTGGGGGTAGTGGTGAGACTTGGCCGTATCGCGGGCTCCGGTTCGGCCTTTGGTTGATCGTCGATTTCTTTCGATAATTTTTCCGTTCACCATTTTCCTGGGAATATTTGTTCGTTTGGTTCCCTATTTTTTTTTCTCGGAATCGTACGACCGCGAGGTGCAACCGGGCGAAAGAAAATGTAGTTCCTCGTCGCGGCTAGACGATCTTGCGTACTTTTGGCTCTGTCGAATTGGAATTTGGTCTTTAAGTAAAAATATTCGTATTTTTTAATTCAGTTTGCAATCTGCGTATATATTCGATAACACAGGAAAAAGTAAATTTTCGAAGAAATAATTATTCTTAACCCCTCTTCAGGGGCGATTTTTTTATAGCGAGTAAAAAAATGACTTAATGTTTTTCTTTCTTAATAACCATTACCAGTACAGCTAAACCAAAAAATGTTTACTTCTCCGATTGAGGGATTCCGTAGCGAATAAATTGTTATCAAATTTTTGTTCTGTTTATTATTGACAGTAACTGTAATTATAAGAAACTAAACGTCCACATATGTGGCCAAGGGCGTGAAAAATGAAAAACACACGGGGTGAATAATCTTGTCCAAATTTGTCGAATCTACGATGAGCAAAATTTGTCGAAAACCCGAATTCGGATCGTCATTACGCGATGCGCGTCATTTTTTGTCCCCAGGTCGGCGATGGCGGAATCATCGTCCTCGACGCAACTTTGGACGCTTCGACGACCGACGACGCCGAATGGGAAATATCCGGAGGACCCCCCTCTCCCTGCGACGTCTCTTTCCTCAACGACAATGTCCTCATCAACGGTCGCAGCAATCTTTCGAAACAGCCTAGAAATCACAAGGTGAGCGAACGAATCGAACTCTATCGATTTTTCTCCTTCCCCGGCGAATTTATCCGTCACGCCGATAAGAGTGAGCTCGGAATAACGGGATTTGAGATCCTTTCAAGATTCGGTCTTCTCATAAAAAAATATTCCTATTTTTAAATTCAATTCGTATAATCCGTATATATCTAATATCACGCGAAAGAGGAAATATCTGAAAAGAAATAATTATTCACTAAGCTATAAACGCGTTTCTCTCTGCAACAATTGTGACGTCATCGGAACGCAAGAGAGACGCACTTTTGTGTGCTGTCAAGTGACGAGTGCGAGAAAGAAATAGTCTCACACAAGACGATGACGTAGCTGCATTTCCAAATTTCGTTTTCCAGCTCAAATAAAGCCGACAATTAAAAATGAAGAAATACTGTGTGAATAATCTCGTCGAAATTATTCGAATCTGTAATTTCAAAAAATTTACGAGAAAACCGAATCGCTTTCGTTTCGCGTTCGAGATCCATATGTGATTCGCTAAACAATAAACGGCGATAAGAGAAGATCATACGATTAAGACCAGTCGCGAAGATGCGCGCGCCTGAAAAGGAAAGCGGTACTCCCGCGCGAAGCGATATCGTCTCGTGGGAACGTGGGCTTTTCACGAAGGATACGTAAATATAGACGGAGATGCGTGGTCCCCCACGTGGCGAGGCGCGCGCTCGTTTTTTCTTCCCGCGCCGCGTGTTGCATGGCTCCATGCGAGAGTCGCGCGACACGTGGCGCTTCGCGGAGATCCGTCACACGCGTTGCGCTCGATACAGTCGTCGAGTTCGAGACGACTAAAACTGTCGTACACAGAGAAAAAAAAATAGTAAATTCGATTAAATTAGCGGTCTGCGCCGATTTAGTTACTTGAAATAATTTGGTTATAATGATGAGAAATCGTTTGGCGAAAGCAAGTGTCGTCAAGTCTGCACGGAGAAAAATGTTCGTTAAAAATTACCGTGAAAATCACGTAACCATGGGACATGATGTCAACAAGCAAATTTTTACCGTAGAGAGATCACGGTAAAATTCATTTACCCTCCCTTTTTATTTCAGTCATTTGTTTTCTTGAATAAAACAGTCAATTCAATCCTGACATGTCGTCGCCCTAATAAGAAAAGTTCCTAACTCCGTTTCAGTAGATTTTACAGGAGAGAAGAGAAACCGTTTATTTAGACGTTATTCTACTAGATGGCAGCAATATTAAATTTTTGCCAAGAAGTGGAGTTAGGCACTTTTCTTGTTAAGGCGACGATATGTAAAAATTTGGTCGTTTTCGCATCACGTCCCATGGTTGCGTGTGAATTTCACAATAATTTGGAACGAAAATTTCTCTCCGTGCAGCAAATTATCAGTTCGAGTAATTAGATTTGCGCTCCACCGCCCGTGACCGCTAATTTAGTCAAATCTATCACACTTTTTTTTTTGAGTATTCGACGGAGAGAAACTGAGAGAATCGAATGACATGTCGTTTCTTCGTATGCGTCATTATTATCTTCCCTTAGTCACGGTTTCGGCGAAGCGTGCGTTATCGTCGCGCTGGAATCTCGAATTTCAGACGACGCGGCGCTTATCCCGCCTCACCTCCCGCGTGCTTCCGTCGGCGCGATTCGCGGCCGAACGATGTAAATATTGGCGGAGATAGAGTGAGGCGAGGCGCGAAGTAGAGTATCGCTCCGGTCTGGCAGATGTGTCCACTTCAGCGTCTATTATCTCGTTATTCATCCATTCGTAGGCGATATCGCGACGCGTGGTACTCACTCCATTTAAATAGCATAATTTGGTCTGAAAAGGAAACTATCGACACGGGATGGCGGGATAACGACGGCTCCGCGAAGCGATATATAGCTTCGACTCCGGAACCTGACGCGTCTAACGTCCTTCTCTCCGAAGTCGAAGATATTTACGACGGAGGAATCCGTTACGCGGTGCCCGCGAGCGAATTAGCCGGGAGGAGTAATAGGGAGAATGTGAGATCTACGGCGGTCGTTGCGGTCCATTTCCTCTCGCTCTACCGTCCCCGAGAAAATGAATTCTGTATCGCAAGTGCGGCGATAGGCTTCTCACCGATTCCAAGAGCCGCGATATGGCGGGCGATTATCCATAGATACACCGAGAAAACAGTTTATTCGTAGTTGACAAGTGTTCGTTTAAATATGGGGAATTAAACATTTTTATTGGCTCGAGTAAATATTTGTTAATCATTGTGATACCATGTATTTGGCACAATTAGATCCTTCGAGGCGATCGTTTGAATTAAATAAATTATTTCGATAATTAACACATACCTATTATCTTGCCCTAACGACAATTTTGTTTCGCCGTATTTGAAATTACATTTGTCATCTATTAACAAACTGTTTTTTCGGTGTACGAGTACCTACACCTCGTTCGCCTAAAATCCAGAACAGAAGACGAATCGCTCCGACGGCGAGAGAATCCGTTATACGCGCGGTGCCTTCGACCAGAATAATACGCGCCGCCTCGCCGGTGTGCGTGTACGCGATTCACGCTCGAGAGAGGCGCGCGATCCTCTTCCTAATTCGATGCGGAGACGGAGTCTCGTCGCTGTAGCGCCGCGTCGACTCGCGTCGGAAGCTTATCTGGCGGTATTTATTTTAAACGATGGCACATTAGAGACGATATCGCCGCGTATCTCTTATCAGGCGTTCGCCATCTCTCTGAATCGTCTCGCAGAGTGGATGAAAAGTGTTCGTCGAGGTCGCTTGATATATAAGCTCTCGTTCTATTCTCCGAGTCGAAATGTTAGATTGATAACTGTACTGAGAAAAATAATTTGCCGCTCCCCAAGTAACCGTCGACGTGAATAATGTTAAGAACATTTATTTGAGGCTAGTGTATATTTATGGAATTGGGCGCATCTACATTTGGTTCGAATAACATGTACTTGATTCAACGACAATACGTCTGATTTATTATAAATAAATATCTTCTTGGCACTATTCATCTCGACGATTACTATTGGATCGGCAAATTATTTTTCTCTGTGTATTTTGGGTTTATGGTAGGTCGAAGTAGGTGTAAAACTTCGATTCTGGTTTATACAATAGTAGGTCGACTATTTTGGGTTTACAGTAGATCGATTTTCAATCTACCGTAAGCCTAAAAAAGTAGGTCTATAAAAAAATTTTCGATTCAGGTCTACAGTATGTTGATTATTTTGGGTTTATACGAGTAGTAGATCGATTTTTAAAATCTACTGTAAGCCTAAAAGTAGATTTAAAACTTCGATTCAAATTTACAGTAGATCGATTATTTTAGATTTATAATAGGTCGATTTTCGACCTACTGTAATCGTAAAAAAGTAGATCTAACTAAAATTTCGACTCGCGGGTCGCTTCTCTATTTCGTAACGAGCCGCTTCTCCGCATTTCCTTTCCCGAGCTTCCCCCTCCTCCCTTCCCCGGTATCGGAAACTTTCTCACGACCAGCCGTTTACTCGGATTCCCCGCGTCGAGCGAGACGGCGAGGGAACGGGAGAAAGATAAAGACGGCAGGCGAAAAAAAACGCCTCGCCGTAGCCGATCGTCCGTTTCGCACGGCGCGTTCGAGTTCTCCTCTCGGATATAGCTCACTGCGCGGAGCCCGCGCCACGCCGTTGAAACCCCGTTGCTCTATTTGCAAGTAAAAGTTATGCAGCGACCCCGACTTCGCGGCGCTAAGCGCGACTCCCCGCGGATCGTCGGTCGCTTTTAATACCGCGCGACGCTCTCTCGCACCTCTCGTCGCGCGAGGCAAATCCGCCGCGGGCTACAGCGATAACGCCGCCGTTCCCCGACCTCCTTCCTCTCTTTCGATCGGATCCCCCCCCTCGCGCGGAAATTCTACGAACGAATGGGTGAATTTAACGATCGCCTTGGTTCTCGCTCGCGACCGTTAGACGCGCCTCGTTGTTTATGAATCTGGTCGAGAGTCGGACATTCTTCTGCGTTATTAAATATCCGGTGGATATGGGTTATATTCCGCGGCGGGGTGCGCCTATTGGCATACCGCGGCTTGGTTTTCCGCCGCTCGAACGCGCGCTCCTTTTCCTTTTTTATTTCCTATATCCGCTTGAGTCCGCTCGCGCGCGCGCGCGCGCGCGCGCGTGTGTACGATTTATGTACATAGGTACGTCGAAGAAACGGTCGGTGCGCCGACTTTTTTGTCCGAATCCTCGCCTCGTTGCGTTACAGGCCGCATATGTACGTAACCGCAATTACGTAGACTAAAAAAATGCGTATTTTTTATACACTTTTATATATATATAAAGCTTTTTTCCCTACGTGATTATGAAAATTAATATATTTCCTTGTGAAATTGCCTTTATAAATGTCATAACGGAGTATACCATATAAGGCCAGGAAAGAAACTCGAATCACTAATTATCTCATTATCTAAGAGCTTCACAGGCTCACATTTATATAATACTTTTTTGAAGATTACATTTTCACTTACAACAAAGTCTTATATCGATGTAGGCCAAAAGTTCACAAATAATGAGATAATAGTGATTCGAGTTTCTTTCCTGGCGAGTAAGTTTAGCCTCTGTGGTATTAATTTTCATAATCACTTACTGGATGAAAGCTTTATATACAATTATATTAAATTTAATACACACTTTTTACACACGGAAAAAAATTAACTTCAGCATTTACAAAGTTTCTGATCAATTTCGGGACAAGGTCAATTTATCTTTACGACAACTGCAATTTTAGTGAAAATTACAGCAACGCTTGCAACTTCTACACGTTTTACTAATATATAATTTTTACTAAAATTCTAGTTATCGTAACAATAAATCGGCCTTGTCCCGAAATTTGCCACAAATTTTGTTTCCGTGTAGCTTATGCATGATCGCGTATCTCGTCGATACTTTTATAATCCATCGCGCGGCAGAAATGAAAAGTATCGTTCATTTCTTTCGGTATACAAACGCCCGTCCACCCGGAAGAGTTTCTCGCTTTGGGAATGTCTTCGCGAGTCAAAGTTCGCCGACGTTGGCTTTCACGCCGCGGAAACTTTTACCGAGAGCCGAAGCGTGAGCCGTAGGTATAAAAGATAATTGTCTTTTACGATCCACTTATCGTCCCGGGCAAGGAATATCGAGCGGTTTCTCTCGGCGAATGATCGATTCAATGCGCAACGGATATCCCATATCCTTCGCGATGGTCACGGAAGTGTGCTGGAATTGTAATAGTACAGCTGCGCGGAGTGTATCGAAAGTGACTCATAAAAAGTGACGAAGGATAATCGAGGATTCGGGTTCGAGAAAGAGTTGCGGGCGCGAAATGTCCGCGTCATTGACTCGTGAATTTTCTCGGTGCCAAATCAGAGCACGGAAAAAAATTAATCGTAGCATTTACAAAATTTGTTATAAATGTCGGAGCTAGGTCAATTTATCGTTACAACTATAATTTTAGTAAAAATTACAACATTTCCAACTTGTACAAGCTTTATTATAATTTTTACTAAAATTCTAGTCATCGTAACGATAAATTTGTCTTGTCCCGAAATTTACCACAAACTTTACAAATGCTCTCCGATTAATTTTTTGCCGCGAGGGAAAAATCGATACGGTCTTTCCAGCGAATAGAAGTTCGAGGCGCGTTCGCGAGCCATTTACGCGTCTATTAATAGAGAATCGTGAAAGGTTGCGCGGCGGTACGTGCGTTCATGTACGTGTATTTACATATAGGCACGCTCGCGGAAATTCCGTTCGATGCGTAATGTCAAAGTTGATACAAATTCATACAGAAACGCGTCTTTGTTTATACGAACGAATCGAGGTCGTGCGGGGTTTGATACACAGCTATCGGTATTCGTTACTCGCCTGCGAAATGCCTCTGCCTAAACGCGCGTATTCGACGAACGCATTTTCTTTCGCGCGCTTCAGGTGTTTACAAATAACGACGAACGAGAGTAAACAGTGGTAGCGAATTCTCCGAACGAGCCGAGCGATAATGGAGGTTCGCGTCGTTACGTAATCGCCTCCTCGGCACATTATCGCGCGCGGGTGAATCGCTTTCTCGCCCGTCGCGTTTTCAATTACGCGCCGATCGTTATGACACCCCCTTTTCGTCGAGTCGGCGTAAAGCGAATCTATCCTACTATATACACCGCGCGTATGCGTACGCGCGTGTTTACGATTTCAACAGGCAGTCGACCGACGCGCTGGTGGCAGTTCGCGCCGCGCGGTGGCGCTGTTTAAACCGCGCTTTTTCGGGGATCGCACACCGAGAAAACAATTTATTTGTAGTTAAGAAATGCGGATCGAGTAAATATTCATTAACTATTACGATATTTATTTGGCACAATTTGATCTTTCGAGACAATTGAATGAAATAAAGATTTAAATAATTGACATATATTTTCTCGTCCCAACGAAATATTCATTTCGCCGTACGTGAAATTACATTGATTAATTATTAATTTCTTAATTTTACGTAATTTCTCCGTGCAGATGTAATTTTGCCTCGTGAGTTTGTAAAATAATTGTTCTTCAAAGAATTGTTAAATTTATATAACAAAGTGAGATTCAAATTAATCACTCTATTTATTTTAGCAATATATTTACGAAGAATATATATATAGTGCATATATTCAATAAATAAGTTGCTTAGTACTTTATTTGTATTTCTTTGAAATCATTTAATGACACAAATATATATGCTTGCTTAATGACGACTCGTTGAGAGCACGACCTTGATGCGTCGGATTAGCTAATACTACTTAAAATTGCTGGTACAATTCACGTACATTTATTTGTCTATCTGCACTGAGAAAAAAGGTCTGGTTGAATACGAACCCAGTAGAAAAATTTATTTGCGATAAATAGGAATTTATTCACATCGAACACAAAAGTCTATTTGAGTTAAATAAATGTTTTGCATACCTTTTTAATTGAGTACGAACCTGGTAAAACATTTTTCCAATTTAAATGGATATTTGTTCGATGTTAATAAATTCCTATTCATGTTAAGTCAATTTTTCCATCAGATTCGTATTCAATTAGACCTTTTCCCTGGGTGTGGGATACGACACGACGATGGCCGAGTAGAAGCGATTTAAGGTGGTTCGGGTATTGGTACATTTTTTGTACGTATTTTTCGTCGAGCGCAGTGTCCGGCAATCAGGAAATTCCGGGCCACCCAGGAATTGTCGGAGAATTTTACGAGTCCTCGGGAAATCGGCGACGCAGTCGCGATCCGATCCAACGTCGACGCTCGCGCCTCGCAGCATAGCGCGACTGGGTCGCCGGCGCGGATGCGATTAAAGCACAACTCTCGTAACGGCTCGACTTTCTAAGAGGCCGGGTGCAATGCCACTGGGATGCTATGGAAACAAGAAACAGTCCTTAGCGTGCAAGGCGCTCGCCGCGTTACGTAAATTGCTCCCGACGAGACTCTTCTCCCGCTTCGTGTAACGTCTAATTGCGAGATCGCTTCGTTTTCCCGGGAAGAGTTTTCCCCGTCGTTCCACGGTCGAGTTTCTCGCTCCAGGTTTGTCATGGTGTGGCGCGACGTCGCACAGGTCGACGCGCGCGGCTGTGAGGTCGACAATCTTATTAATTCGTAATCGTCGCGAAAAAAAAAAGACCCGTTTGGTAGGCCGGATCGATTTACGAAGCGGATCGAATAATTTATCGCCAAACGAGGAAATAGCTTCTCGATGTATTTCTCGCGCCTCGCGATACAGGCTTCGAGTTGTTCGATGCGCGACGGCGTCCGGATTGACGGATGCACTGAGAGAAGAGGTCTAGTTGAATGCGAACCTATAGTAGACCAATTTATTTGCGATAAATAGGAATTTATTCACATCGAACAAAGGTCTGTTTCAATGAAATAAATGTTTTGCATATCCTCTTAATCGAGTTATGAACCTAGTGGAACATCAATAAAATTCTGATAGATTTTTCTTTTCGATGTGAATAAATTCCTATTCATCTCAAATAAATTTCTCTATCACAGGTTTGCATTCAACTAGACCTTTTCTCTGGGTTTAGGCTGGAATCGCTCTTATTCTCGCAGTCGACACAGTGCAGCTCGACATCGAAGCGAGAAAGGAACGCGCGTATACGCGACGTGTACGCATATTTACGCGCGCTGTGACTTATGTATATGTGGCACGCGTGGCCCGCGGCTAGGTCGTCCAGGCGCATGTAAATCGAGAATAAGCGTGCCACGTATACGCGCGAGAAAGGCGTGTAGTAGCACAGACCCGAATGCCGTCGGGCGATTACGATAACGGTATCGATAGTACGTAAGTCGATTGGCGGCGCGAATCGCGGTCGAAAATGGATCTCGCTCGATAGTCGTAAAGTCACTGACCAGAAAACCCGATTCGTCGTCTTCTTCCTCGGCCGCCGTCGACGGGAAAGTGTCAGGCACCGAAGAGTCCCTTCGAGCGACGTTCGTGCTCCGAGAATTCTCAACGCAATCTTCTCGTGCCGCGCAGCGATGACGTTAATTCGATATTCGATGGATCATTGAATTTTATTTTGCTGGAATTATGTTTTCAGTGTTTTTTTTTTCTGACGCGTGGAACGGATGGGGTAACGACTGGGACGGAATAACAGGTGTTGGCGTCTGGCCGTTATGATTTCGAGTGGAAGCCGGAGGCCAGTTTTGTGCGTACATACATACATATATGTTTACGTTCACTGTAAAAAAAATTGTATTAAATTTAATATAATTGTAGATATAATATATAAAGCTCTCTTATTCAATAGGACGTGATTATGAAAATTAATATACCCCTTTATATGAAATTTATAAGGGAAATTTCCATTAGGACATATATTGATTTTCATAATTAAGGAGTGTATTAATTTTCATTATCACCTATTGGGGAAAAGAACTTTATGTAAAAGTATATTTAAAAAAAAACAATTTTTACAGTGACCATTATATAAGCAAAACGAAAGTAGCATGTGAAAAACTCCAGGGGTGTTTCGGAATCCCGGTGTAAATTGAGAATGAAGAGAAGCGTGGCATCGAGTGTCGTAAAGAATTACGAGCGTATAATTAAGATCGGCGGCGATCGTGTTTTATCGCGTAATTCGAACCTTCGCGTTTACACGGCCAGCCGAGACCGTCATTTCGACACCTCCGATACGACGCGAGTCCGCAAATCGATCCGCGTGTCGCGAAGTCTCCCGCGCGTGCATTAATACGTCGGTGTGATATCGCACGCGCGGCGAAGGTGCGAAATTCGAAGACCTTTCGCAATGGCGACTCCATTATATGGAAACGAAATAAAGCGACGCTTCGAGCGGGTCGAGCGTCGCCGTTCTAATCGCGCAATTACATTTCATTTACGCTCGCTCCCTTTATTGCCGCTCGAGGCGGCGATTGCTCGAGGCTCGTCCCCGGGCATCGCGTCGAAGAATTCGCGGAACTGCAGCGTTAGATAACGGATGCGTAAAAATGCGATTCGTTCGAGTAGGCCGCGTGAAAAGAAGAATGTGACGAAACGAAACGGCGCAAACAGCGCGGCGGATACATCGCGACGCTCGAATTTACGCAAAGAAGCCTCGCCGCGTCGGAGAGAAATATTCACCGCGATATATTTGAGCGCCAATTCGGTCTTTTCACAAAGAATATTCATACTTTCAATTTCAATTTGCAATCTGTACGCATATTTGATATCACGCGAAAACGAAAATGCATGAAAAATGAATTATTCGCAGAGTTATAAGCGCATTTCTCTTTGCAATGTTGTGACGTCATCGAATCGCAAGGGAAACACACTTATGCCAATAAGAAATGAGTGGGAAATAGGCTTACGACAGGGTGACGTAGCTGCACTTGAAAATGTCGCTTTCCAGCTCGCATAAGGCCGAAAATGAACGATGAAAAAATACAGGGCAAATGAGATTTTGCTTAAATTTGTCAAAGCCGCAAAATGAAAATTGTTAGAAAACCGAATTGACGGTCATCGTCGCGTCGTTTTCACGGCAACGACGAACGATGCCAAACGCGCCGACCTTATCCGCGATTAGATGGAGAAAGCTCCAGTCAGAGCGCGACTGTCTCCCGAATCGATGGAATCCGCGCCGCGCAACGCCGCGTCGCGTTGACCTGCAGACCGATAGGAGGAATGTCGTTGTACCGCGTAAAAAAAGAGGGAAAAAAGCGGACTACACCGGGACCCCGCGCGCGCGAGCCTCGTTCATCCGGTATCTCGCACATGTGTAGGTATATACTATATACGTATAACGCGCGAGTCCTTCGACGGCGAGCGTCTCCGCGCGCGGGGGGGGCTGCGTCGAGTGCGACGATCTCCGGCGATACGACGAACCCGCCAACTCGGAAATGATAACATTAGTCGCAGCGGGGCGTGCGGCTGTCCGGAGAGAACGGTTGATACATTTAATTAAACGCCGTAAGAAGTCGAGAGGCAGCGATTACTTTCCTGCTGGAAATAATCGTCGGTACTGTTATTTGCGTATCGAGATGCCGCTCGAAAGTGCGGCAAATCGAAACCACGGTTGACGCGTTGTACGTGCAAGCCTCGGGGACGCCACCGTCGAGTTTCGAAAGCCTCTCTCGAATCGCTGTACGTTTTCGGGGAGTCGTGCACAAGGAGGAGAGAACTGAGACGATATGGAAAATATCAACACCGACTGCGCGCGCCATCGCGCGTGCAACCACCGCGTCGCGGACGCGAGGGAATGTCAGCACGTGCGCGCGAAGGTACGCGCGGAGCGAAGAGCCTCTTCGATTCGAACGACGTGCGCGCGGGCTTCGCGATCTGCATCGCAACAACGCTCCTTTCAGTGAATTCAGTCGCGTCGGTTTTCGTTACGACTGCCCGCGGTGGGAGATTCTCAATGAACGCGCGTAAAGATACCCGGATAGACAAATGTATGTAAATTGTACAGTGGCTTTAGGTAGTGTCAGCTCATGAAATGCATCGAGATTGTCCTGGATGGAAAAGATCTATACGGATTATGTGTATATCTTGTACATAGAACATATATAAATTTGGGCTTACTTAATTCGTATATAATTTATATATAAACCATATGCGGATTATATATGGTTTATATACAGTATTGTTTTAAATATTTTAACTTTTATACACCAAATATGCTTATTTAATGACGATTCATAAAACGCACTCCAAGTGGAAAAGATCTGTATGGATTATTTATATTGTATATGTAGAACATGTATAAATTTAATTAAATATAATTATTAAATTTATCTCCACCCGGGATGCGTTTTATGAATCGTCATTAAATAAGCACACACATATTTGGCGTCGAATAATTTCAAAATATTACAAATAAACCACTAAACATGTATTCGATATAAGTGCAATGTTTCGTAAATGTGTTGCTACAAGAAATACCGTGATTAATTTGAATCACATTGTGATGTAAATTAAAACATTTATTTAAGAATAGTTTCTTTTTTCAAATTCACACAACAAAGCAAACGTACATTTTAGAATGATCGATAATCGTAGTTTGTTTGAACGTCATGACGATTATACAAGTTTACCACAAGGTACATATATATCCCTAAAACGACATCGCCCCGACGCCGGGGTAACGAGGGAGGCGATCAATTTCGAGCGTCTCCCGACGGGTCATCGAAATGCGCGATCACGCGCGCGGCCGCGTAGGTATATCTCGCCGCGCGTAGAAACGCTGCTGACCGCGCGCGCTCGGATTTGATGCGATAAATTTAAGCGGACACACGTGCCGCAGTTTTTTGTCGCAAACACTCTCGCGTGACGGGCCTTGTCGTGCGGATCAGCCACCCGCGCCGTTCGACCCTGGGCGCGACGGTTCAGCGTCGTGTTTAGCGCGAATACGAATCGAGAGGCGTCGATGAGCGCGCGCGTCTGGATTCTGCGTGCGTCGGGATGACATCACCTCGTGCTCACCCGGAAAAATCAGCAACTGTGACCGGTTACCGTTATACGACGTTTCGTCTCGCGCGCGTGGCGAACTTCGGCCGTTTGCGAATTCATCGCGTACGCGCGCGGGGTTGATCGATTCCCGGATAGACAAATGTACGTAAATTGCACAGCGATCTTAATTAGTATTAGCTCATCTGGTCCATCAAGGACATGTGCTCTATGAGTCGACATTGAGCAAACTTGTGACATCAGATGATTTCAGGATAATACAAATGAGATGCTAAACGTTCATTCAATTTAAGCACAATTTTGTGTAAATATGTTGCTACGATAAATGCAGCGATTAATTCGAATCACACTACAATGTAAATTTAACAACCCAGATAAACTTGCATGACCGTCACGATGTTTATGCAGAGTGCAATAATTGATCGTTCTAAGGTCAACGTTTGTTTGGTTGTGTATAATTAAAAAAACGATTATTCTTTAAGAAATTGTTGAATTTACATTATAATGTGATTTAAACTAATTGATTGTAGCAACACAGTTACGAAAAATTGTGCATATATTGAATGAATATTTAGCATTTTATTCGTATATTAGTTTGAAGTCATTTTATGGCATATATGTGTGTGTGCTTGCTCAATGATGACTCATAAAGCGGATAACCTTGATGCATCAGATGAGCTGATACTATTTAAAGTTGCTGTACAATTTACGTACATTTGTCTGTCTAGGAATTTATTTAAGAATAGTTATTTTTGGAAATTCCTGCGGGAAAACAAATGTAAAATTTTAGAACGATCAATTATTGTAGTTTGTAGGAATGTCATGACGATAATACAAGTTTATCTGCATTTCGAATTAGTTTTTCTCTTTTTTCTTACATCTCGCTACGAGCTCGCGAAAATTCAGCCGGAGCGACAGCGTCCACTTTGCGAGCCACGCTCTTCGACGCTTTATTTACAGTTCGAGCCGCGCGGCACGTCTAATCGAAAGGCCAGTTGACCGTCACCGATCCATTATGTTCTCCGAAAGGGCACGTCACGCGATCGATCGATCTCTACGGGCGAGCGCTCGCGTACATTATGCCCCGCCGATGCGAGATGCCGGTTAGCGCTTAATTTGGGTCGTAAGTGTCAGTTGTCAAGAGGAACACAAATTTTCTTTCAGCATCGCATACAGTTCGACGACACGGCTACTCGTACCTTCGAATATCCCAGCGAGTCGTCCATGCTCGAGGGCGAGAGCAGCAGCGTGGACGGTGGCACTTCCGGTTCCAGCGAGCAGTCCGCGTCGATCACCGATAGGCCGTCGCCGGTCGTCGCCACGTCGACGAATTTGCCTTCCCTTCTCGGTGAGTTGACAATATTTATCCGAGCAAGATTCGGTGTCGGTTCGAAGTTGAGATTTTTTCTTCTTTTTTTTTAAATGCTCCGTTAATCATCGACTTATGATACGGCTCCTCTCGATTCCACGCTGTATATATATACTCGCCGATCTATGATACTTCGTGTCGGGACAATTCTTTGGCTCTCTTTCGAGTGTTTTTCGGTTTTTTCTTTTGCAGAAACCACCCTTAAAACTCGCGCCGTAAACGGCGCTAAACAAACCCGTCGGGCAGCTTTTAATTTCGAGCCTCTACAGATATCTTTCGTCTAGCTTTGCTCGAGGATCGACGCTTCCTCTGTCTGCGCGTCACGTCAAAATGTCGTTATTTCCTTTTTGGAGCCACCGAGCTCGCTTCGCTTTCACCGTCCACCGTGTCGCGTACCGGTGCTTCTTTCGCGTCATACCTCGCATCGATCGTCGCCGTCCGTGTTGCGTCCGTCGTCCTTTGCTTACCGTCCCTCGCCTCGTTAGCGCGCCTCTGAATGTCTTCGCCACTATGCGCGTCCCGCATCGGATGTTCGTCCCAGGCATTTCTGTACGCATAGTTCCATAGTTTGCTGAACGCTAGCGCTCGACCCCGCAGGTGGAGGAGGGTTAGCGAGTTATACCCCCAGCAAGGTCGACCTGGCGTCGGAAGGTTTCGAATTGGGAGTTACGAGAGCGCTGGTCACCACCACGACCGTGCCGTCCGTTCCAACCTCTCAGCCGGACAGCCTCGGCGAGGTGGACTACCTGAAGCCGGCACAGGACGCCGGTGCCTGGGGCTCGGAAACGACCGCCGATCTTCTGTTCTGAGAGATCTCTCGGAGGTCTCGGGGGAATTTTAGAAACGCAGGGCGAACGGGTCGAAGCTCCGGCCCGAACGACCTTCCAAAGGGGGGTCGCCGGGTCACTCCCGATAATGTCGAAGAGGAGGAACTCGGGAGAACGCGCCAAAGACCAAGGAGACCGGGTATTCGCGGCGACGAGAGGCCGCGCGCGGCTTCTCCCGACTTTGCGTCGCGTAACGCACGAGCCCGCGGTCGGAATTTGCAGGATATTATGTTATGTATATGACTGCGCGAGAGAAAAATGCTCACCCCCCGCGCGCGCGTGTAAACTGTGTAAGAGACTTTTGCGAGTATCGAGGCATATTCATGGCTGGTGAATCGTTTTGTCGTTGATTGTTTCTTCATGGAATTCGAGGATGCAACCTCGGGAGGGCGCGAGGTAAGAGATTGAGCTTTGCCTTCCTTTTGGGCGGGAAACGAGTGCCGAACGGAGAGCTTCTAGCCATGAATGTGCCATGTCGGAGATGCGATGGAGATATGTTGGCGCGTTAAGGGAAATGTAAACGATATCATTCCAAGTATATGCATTTACTTTATATTTCTATAATGTACCGAGCAACCAGATTTTTCCTATACAATGAATCGAAACTGCCAAAAACGAAGCCCGATTTTTTGAAAGGCGTTTGAAACGAAGACTCCAACGATCGTTCTTCCGTTACCGCGTACATAGAAAGAGAGAGGGGAAAGGAGAGCGATAGACACGAACGCATATCATCTTTTTGAGAAGTTTTTTATCAAATGAAAAAGAAGCTGGATAGAGAACCGCTGCAAATTTTGAAAGTTTTTGAGATTACCTTAAAAGATTAGAGGCCGCCGCTCGATGGGCTGTCGGATTGAAAGAGAAACGGACGCGGGCGTAACTTTTGCAGGAGGCAAAAGTAATCGAAGTAATGTTCACAAGGAGGTAACAAATGGAGTACTTACGCCCCTCGAATTTAGACTTGTTAAAGTTGTTTGCCAAACTAGGGCGTAAGTCGAAGCGTTTAATGCAAATGTACACCGCGTGTAACTATTTTGATCGTCCGAGCAAAATTCTAGGAGGAATGGCGTTTTGCAGAAATTTCATCATTCCATATTATGATTGCATTTATATCAAAGCGTGTATCGTCTTCACGATTGGCATTGACGATCAATCACGATCGAGCCGATTCATCGATCGGTACGGTAAGTTCTAGCGTGTTTCGGCACAATACGAAAAACGCGTTTTCTCTTCATTTCCAATTCGTTTTCGCGTATCCTGTAATAGGACGAGGACCAAAAGTTGCTTCCACGAACGGCTTCGTATTATAGATTAGCGGAAGAGGAAGAACTAGGGGAGAGAAAGGAGGAGTTCGATTTTTCTTTTGAACAAAAAAGGAATCGTTAATTTTAAGTGAATCCAATTCTGTACATACTAAATTATTGTCGACGAGACATTCAATTCGTTGCGTTAATCGCATTACTTTAAGATTAACTCTCGTCTCGTGTATCATTACTCTCCTCTTCTACCGTACATCAATTTTGTTGGGAAGATAAAGGCAAATCGTCTGATGTTCAAAATGTATTCTCAAACGACATTAGTGTATAACGCGTGATCGAAGCAACATGTGGTAGAAACGTAATTGTAATTTATCGTGAGGTTGTGGACTGAATCGAGCGTCCGAATAGAGGAGATAATTTATTGAAATACGCAGTTTTTGCTTTAAATTGTTAATATACCGATAGTAATTTTGTAATCGTACTTAGGTGCCCCGCCGGTCGCAGCGAACCTTTGTCCTTTGCGACCGTTTTCGTCTAAACGATTATCTTCTATTTCGTTCGAGGCGTAGTCAGTAGGTCAATGTCACGGCGTTCAGCGCCTCGCGTTGTGATATTTCTGTTAGTTTTTCCTTTGGAACATTTTATGTTTCCCTCGAACGTGTATAAAAAGAAACAGTATCATTTTTATATCTCAATTTCCCTTTTCATCGTAATCCAAGTAAAAAACGTTTCTGCGTTTAAAAGCGAGCGAGATTCTTTCTTCGCGTGCCACATTCCAAAATTCAGGCAAACTATTGCATTGTTTCGTTCGAAAGATGCGGGAAACCGCTTTGAATCACCCGGTCGCCGTTAACGGAAGCGAGCTTTTGGAAACTTCCGCAAATTATCCAAGCGCGGCGACAAAGAGATACGGGACTGCGTTTAGTCCCTTGAGAGAGAGAGAGAGAGAAAGGTGAAAAACAATCGTTCGAATACAGAGTAAATGAACCGAGAAACAACGCTGCCGCGCTTAGGGTTGCGCTTAATACTCGAAGAAGCATAAATCCGTATTATTATCTTATTAAACATACTTACTAATTAGTATCGTGTGATGTACCCCCCATCTGTGTGTTATGAAATACCGAAGTAATAAAAAGAAATAATCAAACATAACTCATTGTTTTTTTTAATTTAACTCTAGTACAGCCAAGTTTGAATTTATCAAAACATTTCTACATTACTAGATAATCATATTTTATGTACAATAAGAGGATTCGTAAATACAGTGAAAAATATAACAACGGTCTTGGAGGATTGACCATAAACGTAGTGAGAAATATTTATTCTATTTATAAATCGATGTATAATATTCTTCTTCTAAATCGTACAAATCAGCAGCCATATCGTCACGCAGGGAAGCCAATTTCTGATCGCACTCCGCTTGTTTTGTTCTAAACAGTTTACTATTTTGTGCTATCGCCTCGTTTACAGAGGGGAAATCATTTAAAATCAGATACTGTTTTATATCGGAGACAAGCTTCATCAGAGATTCTCCGGCGCGTACTATATTCGCAGCTCGCACCTGCATCTCGTACGTGTCCTGTTCGCACTGTGTCATACGAGATAATTGTGACTCGTTTTCACCTTTGGCCAACTTTACTATTTCTAGAAAATCATGGAAAACAAATCACAGATCCGTGAAGCACGACACTGCTCCGAGTATGATTTCGAGAGAAGAAAATTTCATTGAACCAAAGGAAATAGTGGAAAACTCCATAATTAGAGGAATAGAAGTTTGTAGAAGTGTTAGAAGAAAAAACGAAGCGCATAAGTGAGGTTAGGTAGTACCTTCGAAATTTTCCAGCATCGATTTCACGTCATCTTTTAACCTCGTCGTGTATGATTTCAATAGAGCTTCTTTGCTCTGCGGTAGTGCTCTTTGCGCCATTTTTTTTTGCGAACGATTTACTGTTCTATGCAAAAAATGGCAAAACCTCACAAGCGCGAAATGACAAGCCTCACACAACGTCCATGATAACAACACCACCGAGCGCTACCGAATCCTACCGAACACTACCGAACCGTGGACTGCTTCTACCGACTGAGCGACTGCCGCGAGGCTAGCCGTATTTTCGGTTTATCAGATTTGTAAAAATTAATCAATCGATTATACACGCGATATGTATCAGTAGATATTTCATAATTTTCATTTCTCTCACCAAACGTGTCGAAATTCACATCTTACAATGCTTCCATACAAGCTTAGCGACATTGATTTTGCGAAAGCACAAAGCCACCCTCCTATCCCCACTACTGCTACTACCCCCAAGACCAGGGTGGAATCGATGACCTAAATTGCACGGGATATTTCTCCTGGTGAAATTGACTTTTGCGCGAGTTTTATAAATTGTTTATATTGACAAAATTCTAGTGACTCTTTTAATCAATCCGTGCGTTCGCGTGATGACTGAAGTACCGTGGAATTGAATGTAAAAAAGGACCAATGTTATGTCGCGCAAAAGTACCCCGTCGGCTCGCGTGTAATAGTTCAGTCGACTGACGTTTCAATTGAAAGCCGGAAAGGTGTTTGTAATTTACGATACGTGCGAATAAGTTTCTCGCGTCGGCGAGTGGTTGCCAAAAATGATTGCACGAAAATTTCGTCGCGTGTCCTTCCACTAGGAAGGTGAAAATGGGTGGAGAACGATACCCGAGTTCCGGAATTTACAAGATGTTGGCGGTGATCTTGATATTGACGATTGCCTTTTCGTCGAGCGGCACAGTGTTCCCATCGGAGGACAATGTACTTCACATAGGAGGCATCTTCCCGATAGCCGGCAAAGGGGGATGGCAAGGAGGGCAGGTAAGGGTATCAATTGCATTTTTAAACACAAACGTTATCAGGGTTGTAAAATTTTCATTTTTCAGGCATGCATGCCCGCGGCAAATCTCGCCTTGGAAGATGTGAATCGCAGGGAAGATTTATTGCCTGGATTTACGTTGAACTTACATTCCAACGACAGCGAGGTAAAATGTGGGGGATACCTAATTACACGAATATATTCGTTGGTTGGAACGTTGCTCTCCTTCTTGATCAAATAAGTCATTCAAATGTGCTTTTATTCAGTGCGAACCAGGGCTTGGAGCTTCCGTAATGTACAACTTACTTTATAACAAACCGCAAAAGTTAATGCTACTCTCCGGATGTAGCACGGTGTGCACAACAGTGGCCGAAGCGGCAAAAATGTGGAATCTAGTCGTGGTAAGCGTAACGAAAGTAAATTCGAATTTGCTTGTCGTAGATTAGCGTTCTTGAGAAGAGTCGATCCGTAAGGTCGACCATGTTTGCTTTAGTTATGTTACGGAGCGTCATCCCCGGCATTGTCGGATCGAAATCGCTTTCCGACCCTCTTCAGGACTCACCCTTCGGCCACCGTACACAACCCCACTAGAATCAAATTACTGCAGAAATTTGGATGGTCTCGCATAGCCATTTTGCAGCAGGCCGAAGAGGTGTTCATTTCGGTGAGTTAAATTATATTTGCTTATCTATGAAAGAGTAGGTTTCAAGCGCCGGAAATCAGACCAACACGGACGATATCGCCGCGTTCCCCCTAGACGGTGGAAGATCTGGAGGCGCGCTGCAAGGAAGCGGGAATCGAGATAGTAACTCGTCAAAGTTTCTTATCGGAGCCGTTAGACGCCGTGAGAAATCTGCGCAGGCAGGACGCCAGGATAATAGTCGGCCTTTTCTACGTCGTCGCGGCGCGCAAGGTCCTCTGCGAGATGTATCAGCAGAATCTGTACGGAAAGAGTTACGTCTGGTTCTTCATTGGCTGGTACGAGGACAATTGGTTTGAAGTTAATTTAGAGAAGGAGAAGATTCCCTGCACGAAGGATCAGATGAAACAAGCCGCCGAGGGTCACTTGACCACCGAGGCCCTCATGTGGAATCAGAACAATCAGACGACGATAAGTGGAACGACTTCCGAGGACTTTAGACAGAGGCTCAATAAGGTACTGAAGGAGGACGGCTATGATATCGACAACAATAGATATCCGGAGGGCTATCAAGAAGCGCCGTTAGCTTACGACGCCGTCTGGTCCATTGCTCTGGGTAAATATGACATACTCAGGCCGTGTGCGCGGGCGTTTACATCGGACGAGAAAGAGAACTGAACACTTTTGTTCCGACATTAGCGTTCAACAAAACTATGGAAAAGCTCAGTAAAGTGGGAAAGAGTCTCAAGAACTTCACCTACACGGACAAGGAGATCGCGGACGAGATTTATTCGGCGATAAACTCCACGCAGTTCCTCGGCGTCTCCGTACGTGATCACGTCCAAATGATAGCGACGCGCGGGGCCGCGAGAGTTGCAGCGAGGCTCTTTTAAACTTGGATGCATTTTCCGCAGGGCTACGTTGCTTTCAGCTCTCAAGGAGACAGAATAGCCTTGACGCAAATCGAGCAGATGATCAACGGAAGCTACGTGAAATTGGGCTATTACGACACGCAGAGCGATAATCTCACCTGGAGAAATTTGGAACGATGGATAGGCGGTAAGGTACCGCAGGATAGAACGATAGTGAAGAAAATCCTGAGAATGATGTCGTTGCCGCTTTTCATATGCATGGGCACCATATCTAGCGCTGGTATATTGACAGCGATCGCCCTGATTGTCTTCAACGTTTGGAACAGGCATCGGAGGTATTCCGTCGAAACGTCGAGAGAAAATGCTCGCGTCAATAGTGAAGGAAGTAAGAATAAACTAACGACGACGTATTCCGCCTTTCAGGGTGATCGTGTCTTCTCATCCAGTTTGCAACACTATAATGCTGGTGGGTGTGATAGCTTGTCTCGTGTCGGTATTCCTGCTGGGGATCGACGGGAGATTTATCGAGCCATGGGAGTACCCTAGAATTTGTCAAACGAGAGCCTGGATGCTTTCGATTGGATTCACTCTTGCTTTCGGCGCGATGTTCAGCAAAGTGTGGAGGGTTCATCGGCTTACGACGAAAACCAAGGCCGATCAAGCCAAGGTACGTTGCGATATATTTTGCCGTGGTTCAGTGACAAGATAAAATGGCATCGATAACCACGCTAGCGATAAGGCTTCGATAAAGCAGCCGCGACAACGGAAACGATGGGATTTAGGGAATTTCTGATAGAGAGACGTTTTAGTCACGATTGCTATAGTAGACGTCCATTACGGTTCATTAGTGGAATAGTTCTCTAGTATCACGAGTAGTTCATTTAGAAGTTTAGTAATATATGCCTGTTGTCCCTGCATGTCTTACAGATCCACAGTCGACTGCCCTGCATTTTCATCTGTTCGATTTTTCTAGTTATTTATGGCTAAACAAAAAGTTTCATCTATACAGAAGAAAATTCAGCCTTGGAAGCTGTACACCATGGTAAGCGCTTTATTGGCGATCGACGTAATTATTTTGGGAGCTTGGCAAGGGCTGGACCCACTTCAGAGGAGAATAGAAGTCTTTCCTCTCGAATCGCCCATGTCCGGGGATGACGATGCCAGGATCAGACCCGAACTCGAGCACTGCGAGAGCGAGCACAATGGAATTTGGCTCGGTGAGTGAGATAAATGCGGCGTAGCTATCGTGAGAGCAGAGCGGTCGGTAGCAGCGATTTCGAAAAGTCTCAGCGTCTCTGACCCGTCGGTTATTTTCCAATGTTCCGTTCAGGTCTAATATACGGCTACAAGGGCGTCGTCCTGGTGTTTGGTCTGTTTTTGGCCTACGAGACCAGAAGTATCAAAGTTAAGCAAATTAATGACTCGAGATACGTAGGAATGTCCATTTACAACGTAGTGGTCCTGTGCTTGATCACCGCGCCGGTAACCATGGTCATTGCGAGTCAGCAAGACGCGAGCTTCGCCTTCGTCGCCCTCGCCATAATATTCTGCTGTTTCCTCAGTATGGCTCTGATATTCGTGCCTAAGGTCATCGAGGTCATTAGAAATCCCAAGGACAAGGCAGAGTCCAAGTACAATCACGACGTCGGGATGTCTAAGGAAGACGAGGAGAAGTATCAGAAGCTGCTCAATGAAAACGACGAGTTACAGAGACTCATTGCCGCGGTAAGAGAGATACGTCAGCGAGAGTGAGGAAATAAGTCCTTGCGACGCTACAACGGCGTTGTGACATCGGGCGCTAAACGTTATTGCTTTTCTGTTGCAGAAGGAGGAGAAAATTAGGGTACTGAAGCAAAGATTAGCGGAGAGGGACGCGGCGAAAGGAGGAGGCGGCGGTAACCTCCCGAAGGATTCGCTGATAGTTGCCGATTTCGTGACGGGAGAGGGAACATCGGACAGTGCTATCGGTGGGGGTATTTCCGTTTACACAAGGTCTTCGCGAGCTTCCGCTTCCGATTTTGAGTTTTCAGAGTCATATTTGTAAACGCACTAGCTTGACCATCGCTATAGTTTAATAACCGCCTTCCAAAGAGTTTCATTCGAGGTACGTCGAAGTGCCAGCTTCGAACCACAGCTGCACATTCGAAGTACAGTGAATGAAGTTATTATTCCACCGTCTTCGTTCATTTTTAATCACAAATAATAACCCCGTACAATTAATTATTCAAGACAATCCTCGCGTGAATTGAAATTATACTTTTTGTTCTCTGCATATCGTTTAGCAACAGAGACACGCACGTTCTTATAGAGATAAGTGTATCCGTACATAATTATTCTTATACGATTACGCTAAATTTTGATGAAAGTTTACCTCGATTACTTGAAGAAAGTCGACAAAGTTTGGAGTATATAATGATATTTTATCGGAAAGTATACGTATATACCCTTAGAAGAGATTATTTGACGTATACAAAATGATTGCGTACTCGTTACGCAATATTTTTAGGAGGTACACATTGTCTAACCATTGATGTGCATGTCGATGTTGAATGTACATTAAAAATCCATAAGGAGCGCCTACTAGACTCGTAGTGAGATTCGCGGGTACATTTATTATTTTCGAACGTCGTAAGTTCCATCTCGTCAGTTTATTGCGTCACAGGCCTAACGCACCGCAAATACGGACAACGCTATGATCACAAACTTTTCTCAACCTAACAATTATATTTTTCAGTCGGGTTCGCATACGACATTTACGAATCATTACTCCGTCACGTGGTTGAACCTTGAAGTGATTAATGAATTTATTTATTTATCCTCCGTCGCGTTAAATAGGGTATCTACACACATTGATATACACATATTATCTGATATAATATTACCGTTACGGGTCCAAAAAAAAGAGGGAAAGCTTCGCCACTTTCCAGGAATGAAGGTGATCGGACAAACGATTTTGTTCGTTAAAAAAGCTGGGAAAAAAGGGAGGGTGGGAGAAAAAAAGATCGTCTATTCTTGGAAAGTGTTCCTTCGTATACGGCGATAAACATTTGGCTGGCGTTCGACGATCGAATCAAATTTTTAGAAACAGCTATCGGGCCAAGGACGAAAAAGAACCGTTTTTAGCATCAACCTAAATCACATTCTCCAATTGAGAGTCGACGCCGTCAAGGGTTTACGTCTTTTTTCCTTACAAATCCCTCTTGCCGTTAGCGAGGAAGCGGAATAAAGTTTGAGCAATTGCAGTTAAATCTCGTTAGACTATTATTCTCGATGTTGCGTGGCTCTGGCGTATCGTTGTGAACCTCATGAAGTCTGCTCCCAAATTCATCAAAATTAAAATCTTTAGCGAACGAAAGTTGTATCGAGTACACGTTCCACGTGATAATATAACATTAAAAATGTGCTAACGAGATTTAAACTCCTAATTAAATGCGACCATTCATAAATAATTTGGGAGTCTTGATGAGGTGATGTGTATCGTACTGATCTTTGTCGTGTCACGCGTCAATTAGAGCTCAAAGGCGTCCCGGTAATGTTCCACGTAGAGTGTTTTTTACGAGAAAGAAGCCGGACGACGTGAAAAGAGAGAGGGGAGAGAGAGAGAAAGAGAGAGGTGAAGCACGAGGGACGATCTCTCACACTGGGATTATTTATGAATGGGACCGATTTCGAGAGATACTCATCCACGTTATATTTCAAAGAAATGGTTTTTTCGATTTCTGATTCTAGAAACGGAGCATATCGGGTAAACCAAGGACAGGAGCGCCCTAGAGACGGCAAAGCAATATACTTATAAACGGGCTAAAATAAAATGAAGCACGAAGTTAACTTCTCAAATGACACGGTACTCGATGATACACGGTACGATGTGTTATCTTTTTAGGTGTTCCGATGGAAGTTCAAAGTCGAAATTGTGATTTTGGTACTAGACGAAGATGCGTGCGAGTGTATGCTTACTAAGTAAGTTAGACGTTTTTCATCATCTTCGAGTTGTTGACGTGATTTAACTGCAGTTGGAGAGATTATATAATGCAGTTTCTGTGTAGCGTAGTTTTGAATACTAATCTCCAATGAGAAAGTACATATATTCGATCACTCCGTTCGCACAATCTGCCATGTGTCGTTATGCGAAGTGTTTAGAGAATTATGCCGTCGGTTCCTCGTTTCGTTATCTGTTATAGTCTATTGTAAACGTCGCCGAAACGCGTTTAACACTGTTGGTATATTCGTTACCTGATATTTTAAGAAAATGTCGAGGATGAAATTCTCCTAATCTCTGACTTTCTCGTTCAAATTTATTCGTTTCAACGAGACTGTAAGAATGAATAGTTTTATTTATTAAAAATGCGCGTTTCACACGCGTTACAAAAGATTGAAATACGTCGTACAAAGGATATTATATTATATTGTCGTGATGTCGAAATAAAATCTAAATACTAGTCATTTCGAGTTGAGTCTCTTCAGCGGTAACCCTCGTCTTCCGGACTGATCCTCTCCCTGGCTCCAGCTTGTCGCTGTATTTTTAGAAGCAGTCGTTGTTTTGCTTTACTTTATTTTCAAGTAGTGCCTTTGAAACCCGTGCCCGTTGATGACCAGAGAGTTCAAAATTAAGCGCTCGTGCGGCGTTGTGTTTTTCTTACGTTTCCCGCGGGGGAGCGTGTCTCGCAGCATCTCTTGGCTAGTGCCGCGAAGGGTAGCAGAGGGTGAGGATCGCTGAGGGTTCGTGGGGACATAATCTAACGTATACAGATTATAGATTGCAAAAATGTCTTTCGGCACCGGATTTGGATCGTCCACGCCTGCCTCGGCACCTACCTTTTCGTTTGGTTCTTCTACTTCTACAGCAGCCACGCCAGCCAAGCCGAGTGAGTGACTTATTTTTTCTTTGTAGGTTAGGTCGTTGGTATATTTTGCGAAATCCGAAACAAACGTCTCAGATTTGCATTAGAGTAAAAGTATATTAGCAAAAATCGCGGTTTTACCATGTCTGATTATAATTGACGTCAGGCAATTCTTCGTTTGAATTGTGAAGGCGATTGTGATGGTATAGGTTAAAAAACCAGGAAGATGTGTGTCCTTTTTCCTCCAAAGTTTGTTTTCCTTCGCTTATCATGTTTAAAATAATCCTTTTCATCAATAGCGCTTCTATTTTGCAAATAACTCCGATACGATAGATTTTTGCATTTTCAATTCTTAGAGCCGATACTGGTTCTGACGGTTGTATCCGATACTTTCTCAGGACTCAACAGTGGTTGACTAGCTCCGGCGCAATCTTGATCGCAATCCGTTTCCCCGGGCTTTCCAAAGATCTTGCAACCCCTTTTTCTGGTCCTTGCGATGATGAATGCGACGACGCAGCATAGTAATAATAGTACCAAAAGTGCTATCGCCAAGATTATAAAGACCGCTGAATGGTTTGAACAGCTCGAATCGTTCAATTTCGGCGGGTCTGTAACGCCTTCCGTTGTACCGTGCCATTCTGTATCGATATCACGGTTAGTTTGCGCAATTTGAGGTATGTGGCTAGCGGATTGTGGCTCTTCGGTTGAACCGCCTGATTTATCGAGCAATTTATACGATCGAAAGGGAGTCGTGTCTTCTAAGTCATACATTTCATTTGGTATTTTACCTGGTGTCGTTATCATAACTTCCGCTGTAATATCCTAACAGAAATAAACAGACTTTTCTTTATCTCAAAGTTAAACGAATAGACGATAGTAAAAGCTTACGTCCTCCGCGGAAACGTCAGTAGTTCCGATTTCGTGCGAGAGCTCAGTCGAAATCCCTTTTTCCGTCGAGCCATTAGTAGTACTTTCGTCGTTTGCATCTCGCCGAATAGCTGACAAATGATCGTACTCTGTTCGTTGCTATAAATAGCGCAGAGACGATTTAAACTCGATAGCTTTCGAACGTTCATTCGATTTTAAACGTCTAACCATTCGCAAATATTTTAATGCGTAATTCCAAAGAAGCACTTACGCTCCAATGATCGCGTCGACGCAGAGATGGCATCCTTTGGTTTTCAAACTGCTCTTACGCGTCACAATCAGCGGTCATTTCAAGTATTGGACGCGCGAGAGAAATTTAAAGCGTTTGCTACCGCGTAACCGCACGCCAGTTGTAAAATATGAATCCTCTTTGACGGATCAGAGTTTTTTTCGAAACTCCTGACATTTCCGCCGAAAAACAAAAACTAACGGGCAGAGTATACGGAAAATTTTTCCGCATCTATCGTTCTTCTGCTCTCATATGTTTAGTCTTTACGTACGTGGAAAGAAAGTAAATACTTACGTTATTGGCTTCTCTCCAATCGGTAACGAACAAAAGACACGGGCTACATTAATATTTGACGATGTTTGCTCGGTGTCACGAATAAAATGGTTTCTCGATCATCTCGACCATCATCTTTCCTGAATAGAAAAGTTCGCGGTGCTGGAAGAGATGATAAAGTTCTAGAAGGAAGGTATTTTTTAAGATTCATTTGAAAGCTACTTTACGAAACCTTTAGGATATGCTCTAGGAAGCGTGTAATATTTCTCACGTCTCAACTTAATTTAAGTTGTACAGAGACATCGAAATATCTCAGCCTCTCTCTAAGCATCGCTCCGTTTGTTCGTTCAATGTAGTCGGGTTTGGAACGTCTACGTTTGGGTTTAACACCCCTGCCACTTCGGCGCCGACACTATTCGGCACGCCGTCGACACAGTCTACAGGCTTCGGGACTACTACTGGTTTTGGTACTCCCGCCGGTACTGGTTTCGGTAGTGCTACCACAAATACGGCTACTTTTGGGAATACCGGCACCACGTTCGGATTTGGGACGGGTTCGAATTTTGGCGGCACTACCGCCGTCTCCGGTACTTTTGGCGGACTGGGAGCGACGGCACCCACTAGCTCTACCGGTTTTGGTGGCTTTGGTAGTTTTGGTACAACAACGGCTACGACTTCCACTCCGAGTCTATTCGGAGGATTCGGCACGACGAGCGCCGCTCCTTCATTAGGCTTCGGCACGTCGACGGCATTCGGCGGATTTGGCGCAAAACCCGCGACGACTAGCACGGCGCCCGGTTTTGGAGCATTCGGCACCGGTACTTAAAAACTTCCCATTGGTTTGGATTTAGTTTTACGATCGAGGATAGACCCGCTTGATCTATTCCCGCTTGTCTCTCAGGCTCGGGATTCGGTGCGTTCGGCACCATCAATACGCAACAGCAACAACAGCAATCGGCGAACGCGATATCGGAAGCCTTGTACAATGCCGTATTCAATTGTCAGCTCTTCAACGACGAGCGCGACAACACCATGGCCAGGTGGAACCTGATTCAGGCGTTGCGGGGAACCGGAAAGGCTTATTACTCGGCGAACGCCCCGCCGATAGAGCTCACCCAGGAGAATCCGTTGTGCAGGTTCAAGGCCATCAGCTACAGCTTGCTGCCCGACGCCGATAACAACGACGGCCTCGTCGTTATTTACTTCAACAAGAAGGAGGCGGAGATCAGGAACGGCAAGCAACAATTGATAGCCTCCCTGAACGCGATTTTGGGCAACAAGCCGAGCCTGACCGTGACGATAGACAGCATAAAGTCAACCGACGAAAGCAAGAGTCAGATAACGATCTTCGTGTCTGAGAAAGGCGTCACCGGTTCCTCCAGGAAGATACCGGCGAACGAGTTGGTCGCCTACCTCTCGCAAAACGTGCAGAAGCAACAGCTCGCGCAAATCGGAGCGGAGAACATCTTCGCTCAGGTGAAACTCGAGCCGGCGCAGCTCAAGGAGTACCTCGACAATCCGCCGTGCTCAATCGACCCGAGACTCTGGAAGCAGGCGCAGCTGGACAATCCGAATCCGCAGAAGTACATTCCCGTGCCGATGATCGGCTTTCAGCAGGTGAAGCATCGACTGAAGTGTCAGGAGGAGGAGACGGCCAGGCACAGAGCGTTCTTGGATATGGCCGCGGAAAGGATACAAGGACTGCAGAGGCAGCACACCGCCACTCAGGCCAGACTGAAGGAACACAGGCGAACGCTCCTGGAACTCCAACACCGAGTTTTACAGGTAGGACCGTTTGAGAGTATCGTCGCGCGGCGCCTCGCGAATACGAAAGAAGGTTTTCGATTGGTTAATAAATAATGGAGTTTTACGGAAAAAACGTTTTTACGTAATGTTATTTGTTACTTGAAAAAAGTAATGTATATTCTACAAGATTGTCAACCCTATTGTGGGGATCTGTTGACCGTTTATTTCAGTCGGTTCGTCGCGTGCCGATGAAATTATTCTCCGTCTCTTTTTATATTTCCAGGTGTTGGTGCGCCAGGAGATAACGCGCAAGGTCGGGCTCTCCCTGCAGCCTGAAGAGGAAGTACTGACGAACAGATTCGAGGCAATGCATTCGCAAATTAGTGCCCCGACGCAATTCAAGGGGAGAATCAGTGAAATGCTGTCCCAACTGAGAATGCGGAGGCACATGGACTCTCAGAGTCACGAGCGATATACCATGGATCCCATAGCGCAAGACGATATCAAAGCGGTGAGCGAAATCCGCGATACGTCCGAATTGACTAATGATCTGTGCGACTATATTTATATGCATTTTTCCTCTTCACAGTATCTGAGCATGGAGCAGCAGGGAATGGCGCAACTTATCGCAACCATAAACTCCGACTTGGAGAGTCTGAAGATTATCAAGGATGGTATGTCCGATCTCACGGGTCACAGCATATCCTGAGGTTTGTTAAAATTCGGAGCGACGATGTTTTCTTGCGGCGACGGAAGACGCAGCGAGAATCAATGGTACGTGAGAAGTTGATTCAAATGATTACCGATGCATTTAACTCGCGTCTACCGATTAATGCATTATTGGTAAAAAAAAACGCTTGATCACAAACGCTATTTAAAGGCACGCGTGATGCTAGAAATACGAATCTTCTCGTTCTATAAAGTTTCAAGAGCTCGCGATGATTTGATCTTAGCGCGGTGCCTCATCCGCGTTCGTTTCAAAGCTAGAAGTAACGAAATCGAGTTCCTTCGCGAAGTCTCGTCAACTTACGTATATCTTTCCACCGCTGTTTGGTTTCCTTGCGCGGGACTCTTGCGGTCATTCCAGGACCACGAGAGTTTTTTGCGCGACAGTGTAGATCGTGATCGGTCAAAGAAATATATAGGTCAGTTCGTCGCGAAGCCCACCGATAAAGTTTGTCAATTAGACGTTATACGTATAATTGAATAGGAAGGTGAGTCGTTCCTTATTTGTAAGAGCCGCGTGTTTTGTAGTTTTCTAAATATGTATCGAGACTGGGAGGTTTCGTAAAGGAGCAAGAATGAAGAACGAGCGTATGGATGGAAATAAATGGTTTTCGTATAAATAATACAGTCTATTGGTTAATTTTCACGTCATTATACCTACAACTTTTAAGGCACTTCTCGTCGTGCGTGTCTCTCCAGCTTTTCTGGCGGACACTCCCGTTTGTTTACACGCACACCGCTCTCATATTTATATACACATACACCCACGCATACGTAGTCGAAGAGCGCGACGAAACGATAAATTTGTTTCGCGCGACAAAAGAAAGTACGCTCCTCGATCGCGATACGAAATAGCGGCAGTTGCCCATCACGATAATCGTGTACGTACAGTGGCGATTGAAATTCAAAATTTCCACCGTGGTCGTCGTAGGTACGCAGGGGGAATGCTTATTATTTTCTTTTAAATATATGTACATCGAGCCTCGCTCGTGTCGTTTTTCTATCTTTTTAATCGTATAATTCGACACGGGAAGTTCGGCTGGGACTTAAAGATTAAGGCACGGCGTAGGGCGAGTGTACAAATGAAACGAATCAACGTCGAGCAAATCGCGCGTGCGATTTTGAACGTGCTGTTATCTCCGATCGTTCCCTCGCGATCGCGCGTAATAAGAATATATAAGATTTGGTTTTACAGTCCAACGAATAACGCGGACGACGTATCTCCCCGTAAAAATATTTCTCTCCGCCGGTCACGGCTCTAGGTACGATCGTTAACCCCGAGGTAGAATTCATCGGATCACAGATACGATCGCGTGCAAGGATACGCATGGACGACGTATTTGGTAAAATTCGAAACGGGCGCTCGATCATTTATCGATCGTCAGGTCCAGGGGTAGATCTTGCTCCATGTCCGTGACCGCGTCATTGGCTTTGACCCTCAGATCTTGACCGCGGGTGTTCGCGCAGTCCGCCATGTTGCTCCACATGTTCTGCAGACCGTACCGCAGGTCGACCGAGCCGAGCAGGTGTCGAAAGAGGGGATTTTGCGTCTTCAGTATCAGATCCGAGAGGATCTTGGTCTTCTCCAAGATGTTTTCGTTCCCGTGCACGCAACACTTGCGACGACAGCAGCACTCGGCGGACTCTTTGGCTTCTTCCTTCGGCGACGACGGCGCCTCCACCTCCATCTTCGCGTTCTCCGCGCGCTTTATCACCGAGTTCCTCACCGGGTCGCAGGTCGCGAGCACGATCGCCTCCTTTCTGCTCGGCGGCGAACCGTTGACGATCGAATCGATGTTCCTGTAGTCGACCGTCGTGACTTTGCCGGGGCACTCCTGCGGCTCCTCGATTTTGATCGGCGTCGACTGCATGACGCCGAGTCGCGGCAGCGCGTCGGGCACGCGCCCGGGACTGGATTGCGGGGAGGTGGGCTCTTTGATGACCGTGTCGCCGCCGGGCGTCGCGTACGCGGCGTTCGTCGGGACCCGATCGGGGAGGATGTAGTTGTCGTCGTAGATCCGCGGATAGATCTTGGCGTCTTGCCGCCGCTCGTACGTCGTCGCGGGCGTCGCAGCCGCGACCGTCCGCAGTTCCGCTTCTTTGCGCTCCTGCAAATTGTACATGTTATTCCACTCGACGAACTGCCGCTGCTCCTCGAAGCTCGTGCTCGTACTCGTCTTCGGGCTCGAGCCGGACGTGCTGCTCCCAATGCTCGTGTCCTTCTTCTCGGGTTCCGAGTGCGATCCCTGCTTTTCCGGGGTGTCGAAGCTCATTTTCTCCTGACTATTGCTATTGTTGTCGTCGAAACTCTTCTCCTGGAGCTTGTCGTTGTTATTGACGTAATGCCGGTAGGTCTTGACGTGCTTCCGGAGGGAGGACGGATCGGTGTACCTCTTCGGGCAGCCCGGTACCTTGCAGCAGTATGGCTTGTCCACCGCGTGGGTCCTGGTGTGCTTGAAGCGATCGGAACTGTTGGAGTAGGCCTTGCTGCAACCCTCCACGGGACAGACGTAGGGACGCTCGCCGGTGTGCGACCTCGCGTGGATCTTGAGATTCTCCGCCCTGCTGAAGCTCTTGTCGCACTGGAAGCAGTGGTGAGGCTTCTCGTTGGTGTGCGTTCGCACGTGGACCAACATCTTGTACCTGCGACCAAGAGGCAAAAGAGGGGCGCGATGAGTCTCGGTCGCTCGCGCGTACGGGCAAGTCCAAAGATCTAACCGTATCTCTCCTCCGCGAGTCTCCTCCTCCTCAATCTCCCACCGTTAATTGGTACGATAGCTCTCGCTATCGGGTCGTATCTTCTCACCTGGCATTGAAGCCGCGCTCTCCCCTCGCGCAGCCCTCCCATCCGCAGTAGAAGAGTCCCCGAGGACCCGGCGCCGCGTGTAGCCTCGCGACGTGACCCGCGAGTTGTTCCAAGGACGCGAACCATCGGCCGCAGTTGGTCCATCTGCAAAAAGAAAAGGGTTAGCGATTCGGTCGACGCTGACACACGTCTTCGTGCGCGTTTCGCGCTGCACGTGGAGAGACTCTACGGTATATCGTATACTACGTACGACGGCGGTGGAAGGCGACCCGCAAAAATCACTCTGCGGAATCGGATAAATATTTATCGCCAAGTTATAGGAGTGCCCGGGACCTCGCGATACCGGGTATTATTCTTTACGATGAGTTTTTATGCCGTCCAAAGGCGGCCCCGAGAGTCGGAGCGGGGAGGATCGACGAGGGAACGAGGCGAGGGTACCGCGGTGGCTTGGGGAAACGAAATGCAAATATGTACCATGCCTACGTGGCATTTCGATCAGGTTCTCCCCGCGTCTCCCCCGCGATACGTCTCCATCCGTCTCTTTCCCGCTCTACGATCCGTCTAGCGACCCGTTCTCCTTGCCAAACTCTGGCTGAAATTCGCGGCTGGTATCGCCCGAACGACGCCGCGCTTGATGTAAAGTCGATCGACTGTCGGCGCGACGGTATTCTTCTCGGACGATTTATGGCACTATTCTGTTCACGGAAAAAATAGATCGTAACATCTACAAAGTTTGTGGTAAAATGCGGGACAGAGCCAATTTATTGTTACGATAACTGAGATTTTAGTAAAACTTACAGCAAACGCTTGCAACTTCTACAAGTTGTACTGTAATGTTGAAATATCTGATTAATATCGAAAAAAGATCTAATTAATGTAAAGAAATAATTACTCACAATCCCGCAAGCAATTATCAGTGGATCCAACTAATTCTTTTTCTCCGTGTACAGAATAACGCCATTAAACGAAACGCTCGGTGGATCGCGACGCGAGAAAAGAGATCGATATCTCCGCAGCGCGCCTACGCGGATAGAAGAGGAACGATCGTTGATTTCGATCACGCGAGATGAGGACGCGATCGCCGCGCGTACGTATGTACATATGTACCAAAGAGTACAGTAAAGTCTGCGGCAGATTTGCCGACTTGTGCGTCACGAGAAACCGATAGACCGCTGCCGCGCAAATTGACGTTAATTCCGTCCGCGCGGCAATTGGCCCCGCCGTTCGACTTTATCTCTCGCTACGCGGAGAGTACGAACGACGGCGCTGGGTACTATTCCGGTAATGTAAAAGCGACGCCGCGTCTCGAGCGCGATCTCGACCAATTGACACGCGCGCGATCGTGTCGCCGCGGGGGGGAGAGGTTCGAAGGTCAAGGTGAATCCGGGCCAGCCGGCCGTCGCGCGTTCGACTGATCGATCGATCCGAACCGCGGATGAACCTGTATACGGAGGCGAGTTCAAGAACGAACGCGGGCGGCCCGATATTTATTCCGAAAACTAGATGGAAACATGTAACTTCTCCTTCGCGTTGTATTATTTGTCGCGCGATATGCTCTCCCGCTGAACTTTGACCCCGTCGCGTTTGATGATAACACACGTCGGAGGGGAAGTAAAGATCGCGCGCGCTAGCTGGTTCGACGCGTAACGGACGAGATCGACGCCTCGCGATCGTGTATAGTACGAACAAAAGAGGACGCCTTCGCACGTCGTATTCCATTAATAGTACCGCGACGAGGCGCGCGTCGGAGTGCAGATTTCCGTCTGCGCTCGGGTGTGCGTCACGCGAGAAATCTATAGATATGCCCTAAATGCGGACGGGCAAAGTCGATAAGCCGATCGCGGTCTACGGAGACGGTACCGGACTGCTATGCGTAAGCCTGCCGATAACGAGGGTCGTTTCTCTTTTTGCGTCGTATTCGCACGCGGGTTCGAGGATTCGAAAGAGTTCGTCGGCCAGCTGAGCGTCGCCGCTGGTGCTAGTAGGTCGTGCATCCGCGATCGCGAGTCCGGCGCGACGAACCGATAGCGGGGGCTCTCTCTATATAGATTCCTTTATCTGTCACGCGGTCGTCTCGTGTCTCTCGGATAAACGCGTCGCGAGTATGCGCGACTACGGTAGAGTCGCAAGCGAGAGTCTCCGGAGGAGCACGGAGACGGAGAATCACTCTGTGTACCATGTGAGGCTAAACTTACTCGCCGGGAAAAAAACTCGAATCGCTATTATCTCATTATCTATGAATTTTTGGCCTATATCGATATGAGACTTTATTGTAGATTGAAGCGTAATCTTCAAAAATTATTATACAAATACAAGCTAAAAGCTCATGGGTAATAAGATAATAGTGATCAGAGTTTCTTTCCTTGCGAGTAAGTTCAGCCTCACATGATAAACAGCGGAAAGGTCGTATCGGCCGGTAATACAAATTCTCACCTGCATTTGAGTTGAGCATTTTCACCCCTCCTCACCGAGCCCAGCTCCAAGCTCGAGCTGGAGGCGTCGGAGTCGCTGTGAGCGGGACTCGGGGGTCCCCCGTGTCCGAGGCCACTCGGGCAACCCCCCAAGCTGGGCAGTCCACCGGGCGGCGAGGTTCCGAGCTCCTCTTCTGCCGGCATCCTCCTCGGCCAAACCGGAAGGTCCAGCGGCGCCTGCGGCAGGCTCAGATTCGCGTAGTAGGCCGAGTTCGGGCTGATCGGATAGCCGGAAACCGGGCCGTGGAAACCCGGCACCGTGCCCAGCAGGGTACCCGTGTAGCGAGCGGCGCCGTACGTACCAACGTGCGTTGGCATTCTGCCCGGAGCGTAAAGAATCATTTTTGCCCCGTGGTATATCGTGCCGTGTATTTCTCTTTCGACGATCCGCCCACGTGCCGATCCGAAACGATTCGATCCGCGATATATTGTAGCTCTCGACGATTGCCTCCCTAACGATAAGCGATTCTTCGGAAAGATCTATAGAAGTATTCGGAAGGGGACGATGTTCTCCTCTTCGAGCATCTACCTCTATCCGCGACCGATCTTTGGATTTTTTCCGAGCCTCATCGAAAGATCCCTTCGTTCTCGCCCTGAGGCTTTCTCTTCCGCGCTTCGCGGAGCGCGCGCGCGCGCACGGCGGCGCGCGTTCACGAAGATTCGCTCCGTTCAGTAGTTTTCCATTTGTCGACAGACGGGCGATCGAGAGAGCATCGATTCAACGCGATTTTACGATACGTCGCACGCCTAATTCTAACGCGACGATTGGATCGAGATTTTACTCGATCACATCCCCCTCGCGCGGCAATTGATCTCTTTCATCGCCCGCTCAAGAAAAAAAAAGCGCGTCAAGTGCGAACGATGTCCGTCGCTGCGAGAATCCCTCTTCGCCCCCGAAAATATCGTCTAACTAACGACTTTCGAGGGTTTCGTCTCCTCCCGCGAGCTTTTCGCTCCGCGGCAAGGCCGGGTTTCCTCGGGTACGAGCCTACGGCGGCACTTCGTACATCGGGCCGTACGCGAGACGCTCCGGCAAGACTTTCCAGGTCTCGCCGCGACTCGGGGTGCGGTATCTCAGCCGCCTTATTCCGGGCGCCGTGGCTCCACGAAACGCGCGCGGTCGCAGCACACTTGCGCACGATTTAGCACTTGGTCCGTGTCCGTATCGTCAGATGTACTTGAAACGATTCGATTTGAGGATTCGATAGCTCAGAAATTGTTTGCTGTATTCTATCGAGAACATAACTATGCTGGGCCGCACGGAAGGGTTCATGAGACACGGTGGATGCACTTTGGAGAGAATTGTCACGGGGTGTCGCGCGACGCGCCACTGGCCCGGCTGCTGGCGCCGGGGTCGTCGGAGTCGACGCGGGGTGGACGCGCTCGGGGGTGTTGTCGTCGCGCGCGCGCGGGCCGACTGCGGGCGCGCTACCAGCCGCTGCGCTACTGCTGCTGCTGCTGCTGCTTCCCCGCGGAAGGATCGCTCGTTCCTGATGCTAGGAAAAGCTGCTCCCTCCGTTGGTAGACATCGGGGATGTGGTTCCTGGTGCCGCGGAAGGAAATTTCGCCGGTTCGCCGTGCGGCGAACGAGGACGGAGGGGGTGAGGAGGACACGCCGATTGCGCGGGATGACGCGGCCGAACGGTCCGTGGGGTCGTCGAGCGATATGCCAGAGAGTAGCACCGACGTAGGTGGCACTCCCGCGAACTCGCTATCAGCTGCGCGTGTCGTCGATCGTGCCGATTGCGGACATTTCACACTGTCGGGAGGGGGGGGGGGGCGGTGGACGACTTCCGTACGCGCGATACGACGCCGCGGGGGTGCTGATCGGACGAAGCAGCGAGCGCGGGGACCTCTCCGAGGTGTGCGGCCGACGAGACTGCGGGGAAGACGGCTCGGAACGGCGCGCGGTTGCTCTGATCGTTGAGGGAGAGCGAGTGTCAAAGTACCTACTAGCGCCGCCGATGCTCGAAGGCCTTCTTATACGGTGCCGCTATCGTCTCGCGTCCCCCACCGGGCGCTCGTTCGCCAGCGGTCGAGGGTGATAACGCGCCTCGCATGTACTCGCGAGTCACGAAGAGCCGTGCCACGGTGTTGGCATTCCGCTAGATGCGCACGTGGCGTCGTCGGATCGGAAAAGGAGAAAACGCGCGTCTATACGGGACGTCGCAAAGTTGCCGGACCGCTCCGATACGCGCGGTATACCGGCGGCAGTTCCCTACGGTGGAAAAAAAAAAGTATGAATCGTATGTACACACGAATTGTTCAGCCGTGACGGCTGTACTTTCGAACTATCGTGTATTTAACTACTGTCAGCTACGAAATATTGCTGTCGCGGCAATACTGGAGTAACCATTGGTTGAGATATGTGCACCTAACGTCAACGATTCTGATCGACCCGCTTTAGCTGACGGTAGATACTTTATCGAGTCGATTTTTATTGTTTTGCAGTGAAGGACCAATCAAATTTAGCTCTTATTGCAAAACAATAACATATAATAATATATTATTATAAGAAATAGTATAAAATATAAATCATATATAAATATAAATAATAATAATAAATAATAACAGGCCGTAGCTAAACGGTACGAGCGAATCTTATTGTTTTATAGTGAACGTCCAATCAAATTTAGCTCTCATTGCAAACAAAATAAGATTCGCCCATGCCGATTAGCAACGGTCGATTCAATTGAAGTACCGTCACCCAAAGAGAGCCGATCAGAATCATTGACGCTAGATGTACTCTTCGGCCTATCGGCAACGCCACGCGTTTAAGGTTTCTCGAGCGGTACAGGGGCTTTTTCCCTGCTGAAAGTTAGTCCACTGAAGTACAGTAACGCTCTAAAGTATGTTCTTCGTGCGATGTGGCGACAACGTTTGACGTACAGTAGTATTTGTGTGTGTCTGTGAGTTGAAAAATGGAGCCCAAAACATCTGGTCATGTTGTGACGTCGTGCAACGTTGCCACATTGACTTATTAAAGGTTACATTTATAAAAAACAATTAATAACAAAATAACAGGCTTCTTAATGAACGCGAAAATTGGTACAGATGATTTTAGTTCATTGAGCTTGCTGTTCAAAACATTTCAGAATTTTTTCACTATTTTTCTCAGAAACATCGCGGTTCGTTGGTTATAACTCATAAGAACACATGTTATTTTGTTATTCAAAAATCTTTGCAACTGAATTTTTGTTAAACTTCAATCTACCGAATGCAAACATTTTCAAGTATTTCTCACTATTTTTAGTATAACGCTCGAGAAACCTTAAATCGGCGCAAGCCGGGGGGGGGGGGGGGGGAGGCGTCTCGATCAGCTTTTGAACGATCCCGTACAGGCGACACACGCGTCTCCGACGATCGCACGGATACGGCATCGGTGAGCGGGACTCCCACACGAGTTTAGGAAAACTAGCGATAACCGGATTCGGTCGGTTAACCTCCCGGGGGCACTGCTGCTCCTACTTGAGAATTGTCAGGAGGAGAGAGAGGGAGAGAGAGCCCAAAAATTCTCATCGGAAAGCGATTGGACGAATTGATCCGCTCCTTCGCCAATGGCGGTGGAGAACAAAGTCTCGCGCGGATATACATTATATAAAGCACACCCGGTTTTATCACCGAGGCTCCGTACGTAGCATCCGAGACTCTTTGGCGAGGTTTTCCCGTATAAATGATGACTGACTGCTCGTCGAGATAACGAGCCGTGTGGGTGGGTGGGTGGTCCGCGCTACACTTGGGCGTGTCGTGTCGCATCTCGACCGTCTCGCGTCGATTGTGTATCGTGTCTAGCGACGATAATGACTTCATTGCACGACAAAAAACAAATCAAAAAACGATCCGAACGAAAGAGAAACCAAACAGAAACGTATACTCGGGAGAGAATCCAGATCGCGAGCGATCGTGAGCGTTTCGTCGGCCCGATAAAACGCGGGAGACACCCAACCTTTACGCCCTGGAGACACCCATAAAACGAGACAAATACGATCCGCTCGCTGACATCTTCGACGTCGATCTCGTGGACGCACCCCGCATTTTTTTCATCTACGCGACAGGTTCCTTGATCCCGGATCTCTCGCGTTTCGCGGGAAAATCTACGTAAAACGGACGATCGCCCAAACAAGCTCTTGCGTAACGCTGATTACACAGTAAATCACTAAATTGGGTATTGAAATCTGACTTCAGTTTATGTTTCTGGCTGGTCCACCATTAACAAAACTGATTTTGGTTTGGTTGTTGCTGCTCAGTAAAGCGTTTTTTTTCAATTTTGTAGTTTTAGGAAATATGAAGAGAAAACGGTCATTATTAAATTTAAAAACAATGTTTTTTTCACAAAATAGTTGTGGTGGGGGTTTTTAGGTATGAGGAGTTTTATTTTTGCTAAAAATATCCGCCAGATGGCGCTACAGATAAGTTTCCTATAAACTTTACGTATTTTCGATGAAAGATAATGCTTGTTTTATATATTTTCATACATTTTCTTACTATTTCTGTTTTATTTGCTCCTTTTTTGGCAAATAATAACAATTTTAAAAAAAGTTAAAAACTATTTTTAAAAGTGTTTATTATTTATTCTTAGTCGCTGTCGCTACTATAAATTACAGAGCGGGTTTCTTCTTCTTCGCCTTCAGCAGCCTCCGCTTCTATTTCACTCTCCTCGTCTTAGTCCGTGAGATAGTGACAGATTCTGGTGCCCCATTTTCACATACAAGCCTCGAAGAGGGTTGAAAAGTACTTCGATTTTGAGTAGAATGAAGGGAAATTTACGAATGGTCCCTGGGGATAACATATGCAAAATTAAATTTTTCTTAACAAAAAAATAAAAGGTGTCTCTTGCCCATTTTTTCACGCAAGCCTTGTTCACTAAATGATTAATTAATAAAACCTGGCTTCGGAAAACCAAAGGCTTGAGTGTTGCAGGTGGCTAAAGGATTGAAATAAGGGCGTAATCTTGTAAGGAAAAATCGAGATTCTCTGACCGATTTTCCCACACAAGCCTTTGATTTCCGAAGCCAGGTTTTATTAATTAATCATTTAGTGAACAAGGCTTGCGTGAAAAAATGGGCAAGAGGTACCTTTTATTTTTTTATTAAGAAAAATCGAATTTTCCATATGTTATCCCCAGGGACCATTCGTAAATTTCCCTTCATTCTACTCAAAATCGAAGTACTTTTCAACCCTCTTCGAGGCTTGTATGCGGAAATGGGGCACCAGAATCTGTCATTATCTCACGGTCTATCTGTATCATATGCGTCAGCATCACGTCTGAAAGTCCAGCATAGATCGGCGATCATAGAATTTAATTTCTTTCCTTGATAACATGCTAAAAAATGTATGAAATATAAAAAAAAAGACAAAATTTATTACATTAATGTTATAAACCGTAAAAGCATTCTTTACCTTCAAAAGGCATGCACACTTGGTGAAATCTCTCACCCTGTTCATCACTTTCTGGTTTCGATATTCAAAATTTTATACTTTAAAAATGAGTAAATGAAACAAATAATGAGAAAATGTATGAAAATATATAAAACAAACATGATCTTTCATAGAAAATACGTAAAGTTTATAGGAAATTTATCTGTAGCACCCTCTGGCGGATGTTTTTAGCAAATATAAATATCAGAAATGAATTCTTCGTACCTAAAAACCCCCACCACAACTATTTTGTGAAAAAAAAAAACATTTTTTTAAAATTTAATAATGACCGTTCTCCCTTCATATTCCCTAAAAACTACAAAATTAAAAAAAATGCTTAATTGAGCAGCAACAACCAAACCAAAATCAGTTTTGTTAATGGTAAACCAGCCCGGAACATAAACTGAAGTCAGATTTTAATACCCTCTTCATGACCCCCAAAATGACTTACAGTGTTATAATTATTGTATTAATATATATACGCGCGTGGAAGCGCTCGCATTGTGCGTCTCCCCGGACTTTTTTTTTTTCATAAGAACGCCCGGACGATAGATCGCGTCGATCGGCCTCACGTGGACGATTCGACGCTCGTGTTTTCGTCGGCGTCCGCCGAGCACGACGGTCGATCGTTATTGATCCAGGTTGAGCGAGTAGTTTCCGACGGAAAATACGTCGAACCGTTCTTTTTCGCGGGCCGGGAGCCGCGGGCCGTTTCGAGCGCTGCGCGTCTCTCGGAATTACCATACCCGGCCAATTCGCCGGGATGTTCAAATATCGGAACACTTGGGTCGACCGATAACGTCGTCGCGAGAAATACGTCGCGCATTCTTGTAATTTATTCAGGCGCGGAGGGAATCGGGCCCCTTTGAATTCCTCGCTCGTCCTGCGGATATTCTTTCGCGACGGCGAAGTCGCGCGCGGTCCCTTCACGGCTCGCTTATCGCGATTCTTTGACAGAAAAAGAAAAAACTGGTCTTTGTCTCTCACGAGATTAAAATTAGACGCTTTTTTTCCTGCTCACCGTCACGATAAGGTAGCGCGCGCAATCTACCGTTTACTTACACAGTATCACTCGTGTCTGCGTAACTACGCGCCGGGAGAGCGTGTTTCGCGATAACGTCTCAGGCACGGAGCGGCTTGCGTTTCCTTTTTTTTTTCTTTTCCCTTCAAACGCACCTCGGACGCGCGCGGACGGAAATCGGCCGGCGTTCGCGCGATCGATCCGTCCAAATCAGTCGCGTCGTCGCGCCAGCGGCTGTTCACGTGAACGGTTTCGCGTGTGCTCGGCCGTTCAGCGAATTTCCTGGGCATAATCTTCGCGGTAAACACCATCAAGACGCGGCTACGCAGCTACAGACGCAGACGTGTGCGCCGATCGTTAGAAGCGTTAGGCCGGATTAGAGCGGCGGATTCGCGACACCGACGTCCGATCGCCCCGCGATCTGCGTAGACGCTGTGGAACGTCTGGGCGGGATTAGCAGTCGCAGCGAAGATTAGCCGTCGTCGCATTCGCGGCGATTGGTATCGCGGGGAGATATCGGTACGGCCGCTCGCGCCGTTTGTTCTTGATCACGCGACTTCTCGATAAATCGAACGGACGCTGTTAAAAATGTCTGTTTCGAATTCACAAATTGCGTTGGAAGCTTTTAACGAATACAAAAGTGGTTAAATTACTGATAATTCGATGCGGAAACACACAATTACATAAGGAGTGTATCAGAAAAAATCACGATGAATATTGTAGAATCACAATAAAATGTCGCAAAAGCACAATATATATCGTAAATTGTCAATTGTTTTTGAATTTCATAATTAGTCTTGTAAATCGAATTCATAAATGTGTTGGAAGCTTTTAACTACTTCTAACAATGTAACGTTATTCGGTGTTAAAATGGAAAATTGAGACACGAGCTTCGAAAGCTGGCCCCTGGTCGTCACGAAAAAAAAATAATAATTTTATAGTTTCATAATTTTTTGCATCAAAAATGCATAGATTTTGAATTCCGAAACTACAGATATTTATGACTTCATAAAGATCTATGGTCAATTACGATTTTCAATGATTTTCTATGATCACTACGTCGGCATAAAGATTCATGGTATGTCGTTCTTTTCCATAGGAATTTTTTTCGCTAGGATATTTTTTACTGCCACAGACGATAATTCTGTCGTGACAGCAAAAAATCCTCAGCAAAATCTACGTTTGCTGAGACTGCGAAATCATTTTTTCCCGTGTGCAGACGTCGAGACGACGCACAGGGCTTTTTTTTACCAACAGTACACCCAGCGCGCGCGATAAACATTTCGTATATCTCGCTGGACCCGAAAAAAATTTTTTCGTACATACGTGTCCGTAAATATACATATGTATAACCCAACGGGGCGTAATTGGAAGTCTAACCATAGAATACTATGTTTTTCTTTATACGTTAGTTTTAATGTAAGCGTCGTAAAAATTACGACATGTGTTAGTATTCTAGGGCTAATCTCGTCTAGACCGAAGTCGACCTTGAAAAGCCGTCAGGTGCACGACTAGGAATAGTTATTTTCGTTATTAGGGCGTGAAGCGCTGTTTCTAACGAGTGTGAAGTTTGCCGCACGAGCGAAGCGAGTACGGCAATCACACTCGTTAGAACGGCGCGAAACAACCGAATAACGAATTCTATTTTTTGTCACTAAGTGTCAAATACGAGGTTGACGATTTCACGCACTGCGCAGGTTATTTCACGCACTGCGCAACTTTTCACGAATTGGTGTGTGAAAGATGACTTCACATGCGTCGAGGACGCCCATGAAACCGAGCATTTGACACTGAGTGACAAAAACAATATTCTCTCGGTGTTCGCACGAGCGAGCGCCTCTACTCGCGGCCGAGAGAGAGAGCTCCTATTCGCCGCGACGGTTAGGCCTCGTATCGCCGCATCGTTGCGCGTAGCGGGCGAGACGACGATGCGTACAACACGTACGCGATCGAGACCCGCATCGACGGCGTGTCTGTCATCGTACGGTTCGCCGTCTTTTCAGATAATTGCGTTACGGGCGAGGAGGGGGGTCACGAAGCTCACCGAACGAGATAAGACTGTAAACATGAATTTAATGACGTACGACGTTTCGGAGGAGAATCGACTTCGAACCGGCGTTGCGGTTAGACCGCTCCCTCCGCGCGCCTCTGCTCTGGCAGCTCTTCAACTTTTTCCCGTACAATGTAGCGCCAATACAAACTCCATCGATGAGTCGTCTCCCATATCCAGCGCGGCGCGGCGGAAGGGTAACGTTATCAGGGCGGGGGGCGAGAAGGGGGGCTGTGACGAAGACGCGCAGGGCGGATGCCGAAATCGTGCGTCGCTTTTCGGCGACGCACAGATGCCGGACCGCAGATAGGCGTCAGGAAAGAATGGGGGATCCTCTCGGAAACACGAGCGCCATTGTCCGCGGCGATCCTTAACTCGGAAGATGATCTCCGTCCCCCTGGCGAACGTGTCCGGTCGTCCTAAACGATCCTATCGTTGGGATCTTAACGACTTTTTTTCGTGGTTTCGCGCCGGGCCCCGGCTCGCGGACTTTTACGAACGCGTCGCTTTTAATTTTTCTGGTTTGGAGATGAGGGAACGCGATCGACGTCCGCTTTATAGGATGCTCGTATCTTTTTTATCTCCTTCCTCCCACTCTCTCTCTCTCTTTCTCTTCTGTTTCCTCCTATCTCCCCTGCGTACGTGTGCACTCGTATGCGCGTGGCGAGGTACCGCGGGCTCCCTTTCCTCGCGACGGTGCGCGGTTAATTTTTTCAATTTCGAGCCTCGCGCCCCCGTTGCGTCCCGCCTAATACTTTACTCGCCGTTACTTGCGTATTTTATGAGCGCGCGAGGGGCAATCTCCGCGGTGCGCGAGTGTCTATATGGTCGGGGTACTTTATGCGTAGCTACATATAGCTACACTTGAGCGTTGCAGATTTCAATTGAAACGTACCGCGGTGCGCCAAAGCCCCTGCAAAATTTATAGATATACTTAATATATAGGTACTGATATGGATTATTGTGATTACGATGATCCACTGATGAATATTTAATTATGTACCTATATATACGTCCTTAATTTATTGAAGACTTTTTCCCACCAGTCGATTCTTTTTACCCCAATCGATTATTTGAATTATACTCAACTATATGTCCAGTTACTAGGATGGCGTTCTACTATTGGGACAGTTACCTTAATTCGAAAGTTCCGCGGTACATCGGAGTTCCCTCCTCTCGTGCTATATTCAGCCACCGTGTAGGGGTGCATGCGTAATACGATTGTAGAGAGGCATCCCGAGAGGGGACGGCTAGTTCCTTTTCCATCTATTAAAGAATACCCCCAGCATCCTTCGTCTCGGACATATTAATGAATACGGGGATCCTTCTCCCCCTCTTCGCTCGGCTCGTTCCCACCCTCTATTCTACATGACACCCCACGAACCGGGCTGCCGGTGTCGGCCTCCTTTGATCTCGGCGAACGCGGCGAACAGGTAGAGGGAGAGAGAGCGCGGGAGAGACTTCCCGGCCAATGAGAAGTCCTGGCCTCTCTTGGCTCTAAACTCGAGAAAATATGTTCGGAGTTTTTAGATTGAGATCCCCGAGATAGCTTCCTCTCCCTCTCTCTCTCTCTCTCTCTCTCTTCGGCGCGCCGAGCGCTCCCAAGAACGCCGAAAGGGGAGCCTCCTCTCCCCCTTTCCACCCCGCGTCAGATCTTTCATTTAGATTTTATATTCCCGCGCCCCGGTGCAGCTTCTTACGCGCTCCTCGTCCTCGGCGGGGCAGAGAGAGAGAGGGCACCGATTTTTTAAATCATCGCGCGAGAGACGTCACTCGCGCTGCACGCGACGACGCACCGTTCATTCACCGTGGAATCAATGAATCGTGACTGACACGCGTGACGTGCGTCGAGGGAAGTGGCTCTTTTCGAATCGAATGAACTTTCTTTCGAACGATATCTGGTCAATAATTTAGTCGATTCACATATCTGACCCTCTTTGTTCTACTCTTGTGTGGGCATGTGTTAACTATATTTTTATTCACCTGCGGCGATTTCGAAAGTCACGGTTATCGAGTTGATGTACAATTGGAAAGTAGTATATGAAGTATCGGTCATTTTATATGGAAAATATAAATCGTGGCATTTTTACAAGGTTTCTGGTAAATTTCGGGACAAGGCCAGTTTATTGCTACGATAACTAGAATTTTGATAAAAGTTGCAAGCGTTGCTGTAATTTTTACTAAAATTCTAGTCATCGCGACAATAAACTGGCCGTGTCCCGAAATTTACCACAAACTTTGTAAATACGATTTATTTTTTTCCGCCTGCGTATTACAATATATACTACGTATACATCAAGCAATTTTTCACACACCACAAAATCGTTCTTCGAAAAAAGGTTCCACACTCCGAACACTCGGTGCGATTATTTCGAGTCGCCGCACAATCTACTTATCAACACCCCTGTGGTTATACAATAATTGTAGAACGCGAACTCCTGCCGACCGGCACCTACGCTTCTCACAGAGGCGGCGGAAAATAGATCCGGGCACTCTTTGCGTGTGGTTTTTATATTATAAATATCCCTGAGAAAAGTGCACATAACCGTACGCAGAGAGAGTCTTGCGCAGCGGGGGAATCCTTCGCGAGCGAGACCGAGTATACTCGAAAGGTATTTTAGGTGCTCTGTTGGGGGTTGTATTTCTCCCTTTTTTCTTCTTTCGAAGTCCCCCCTTCGCGACGAAGTGGTGGCGGTTTTTCGAGGACCGTGGGAGACGTGAACCGTACGAGTCTAGTGTTCTATATGCATTTTCCTTTCGAGTTTCGTCCCAGAGGATAGAAAGCGAGGCAGCGATTCGATTATCGATACGGAATTGGTCTCTGACCGCTGCACGATTAATAGCGCCAATTCGAGATTCCCCTAATTCGCTCCGTCGCATCGATGCTCCCTCGCGCAATCGTCAGAAAGGACGTTTCCGGCGAAGATGCACTGATTGAAAAACGGAATTTAAATTGATTTAAAAGAAATTATTTGACTCGAACCAAATGCTGCGGTTGTAACTTGATCAAATAAATATTGTATAGAGTGGACAAAATTTTGATTTTTGTGAAGAACATTAAGCACACGTCACTTTTATATATAGAGCGAACGAAAGTTTCGACAAATTCTACTTCAGCGTCTGTAACTGTATGATTCGACTGAGTATAACATCATCGCTTCATCGTTTCGATAAAAATATCATTCGAGTCGAGTGATAACATTTGGTCGATTGAACTACATTCAGTGCATAAGCGGAGGTTTCAAGAAGATCGGGAGGTTATCTCGAAGGATGCAGATACGATCGATCGAATCCGATCGACGCGGTTTAAGGTGAGCGCTCTCCGCCCTATACATACATATATTATGTACATTTATTTCGAGATACTTTCGCGCGAGTGATTTATCATATAACCGAGGATGGAATATTAATATCGTAATGGCGTGCTGCTCTCGCGGATGCCGTATATATATACATATACGTATATAATACATATTGCAAACGGGACAGAGGATGGCTACCGGTCGCAGCGGGAGACCACGGCGGGGGTCCTCCTCTCCGCTGCTCCTACTACCGAGAAAGAACACGAGCTCTCCTTTTCTCTTCTCTATGCGCCCCCCCCCCCCTCGCTCCCTTCGTCTCTGTCGTTCCCTCTCGCCGCTCGAAGAACACTCATGATACCCCTTCCCTTCCATACGACTCTTCGTCCTTCCTCACTCTCCGTCCTCCTCCTCCTCCTCCTGCATGGCTAGACACGTGACCCGTATAAAACGTGGCATCTAATGTTCGCCCAGTCATAAGAGCCACCGCGCGCGACGTGGCGCTTCGTGAGGAGCTGCTGCAGGGGCTTGAAGGATGTGTTTAAGGAAATTTATAGTCGTGGGAATATTTCTAAATACACGTACGAGTTTATATGCCGATGCGCGAGTACCGATGATAACGTTAACACTTGTACTGTATTTTACAAAAAGAAAAAGAATTAATCTCGGATCTACTGAGAATTACTTGCAATGTCACAAGTAATTATTTATTTATATCAATGAAATTTTTCAACACGTCGTTTTGATCTCATCCTTACAATCGTGTGAAATACATAGCATGAGATTGTGAGGAAGAAATATCAAATTAATGTGTGAAACAATCTAATTGATCTAAATAAATAATTACTCGCGATCCTGCAATTACGTTACGCCACACGTTAGAATTTTTCACGAGACCTCGCGAATGGGCTGATGAGACGAAGTCTTCGTTATCCTTTCGTAATGATTTTCACGTATTTACTTATACTCGAAGGGATAACAGAGAGCAACGCGAATCGCGAAATCGTATACGAGTATTATAGGTGGTCTCGAGCGCGAAGACTCGTCCGTCCTCGGTTTCGAAAATCAATGTAATATATTCCTCCCCGAGGGTCTCCCGGGGTTATACGGAGAGCAACCTGTAATTTCGACACGAATGGACGAACGCGCCCCGATAATATGGGAACCGGCATAGGCAGAGGTATACCGTTCATTTCCATAATTCGTTCTTTAAGAATTATTTTTAATAGGCCCCTGGCGCCGGAGACCGGCAAACAAACGAGTGCGGACCGGGCGTCGGTCGATCGGGGTCCCCGAGACCCCGAGGTAGACCGCGCGCGCCATGAAAGTCAGATCTCGCGGCGTTGCGTGGGGTGGTTCTGTAGGCAAGGTCAAAAATAAACACTACGCCAGGGCGCGCCGTGCGTTTTGACAAACGAGCCCTCGCTCTTCGACTCGCTCCTTTTCCACGACTACTTGTGTATTTCCTCTTTCGCACCTTCGAACCCCTTCCTTCGTGAAAATGTTCTTCCCGGAATTTAGTTTAATACTAATTTTTGTAAATTGCAGATTCGAAAAATTTGGACAAATTTATCAACCCCGTATTTTTTCGTTTTTTATTTTCCGTCTTATTTGAGCTGGAAAACGACATTATGAAATGCAGCCACGTCACCGTCTAGTAAAACTATCTCCCTCGCACTCATTGCTCTTGGCATAAGTGCGTTTCTCTGGATTTTCGATGACGTCGCAATCTTATACAGAAAAAGGCACTTGTAACTGCGAATAATTATTTTCTCGGATCGTTTCTCCTTTGTTTGTGTTGTTGCACATATGTATATTCAAATTACATGAAAACATAGATTTCTTTATATTGAAAGCAAACTTTTGGCGAGACGTATAATTGCGCGAAAGGGGTCCGAATCGAAATATAAGCAACAGTTCAAAAGTGAATTATCTGCCCGAAAAGGGCGCAACGTCTTCAACCGCAATTCCGTTTCCTCAATTGGGGGTTTGCCGTTCCAATTTCTGCCACCCGATATCCGAAAGGATCAGCGGTCTGCGGGCTAGGCGTGGAAGAGGGAGCGCGAGGGAGGGGGAAAGAGGGCGACGAGAGACGCGCGGAGGGGGAGAGCTCTTCCCGAAAAAGATCCTAATCTTCGTCCTTAACCCGCCCACGAGAGTCGATAATTAATCACGAATTTCACACCTCGCTTCTCCCGGATGAAAAAACCATGGACCATAGGACACCGCTCCTCGTATCCTGGCAGGGCCGGGGCTTCGCGAGGACGCGGCGTGAATAGAGAGCGGGAGCTGCTCCGTGAAAACACCTCGCCACCACCACGGAGCTCCGCGACGCCGCGACGAATCGGTAAACTGGGCCCGCATTGACAAATGATTCCAAGTTTCACGGAGGGAAACAGCGGCCGAGGACCTCCCACATAGCAGCGGAGGCGAAGACGCGACCGGATCCCTCGCGGAGGAAGGAGCAGGCTCGCCTGCCCTGACGATATTTTTTTTTACCCCGTCAACCGTTTCCTGTCGCGGCCGAAGCCACGCCGGGCGATCGGCAAATAAAATCCGTCGGATCGCGACTGCCCGCGTTAATTTTCGACAACGAGAAGCGGTGGTACGATCGAAATTTGTCTTCCTCGCATTTTTAACGTACACGTTGCGATACGAGAACGCGAGGAATGCGAAATACAGCGGCATTGGATCGCGCGTTCCCGATAATTATCTTTCGCCAAACGCGCGCGCCGTGTAATACGAGAACACCTGTACCACGCGTACCGCATCGTCTGCGACACTTGTGCAAACGGCGGCGGTGAGTTTATTGCACGTAGAACCGCAACTTTGTTTCCGAGGCAACTGTGTACCGGTTATCTCGGCGAGACTACCGTCGCGTTATTTGAGATATTTATTCATAAATCTTTCGCAAAATCGAGTGGAGAGAAGTCGACTCGTTCCCGCCTCCTTCTTATCTCTCGCGATCGTCTCGCGCCGTGAAACCGTTTCTTCCTCTCGCGTGATGACGATCAGCGCGCCGTAGAGCGACTTGTTCTCGGAAAACGAATAATCTCGACATCGGGCCACGCGCCGAGAGTCACGCGGGGATGGCTCGCGCGTCCCGTCGCGGATTCGCGCACGGCGGAGGTCAAAACGGGTCCTTCTCCCGCGGAGTTTGCCGCACCTCGGTAGGGGGTCGGCCGGGATGAGCAGCCGCGTTCCGTGCACCGCACCGCGTCGGCTAGAGCGCGCTCGAGAACCGGATGGTGTATGGTGGTTTTTACGGGGCGTTCTCGAGGCTGCCACGGGATACCGTAGCATGCCACACACAACGCGACACCTCTCCCGAGTGACCAAGGAGAGGACTCGAGGAGGACCACACACGAAGGATTCCCCCACCTGGTTGTCGCCTCTGTCCCTTCCTCCTCCGACGCGGAGAGGGAAGAATCGAGAGGGAGAAAAAATCTGGCTTAACCGGCGATCGCGCTCTGCTTCGCGATTAGCCACGGGGCCTCGAGGAAGAAACGGGATGAAAACTGAATTTAGAAGCTTACAGAAGCGTAATGGACCTCGTTATACGCTTCGTCTCGGCCTGGTGACGTCGTTTTCCGTGCGGGTTTCCTCTCGCGCGTCCCCGCCGCGAGTTCTCTCGTGATTTTCGTTCGGTGACGTCACTTTGGCGCGATTGTTGCAATTCTCGTTGCCCTTAGCGAATAACAAGATTCAGGGGAGCTTGAGAATTCGGTTCTGGCACTTTTTTTATATTGCAGATTCACACAATTGGGGCAAAATTATCTACTCGGTATTTTTTCATTTTTCATCTTCCGCCTTGTCCGAGCTGGATAACGATGTTTTGAGATGCAGCTGCATCATGGTCCGGTCAGTAAGACTTCTCCATTGCACTTGTTGCTCGGCATAAGTGCGTCTCTCTGCTTTTCCGATGACGTCACGATCGTGCAGACCCGAATAGACAAATGTACATAAATTGTACAGTAACTCAAGGTTATGTGCCTTATGAGTCATCGCAAAGCAAGCATATTAGAGTCACTAAATGATTTCAAACTAATACAAATAAAATGTTAAATATTCATTTAATATACATGCAACATTTTTAGTAGACATGTTCCTGCAATAAATACAGCGATTAATTTGAATCACATTATAATGTAATCTAACAATTTTTTGAAGAACAATTTTTTTTTATAAACTCACGCGGCAGAATAGACATAGACCAATTATTGTAGTTTGTATGAATGTTGTGACGATCATACAAGTCGATTCGGGGAGAGAAACGCACCTATAACTCGGCGAATAATTATCTTTTCGGATATTGTTTCTTTTTCATTTATTATTGAATATATATCGTACATCTCTCCAGTTCAATACCGCCATAACTGCGAAATTTTAATTTTTGATTTTATGACGATTATTGCAGTGCTAACATATTGGACTTTGAACAAAAATACAGCCACAAGTGGTTAAGTTTTAAAATATGCCATATTTTTGCATATATGGCCCTATGAATTCCGATCTAGCATTGTTTCATTTCCTTCTTATTCAAAATTATATAATTTACACTTGTGGCGGTATTGAATTGGATGTACGATATACGGATAACAAATTAAATTTTTAAATATTTTTTTTTTATATCAACACCGAATTCTCGGCCGGCCCGCGACAGTCGAACCTCTCGCTGTACCGGCAAATGTAAATTTTTCTCCACCAACCTTGAGGATTTTATACTTCGTAATATATGTCGCAAAAATACGTTTATACTTTTTCCTGAGGTCACGAACCGAGCCTCGGACTCCGCCTCGCGCGGGAGGACCGCGTGCCGCCGGAGATGTTTACGAGAGTTCTCCGCGGGAGAAAAATATATGACGCGTATATATATACAACGCGCGCGCGCGAGAGAGAGAAAGTATAGGAGTAGGAGTGAGATACGGAGGAGAGCAGAGCGTATTCTCCGCGAGGGGGATTTATGAGAGTTGAAAAGGTCGCCCGGCGGCTTCCTGGCGGGGGGTTCACCGCATTGTTGCTAATTGCACGCCACACCGGCAGCAGCCGCGATGGTGGTCCCCCCGTTGTCGAACCGCTTCTGGCACTGGATCCGTATGGAGAGAATGAGAGAGTCCTCCCCCTCGGTCATCTTCTCTCGACGGTGGTGCCCGAGGAGAAACCCCGTTACCCCGCCACCTACGAAAGCAACCGCAAAAGAGCGCGCCCGTAACAGCGAGGCTGTTTTTGCAAGGGAAAAGGTCCGGCCAACCAAAACATCGCATTGTCCTGTTTATAGTCTGTTTTGGGTCCCCCGCAACCTCCAACGGGTGGTCCAAGGTCCTTTGCGCGGGCGCGTCTCGGGACGCGGTCCCAATAGTGAACAAAGTTTGCCGGTCAGCGCGCGGTAAGAGGACCCGCGCTATATCGCCGGGATTTACTTTTCCTCCGTGCCGCGCGCGCCCGACCGTTGCAACGTTGCACGCGCGCGGGAAAAACCCAGTTTACCGCAGCCTGCAGCCGCGCGAGTACACGCAAACCCGTGGAGGCACACGGTCCAAAGCAGATTCCCACGTGGGACGCGGAGAGGATGCGGGCCGAAAATATGCAAATGACCCGACAATTCCTTCCTCCTCGCCTCGTACCCACTTGCGACGGGGTCCCACAGCCGAACGAGCGCGCTAGGAATCATTACCATACCCATCCTGCGCACCACACGCGAAACCTGTCCGCTTTCCCTGTGCCGCGTCGCGACGCCACGGCCCTCGTATTTCCTTTCCTTCGGCGGGGGGAGCCTCTCCCCCGGTCGCGCTCACCCCTGTGTCGCCGTCACGACGCGCGTCCCGGGAAAGGATGTATTCGCCGCGTCAACGGTCCTGCACCAGGATACCGGTTTCCTTGTTCCCGGCGCGGGACGTTTCGTCCGAGAATGGGGTCCCGGTTGCCGGGTTCTTTGTCTAGGCGAGATTAGGAGACGTTCGAATCGCTCGGGGAGCCCGATCTAACGGTTCCCGCGGGCCGAAAGTTCATAGGTGATAGGACCTTTTTCTTCCCTCTTTTCTAGCGTCCCGCGACGCGGAGTCGCCAACGGACGCTCCCGGGATCACGGACGTTTCTAGACGGGACGGGAGTTTCGGGGGCCGTTTCGTACGTTGGCGCGAAACGAGCTAAAGACGGCGGATTCGCTCGGCCTCTGCGAGGGCGGGAGAGAGAAAACGCATCCTTTGTGCGCGAAGAAAAAGGATTTGTAATTTGTAGCGTATCCCAGTAAGAGTGATCTTACTTTTTAAAGTTCGTAACAGTATAAATATGGTATTTACCCGACCCGAAAAACAAGTTTTTTTTTGAGTTGATACTGTTTTGATCTAGGTGTGCGATATATTAACCGAAGATTGATAAATTCTACCGTTTAGGATATTGTGGATATAACGCATCTTTCTCACCTCTAAGCGGAGAGGTTCTTCTATATATTTTGTATATAATCCTATGTGTGGTTTTGGTCATATATGGGTTATCAGTGATTTCTATATTAATCATATAAGGACTATATACATATTTTCGAATGTTTGCATAATACATATAATATATAGTCTTTATATGATTAATATAGAAAATATTGGGTTGTCCGGAAAGTTCGTGTCGTTTTTTAAGAAAAATTCAAATCGAAAATCGACACGAACTTTCCGGACAACCCAATATATACAATAGAATTTTCCCGCCTCGGACCGCGCTCGTCGTCGAGAAAAATTTCTCTCTCTCCTTCTTCCTCTCTAAATATAATTTCTCTCCCTCTCTCTCTCTCTCTCTTTCGCACGGAGAGCGCCCCACCAGAACCCGTACTCGACCGTTTCTTTTCCGAGGGCGACCAAACATTTGTCCGTCCTATACCTTCGGATGGTTTTCAAAAAATACGTTGCGTTACATTATGCCGCCGGGGACCTTCTCTTTTTTTCGGTAGGTAGGTACCCTTCGGCGCGCGCGCACACGGTACAGTAAGAGGATCCCGTGGAACTCCCACACTCTCCGAACGGGTACCTCCAATTTTTGCGCAATCCCATTCAACTCCAGCGCGGGGGCACATTGTTGCGCGAGATTCGATTCAGGATCTCTCTCTTCCCGTCTCTCCGTACCTGACCCGAGATAATCCCATCCCGGGACCACGTCGGGGCATTATCCCGCTGGCTGGTCCCCCCCACGGACGGGACACCGAAATAGGGGTACGACGGGGTCCTCTATCTATCTATCTCTCTCTCGCGCGCGCGCATTTCTCATTGTCACGGTGTATAGCGAATCTCTCGCGTTGCCCACGGTCGTCGATTTCGGGGGGAAATTGTGCATTTTCTACCGGATTTTCCAAACGTCGAAGGGGAGCGCGTTCCCGTGGCTGGGAGAGCATGCCGACTGTCCTTTGCAATTTTCGCAATTCACAATTCGGCTCGCCCTCCTCCTCCTCCTCCTCCTCCTCCTCCGGATTCGAGTCCTTTTCGAATCTGGTTCTCGTCGAGCTTCACCCGATTGACGGGTATCGACGGGGTCCTGGTAAACTCGTGTCTTCCCCACCCACACGCCCCTCTTTTTTTTTTCACCTCGAACGGACGACGAGGGTTCTCTTTTCCCTTTTCTGTCTTGTCTTATCCGAGAACCCGTGCTTGCGGTCGAGTCCGGTTAATTGAAACGACGTCGACTAATTTACCGCGCGTTCGAACCGCTCGAGCGGCGTGCGGTGTATCGAAATTGAATCGCGATATCAATGAGAAACTGTGGAACGGGTGATTTTTGGCTCGCGCGCTCCTATGCGCGTTATCCGAGTTCGAATCTTCGGGGGATAAAGTTAAGTCGGCTGCGTGGAATTTCCTAATATGCAATATTTTACCACCGCGAGAGCGGAGGTAAAATATTGCATATTATTTCGGATACCGTTGTCACTGACGGCATCGCGAAATAAATAGCGTCGTAAATGACGGCGTCGAGCATTGGCGTAGTATTTTCCGACGTCAACGAAAGACTTTTCTTACGAATATTCTCGCTCCGTCTTTATTGCCCTTCTACCCTCCTATTCTTCCGCGGAGGAAAGTCTATAAAGTAATGTAGCTGCCCAACGAGGAAAATGTCGATGATTTACCGGACCGAAATTTATTGGCTCGCGTCAACATTATTTACAACTGCGATTTCGTTACAGTCCCTTTAAAAAATTCTCACCTCTCTGAGCACTCTTTCGAATCGTTCGGATCTGGCACGAGAGTTCGGCACTTAATTAGTTTACTACCGAAAATCTACTCACCAATAACGAATCGTTCCGTTCGATTCCCCGATAATCGCGTGCAGTTTCCAACTCTTCCTCCAATTCCTGGAAAATCTTTCGGGGGGGTTGTCGGACGAAAAATCAACGTAATCCGTATCGATGAGAAAACGTTTCCGTAAAAAAAAAAAAAGATTCCCCTATTCGCGTGCCTTCCTCGTAGACCGACACGAATCGCTGCCGCCGCACAACAGAGCACGTGGTCCCTCGCGAAGCGAGTTCACGAAAAGTCCCACAAAAGTCCGATTTTCGTTCAAGACCCTTTTATAAAAAAGGTAAAGAGAAAATATACAAAGGCCCTTCGCACTTCCTTCCGGTCACCCCTGCGACGCCCCGGTTTATCGATGATTATTCAAAAATCCGATAACCAATCTCCGGCACAACGATCGCTCTCCCGCGGATCATCGATGGGACGACACACATCCGCGCATCGTGTCTCTCTTCTATCTCCAGCTTCACGCGCTCCTTGCGTACGCGGCACACACGCGGGTTACAGCGAAGTACTCGAAGCGGCGGGGACCGAGCGGCTCGAACCGCGAGTTTCCAAGGATGGGTTCGAACTGAGACTACGAAGAGGTCCCTTGCGGGTCCCTGGCGCGGGTATGGGTTTTCGGTTCGTTTTCCTTTTTTTTTTCAGGGCCGACGGTGTGGCGTTTGCGGCCGTGGGCCCCCGGGCCCCCGGGAGGCGGTCGAGGTAGAGAGTGGGGGGCCCCTAACCTAACCTAACCCAACTAACCCCCCACCACCTACCCCTTCGTATATCCCTTAGCCCCACTCTTCGACTCCCAGCGAAGGAGAGATATATATATATATGTCCATGGGTGCGCGCGCGCGCGCGCACGCGTGTGCATCGGTACCCGAGGCTCCGAGTGAAGGTACTTCGCGCTCGCACGCACGTGGATTCGCTCCCGCGGTGGTATGGATGTACGCGCCCGCGGGACGAATGGAACGCGTGAGCGATGCGAAAAGTAATCGATTGTGTGTGTATGCAGGGTGCATTTATGCGGGCGTTTCGGAAAAACACACAGGGAAAATGGTTTAATGCAGGTAATGAATGTTTGTTAAAGTATGGCGAAATAAACATTTTATCGGACCAAATAACTGTAAGAATAGTTTCTCGTTGGAAAAATTCAATCCTTTGAGAAGCAACTATTTGAATTGGTATATATTGGTCATGTATGGATCTCTATATTAACCATATGGGAACTTTATAGAAATTTTCTCTAATGTTCGTAGAACCCGTAAATAATCCTTATACGGTTAATATACAAATCGTATAATCCATATATGACCAAAATCACATATGAATTAAACAGAAATTATATAGAATTTTTCCACCTGGATAACGAAATCCTACAATCTATTTCGCTGTATTTGAGAAATTACGTTTATTAACTACCAATCAACTGTTTTCTCCATGCAAATATTTCAATTGCCGAAATAATAAGTTTATAATTTTTGTTTTCTATCGAAGCACGCAGTATCTCGTATACGTATCTCTTTCTAATTCAAGCCAATCTCCATCTACGCGCCTATATATTCATCGCACCTACGATACCTATGAGAGCCTCGCGGCAGTGCACGGCGCGCTTACGTAGTCACCGAGGACTTCTGCGGGGCGATCTCGACGCACACTCGCCGCGAAGCTTCACGCGGGGAGAAACGAGCGCGGCACGGACGCGTGCGCGTACGCGTGTGCGTGTCGCGGCGCGTAAGTGACGTCGGCGTGGGGGAAGGGGGAGGGAATCATCCTAATATACCCCGAGAAGACGTGGGCAGACCCGGCTCCGCTGCCCCCTGCTTCGAATGCGTTTCACGGCGGGACGTTCGTCCAGTGTCCGTGCCTTCGAGTGTATATACATATACGCGTACGCCGCGTTCGCCGGAAGATCGAGTTCCATCGAAGGTAGGGAAGAGGCTCGCGAAGAATGACCGGGAAAAGTCGACGCGACTGATCGGCGAGAGGGGGCCGGCCCCCTCGATCGAAAAAGGGATCGATTTTATTTGGCCCTGCCCAGGCGGAAAAGAATGTATATCGTGTGTATATAGTTTACATATGGGTTACATATGAATTCTAAATAATCCATTTACACGGAAAAAAATAAATCATAGCATTTACAAGGTTTATGGTCAATTTCGGGACAAGGCCGATTTATTGTTACGATAACTACAATTTTAGTAAAAATTAAAGGAAAATTTGTAAAAGTTGTAAGCGTTGCTGTCATTTTATAATCCGTATATATAGTCCATATATAGTGTGTAGGTATAATAGAGAAGTCATATAATATCCACATAGAACCAAGTCCATACTATGTAGACTATAATATAGTCTACATATAATCCGTATAGAATTTTTCGGCCTGGATGGCGCTCGGACGCGGAAATTGACAACTCCTTTACATTAGCTCCGTCGGTGGGGGGTAATTTTCGGAAAATCGGTTGAAGCTCACAAAGCCTTTCCTTTTTTTTTCGTGGTTTCCTCGTCGACTCTGTCGTTCCCGAAGTCCACCGATTTCAGAGATTTCGGTTTTTTCAAAAACTCGGGCGTTGCGAATCACGCGCGCGCCAGCAACTCCTTTTCCCTCCTGCCCTAGCGTGTACGATGCGCTTGCGCATACACGCGCGGTTGCTCTCAACGCACACACCCACGCGTTCGTACGTCGGGGGGACCACGCATTTTATGCGGGTTTCTGTCTTCCCCGGAGAAAGAGAATGAAAGAGAGAGAAAGCAAGAAAGAGAGAGAGAGAGGACCGGAGAAGGACGGTGGGAAAAGGAGCGAGAGGGAGTCGAGGGGTGGGAGCGGAGAGCATTCACGCAACGACACATCAACACGTCTCGCGCGCACACACACGAGCAAATCCGAGGCGCAGCCTAATATACGCCGGAGACGTAGGCCGAGACCTGCCCCCTGCCTAGAGTCCGTTAAACCCGCCTCGACGAAAGATCAATTTCCAGGGAGCGCTCGGATCGCGTGTGGAACGAAGAAATCGCAATGTCGCGTAGTAATTGCGACCGCAATTGTACGGATATTTGAAAAACCTCCAAGTACTTTGAAGAGAGCTGGCCGTATCGATCGCGCGGTACGGTAAATCGGGCCAATTAGAAGAGCGCGGCGCTTCTCCGCGATCGACCGTTGGTCGTCGCAGCTCTCGCGACCCCGGTGGTCCCAATTAGGTCACCAGGAATGCCGAAAAGGGCTCGAGTTACCGTGTCCCTTGCACTTGAACGGGCCGAACGGTCCGCGATCATCGGATGCCTCGGCCACCGGATCTCGTGACGGTCCTCCGTTTACGCCAAAAGGAAGTCGGACCACCGATTTGTCTCTCGAACGAAATCACTACCCGCGATGGGCTCTCTCTCTCCTCCCCCTTTTGCCCCGAGCAACTTCGGAATTCGCGAGGTGTGTGCTATAATTCTGGAGCCCAGGAGAAAAAGTTCTATTGTATATGGATTATGTATAGTCCATGTGTTGATTTGATCCTATATGAATTATATATAGATATATATGATATGATTTCTATATAAACCATATATGGACTTTACTATATATCGATTATACACAAATTTAAAAGATTAAAATAATCCATATATAGTCCATATATGGTTTATATAGAAATCATATATAATTCATATATAATACACTGAAAGAACGCTTGGTTGGGCTAACAAAATATTTTGAATGAATACGAGCTGACAAAACGTTTTCTTGGAATCGCAAAATTCTTTGGTTGGTTTCACGAAAACTTTGATGGCAGAGCCAAATATTTGGATAGTCCGACAAACATTTTTTAGGTTATCAAATTGATTCAACGAAATTATTTTATTGGCTATTTTTTTTCTCAGTGCAATGCCGGCCAATGTCTGTCATTTATCGTGCTCGGAAATCGGCGAAAGGACGATCTGCGCGGAACCGACCGTCGCTCTTTATCTGAACCAAAGCTCCGCAGTCGCGTCTTCTTCGTCGTTTCCGTGGTTTCTTCCTCCGATAAAAATCCGGTTTACGAAACCTCTGGTAACCTCGTCCGTGGGTGACCGCGCACGTGTAATCGTACACACGTCTATCGGTCCTACGCGCATACTCGGAGGCATCTCCGCGTGTGAAGAGACGCTCACACATTCGGGCGATGCGAGTGATCGGCTTACGAAATCGCTCTTTATCGCGGCTTCCTTCGACTCCCTCGGAAAGGAGGCACGCGTAACCTGCGTATACGGGCTGCGATAACGAGGGGCGGGTTTTGTCGATCGCGTATCGCACGGCGGGAAAGGTGTCTGTCTCGAAATATTCTCCGGTCATTTTCGGTGGAAAATTACGAGCGAGTGGGTAATCGGTAAGGTAACGGTCCCGATAACTGGACGGCGAAGCCCAGTATCCGGACAGGTATAAGAATTTCATTATTCGTGCACAGATTTTGCTCAGGGTTCTTATAATAATACACTGAGAGAAATAATTGCTGGTGCCCAAAAAATGTTTTATTCAATTAAAAACATGATGCAGCTTAAGGATCAAGCCATGATTTTTTTCGTGCAAGAAAATATTTGGTAGGCTCGGGTAATTATTATTTTTTGTGCAGAAAGAATTTCTTGTTGTTATCGTAACGATAAATTGGCGTTGTCCCGCATTTTACGACAAACTTTGTAAATGTTACGATTTATTTTGTTCTGTGTGGTATTTTTGAATCAAGAATATATATTCCTCGATCAAGAATCTGTATTCTTAGAAAGTTTTAAGATCATATAATTATGTACCTACTCTTGATTCAAGAAATATTTTTTAATACTAGCAATTTTATTTCTCCCAGTGCAGTGACACTTCCTCTACACATTCGTAATTTACTGACAATTTGTCCTCCACTAATCGTTCCTTTTTACCCCACCTAATAATTTGAATTATACTCAAATATGCCCGGCTACTAGGATGTGTCCTGCTATTGGGACAGTTACGAATACTTTACATCGGTACCGCTTGCCGCGGCGAAGAGAAGAGACCGATTTACGTAGAAGCCGCGCGGTGATATATGGATCGAGTATAAATACAGTAATCGAGTGTACATGTTGAATTAAAATTAATGTACGGCGCAGAGAAAATCCTCCGAATAAATGCCTTCGCTCATACACGTGCGGTACACGTCACTTCGGCAATCGTACCGTGCGAACCGTCTCAAAATTCGAGGGGTGTAGCGTCTCGAGAGGGAAAACGCGCAGCGGAGGGCCGTCGTCGGAACTCCGGAAGAGTGCAGCGTACACGGGCGTGGGACAGGACGAGCTACGGAGGCTGCGTGCTCTGCTGGGGGCGGCTCGCTTATCTTTTTTTCCCCTTCTCTCTTTCCCTTTTCCTCTCTCCCTCGCTCCCTCTCTTCCTGCCCCCTCTTCCCACCAGCACCTCGAGGTAGAACTCATCTTGCGTGTTCTGCGAGCACGAGTGTGCGTACGTGTGTGCGCGGGAGCGAGAGAGAGAGAGAGAGAGGGGGGGAGAGTGTGTATCCGTCGAGCGGAGTGGCACGCAGAGGAGGAGGGGTAACAGGTGGACGCGGTGCGTACGTCGTCCGAATTCACCGTGGGGTACCGAGATGTTTTTTAACGAAGAGGTTCACCGAGGAAACAGTTTATTAATGGTTAATAAATGTAATTAGAAAAATACGGCGAAATAAGTATTTCAATTATAACGAGAAAATGCATGTGAATTATTAAAATGTTTATTTCATTCAAACTATTGACTCGAAGGATTTAGTTTTTTGAAATAAATATTGCAATAATTAACGAAACTTTACACTTGGTTCGATAAAATTTTTACTTCGCCATATTCGAACAAACATTTATCAGCTACAAATAAACCGTCTTCTCGGTGTACATCACACGGGGCTAAACTTACTCGCCAGGAACGAAGCTTGAATCGCGATTACCTCGTTATCTGTGGACTTTTGACTCGTGTTTATATAACACTTTTTTGCAGATTATATTTCAATCTACAACAAAGTCTTATATCGATATAGGCTAAAAGTTCATTGATAATGAGATAATAGCGATTCGAGTTTTTTTTCTGGCGCGTAAGTTTCGCCTCATGAGGTACACGTATAATGTACGGTAAAAGTGGGACAGAGATGCCACAGTCTCCGTTTAACTTCGAACTCGATTATCTCGAAACGCAGTGGAGATATGTGAAAAATGCGTAGCAACTTTTTTACAGTAAAAATATAGATAAACACTTTTTATCTAAACTTTTCTTCGATACCTGCAATCGATTTCGAGATAATCGATTTTGAACTTGCTCTTCAACCGCGGCGTCTATCCCACTTTTACTCTACAATGTATTTCGAGACTCGCTCCGTTCTTTTCACTTTGCGCTATCGATCATATAATACGTATACTTAGCTTCCGCTTATCAGGACTCCAATCGTGTTTCATCCGTTCGCAATCCTCCGCGCAAGTCGAGTCCTCGATACCCCGCACCCGACGAGCTATACCAATACGGTTGCACGCGGCGGGCCCTCTAACCGCGCGGCAGCCCGGCTGGAAGATTCTATTCAACGCGAGATTCTGAATAGGGATCCCAAGGCGCCTACGTAATCCCGCCCCGCCATTGTGGTGCCGCCTCTCTTCCTGCAACCAGTTTTCTTTTATCTCCCTTTTTCCACGGTATTTCCACCGCGCGCAACGATCCTTGGCGCACGCGGCAACCACTGTCGCGCTGGTGCGCGTCCTTCGCCCTCCTCCGCCCCCCTTTCCACGCTCACGATACCCGGCAAAAGAGGGGAAGATGATGCGAGATATCGCGGAGGGGCAGTCGCAGCGTTCGCGGTAAATTTGTTTACGGCGCTTCGGTGGGAGCGCCGCGGTGGGAGGGTGTAGAAAAAGGGAGAGAAGTAATCGAACGTCAAAACAATATTCCGCGGCGGGTTATACGCGTCGGCAATTATCAAAGGCTTCCACGGGTCTCGCGCGGGCCTTACCAGTCACGCTGAAGACGGGAGCCATTCGAGATACCATCTTTCCCTTCGTGCAGCCCGCCTCTCACCCTCTCGTCCCTCTCAGCTGGGCCCTTTATTTCATTCCGAAGATTCATCTCGATCTCGCGTCTCTCCTCGAGACCACTGGGGACCAGCGGCGCGGTAGCCGACCCTCCCGCTCGGACGACCCATCGAACTGGCGCCTGGAAATTGGTACCCGCGCGCGCGTACCTGTACGCATCGCCCCCGAAACGAATCCGGATCGGAATCGGGTTTTACGAGGCGGGGGAAGCGGATCGAGGGAGGGAGAGGTCGGTAGCGCGATCGGAGGTTCGAGGGGTGGATGGTGACGTTTTCGACTATCGCTCGCCACTTCCGGATCCGATGATGTCGCCTGACGTGTGGATTTTTGGGCGGGTCTGCAGTCCATTATTACCTGGCCGACCGACGTGAGGATCTTTATCCTTTTTCCGTAGGTACACGGAAAGACTGAAACCGATAAATTTTACTGGTTGGCTGATTTACAACAAAAGAGGTACCTACACATGGTGTTTTTTGGATTTTTTTACAGTGCGGTATAGTAATTTTTTTTCCGGTACAACATGAAATCGTGATAGTTTATATTACAATTTGCTGATATAATTTATAAGGAAATATTGTTCTTCACACACACACACACACAGTATGAAGCATACGGAAACCCTTATGTGTACCACTGTTATTATACTTCCGGCGTCAAGGATTCTGTCGCTGGTGACTTTAAAATATCATTTTTATAAACGTACCAACCAATTAAGAATTAATTCTCACGCTCTCGTTGGCTGATCGATCATGGAAATTGATTAATCATGATATTTTAAAAAGTCACCAACGACAGAATCCGTATCGCCCAGAGTAAATACAGTAAAATTTACCGGTAGCCGTCTTTCCGTGTACAATCGGCCCGAGTTTTTTTCCACGAGATTTCCACAAGTTTCATCTTTTCTCTCGGCGGGTGAAAACAACGCGACACTCGCTGTCCGCGGCACAGAATTGCTTTATCAGGGTATGCATTCTCCTTTACGCCGCACCCGTACGACACGGCAATCGAGCGTGCGACCCCCTCTTCGAGAATCCCGTCGTTCTCGCGATTCCCGAGAAAGTGCAACGACGCGTGCGCATGTTTCGCGGCGACGAGCGCCGGCGGTGCAGTCGAGGGGCGACGCGAGGAATGCCGCACTTGCCAAAGGCCGCGCGTGACGCGTGGGGAGCGCCTTCGCTGTGCGCCGGGGCAAGTGGCACCTCGAGGTCAGCCGGCAGGGGCGAGGAAGTCGCGGCGACGACTGTGCGAGCGGTGCCGCCGGGGTGGGAAGTGGGAGGGGTGGAGAAGAGGTTGGGAGGCACCGGGCTCTTCTGTGGCTGTGGCCGTCGAATTAATAGGCCATCTGCTCTCTTCCTTAAGGAAGTCAATGTTTAGGAAGTTCATGGGAAGCGGGGACAACGGAAAGCCCCAAGAAGACATGGGAACGGCTTGCCGGACTCGCGAGGCGCCCCTCTCTCTCTCTCTCTCTCTCTCTCTCTCGTTGCGGGGACGGCGGGGGCGCGCGCGTAGACGTATGCGGCGACGTGCCACTTCCGAGGCCGTAACTGCCACCGCGGAATAGAAGGGAGGTGCAGAAAAGTGGGATGGATAGTGCGCACGGGTTAGATTTGGGTCGACTGTAAACAGAGAAAAAGAATTACCGTAAAATATGGGGTGAGATTGATAATATTGAAAATGTTTCTTGAAATAAAACAAACCCAGATTTCTTTTTAAACGATTTAAAAATAACATGTTATATGGTTGTATAATTGCAATCATTTGGTAACCTTACTGATAGAAAATAAGAAAAAGATAACACGGGAAAAAATATAATAGGCTTGTTCAATCTTACCCGTCGAATGGGGCGAGTTTGATACCCCTTTTGAAATTACATTAAACTAAACGTCTAGGACAAGAAAATGTCAATCTCGTCCCATTTTGAATTTGACCCGATAGATTTTTCAATATAGCGAATTTTGTTGATCGGCGGGTGAGATTGATATGCGGTCTAGGATTGATAATATGAAAACTGACCATTCCTTCTGGCGGAGTATTTGAAAAATGAGTGGGGGGGGGGAGCTGGAAACATTGTATAGCGCGTCTATGAAGTTTGTATCAATCTCGCCTCTAGAAATCAATGTCGCCCCACTTTACGGTAGTTGGATTGACTGTAAATTATCCGCGGAGTCGCAAAACATTATTCGTTTTAATACGTCAATTTGATATCTTCTCCTTGCAGTCATATGGCAATAGTATGTGATTGCAAGGCAAAAATATTCGATCAATTCGGAAAAAGATCTAGTCGATGTAAATGAATAATCACTTGCAACTCCATAATTAATTTTTTTTGTTCTCACTGCAGAAAGTTTGATTCCGCGCGCGGATATATCGGGATGAAAATAAAACCAGAAAGACGGTTTCGATGGAAATTCGCGACGACCGAAACCGAGCCTCGCGTGGTACGATATGCTCGAATCTCGCGACGGAGGGGTTCGAGCGTCTAATGCGAGTTCAGTGTTCGAAGCGCGAATGAATCGGTAATAAATCTTGGGAGCTGCCGGTCGCCTGGTAACAATAACGAAACACCTTTTATACATGCGTGAATTCCTCTCCAGCTATACGTGCCTACATTCACCTGCTGCTATTCGAAGATCAGCTGCCCCAACCGCCACCTTAGCAGCACCTTGCTCGCCTCTGTCTTCTTCTTCTTCTTCCTCCTCCTCGTCCTCCTCCTCCATCAGCACTAACACCAGGACTACCACCACCGCCGCCGCCACCTCCTCCTCTTCTGCTTTACGACGGGCGTACAACGCTCGGAAAGCTTCCTCGCGACCGTCGTTGCTTTTGTTCGCATTGGCGAACCACTCGTTCGAGTACTGCGAAGCTCGAGCGAGTCCTGCGTATGATGCAATCGTACCGCGCGATAACGATTCGAACCCCAATCGTAGCTTTCACGGAAAGACTGATACCGGTAAATTTTACGGTATTTACGATAAAAGAGGTGCTCATAAGGTTTTTCGGATGTTCCTACTATGCACTGAGAAAAAAAAAGATTAAAAATTATTCTGTTAGAAGGATAATCTGAGTACGAAAGGTAAAATAGATCAAAAATTATCCTTCTAGGGTTTAAAATTTAACCTTTTCTTTAAGATAATTTTTGATCTATTTTACCTTTCGTACTCCGATTATCCTTCTGACAGAATAATTTTTTATCTTTTCTTTTCTCAGTGTGCTGAGGAACAATTTTTCCTTAGAAATTAGTAAATTGTAACGTGAACTATCATCAACTTAATATTTCCAAAAGAAAACTTACTGTACCGTACTGCAGAAACATCCGAAAACTCTTATTCGTACATATTTTATTACAAATGCAGTAAAATTTACCGCTATCAATTTTTCCGTGGACGCTTTTTCTTCGATCATCGGATTTTTTAAAAAAATTTTTAGAAGGGAGTAAAATTCGTACATCCAATGATTTCATCGCGTCTAGGGGCCGCGATGTCATCTACCCCGCGCGAGAAAAAAATATATAAACACGTTCTCTCGAATCGCGCGTATCATATAATAAATTTAATCTATCCCCGTCCGCATTATCAATTTCTCTAGCAGATCTATCAGTAGCCGGCCAACCGCGCCGCTCGAATAAATCGGAATCACCCAGCTATATACAGTGGCCGCGCTAATGAAATTCAAACAGAGCCCAAGAAAACGATCGGACCGTATCAATTTCATTTCTCCCCCTCCCCGACCGCGGCGGCTTCACAAAAGGGTTGCGCGCCCTTTCCCACACCTCGACGCTCCGTCCCGCGGCTGCAGCCACCACTACCATCACCACTGGAGCAGCGTGGCCTCTTCTCGAGACACCAGCAAAGCGGCGCTCTTTTCCCTAAAATGTTTACGTTCGACCTCGTGAATTTATGGACCGACGAAGGCTCGTACGGGGGTCTTCCTCGGGATCCAGGGGGAATTGACCCTGGCGTAAGATTTTCAGTGACCGACGCTCCGACTTCTTTACGGGCCGCTGCCACGTTCTTGTCTACGTCATCTCGACATTAATTGTCCCCTTTGGTTATCTTCTCCTCTGCTCTTAAAATCTCCGTCGATCCTATCTCTCTCCTTTTAATCCTCGCCCTCCTTCCCGCGGGAACCGAGTCTTACGGAGGCGGTTATCGATCATTTTAATCCCGGACGGGGTTTACATTTTAATATATTTAAATATAGCGCCGATAACGCCGCTGCATGGCGAACTAAAAATGTGAAGACTGTATAAATTCTTACACCGAGAAAACAGTTTATTCGTTGTTGATAAATGTTTGTCTGAATATGGCGAAATAAGTATTTTACTGGATCGAGTAAATATTCATTAACCCATTTGCATCGAAGCGCGGATATAGCCGCGCGCGGCGACTGGGCGTTATCACCGAGCGCGGAATACTCCGCGAGGAGAAAGTGAAAGAACCGGGTGAAAGTAATGGAAGGATCGAACGTCCTTGAAATGAGAGGATAACAGGGTACAGTATACTCTAAAGTAGACGCATGATGCAAATCTACTACGATATTTATTTGGCACAATATTTGATCCTACGAGACTAGCGTTTGAATGAAAAATAAAGATTCTAATAATTAACATATATATTCTCGTCCTAACGAAATAATAATTTCGCCGTATTTGAAATTACATTTATTAACCATTAACAAACTGTTTTCTCGGTGTATTTATTCAGCAATTCGATATTAATATATAGAAATATCGACAATTCTTCGCTGGGCAGAGCAATACCGCAATTCCCTTTGCAACGATAATTTCGTTCTCCGCGCGGACCGCACCTTTCTCTCAGACTTAAAAAAATCTCCACACGGCTTTCCCGCGCGCGACCGGAGTCCCGCAACATTTGGTAGCCCGAGAACGAATTCGAGAGCGATCTCCCGGCCCGGGAGAAAAAATGGGCCGTGGGAGATCGAGGGGTGCAGCCCGGGAGCGTCGTGAGAGGGAACACGAGAGCCGTGGAGGTGGAGAGACGCGGGAGGACGAGGCGGGAGGAAGGGGAATCACCTGCAGTGCACCTGCTGCGCAGGGGGCTCCTTCGGTCCCGTATTAAAAGTATATCAGGCCTCGACTCCTCGTCCTCTCCCTTTCTCCTACTCCGCGACTTCCACCTCCTTGGAAGGCGAAGCGTATGCGCCTGAAGCCGCGCGCGCGCGAGAAAATTGCTCCAACGTCTCTCCGCGTGGATGGAAAGCGCGGGAAAGGGCGCTGCAGTCGCGCCACGATTATTCATCGCGTCGCGCGCATAATCTCGCGCGGCGAATGGGATCCCGTGGCGCTGTACGGACGTCTCCTTTGATCGCTCGAAAGGAGTTTCTCATCACTGTACGCTCGTCTCGCGGGTCTCGCAATTCATCGGAATTATATCGTAACGCCGCCGCACGCGGTAGCTCTGGTACCGCGATAGGCCGAGGACTCCCGAGGCAGCGCCGCGATAGCAGTCCGAGGAGTCAAGAGGGAATCGACTGCGAGTCGTTCTCATCGCGCGGGATGGTCGGCAACGGCCAACAGGTGTATAGCAGGTGCACCCCAGCGCCTTGAGTCCGAGCTAAAAAGTTCCACCCGAAGGTCCCACGCAGGTCCGAACGACTTTTAACCGTCGCTTCCCGAGACGAGCACCCTTCGACTCCCACCACCCTGCGAAGGAGCCGACCGCTCTTCGCGCGACTCCGGGTTCTGATGTCTGCGCTCGATCGCGGAGAGGGTATGTAACCTCGTATATAGATAGGTATAAAGGCTCGCGCGCGTGTCAGCTTCCGTCCACGATTTTTATGCTTCCATCACGCGCCGCGATGATGACACGCGGTGGTCGCGGGCCGATCGGTCTTCTCCGATATTACGAGGGTTCGCATCGAGCGTATACGAGATCGATCGTCGCGACTGGAGGGAGAAAATCGGCTTTTGTACGAAAAATTGGGGCGCTAGACTTTTCCTTTTGCGAGTAAGTATATAGACGGAGAAAAGGGATTGGTAATTTTTTACCGTGAATCCTCGAGGTGAAACATCGAATTGTTTAATACGCAGAGGAAAAGAATTGGTTGAATCTACTAAAAATTACTTGCGACGTCGCAAGTAATTACACGGGCCTGCGAAATTAAAGTTTTTGAAAAATACAAGAGAAATTTTCGCTAATTTTTATGTTATTTGGTGTGCTGATTTCAAAAATGATCTCCATTTTTTCCCATCACGTCAGGATTTTTTGTAAAATCGATATCGCTATTTTGCTAGAATCCTATTTGAAAATTAATTATCTCGAACAATTTTGCGTATTATCTGGCAACAGTGGTTTTTATCTATTGAAATATATGTAAAATAATCGATTCTTGGTGAGGCAAATTAATTTTTCAGCAATCGATTATTTTGTGTAGGTTTAAATGGATGAAAACCACTGTTACCAGATCGCAGGAGGCGCCTCTGGTCGAGAGGAAAACTGAACGTTCCCTTGGGATTAAACTTAAATACATCAACTTATGGTGTAATTTCTAGAGAAAAATCACCAACATACTATTTTAATTTGTTTTTATTAAGATAAGTTACACATGAAATAGGTTATCGACCAAGAGTTTGAAAGTTAGACATGTTCATAAAAATCCAAGTAAACTTGAATTTTTCAAGAAAACCTGACGTGATAGAACTTTCTTATTATTTTTTTTAAATCAACACCAAAAAATACATAAAGTTCAGTTGCCACTTCCCTTGTATTTGTTTCATCGCAGGCCTGTGTTATTGATTTACATCAATCTGATCTTTTTTTATATTAATTTGATAATTCTTTCTTGCTGTCAATTGCTATTCTACATGATCGTAAGGAAAAGATATCTGATTGATGTACAACAAATTTATCCCATTGTGTGGTATCCAACACCAAAATTGAATACAGGTCCACACCGCAGAATTGTTTACAGTGTACGCCGTGGTCTGTTAAAAACTCCAGTATTTCACCTCTAGAAGCCCTGTTACCGCAGGATAACTGTAAAAATTCATGGGTTTTCCCGTGATTTTTTCCCAATCCTTCGTCTCCGTGTTCAGGCGCGCCTTCCAAGGATACCCGCTCGATACATCCAATAACGCAGCGTGCGAGCGAGCACACCTGCGCTTTCCTCGTTATCGAGAGAATCGATCGAGAAGCGCCAACCCCGAATCACCACCGCGCGCAACACGTGGTGTGCTCGACCGTTGCAAACCCACCCCTGCGACTGACTGCCGGAACGTTGGCCATCAGGTGCCTCTTCCTGTACGGCAAGTGCACGACGCCGCCGGTGTGTGCTTTCGATTTAATGACACACGCCGTCACACCGACGCGAGGCCGACACACGCACGGCCCCAGAAAAGGAGGACTCCTTTCGCCGTTCGCCGGGTCACCGGCTGCGGCGGGCGGCCGCCGCCGAATTTCCGTTGGGAGGGATCCCGCGCGCGCGGCGAGCGCCTATCCACCTAATTCTTCGAGGAGCGAACGCGCGGCCACCGGACGGCGGCACCTTGCCGGTTGCTGGGAAGGAGAACGTCCCTCTCCGCCTCGCCGCCACGCGGTCGCCCATTGCGCGGGGCAGCTGTAGCCGCCACGGGGAGGAATATCGTATACGCGTGTACCGCGCCGCCGCGGCGCGTACGTGTAACGTACAGGTGGAAGGCATCATCGTCGTCATCCTCCTCCCCTTCGTTTTCATCTTTTTTCTTCTCCCTCCCCCGCCGTCCTCTTTGTCTCGTCTCGCGAGAGGAACGTCGACACGCGCCACCATCGATTCGACTTCGATAGGGGCTCGCGCGCGCGCGCGTTGATCTCACCGTGACTCGGTGAAATCGTTACGGTGGCTTGTGCTGGGGGGAAAATTAATTCACACGCGATACGGAAAATCCGTCGACGCGTCTTCGCTGTTTGAGTTTTACGAAGATGGGAGGAAAAGTAGGTACTCCTTTTTTTGAAAGCTAAATCGAATCGGACGCGATGCATCGAACGTATCATCTGCACGGAGAAAAAGAGTCGCTTGGATCTACCGAAAATTACTCACGGGGTCGCGAGTAATTATCTATTTGTATTAATGAAATTTTTTATTACATCAATCAGATGGTATCTCTTTCTTGCGATCATGTGAAATAATGCGTGCAAGGAAGAGATATTTAATTTAACGTGAAACAAGATTTGATTGATCAAACTAAATAATCACTTGCGACTCCGCAGGTCATTTTTATTAGATCCAACTGATTCTTTGTCTCTGCGTGCGGCTAGCAGCGGTAAAATCGCTCCTTTTGTCGAACCATTCGCGATACAACCGGAAATTCCATTTCGTTAGATCCTCCCCCGCGGGAAAGCAGTTTCTACCGCGGCGATCGGATCGACTTGGGCCGTTCCAGCGACAGCGTTAATGATTCTGCGCGCGATCCGCGCGCACCCCGAGCCTCGACATCCCTTTAAACACCGCTGCAGCTCTAGCGCGTCGAGAGCCGCAACACTTTTGCCATCTGTCCCTCGTGTCGAGCATATGCTACGGGGGTTGGTTGCATCGAGAATGATCCGAACAGGTAACGCGGGAGAGCGAGAGCACCGGGGGCTAAACTCGCGGCTCCTACTCGCTCTCCGTCTGTCGAGAGTCACCTGTTGGGGAGTCGCTCGAATCAAAATAATATCACGAGCCGGCCCGCGATGCTCCAGGAGCCGCCCAGTTATCGTCCGGAGGGAATTTTCATCCGGGACTCGAAGCAAATCACGTCGAAACGAAGAAAAATCCGACGTGAGAGGAAGAAGCAAATTTATTCACCCTGAGACGGGGTTTCCTCGGAGCATGCACTGAGAGAAAAGGTCTAGCTGAATACGAACCTGGTAGAAAAATTTATTTGAGGTAAACAGGAACTCATTCACATCGAACAAGAGTCTATCTGAATTTGAAAATGATCATTTTAATCGAGTACGAACCTAGTAGAACGTCTATCTAATTAAAATAGATTTTTGCTCGATGAGAATAAATTTTTATTCATCTCAAATAAATTTTCCTGTTAGATTTGTATTCAACTAGACCTTTTTCCTGAGTCTGCAACGGAAAAGCCTACGCAGAAAATATCCAACTAAAAATATAAACGATGAAGTAGACCAGCAATGAATACACAATTTAATCGAAAATTAGAGAACTAAACAAATTACAAGAATTAATAACTAGACGAAATTACAAACAAGTGAGAATTCGCCAACAAAATCAACCGCGGCTCAAGAAGTCTCACTGAATAAGCATTCGAACAAATTCCTTTTAAAGGCTGTTAAAAAATACGTAATTAACTCTAAAGCTAACTAAACAAAAATAAACGAGTAATCACTTCACGCGCCAATAACAGCCTTAATGCACTCCACAATTGTGCCACCAGCCGAAGACGAATCACATGAGAGAGAGAGAGAGAGAGAGAGAGACGCACAGTTGTTGGTATTAATTTCGATACATTTATGCATCACGAATGTGTGTGTGTGTGACGATCCGTTGTACGATTCGAAGATCTAGCGGATTCGCGAAGGGAAGCGGCTCGTAACTCGGCCGCTTCCGGTTCCGGCGCGCCGGTCGGGCTTTCCAAACAATTTCGATGCCCGATGTGAATGAGCACCGATTAAATTCTCGGTGCGCAGCGACCAGCAACCCCCCGTGAATAACAGGGTTCCGAGGGGGGTTGATTTATGAACGAAATCTCGAGTAAACGCCCGTTTCCGCGCTCCGCCACGCGTGAAATGACTTTGGGAGAGTCCTCTCGCTTTGGGGTGAGAGCGGGAGAGAGACGGAGAGGGGGGCGAGAACGGCGCTGCAGGTTGGGAGCAAAATCGGCGGGCCGGTTAGCCGGTTCCGGTGCCGGACCGGAAGTCGAGCCATATTCGGCGATATTCATAACTCGGAGGCACCGAAGGCGCGGCCGGGAACTCGGCTCTCTGGGAAAGAAAAGGTTTCCGACATTTAAATAAGGGTTATTTAAATACCGGGCCCTCTCTTTTTCTCCGGGCCCGGGTTGCCGCGCGTCGAGTTCTCGGCCCGAGACGAGGTTGATCCGGGCGGGGCGACGTCGCGAGCGCCGATCGAGGGATGCCTCGAAAGATTTTTCAGCCGCGGGGTGATCTGCTCGTTTTACGATGATTACGCCCCGATCGATGGAAACGAAACGTTTCGTTTTTTCGTGAAATTGACTAGCCCTTGTAAATCACTCCAATTCTGCGTTTAAAAGGATCTCTAGGAGCGTTACCTTCCGGTGTCGCGTTTACACCGAGAGAAATAATTATTAGTGTTAAAAAAAAGTGTCTTGAATCAATAACCTATGACCTTCGTTGAAACGAAAAATTCTTTCTGCGCGAAAAAGAGAATCACTCAAGCCTATCAAGCATCTTTTTGCGCGAAGAAAACCGTGGTTTGATCCTGGAATTATATCATGTTTTATTGAAGAAAACATTTTTTTGAAATCAGCAATTCGGTTTTCACACAAATTTTCTTTATTGCAGATTTGACCAATTTTGACAAATTTATTTACTCCGTATTTTTTCATTTAACATTTTCCGCCTGATCAAAGCTAAAAACGATATTTTGAAATGCAGTTACATTGCCTAGCATAAATGCATATCTCTGCCTTTTCGATGACGTCGCAATCTTGTAAAGAGAAACGCACTTATAACTCAGCGAATAATTATTTTTTGCGCCGTTTTTTTCTCATTTGTTATTGAATATATATATTCCAAATTAAATTTAAAAATATGAATATTTTTTTATATGTTAAGATCGAATTATCTCTCTCAGTGTACGACGGATATCTCTTGCGATCGATCTAAACCTCACCGACTACGACAAAAATGTCCTATCGAGCAGCGCTAACGTTCCTTTATTCCACTTATCTGAAGTAACAGCACGCTTGCGAGACAATTATAACATTGTAAAGAAGCGAAGGAATTCAGTCCGAGTCTCAGCGCATCGAGAACGCGTTTAATTACGATTCGAATTTTTCAACGCACTTATCTATATCCTCGAGCGCTGGGCTTATCGCTTCGGCGAGCACGACGACAAAAATATATCATTGCGGCTAATGGGACCGTCTGGTGTTTGCCGGGTATCCCGCGATTTGTGTTCGTCTCCGCGACGTAAAAATAAACGGGCGCTTCGTTTACAACGAGGCGGTTGAGGGTCGATCGCTTTTTAAATCACACTCGCGACGACGAAGCGTTGCACAGCGTCCCATTGGTGGGATATCTATGTAATTGTGAGTCCCCATCGACTCCGTGCATCGTACGATAATTAAAACAGACCGTACCACGCGTATTTGTCGGATATTTTTGCCAATTAGAAGCCGACCCGAGGCGTTCCAATTTTCTGCCTCGCTATAGGACTCGAAGATTAACGCGTGTTTGTTCTTCCGTGGCCCGTTTCAATTCGTCTTTTTATCGATCTCTGATCTTGAATCATGAACGGTCGGCGTGGAAACTAACGACGCGTTACGGCTTGTTTATAGATTTGTTTAATTTATCGCCCGTCGATACGCGGCTTCGTGGTATACGGGTCAATTCTTTTTCCAGAATAAACTCGGCGCTTGACGACTTCTCGGTGGTTCGAGCCCAAATTGCGCATAACAATATATATGTGTATATGTATATATACAAATTCCATGATGCGAGGGAGGGATCCCTAGCTCTGTAATTTTGATTGCAATGCAAATATTGAAAAAGGAAGCGCGATAAACTTGGTCGCGTCATTTCTGTTTGATTATTTAATTCTGCGCGGCGCTGCTTTGTCATCACAGAGTACGTATCTTCCACGTCGAAGAAGAAGCCTCTCCACGACGGTTTCAATTCGATTCGATAGTTTGCAGCGAGGAATAATAATAGAAATCGTCACGGCGCGTGCGTTGCTGAGTGGATGGCACGACTGGTAGAATTTATCATGAGAAAAGGAGGGGAGAGGGCATTTTCGCTGAGGCCTCTTAAAGTGCAAAGGTCCGTTCGATAATGGGCTCGCTTCCACAGCGGTTTTCTCCGATAACGATTGGAGTCAGTCCAACTATATTTAGTGTTTGTGAAGTCCGACTTTTCTAGATGGTATTTTAAATGTTATTCGTTCGCGGGAAAATTATTCGGCATTCCAAGGATTTCTCGGACGTTTATATTATTCCTCCAAAAATAGGCGATCTAATGTAACGCGGTCGTTAGGAGTTTCTGAATTATTATCGATTAAACGTGGTACGCGCTTGATTCGAAGATTTGAAATAGTTCTCGGTTCGGCCGCTAAGCAACGCCATCGTGCGCGACGCTACGTTATACTAAACGCGGGTGACTAAAAACAGTGGAACCATTTTACAAGTTGGCGATAGATTATATCTGTGCAAGGTGAAATCGACCTCATGTGATGTAGAAAATGTATGTAATATGGTATAATATTTGAAACATCAACTTAACCGATGTGCGCGACTGTCGTTTCGCGGTAGCAGATAAGGAAGATGAAGATCGGCATCCATCGGCAAGAAGACTTCTCGGTTAAGGTAGGTTTCTATCTTTACGAAACGTCATTGCAGCTTTTCTTTCCGTTTTCGAAATTCTTCCACATCGGTGCGGTAAAGTCCACTGCAGCGATGGCGGCCCCATTGTGGTAAAATTCGAAACTGAGAAATCTTATCGATAACCGCTTCATCATCAATCGGTAAAAAAGTAATACGCGTGATTCATAGGACACCAGTGCATTCGCGATAACTCTTGTCATTTGATTCGTGATCGACGTGCTTCCTGTATTCGTTTACCCGAAGCTCAGTGACAATAGAGCAGACGAAAAACATAACCTTAAATCAATGCGTTACCAACGAACTGTCATCACAAAACGCTGAAATAGATTCGAAATAGCGTTTTGTCGACGAAAGAAATTTTTGGGCGTCGCACAAAATGGCGAACGATCGCGAAGTTTTGAGAGAAATTTGGGAGGGTAAAATTCCCATCTGCTTTCAATTGGACTCCGAAGAAGTGTGCGAACTCCAAGCTCCGGATCCGTTTTATCTCATGGTGTCTAGATTAAGTTACTTTCCGCTTTGCACAGACAAGGTAGGTCATCCTTGATCAATTTGCTCGTAATACTCTTTGATTACGTCGAGAGGCGTACCGCGTTACTCGTCGTTCCTCTTCGTCAGGTTCGAAAACATTTCATGCGTCACATACAGCAGGATAAGCAGGAAAACGAAATGTGGTTAGAGTTCAACGGCACACCTTTAAAGTGGCATCTTCCGATCGGGGTTCTTTTAGATCTCTACGCCAACGACGTGCAACTGCCCTGGAATATCATAGTTCACTTTGACAAGTTTCCCGAGAACGTCATAATGCACTGCGCCAACAAGTACGGACTGCGCTTCTTTCGATCGACGCTCGCGCGATTCTCTTCTTCGAGGAGGATAAACTCACGAGATTCGCGCTTTCAGAGAGGTAGTAGAAGCTCACTTTTTGGCTTGCATAAAAGAAGCCGACGTCCTGAAGCACCGCGGCCAGGTAGTGTCGAGCATGCAAAAGAAAGACCATAATCAATTGTGGCTCGGTCTTTTGAACGACAAATTCGATCAGTTCTGGGCCGTGAATCGTCGGCTCATGGAAGCGAGTAACCCTGAGGAAGGGTTTAAGTATATACCCTTTCGCTGTTACACAAGCGAGGAGAAATATATACAGAAACTGGTGAAACCGATGAACGAGGAAGGACGGAGAAAAACTTTGAAAAATTTGCTGTCCGAAGTATTTCCGGATAACGAGAAAGGTTCGTTTCTCATTCGGCGTAATTTCGAGAAAATTCGAAATCGAAGCTGTTCGCGGCCTTGACGCGGGGGTTGATTTGCGTAACGCTGAGTTTTTATCCTTTCAGTTCAAGTGCGCTGTCACGGCGTAATACCGCCACTGGATACGCCGCTTCAATGGCTCTCGGAACACCTCAGTTATCCGGATAATTTTTTGCATCTGTGCTTGATTACGTCGTAACGTAAAATGAAACGCGGCGACTGGAGAGCTTCGAATCGTACATATACCGAATTCATTTCGAGGTTCCTTTCGTCGATCCGTGTCTTTTGTATCAGGGACGATTTTCGAACGTGCTGTCATCCGGATGTCTTTATTTTTCTAAGAATCTATTTTCTTACTTTGCGATATTTATTTCATCAACTTACAAAGGCGGAGGCTGTATTTCGATCCTCTGCGTGTTACGTTTAGCGTGTACCGGTGTCGTTAATTAGAATGTAGTTGGTAATGTAAAGAGTATACCGCGTCTATTCGGCATCCGTTACACGTGCTAAATGCAGCCGCCTTCGGCGTAGTTGGACCAAAGTCGCGGCAGTTTCGGTAAACTAAATCTTCCAGCCTATCGAAAGATTCGGTCAACGATAATACGGTTTACTTGCACTTAAGATTGCCGGAGAACACATTACATTTTTACTTTCGTACAAACGGAATCTAATCTTCGCGTAGATTAAAGCCATTTTTACAACCCTGCTCGCTGTATTCGAACGTAACGAACGTGGAGCGCACACCGCAATGCTACGTGCGATATCTATTGTAAAAATACGATACCCTACTTATGTATATAAATCTAATCTACAGATCAATTATAGAGATTGCGATCTAGATTTAGCTCGCAGAAAGAGAGACTCTTTGCAAGCCTAAACAGAGATTTTACCATTTATCGGGAAAAGTGCGTACCCAATGTGACGCCGAGAGATTCTACGTTTAATTCAGTTTCCTCTTTTTGTCATAGCGATTTATTGAGGGGAACGAATTGAATGTTTTCCTTCCCAAATTATAGCCGTACAATCACTAACATCTCGTATTTATGTGGTCTCCTAACGGAGATTTCTATAGTAACCGTAGCACAGAACTCTAATTTGAAAGAATGTATATATTTTTTTAATTTCGTTAACATCCCTTTTCGTCGTAGGTACTGAAAATATTATCTACCGACGACTTGAGCCTTTTGTTACTAATACTCGTTGAATGTCACAAAGGAATAAAGGAAGCGAGAGAAATGAGAAAAGAAAGGAGAATACACTGTCGTTGATATGCGATATATTCTTTATATTTTCATATTTTCATTAATTGAGAGAATACCGCTTTCGTTGAATAAAATGTATTATTGTCTAGTCCGTGATGACGTCCTACATCATACTATCACACAATGCTCACGTGGTTTGTGGTATAACCTCAGAACCTGCGAGGTAACGTCCCTGCTCGCGCGTACAGGTGATCCTGCCGGTCTGCGAATGATGACCGGCTGATTTCCACAGCTACTGTATTCCATTGTCCGGCGGCTGCTTCCGAAAGTCAAGTAATTAACGACCTCCTTTCGGTTTTGCTGCTCCTGTAACGATTTCAATTTTGTTCAGTTTTTTTTTCTGAAGAACAGAAGAGACTCAATCATCCCTTCTCAGGGATTAATTTCATCCGCGCGCAATGATCGTTCGAAGCCTTCGCGCGGATACGATAATAAGACGAGAGGGAGTTACCTTGAAAATCACCAAAGCGGTGTCCTGATATCTCTTGTGAATCTCTTCCTTTGTGAGTACGTTAGTTTTTTCTGGCGATTCGTATCGCGTGGACATTTACGTTCGGAGGCTCGTAGATTTTTCGCAGCGGCTCTCTCAATGTTAGGACGTTGTCCGCAGTCCGATTATCCTATCATGTGCCAAAATTCGTTCCTCGTTGCGCGAAATCTGTGGATTGAAATCAGTTAACTCATCGAGACGTCATTACTTTGAAACATTCGTCGGGACATTGTCGCTTCTCGTTTTGAACCGATTTTCACGATACTTTTCTATATTTTTCAGCGCTGATGTGACGTTATCTAAGGTTGTGTTTATTGTCTACACTGAGTACACTCGCTTTTTCCATGGTGTAGGTAGTATATCTATAGTTATTATAGAAAGTCTAAGAAATTATAGAGTTCCCCACCGATTCTTATTTCTCTTCGAGAGAAGAGGTGTAAGAATTCGTGGGGAATTCTACACTTTCGGCCCATTTTTAATAACTATAGATACACCGTATCATGAAGAAATGAGTGCAAAAAGCGCAGACAACGAGAACAAATTGCATGTTAACGAGTTCGCACCCCCGTCCCGTCTCGGGAAGCATTGCGTAACGGATCGCGAGTGCTACCACGGCAAACTCGGGGGAAGAATCGGTAAGCCGAGCGAAGCGATAAAATTGTAATTATCGGGTCGATACAGGCGCGAACAACTGGTTTCGCGTCACCCTTCGGTGGAGGATGACGCGGCAGCAGCAACGGAAGAAAACGCATAGAGGGGTAGGGGAAGGATGGGAGAAGCGTTCGGATAAAAATACACCGGGTGGCCTTTCGCAACGCCGCGAACATCGGTTTCCTGCGGGAGGCGAGGATTACCGTTCTCTTTTTTTTCTTCCTTCTTTTTCCGCTTCTTCTTTCCTCGCTCTGGAATCTTTTCCTCCCTCTTTCACTCGCGCGCGCCGCAAACACACAAGTGCGTTTTATAATTAGAAGTTCCTCGCGAAAACAACCGCGGTCGCGGGGGTCAGTTCCGCGGTTCTCGCGTCACGAAAGTGATCCCCTTGACTATAAGACATCGGCTTGGTTCTTTCTTAGTTATGCTCGCTATACCTACGTACCATATGTGATGCTAAACTTACTCGCCAGGAAAGAAACTCGGAATCGCTATTATCTCATTATCAATGAATTTTTAGCCTGTATCGATATAAGACTTTATTGTAGATTGAAACGTAATCTTCAAAAAAGTATTATACAAATATAAGCCAAAAGCTCATAGGTTGTGAGATAACAGCGATTCGAATTTCTTTCCTGGCGAGAAAGTTTAGCCTCACGTATCCCATCCTCGTTCTCCGTCGAAGGATTCGTGAGGAGGATCCACGAGAAATTCTTACCCAAGCCAGACGCAGGGGCACCTCCGGTTTATCTCGAGCGTCCTCCGATCGAGATACGTCGCATGGGCGAGGGAGATGCTGGGCGCCTAACGACTCGAAGAGACGAGTCGGTCCGCCCGGTGGTCTTCGCACTGCGGACAGGAGAACCAGTCGCGTTACTCGGACCTGTTGGCCGTGGGCCAAAATCTTTGGTGTCCCTTTTGAATTTCCGGGAGAGGGCGGGGTAGGGGGAAAAATTTGTCGCGAGTCCGTCAGGCAGCGGGGAGCACGCGTTTCGGCGTCATTCGTTTTATGCCTCGAATAAAATAGCCCGCTAGCTCGCGCTGTCCTATAATTAGAACCCTTGATAATGACAGAATATTTCGTCTCGCTGAAAAACGCTCGCAGAGGAGTCTCCGACTCACGCCGACACGTTCGACCGCTGTCGTTTCCACGACAAAATAGATTTCACGGATCGCGTTTGGCACGTGCGTTAATTTTTGCCCGCGTTACCGCAACCTCCCCGAGTGTCGCGCGCGGCGGCAGCGCTCGATTGGCGTTGATTGGCGTTGCGTTGCATCAGTCAAGTTCCGATTCAAGGTCTGCGCCGCGCACGTACGGCGTCCCCGCAACGAAAGCGGAGCATCGTCATTAACGATTATCGGGAGGGAGGCGGCGGCGTCGCGCGAGTCGGAGCTTTTCCACTAAAAAGCGTTATGAGTACCGCGGAACATGCATCGCGCGAGAAACGAAGCTCGATCATTACCGCCTTATAAAATTGTATCGTGAGTGAAAGTTCACTCGTTATTAAGCAAAACTCCATTACATTCTTCCGTGAGCCTAGGCGTGTTTGCGGAAAGACCCGTTCTGCCGTAATAACGCGCTCGTATGAGGCGGGCGTGACGCACGTGCGCGTGCCAATGCCGCATGTGTCCATATCCAACGTAAACGTACGCGAGAAAGGCCTGCTCCTGTTTTTCCACGATTGTCTCGGAAAAAAAGGGCTTATCGTATCGTGCAGCGAAGGGCTAATTCGAGCGATTCATTTCGCGCTGCACATTTTTCGTCTACATCCAGGGAAAAAAGTCTAGTTGTATACGAACTTACTAGAAAGATTTATTTGAGATTATTATGAATGTATTCACATTGAATAAAAAGTCTAGTTGAATGAAGTTAATGTTCTACGCTGAAAAAAATTTACCACAAACTTTGTAAATGCTACAATTTTCTGTGTACTAGGTTCATACTCGATTAAAAAGAGATGCAAAACATTTATCAAATTCAAATAGACTTTTTGTGTTCGATGTGAATAAATTCCTATTTATTTCAAATAAATTTTTGCTATCAGGTTCGTATCCAAACAGACCTTTTCCCTGGGTGCAGGGGAAAGATGTGCAGCGTGAAATGAAAATGAATCGCTCGAATTAGCCCTTCGTTGTTTGGCGTGTTTGCTTCGTATACGATAAGCCATTTTTCCCGAGACAATCGTGAAGAAATAGGAGCAGGCCTTTCTCGCATACGTTTACGTATTATATTCCTATTTATCTGAAATAAATTTGTCCATTAGATTTGTATTCAACTAGAACTTCTCCCTCAGTGCATGTCTCGCCAATCGAGATTTGCCGATGAAACGAAACCTGTGATTTTTCAATCAAGACCAGGAAAATATTTAGCGGTCAGAACCGAAGTCACAGTTCAGATTCGACCATTCGGTAGCCCGGTACCTTCGACGAGAGCGAGGTCGAGGGTCCAGGTGGTCGCGGACTCCCGGCCGGTGCTATTGCACCGCGTACACACGTGCGCTCGAGTGTACCTATGTACACTCGCGCGTCCGCGTATACGCGCTACGTGTACACAAGCACGGGCGCCGCGCCGTCCAGCGTGTGTATAGGCAATGTCGTCGCCGAGCTTAGAAAGTTAAGAACGCCGCTTGGCCCATCTGGTTCGCCGATCGCCAATCGGCTTCGATAACGAGACCACGGTAACCGACGCACGGCGCACCACGCTCACGTGTGCGTACGGTTACGCGCGTTCGTAAATCTCGCGTAGGTATCGGACTTCGCTTTTCCCCGGCTCGCCCTGTTAATTCCGCGGCGCACGGCGGCCGTTCGCTTTCGGTCGACTGTTAATGCTTTTCTAAATTGGTTTTGTACAGCTGTTTTTATATACGGGGGCATCCAGACAACTGCTCGGATCTTGATTGCGTATCGGCACCTGTGTTTTTGGCGCGCAACGAATGGAACGATATTTTTTCTTAGATAAGACGTAATTTCGATATTTAGGATTCACGGGGTCGTCGGTGAAAAAATGTACTGGAGTACGCGAATAGGAATAAAGAGGAAAAGGGTGCGACTGTAGAAATCAAAGACACATGGAACATATGTATATCTGTTTAAAATAATCTCTTATATTTTTCTCTCAAATTCGGTAAATTTCTAGTCGATATATCTGTGTGTATATGGTACAATATTAATACAATAATCTTTCGTCTTCCGTGTGAACGTACAAAAATGACGACGACACTCCCCATTCTCTCTCGCTCTCATTCACTCGCCCTCCTCGGTGGATCACAATGTCGGATATGGTCGTCTCGCGCGCGTTTTCGCGAGAAGAGAAAAAATCGCGTTCGTTGCGCCGAAACGCGCACGGGAAATACGACGGTAAAAACGTAAGGCATTCGAGTGTTGGCCTCCGATTACCGCGACTGCCAGTGGAAAACAGGGGCCAATGCCGAGTACCCCGCTTTGCCGTGCTTTCCCTTCCGATATTTAATTGAACGGGTTTTCCCAAGCGACGAGCGCTGCGCGATTCGCGCGCGAACAACACTCGTCGCGATCTCGAGGACTCTCGATCTCTCTTACGCGCGCTTCGGGCACGTAAAACCGTCGAGTATCACACTTTGAGCTGCCTCTGGCAGCGGGAACCGTACATCGATATTTGGTCCTCGGTTCCCGCTTGCGCGAAGCTAAAGTAACAAGGCACACGGCCGATCGAGAGTCCACGGTGCGAAAAAAAGACGATCGAATGATAATCGCGAAACGTCGCGTGTTCATGTACGCGTATATGTGTGTGAGTGCGTAAGCCGATGTATTAAAATATAATTTTGATAAATACATACTTTTTTTTCTACGCGCATATACATTACACATATAAATATATCTATATATATATTTGTATACGGACTACAAGGTTCGCTTAAAAATTAGTATCTTTTACGCATTTAGAAAATATTGCTTATGCTTGATTAATAGACTCTTGGGGCCCACTGCGCGCCCGCGAATCGCTTGCGCCCCCCCGCGCCAAACGGTTGGCCCGTCCAACCCGACGCGACGCGCGAGCGTCACGTCCGTCCATCAGTCATTCATCATCATCATGTAAACGTTATGGCATTACGTAACTATTATGGCTTACTATTACATTATCTTTTATTGTACATTGCTTACCTCGATCCGCGCGAGCGGGACGCGCTCGATTCTCGGTTCACCAAAAATCGAGCGGATTCCGCCCGCTTCCGGAACGAATACGGAGAAAGGCTCCAAAATCGGGACGCGCGTCAGAAGAGGTAGAAGAAAGAATTGAAACGTTTTACCCCTCTGGAGCCTCTTATTTCAATGTTAAGATTCTTCCGGACGATCGCATCGTAAATAGCTACGACCTACCGTTCCTGCGTATAGATATACATATATACGATACATATATATGGATGCTCTATCGCGTGAACTAATTACAATTATATCCCTGTATTTTACCTCGCAACTATATAATACGTTAAAACGATCAACGATTGATAGATATTTGAAATCTGACGTACGGTGTGTTATAAGGCACGGGTCTTTGTGTGTTCCCGACTGACTATACCGATCTCATTGGGATTGTCTCGCACCTCGGCGTTCGACTGCAGAGGCTCGATCGCGTCGCGAAATCTCTCGCGAAACGTGCTCAGTGATACGTTCGATATACGCTTTTGCTTTCCCGCGTTACTCCTGTAAATCCTCCGAAGCGGAGGAAAGGCACGATGTGTGGATCCTGATCGCGCGGTGCGAAGATCCTCGGATTTACGCGGAGAACTTTTGTCTCCAAGGTGCGCGTCTTATCATGTATTTACAATATTTACACGTCGAACAAAGAGAAAAGGAGAAGAGAAACTGTAGATTCCTTAACGCTTTGAAACACATTCTTACACGTTACACTATCGTATGGAAGCAGTTTTTCTTGAGCAATTGAAAATTGTCGCCACTCTACGCGACCGACGAGAGACGAACCATCTTTCGGTCCCTCCTCCCTCCTCTGTCTCTCTCCCCTCTCTTCCTCCCGGAAAGTGTCGAAGCTTGACGAAGCAGAGAACCCGCTCTTCCCAGAAGCCCTTTCAATTCGTCACGGTCGGCTGACATAATTTCGTAATTATAGCACGGATAAGGAGTCTTAGCGGCGACCTCTGAACGGCCTAGAGAGATCTACAGCGAAGTACGTTCAACGTTCTAATCTCGCAGATAAGGGAAAACCGCGGGTCGGTGAGGGGGTGGAGAACAACCGCGCGCCGCCTTCCATTGGCCGGAACGGCGCTAAGGTAGGCGCACTCGAGAGATTCCCACCTTCCTCCGATATTTAATCGCTTATCCGCGAGCCGGTCGGAATGCTTTATCGGATATCGCGGAAGAATCTGTTGGAATCGACGGTTCTAGCTACGTGTTGAAGCTCACGTAGGACAAAGGTACGGAGACGTACGCGGTGTGCGATCTCAAAGATCAAACGAAAGAGGGGAATCGGCGCGTCCAAAATAGTTCTATTTCGAAGGCACGCGTTTTTCTCGAGAGAAAGAGTCAAAGAGAGAAAGATAGATCAAACGATCGGCCGTCGTCGTCGTCATGACGGCCCTCCGTTGTAGCTCGTCCGCACGAGCTTTCTCGATTTTTTGGTTTCTTCGTTTCCCTTAGAATACTATACCGGTTCGTACCAGTGCCGCAAACGCGAACGAGACACGCGGGAGTGCTTTCCTCCGGATACTTCCGGTGGGATCTCCGATGTGCGACAGAGGAGGAGGCTAAGTATAATAATGAGGACTGGCTGGATACCTGACGAAGGCGCTCCTCACTCGCGGAAAATCCGCGTAGGGGCTCCGAGGAGTTCTCCAAGCGATGGGAACCCTGAGGCTCAGCTCTAACGCGTAATCGTGACCCCTGTCGTCGTTCAGATTGCATATAACTTGACAATTGTTATTATTGTTGTTGCTGCCCGGTGATATCCCGCCGTGGACGACGCGACGATCCTCCGTGGATTTGCTGATGGGATTGTCCAAATAGGGCTTGAAGAGGATGGCGTCCTTCTTGGAGGACGGCGCCGGGGGTGCCGCGGGCGCCGGTGGCGTTGGCACGGTACTGGTCACCGGCTCCGCTTGAACGGGCGCGACCTCCGGTGTCCTCTTCGGCTTCACCAGACACAGCGGCGCCTCCTGGGGCGGCTGGTGCTCCGCGCCCGACGACGAGCCCTCATCGATCTCCGGGCAGAGTCGCTTCCGCGGCGACGGCGCGCCACCCTCGTAGCAGCAGGACATGGCGCAGGGCCTCTTGAGGGGCGACGACGCGGCGATTTCTCGGGCGTCCGAAGCGGAAGTCACGTCCGGCGCGTCCCTCGGCGAGTAGCAGTACAGACTTCTTTGGGAGTCGTAGTCCCGGTAACACGCGACGACGCCGTCCGCGACGCAGCACGAGAGCGTGCAGGGCCTGGGCAGGGCCTCCCGGGGGGAGTCCATCATCGCCGTGTAGTAGGGCGGCCCCTGCGAGGAAGCCAGCTCGCAGCAGTAGAGCGACGGCGGGGAGGAAGTGTCGAGCTCCAGTTCGAACTTCGCCGATATCGCGCAGTTCGTTCTCAGGTCGACCGGTGACTCCGCCGAGGAGCCGGTCGATTCCTGGACTGGTCCCAGTCGCTGTCTGGAGCAACCCCCGCGCAGGGCGATCTCGCCCCGCAGCTCGGTCTCCTGGCTCAGCCACTTTTGCACCTGGCGACGATTGATGCCGAATTTTCGAGCCGTGGCGCGCTGGTTACCGGCGACACCGGCGTCGCGATGAAAGGCGTCGAGAACGTCAAGCTTGAAGCGCAGGGAGAAGGACCTGCGACGCGCCAAGTCACCGGGATGGACTTGCGCGCCGGACGAGTAGTCCAGGGGATCGCTCTCGCTGTCGGAGCTCGTGCTGGAGCGACCGGAGCTTCCGGGGCCGCGGGGACTCGGCGGACCGGAGTAGGACGACCCTGGCTGAGCCCTTTCCAGCTCCGGGCTCGCCGGCCCTGAACCGTCCCGGGATGCAAGTGGTGGGACGTATCGGACGTAGTCGCGCGAGCGCTCTCCCTCGTCCGGCTCTTCCATCTCCTCCTCCTTCACCTCTTCCTTCTTTTCCACCGCTCGCCTCTCGTGCCGGTTCTCGGAATCGGCGGGCGGCGGCGGACACGCGTGTTCGCGTTCGTGTGCGTGCCGAGCCGGGCTCGCGCGTGCAGACTCCGAGTGAGCGGCGGCCCGCCTTGGCGAGAGGGCGGAGGGGGTCGCCGGAGAGGACGGGCCGGAGGGGGCCCCGTGGACCCCGGGAGACGGCACGGCGTCGCACGGCCCTGGCGTCGCCGCGGAGTCTGGGCTCGCTCGCTCCGTCTTTATCGGCGTCGGCGCTGCTAGCAGCGGCGTGTGCGTCTGACTATCTCGTGGCGGTGATTCGATACCGCCGCCGACACCAGCAGCGTAGCTCCGATGACGATGATGACGACGATGGTCAGCGACGGGGCCGTCCGTGTTATCTCCGCTGCAGTGGTGCGGGTACCGATGATGTTCCTGGGCGGGTCGGTGGTACGCCGCCAGGGACTGTTGGTAGAGCTTCGCCTCGGTCGACGCGGGCGGAAGGGAAGGAGGGGGATGATGAATGCGAGGATACCCTGGCAGATCGTAACGACTTTCGCTACTCATCGGATAGTATTTCCGATCGTCCGTTTCCTCGGCGATCGGATAACTCGGATGCGTCGCTTCCTCGAGCACGTGACGCTCTTGCGGCGGGTACTCGGCGTAATCTGGCGGCGTGGCACGCGCGGAAAGGACGTTGGTCGCCGCGTTCGTCGTCTCCGAGGACGGGTACCGGGGAGAAGCGGGCGATCGGCGACGAGGAGGAGGCGCGAGCCCTTGTCGGGCGGCCAGCTCGTCGCCGTGCAGTCTGGCGAGACTGAGGTTCAAGGCCGGCGCTGGTGTCGTTGCCGCTGGAGCCACGCCGCCGGTACTCGGCGATTCCACCGCGTGATCGTCCGCCATCGGCAGCGTCGTCGTGCTCGTCGTCGAGGACGGTGTCGACGAAGACGAGGACGATGACGACGAAGAGGAGGGCGAGGCCGAGGAAACCGTGCTCTCGGCGCAGCTGCTCCTCAGATTCTCTTCGCACTGTAACCACTTTTGTATCTGTCTCCTGTGAATGCCGTATTTCCTGGCGGTGGCACGCTGATTGCCACGGCAATCTATGTCATTTCTGTACGAGTCCAGGACCTTCAGCTTGAACGCCGGAGCGAATATTCGCCTGCTACCCATCACGCCCACTGTCTTACGAACGTTCTGCTGCTGCTGCTGCTGCTGCTGCTTCGTCACCATTTTCACCGAGTTCCCCTCACTGAGCACTTCGGTCACACCATGTGCCATAGTTCACTCGTCGGTGAATTCGCGCGCAAACTGTCACCGACACGAATCGCCGCACCGCCGCGGACTAGGACGAAAGGGCACTTGGAAACTGGGCACCGCGAACACACGGGGGTACCTTAACGCGTAACATTGCACGGAGTGGCCTGGCCGCGCGGAGCACGGAGTTCCTTTTAGGTCTTGGTAGATGCCGTAACTAATTTTCATCCCCACCACCTCGCGGTAGCCGCTTCTCCCTGAAACGGTCTCTCCCCTCTACGCCGTTCCGGCTGGGCTACCCCCTCCCGCGACTCTTCTTTCCTTCCCCTCCCGCGCGCACCACTCACCCCCCTCTCCCACCTACTGCGAGCCGGGCGCTAGTCCGCCGCCGCCGCCACCACCGGCCACCAGTCATTCTCTGCGCTACAAAAACCCCCCTCGCTCGCGCGTAGGCGCCCCTCTTTCACACCTCATCGCCATAAAACTCCGCCATTTTGTGGCCTCACTTCCGTTAATGACGCGCGCGCGGGAAACGTCACGCCGGCGCGCTCGGCGCCATATTGTCTGCCGCGACCGTCTGCCCCGCGGTTGCCCGGCTGCGTGTTGGCTTCGTTTTTCGAATTGACGCGACTCCGCTCGACCCTCGCGCGCTCCTCTCGCGCCTCTCGCCGCGCCGAGGATCCCCGATTTTTGCGCCTTTCTCCTCGCCTCGTTTCTGAACTGTTCGCACGCGGGCGATCAAAGGCCGATCCTCGCTCTGCCACGGATCTTCTTAGCGCCTCGCGTGGTGGGATTCGAGCACTCGCCGCCGCCGCATTCCTCTCTCGCGCCGCGGCGTGTGACTCCTTCGCGGTCGTGAATGTACGCGTGCGTCGAGAGCGCAAAGATTTAGGTTGTCTCGACCTTGTCGATATTCTGTTCAGCGCTTCGCACGCGCGCGGGCATTTGTGTATGCGCATCGGATAATTGCGATATCGCCCCTCCCCCCTCTCCCGTACAATAAGGATGAAGATGCATTTATTGAGTAGACTCTAAGACAGGTGTCTCTTAAGTTCACAAAGAAAATAACGAAAAGTAACGATAATATGATGAATAATAGGATGAACAGTAAAAATAAGTAAAGGTAAAAATAAATAAAAGTAAATAAAAGAAAATAGTAAAAGTAAAAATAAGTAAAAGTAAAAAATAAGGGAGGAGGGAGCGAACGATCGATCGATCTCACCGTGAAAAAGTTTTCTAAATTCTCTCCTACGGTATCTAACGATCGGGTGAGGAATAGGTATCCGTCGAACACACTTCGACGGGCTCACCGTAATACTTTTTCGCGACAAGTCCTCTCGGGAGGGACTCGTCCCGGAGGAAGCAAATCTTTACGCTTCCGTGGCTCTTCGCGCAACGGTTCAAAGTCAACAGACGAAGCGCGATATCGCCAAGCTTTTATCTCCCAATATATGTACACGCACACACGTTCTCATTGTTAATATTATCATTACAGTACTCGGTATTATTTCTATGGGCGGAGCCGATTAGCTGGATGGTGTTATTGTTATTATTTGTCATTATGATTATCGCCGTCCCCGCGAATTAGCGATGCCAGCGCTCGTTTTGAATGAGATTTCGAAGCCTGCTTCTCTCTCCGCGAACGCGCAGAGCCCCGAGAGTTTCTCATACGCGCCGTAGAATGAGATCATGTTGTTTTTGTGGCGTGAGCCGACAGTTAATATGTTTAGCTTGACGCGCCGTTGCCACGTTGCCGCACGTAGGCACGAGAACAGAGAGAAAGAGAGAGAGAGACTCGCCACAGGCATGACGCAAGCAGCGGGACGCCGACAAAGAAGCACGACTCGAGAAGCCCCGCGTACTACGGAGCAGAGATTCACGAATTCGACGCGTTATACGCGTACGGGCGAAATCGAAGCTATGGCGAACGCTGTATATTCCTTAAAAAATGTTGTGAACATAGCCCGATCACGGGAAGCGGGAGACGAGAAGAAATTCTTTCTTTCGCGCGTGCAGGATCATCGCATCCGCGATTCTCGCCTCTCGTACGCTTCCGCTCTCCGACATCGAACGCTCATACAGTAGTTAGGCTCGAGTCACCGGTCAGGAATTCCTCCGCTCGAGCCATGCGCGCGCGCGCGAATACCGCGCCTCTCCGCACGTTCCCGGCGTCGATCCATCCCGTCGAGCTTTCCCGTCGAGGAGGCGAATTATCTCAACAGCGCGGAGGAGGCTCTCGCTCGGTTCGGGGAATTCGAAAGCCGGCAAAGGACAAATTGCATTCACGCCCCTTTTTTTTGTTTCCCGGAAAAGCCAGCCAGGCAACGAGGGGTGCGGCGGACGACGGTCCAGAGGGCGAGCGAGCCGATGTACCTCGAGCCCGCGTCGCAGAGTAATCGAGTTTCGAACCGAGGACCGCGTAGTCCGCAGAGGCGGAGAGGCCAGGCCGAGAGAACAGGCAGCGCGCCACAACGGCTGGCACCGTCGGATTTGTCCTTGGGCCGAAGGTAGGCGCAGCGACCGAGGACGTGGCAACGCCGTGCTCTCCCCTCCTTTGTCCGTCGGCCGGTCTTGCCAGACAGGGTGTCGCCAGCTCGGTCGGCCAGGCCGTCCGGGTTGGAACAGGAGGAAGCGAGGGACAGGGGCAGTGGGGTGAGAAGAAGGGGGCTACGGAGAATCGGTGTGGGCTCGGCTGGAGGAGGACGTGGAGGGGTATGGAGGGGCTTCGCGGCTCGGCTCCGTGTATTATAGGATCGGTCGAGGACCTACATTCACGCGGGGAACCATGTTTGAAAACTCGCGTCCCGCTGGAATGTGGCCTGCGGGGGCCCCTCCGGTCTCCCCTCTCGCCCCGGCGATCCCGCTGTGCCGACGCCCCTGCGCGCCCCCCCTCGGGCTTGGCGCCCCAAATGGTCGCGTAACCAGAGACGCGCCTCTAGCCTGGCCTGGTCGTGCCAGACTTCTCGGCGCCCAAATGATGTACGCCGACCGTTCTCTGTCTCGCTCGTGCCTCCTTCTCTGTCTTCTCTCGCTCGCGCTCAGTTTCTCTCTCTCTCTCTCTCTCTCTCTCTCTCTCTCTCTCTCTCTCTCTCTCGCTCACTCGCTCTATGTACCGCACTGGAGGAACCGCGAGGGGCCTTTCGTTTATCCGCGTACATATAGATGTATCCACCTATAGGCAACCACGCGACTTTGTTCCGCTACGTAGGTATCGTGTACCTACGTACGCGGAAAGGTACCCCGCGCGACCCTTACCTATCTTACTCACACATTTCGTCGTACGTGTGGTAATATCTGAGCGGCGAGAGTCGCAGTGCTGTACTCTCGCGCGGAATTTTCCTCTCGGAGGAGTCGTTCCGCGCGGGGGAAGTAAACCTTTGCTCCGCTCTAGATCCAGAAAGATTACCGCGTATCCCGTGTACCTAAACGAATAGGATATATTACAATATCCCGCGCGAGTAGGGTACGCAGAAAAAATAGAATTAGTTGGATCTATTGAAAATTACTTGCGGGGTCGCAAGTAATATATTTATTTATAATATGAAAAAATATCTATTTCATGTAAATAAATAATTACTCGTGACCCCGCAAGTAATTTTTAGTAGATCCGATTGATTCTTTTTCTCTGTGTACAGCCGCATCGCCAGGCGTGCCTTCGCGAATAGAAGAATTGGAAAGTGGAGGTCGTGGAAAATTCTTTGCGCGCGAGTGACGCGAGTCGTTTGTCGCGCTCGCACAATTATTAGACTCTTTCTTTGTACGCTCCGCGACACGCGCGTGCCCGTATCACCTGTATAGACGAGCGGGCGGCTTATCTTTTGTGCATATCCCGCTCGCTTCGAAACGCGCGCTATCTCTCCGAAGACGGTCGGCTTATCGTTTACCTCGTCACGGCAAGTGTTGCGGGAAGAATACGCATGTATCGCGGTGCCTCGTACCTTTGTACTTTGATCTCCTTTCCGAATGGAGCGCGTATATAGCTCGCGTCGCTCCAACGTCGTTTCAATATCGCGCGCATTTATAACTCTTGCTGGCGTTTCTCAAGTATGTACGAGTTGACCGGGAGAAGGCACACGTGCACCAGCCACATATTTTCTCCGTGTACGCGCCTCTCGCTCATGTTTACGTGTGTGCGTTCGTGCGCTATACATACATACATATATACTACGCCTATAGACTAGCGTCGAACGCGACGCTTACCGTATGTTCTAACTCGAAGTAGACGCGTATATACGTGTACATATATGTGTAGAGGGATTTGATTATTCATTTGCTCGCTATTCGATTTGCGCCGATCGGACGTAGATTTTTCATGGGTTTTTTCTTGGATTCAATTTACTCGAATACCTAAGTCTGTACGTGCGTCGGGCGATAACGTGTGTACGCACACGACGCACTACGTACAATTTACGTGAATTTCAAATAAATACAGCTATATTACGTGTACCACGCGAGGCTAAACTTACTCGCCAGGAAAGAAATTTCAGTCTATATTATCTCATTATTTATAAATTTTTGGTCTATATCGATATAAAACTTTATCACAGTTATCTGCAACACGTAATCTTCAAAAAAGTATTATACAAATATGAGCCAAAAGCTCACAGGTAAAGAGATAATAGTGATTCGAGTTTCTTTTATGGCGAGTAAGTTTAGCCTCATAAGGTACGTATATTCTTATGAAAAATATACGTATTTCTTATGTATGTTGTTCGTTTCAATACTTACAGAAAATAAAAATTTATATCATACGTATAATGTACATATATTTCACGTATACAGATAATAAACGTATAGTATACGTATATTAGCCGGTCATTTAGCTTCATTTTTTACATTCATTTTACGTATAATTACGTATATCATACGTAAGTATGTCGTGTGGGTACGGCTCGTGCGAGCTTGCATTTGCGTACCTACTAGAGATTGCGTGGTGCGAGTTAAAGCGTTGCTCGCGTGTGTCGTCGCTATCCGATGAGGGCTTTACTTGGCAATGTCACTAAACGTAACGTAGTAAATAGGGTGGAAATATCTGCAATTCAGTTTTTAAGCAATTTTTTAAATCGCAGATTCGAAAAATGCGAGCAAAATTATTTACTCCGCGCTTTTTCATTTTTCTATCTCGGCCTTATCTGAGCTGCTCTCGCACTCATTATTTAGCATAAGTGCGTATCTCTGGCGTTTCGATGATGTCACGATGTTGCAGAGAGAAACGCATTTATAGATTGCGAATAATTATTTTTTCGGATATTTTCTTTTTCGCGTGATATCAATATCAATAATCGTATTTTTTGTATTTAACGACTGAATTCCAGATGCGTATCAGCGTGATACCACTTGGACATGAGGATCACCGTTCCATATTTATGACGGATATTTTAACGCAGCATTTACGTCTAGGTGACATTATCGAGCGTTCGCTGGGTGTGCTGTGCGACATACTCGTTTGCCCACATACTCGACATCATTCGTCGACTTCTGTTACCGTCCGCGTAACGCGGAACGACGCTACAGCGCGGCGGTGGCGCCTATTCGCGCGTTTACGTGCATACTTACGTACCCGTACAGCCCAGCTCCCCGAGATTCGACTGTATGCACAATTTCCGCCGAGAAGTGACATTCGAACGACCGTCTTGGGTATTTCTCGGGAAGAGCTTATCGAAAAATAAATAAGCGCAATCGACTCGCACACACGGACGTGCGTGTTCCGTCATCCGCGATCAAGTGCGCTCGCGCGATACGCACGCACACGCGTACGCGTTCTCGACACACGCGTACCTCTTATCTTATCATCGACGGCAAAGGCGTATATCGGGGCTCCTCGGCTCGCCATGCGTTTGCACTCATCGTCGCTTGACCGGATGACCGTTTCGACGAAAACTCGCGTGCACGTGCATTTCCCTCAAGGCATCGACTACGGGGAAGCCCGACGCGCTGGGCGTTTTATTATTCGCCTCGACGACGTGTGCTTTTCCGCCGGCGAAGGGATCGATGAACACGCGTGCGTCGCGAACGCCGGAGAGCCGTCGTACCGGCGGAGGTCTCTAAAAATCGATCGAAGGATTGGATGGAGCCGCGAGTTACCGACAGGATTCGTTTTATCGACTTGGAATTCGTCTGCAGAATCCTGCCGCACGTGTGCCGCGTCGGGAGAGCATCTTTATCTGGTCGGGCTCAATCCTGCAGGCTGCGATATTGCGGGGAGGCGGTAACGTCGTGGGTAGGACGAGTAAATATCGCGGAAATTATTAGCGCTTATTTAGCGCTGGGCAGATGCGCGTTATCTGGCATCCGTTCGAGGACGTTCGCTCGGTGTTTCTCCTTCGGAGCATCTCGCGGACGGACGATCGGTACCTACGCGTCGTTTTATTTACCGTAGTTCGGCCACCAGCCGCGAGGTCGATTCAAATCGGCCCGACGCGAAAGATCGCGAGGTCGATGACGCGTTTGTCCGGCGGAGCCTCGTTTCCCATACGGAGAAAAAAATTCTAATCGCGTGTATTTCCGGAATACTTTTCGATAGCGATGTAAATAGCCTAGAGATGGAATCTAGACGGATCCGCGAAGATACGTAGAATTCGATCTTTAAATGTGAAAAAAATATTCGTATTTTTAAATTCAATTTGTGTGTTATCTGTACACATAATATCATACGAAAAAGAAAATATACGAAGAAAGAATTAGTCGCTGAGTTATAAATGTGTTTCTCTCTGCAACATCGTGACGTCGGAAGGAACCTCGACTCGCTTGAATTATAGTTGAACTTCCCACGGCATATGCCGCGGGGAATCCCTTGCAGGTGCCTGTTTATTCATACTCGTAATCCGTCGAAAGAGTTTGGAGAAGGATCAAAGAGGATTCGAATGTACGTCACGGAAGGGTTTCGGGGAATCATAATCCATGTTTCCGACCGTCCTTTGGTTTTCTCCTCGGGGCTGGCCGAGGTGCGGCGCGTTTCGTGGCTGATTTCCGGGACGTGACGATTTCTTCACCGGCGGAGACCGCACACGTGCCATCTCGCGAACGTGCCGGATATCGTACGGACCGCGGTACGTCGAACCGGGACGCGGCAGGAAGCTTTATGTCGCAAAAGTGACGTTTACATAATGAATCACGTGCACCCGCTATCCGAGCGAGTTATCGCGAACACCCGCCGTCGGGGTCACAGCGGGAGAAAGACGGGCTGCGATAAGGGAGAAGGAGAAGAGAGAGCGAGAGAGACGCCCGTACGCGTATCAAACTCGCGCCGTTGCGCCTCTGCAATCCCGGACAACAAAATTCAAAACGTTATCTTTTGAAGTCATCCGCGGGCAGTCTAATGTCTCACTTTCTGCCGACTTACATTTCATTAAATGAAATCAGATCGAAAAGATAATCGTTGAATTTTTAACTCAAAATTAAAGCTATCAAAAAATTAGATGTCAGATTACTTACGGACGACTAAGACAGCTTTCTAGCTTGCGTTGTCTGGAATGGTATCGTTGGAGTGCCGGAGAACGCCTCGCTTCAAAATTCATCTCGTTTAATTATTAAAACTTTCGTGTATATATAAATACGATACAAGTACTTGTGTGATATTCATGCGTACGCGTGTGTGTATGTATGTCCGTCGGATGAAAGGCTCACTACCGATTATATACATTTTGTTCTTTTTTTCTTCCGCTCCGCGCCGAGGGACCTCTCGCCGCGTTTGGAGCAAGGGAGAAGCGACCTCTCCCCCCCAACCGCGCGAAAACCACCCCCGAGGAGCGAGCACCTTACCGAGAAGTCACAAATTTTCCAACCGAACCGCATCCCGCTCCTTCCTTCGTTTCCGTGCTTTTTTTTTCTCCATCCCTTTTCTTCCCTCGTCGCGAGAAATTGTCGCATCGAGCACGCGCGATATTTTACCTACGAATATACGTATACTCTCTTCGTCCATTGCGTAAGGCAGAAAGTAACTGTCCGCGTATTTCAATTGAAACGTTTACGCGAGCCTGATGTACGAGTAGTATGCGCCGCGCGAGCGGTCGCTAGAGAGAAAGAGAGTTCGGTACCGGACTACTCTTCGTGCTTAACGAAAATACGTAAAACTGGATGATTATGGTTCCGATCCTTACTAAATTATGCTATGCGAACGACGGGGTTCGTGCTCTGCCGGAAGTACGCCAACGAGACTGCGCGTTTTAAGAGTACGTACGCAATTCCTTAAGAATGCACCGAGAGAAATAATTGCCGATATAAAAACAAATATTTTCTTCAATCAAAAACATGACTCCACGATCAAGCCATGTGTTTCATCGCGTAAGAAAATATTTTATTCTTTTCGCGCGGGAAGAATTTCTCATCCCAACGAAGGTATCCTTGAATCAAGAATATAATATATCTTTCAAACACAGGAATCTTTATGCTTAAACATTTTTTATATCATATGTTCTTGTTTCAAGAAATATTTTGTCGACACTGGTAATTATTTCTCTCAGTGTAGCCATCCAGGGTGAGTCGTCCAGGCACTCGATCGCCGCTCATCCTCCCCTCGACCTCCCCGGCAGAGTTTGCCCCGCGTTCTCTCCTTCCGAGCGAACGTACTTTCCGTATATTTATCGTTGCCACACCAACCCCTTTCATCCGAGATGCCGAAGATCCGCGCGCTCCCGTTCAATTTTCCTCCAGTCCCGACCGATCCCGAAAATCCTGCCGATAATATGTCAACGACGAAAGTATTACGAATCGCCGGAACGAGACAATTGCCGACGGCTCTCGTGGATTCCTCGAAAGTCGTCTTAATGTACGTACACTCTTAGACTCTATACCTTAATCCTATTCCGTAACATTTAGAGACGTTAGTCAAGCGTGAACCTTTAAATATCGCTAGTCTTGATGCGGGTTACAAATCATTCCGAGTAGAAAGTACGCGCGGTACGCGCCCAGAGAAGCGGGTGACGCCCGAAGGACACCGCGGAGGCACGGGGTAGCTCCCGCCAAAGGAGTTCCCCGCGAGCGTCGCTGAATTCCCTAAGCCGGGTGCGAGGGCATCCGGCGACCCGGCGGGGCGTCGGCCCACGCCTTCGGCTCTTTACAACCCGATCAGAAGTAGCCACGAGAGAGATGACAGTGGTTAGGAGTGTGTTCGATGTCTTAAATAGTTACGAGTGCGATGTCCGTTGATCGATATGATAGTGTGTCCCGTGTATGTCGCCGTTTCGAGAATCTCAAGTGATTTGTGATTTTGCACTCTTTCGGTGCGTCTTCTCTGTGTCTCTTTTGTCTCATGTGTGTGTATGTGTGTAGGGGGGATGTTGAAATACGCTCCCTCGTCGCGCTTTTAAGTATCAATTTTAGCTGCATCCGCGTTCTCGCAGACCGATCGTCCATCGCCGAACGATCGGCGTCGTCGGCTCTCACGGCATCATCTTGCGCGGCGTCAGCCACTTCTTCATGTAGTACGAGAATATGGTGGAGATGTAGACGAGGACGAGCAGGGCGCAGGTCACCGCCAGGGCGAGGACCGAGGTCTTCGTCGGACAGGGTTCCACGATGGTGACCGTTTTTTCTGAAAGAGTAGAAGAAAAATCACGTCGATCAATGCAATTTTTTAAATAAATCAATTAAATATCTCTTCCTTACAGTTATGTAGAATAGTATGTGATTAAGGAATAAACATAGAAAAAAATTAAAGAAGATATACCTATTTATTATAATTAATATGTGAAAATAGATTGAATTGATGTAGGCACTCGTAAATAAATAATTACTTGCGAGTAATTTTTAGTAGATTCAATTAATTCTTTTTCTCTGTACTGCACCGAAAGAACTCTTGGTTGGGCTAACAAAATATTTTGAATGAATACGAGTCAACAAAACGTTTTTTTGCAATCGCAAAATTCTTTGGTCGATTTCGCGAAAACTCAGATGGCAGGGCTAAACATTTGGATACTTCAACAAATAGTTTTTTAGGTCATCAAATCGACTCAACAAAATTCTGTTGTTGGCTACTTTTTTTTTCTCGGTGTACTCTATTCGGGACGTCGATGAAATATCGCAGTTCTTCTTACCCGACTCGTTAAAATCGATGCTGGCGTCGTTCCTCAAGAACTCGGACTGCTTCTCGTCGCCGAAGTCGAGAACGAGAATCTCCTGGGAGAGAGTCATATCTTCGCCCTTCTCGGTCGAGTTCGCCACGCTTCTTCGGCGCCTCTTGCCCCACGACTCGACGGACTCGCGTCCCCACTCGCAAACGGCCTGCGTATCGCGACGAGAAAGGAAACGGGTAGTTATCGTCAATCGTTAATCGCGTAGTTCGAAGTGCGCATAGATCCGATCTCGCTTTACCGGCTCGCAAGGTCCGAGGCAGTATTTGACGTTGCACTGGAAGATGACCCCGTAGGACTCGGTGAACCTGAAGGCCTCGTACACGGATTGCAGAGCGTTACCGTCCGGCGTGAAACTCGGGAAGATGGAGGGATCCACCGGACATCTGAAGCACAACGACGTTTCATTAGGAAAATATCAGACGAGACGCCAGTGGCTTCCGAATGAATTACCGACCCTTCGTCGTCGATGATTTGGAAGGTGCTCTTCGAGTCCTTCGCCATGGCCACGCAGCTGCGGGCGAAGATTCCGTAAGGAGCTGGGAGAACGACATCGATCCGTTCGTTACTTGCCTCGTCGAAAAATAATCGCTAGCAAAGCCGCGGAACGAATCTACTCACTGTCTTCGGGAATTTCAATTCTAAAGGTCAGCTTGTCGCCGATGCGCACGGTCTCGACCTCCCTGAGCCTGCCGTCGAGGATGCGGATCCTCGGCGGTGGAGCTTCGGGCGCGCTGGTGATGCTGATCATCTCCGGATCTCGGATCGGCATCATCCCAAAGGTAATGTTCTTCGAGGACATGTCGTAGGTACATTTGACCTTGTAGATCTTGTCGGCTTTTGTCATCACCACCGAGTGGTGCTGCAGCACGACCGTGTTCGAGTAGATTCCAGTCTGAAAACCGTCACGCTGCGGGTGAAAAATATATAGAGATAACGAGGTCGCGATACGAGGGGTTAGAAATAGAGAGTGAGAGAGAGAGCGAGCGCAGGGTTCTCGCGTCTTCCGAGAACGATCGCGAAGATCGGCCAAGATTCGATCGATCGATCTTGACGCGATCCTCGGGCGCGGAGAGCCAGCCTTACTCACCACGCTCTGAGTGTTGCAGTCTTGGCCGCTCATGGAAAGGTCGATCCTGAAGAGATCGCTGTTGAGGACGTCGATGTTGCAGGTCTCCGAGCGACCCAGCGCGTAGATGCGACCGTTGAAGGGCTTGTTGGTGCGGACTTGCACGGCGATTCGCGTGTCTTTGCAGTCCACGGAAACTGGAATGTTCGGAGACGATTAATCGAGACGTCCGGGGGAGGGATCGACAAGAATATCGACCTGTTGAAATAGTTTTCGTTCGATTACCGTCGTAGCAGGTCCCGGTCTTGTCGCAGTTGACGTCGTTGCGAGTGAGATTGTTCACACCGGGATCTTCGGCGGTGTCGAAGACTATCGGAAGCTGTTCGTTGCCTTCTGTCGGATCGGAGGAGAGATTAATATTCGACGAGTCCTGGTTTCAATGCACTTCTACGATATTTCATGCAGCTCGACTTACTCTCGCAAAAGTTCTCGTAGTAAGTTCCAACGCGTTCTCCGTTGTCGATGAGCGGTCGCTCGGCGTTCAGATAAGTCGACGGACCGTCGGGCAAGGTCCAGTGGTCGAGATGGAAGAGCTGACAGTTGTAGGCCGTTCCCTGAGGCGGGCCCCTGAAGAGGAAGGACCGGCAGAGGAACTCGTTCTCGATCTCGCAGGCGAGCTTGCACGCCGACTCGCTCTGGACCTGCAATTCCTTGTCGGTGTAGTAGTGCAGCCCGGCGTACTGAGCGACCTTATCGTCGGAGACTCCTATCCTGGGAATCTGGAAGACCCTCTGGGACTTGCAAGATTCCTTTCCTGTGGGCGGAAGAGAGGAGGCGAGTTCATGAATAAAGCCGCGTACGCTGAGAGAAAAGCGGGTAGTAAAATCAACTGTAATCGCAAGGTTGAATTTTCTTCACTGCTGGTATCATATTTGTGATTAAATAGGTCATGCGATTAAACAATGAATGCGGTCAAAATAATGTTAGTCGCTTGGTTATTGCAACAATGAATTTGTTTTTCATGATAGGCATGTAGCATGGTTGAATTAACCATAAAAATAGATCAATAATTTTACCGCACGGTAGTGTCAATTGCATAAAAAAAAAGTTAGGGACATCTATCGACTATGCTGTAAGCCCACTAGGTTGCAGCAATCCTGATCTCTTGTTGCTGTAACCAGAATTTCACTGCTCAGAATAACTATAGAATTATGGTTGGTGCCATAATCGACTACGATTTCTGATTAAATTATAGTTCTTCCAACAGATTTTTTTCTGACTACCTACACGAATGGGGACGTCCGTTAGCATTTGAAATGACGCTATCCGAAAGCAATATCGTTCAGAGAAAAGTATCAGAAAAGCGTTGCGGCGGCGTACCTTTCAGACAGAGATTCTCAAAGTAGTCCACACCCTGAGCATCGACGAACTGAACGTATTGCCCGGTCGTTCTTCTGTCCGAGTCGCTAAGGTGACACTGAAGCGTAACGTAATTGTACTCGAGCGAGCGACAGGTGAAGCGGTGTTCGTTCAGACAAGCCGCCAGACAGGCTTCCTTCGTGGACGTGTAGATCAGAGCGTTGTCGAGGCCGCGGATCATCTTGTTGGGGACGCGCTCGAAGGACCACGGTCGAAGGCAGACGTTCTCTGCAAACACGAGAGAGAAGGGCGTATTTAGATATCGCTAGCGGTCCGGAAAGCGTGCATTCGAGCGAGCCGAATGCTTTCTTTAAATAATGATGTGTCCGATGGCAAACAACGTCTCGGTATGCTCGTGTGTACAGAAGAGCGCGTGTGAATGGCGCCTGCATCCGGTGACCCGACATGCGCGCGTGCGTTGCGAACGCCCGGGCCCCTTTTTCTTCTTCGTCTCGTTATCGGAGAATGGGATTCGCGTTAACCCTCGCACTACCCTCATTTTGACTGTACTCTCAAAGACCTTCAGGTTGAATATGACCCAATCGGAAATAAAAAATTAATGTATGCACTGATTATTAATAACATTTATTCGGTTCCTTAAATGCATCGTTAAACATTTTGACTTGACGTTGACTGGAAAGCGCTCGGAGACTTGAAAGTGGAGATATTACGTACAGGAGCCTTTATTTTGTCAGGACGGTCAGTCAAAAGATAGTTCATGATGTCCGTATATTTTATAAAATAAAATTTATCAGTAAAATATGAATTTTAGACTAGTATGGGTCATATACGACCTGAAGGTCTTTAGTCTGTAGTTTCTTGTAGCCGTAAAAATTGATAATTACCCGCTTATTTTTATCGTAGAAATTTGTTGTTTCAAGAAAAAAAAACAGTGTCTAAAAGTTTTAGAAAACTATCTCTAAATGCACAATCACAATTCATCAATACCGAATGCTGCAGGTACTTAAAACAAAATTTGCTTCGTTCAACCATCGGTGAGGTCGAATACGGCAAACCTCCCGGTGTGATTGTTTCAAGTAGATATTCACTTGTTCCAACTTCAAATTGGTTGCCTCAACTCTACGTATTTTTCCCTACAATCTTTTGGCATTGGAACAACCACACCGTGAGATTCGCCGTATTCAACCTCACCGATGGTTGAATGAAGTAAATTATTTTTTTTTCGGCGTATGGGTCACTATAGACCCGAGAACCGTACGCGGGTCAAAAAGAAACGGAATGATCGCACAGCCGAACGGTGTACGTGGCCGGCGCTATCGCATGTGTTTCCAACGAAATAAATAGAATGTCGTAAATCGCCGTCACACGTATACGTCCGCGGTTGGGACGGCGCACAGGCGAACGTTACCGCTACGAGAGAACGGTTAAGCCACGTAAATAATTATTAACGAGCCACGCGGCGCGAGATGCAAATCAAGCAGCCTCTCTCCATGCAACTATACGCGGAGACGAAGTCGCGTATGATCGGAAGACGGAGCCTCGCGATCCTCGATCTCGACGACGCATCGCCGGCGAACGAAGGAGCGAGCGACGATCTATATCGAGCTCCCGGTTGATCGAGGGGTTCGCGCCTCGACGAGGACGTCTTTCTGGCACGAAAAACCGGCGTCTGTCGGCGCCGAACCCTAATTCGCTGACGCATCCGAAATTTTTGGCACGCTGTGTCCCGCGCGCGCCTCTTTTTTTTCCTTTCAAATTAAACCCGTCGCGGCATCGTACCGTTGCCCGGTCGCTTCGTCATCCGTGTCGGCAGAATTCTCGAGTGACCGCAAATCGCCGTCTTGCGTCAGTCATGTGCTATTCTTTCTCTCCCTCTCCGTCCTCCTCTTTTCCTGCTCCTGTCTCTATCGCTCCTCCGCAATCCCGTCGCTAATTGGTGCGACGCCGCGAGGCGTTCGCGTTTCGATTCGGACGCCGCTCTCTCGTTCCCATTTTTTCCCCTTCGCCTTTTCGTTCTCTTCGTCGACTTATCGGGAAGCGGGTACCCGACCCACCTGTCGAACCTTCCGCGAAGCGACGAGGAGCCGTTGAAAAGATCATCGCCCTCCCCTTCAGCTCGTCGGGGAAGTCCGAGGCGTCGGCAAAGTTATATTATCGAGACGGCGATTTATGAGGGTAAACGACCGGGGACGATTGGCATTGTGCGATCCCGGTTATGCGCCACGAGGCTTGTTCGAGCGATATCCGGGGATTCTTTGCCCCCTCGACACCTTCCCGAAGGGGGGGGGGGGTACTGGTGGCGGCGGTAAATGTTTGCGTAGGACCGTGCTTAATGCTTTCACACAACCAACACCAGCAGATCCTCGTTGTCCGTGTGGACGAGAACGTGGAAGGGGGAGCAATTTCTCGAGAGCCACCTTCGGGGTTTACCCTTTACATTATACCTGGCCGTAATCTCGGCGAGGACCTTTCTCGCCCTCGCCGCGACTCATCGTCTGGTCGCACGTACTCGCTCGAGCTCTGTACGAGCAACACGGCTTCGGGTATCGAGAACGTGGTACCTATTTGCGCCGGTACCATGACCTCTTCGAAGGTGGCCGAGGAACTGGTTCGTTCGTAGGCTCCTTCAACGAGGTGCGTCGTGGAATTCGTATTTTCGTATCAGAGAAAGGCTTCGGTAAGCGAAGACTGATTGAATTCTTTGAGTTATACGAGGTCGAATCGATTGTCGGGGTCTGAAGATCGTTCGAGGACTTCGCGTCCTCTCTCGTCTTGAATTTTATCGAGTTTAGAGTGTCTGAAGTTCCGTACGTTCGTTTGAACGAAAAATGTTGACTTTAATTTAAGGGATCATGGCGAATGTCGCTTATTTTTTATGTTATTCTTTAGTTTATTAATTGCTCGATCTATAGAGATATTTTTTGCGAACTGGACAATTAGTGGAAATAAAGTAATTAATAAACTCAATAATGTCATGATCATTTAACCCTAGAAGGGTACTGATGAGTAAAATATACTCACAAATCCTATGTCAGAGAATGAGTTGGATTTTAACGATACCCTTCTAGGGTTAAAATCGAAATTTTTCGTTCAAATGAACTTCAGACGCATTCGAGTCTAACGCCTCGTGCAAGAAACGGCATTTTTACTCGAAAAAATGTATTTCGCACTGATGAGGACGAGAAATAAGTGTCAGAATCCCGCAGTTATCGCTCACCCGATCTCAACTGCAGTTTGGTCATGTAATACATGTTAGCGGCCCTCTGAGGTTGGGCTGCCGGGTTCGAAGCGGCGGTTTCGTTTTGCAACTGGCAGAGGGTGTCCTGCATCGGTGCCAGAGGGTTGACCACGAAGGAGAACGCCGCCGCTTGGCATTCCGCCTCCTCGCGGCACCAGCCCTGACACTCGTACAGCGACAGATTCCGCACGGTGTAGTAGGTCGTGCCGCGGTAGTCGAAGTCCGTGAGCTTCTCGAACGCCGTTCTCGCTGGAAATTTTGACCGTTGGAAACATTGGGTTTACGTCAAAGGTTTCATCGGAAATCGATCAACGGGATTCCGGTTGCTCACCCAAAGCCGCTTGACTTCCAGCAACGACCGCCAGGAGGAGGAGTCCCAACGCGACGAAGCCTACCGGTACCGAGTCCATCTGTAAGGGAGAAAAAAACGGGGTAAGCTTATTTTCGCCGTATAACGACCACGCCGCACGCGATTTCAAAGAACATTGGTCATCGTTGCCTTGAGCACGAGGAACGGGGTAAAGGGAAGGATAGAAAGGCGAAGAAATTTTGCACGCTGCTTTCTCCAAAATAAAAGGCCAAATAAATCAAATAGACTCATCTCAGATTAAGCTTGTACTCGATGACTAGCGTGTGACACGAGTTGAGCGTGGTAGAATGGATTATATATAGTTTCTATATTAACTATGTAAGAACTATACATTATATGGATTATACAAACACTAAAAAATCGGTATATAGCCCTTACATGGTTAATACAGAAATCATATATAATCCATATGTATGACCAAAATCATATACGGAATATATATAAAATATATAGAACTTTTTTGTGCCTCGGGTGATGCGGCGGTACGGCCGTAATTATTTCAGATGTGGAATTTAATCAAGCGTGCCGTTCCTCTTCGTGTACTTTTAACGTAGCGGTTGGGAGAAGAGAGTAGACGGACGGAGAACGAGAAGGCCCACCCGCACGGCCGCAAGCCGACTTTCGAGCGCATGCAAACGCAATGCACGGACAAACGGCCCGCTGCAGTCGGGTAGGTAGGTACACCGCGAGAGGCCGCCTAGTCTCGGGGCGCGGGAGGTCTGCTCTCCGACTTTCCGCGGAGAGAAGGACTTCGCGTGCTGCGGATGCGCGTTTTCTTGCTCGAATTATCGTTTTGCGCCTCCCCGCCGCAACCGCGGCGCACCGACGCCGGAGCGTCGCGGCTCCACCCGGTTCTTCAGGAAGCGCTCGGCCGCGAGGAACATTGCGGCCCGCGCGCGAGCCGAGTTCATAAAAAGGCCGAGTTATAATCCCCGCCCCCCTTTGAATCTCGGGAGGAATAAAAACGCGCCTCTCTCGTCGTTTTTCCCGCTCCTCGTGGCGAGAGATCGCTTCACATTCCACGGGACGACGCGTTTCGATTCTTCGCCGATCCGACTTCCGCGTGACCGGCTCGCGTCTTAGCACCGAGGTTCGTCTTTGTTTCGTCGGCGCGGCCGAGACCACGGAAGCAGCCGCATTAGCGGCGGAGTTGCTGAACTGGGAAACAGAGGCGAGGTTCACCGCGTCGCGCGTTAATTTAATTTCCCAGTTGGTTACATCGCTCGTGCGCGCCTTCTCTCGTCGGTGGCTCCTCCCGAGAGCGAAGCGCGTCCAATTTACGAACAGTTACTTCATCTTTATTCCGCGTTTGCGGCGAGAGCCGCTGAAACCTCGAAAGTATAGACCGTCGTCGCCGTCGTCGTCGTCCGAGACGTTCCATTCGCGTCTCAATTGTGGGATAAGCCGGAGTCGTCGTGTGGCTCGCGGGGATCGCATCGTGCCTAGTCTAGAGGTCGAGGGTTCATCTCCTCCCACCTACCCGACAACCTCCAGCGAACCTGAGTTAACAATGAAGAATGCGCCAGGTACTCGACCGGGAGATAGTCGAGTCTCCTTCTTCCATTTCCAAAGGAAGCCGCTTCGGAGCTAACGTACGGATACGATCTCTCCTTTTGCGCGTACGGAACGCGAAGCGTGAAATGCCCTTGACCTTACTTCGACCTACGATGACCCTGAAGCATCGCTTCGATTTGGATATTTCGTACCGAGGGGAGGACTTCAGGGTCTGGTTGACGATTGAAAAGCGTCTCGAAGTGCACCTTGAAGAAGACCTCGAGGAGCACCTCGAAGAGAACCTCGAAGGAGAGCTTGAAGAAGACCTCGAAGAGCACCTTGAAGAGCACCACGAAGAGCACCTTGAAGAGCACCTCGAAGAGCATCGCCGGTGCGAAAAGGTAGCGCGCGTCATCGCCGTGACGTTTCACGGTTTCACACGACGCGCTATACGCGTATCGTTACGTGTCCGGGAAAAGTCGTCAAGAGCGTGCGCTCGCGCCTCCACGCCCTGACCTTTACGTCACAACCGGTCTTGCATAAGCGAGAACCCGACCCGACGGGTTTGCCGAGAGGAGATACGAGAGCTCATCGGCGCGGGATAACGACTTCCGCTCTTTCGCGATAATTTCGCTAATCGCGACCGCTACCGGGCTATTGGAAACGCGATACGACGATGCGCGAAAAAAAAACCAAGCAGGTGAAAGAGACCGATAACGTGCGAGTCTTCCTGTATTTCGACGAGGACGCGCGTACGCGTGCAAGTGCGTTGCACCCTCGGACGATTCGCGATACGAGCGCGCGCGCTGGAAGTGTAGAAGAAGAGGAAGAAGTGGGAGAAGAGTTCGCGTCGGAGGGTGGAGAGCGGATTCTCGTTACGATTTTTTGTCAATGAAACCAGTTTCATCGTCCCTCTACATCTCGTTGGCTTTATCAGGACGTTGGCATCGGGGCGACGCACCGTCGGCTATGCACCGAGAAACGCGGAGTCGCTCACGTTCGGTGTTCGCGGTTCGACGGGATTATCGATTCCTTATTGCCGGTGGAATTGCCCTGAAGAACGCGCTCGCGTGTAGCTAATTCCCTTCGCGTAGTCGAGCGCGCGGATCGCGAGCGTAATCCCGTCCCATTCGAATTTATTTTCTCGGTAAACTCGTGTCGAATTCAAAAAATGCTACTCGCACCGCGTAATTGCAGCTGTCCGCAAGGGCTCGATGCATTTCTAAACGGCATAGCATCGATACTAGATCGTCCCGAGGATGATGCCCCGCACCAGGAAATCGCGTCAGGGCAACGCACCGTCGGCCATGCACCGGGAAACGTGGAAGCGCGCTCGGCTGCGGTTCGTTCGCGTTCGATCATCATCGACTGCTTATTGGAAATAAGGAAACGCCCGTGGAATTGCCCCGAAGAATGCGCTCGCGCGGATACTTTTCCCCGCTCTTCCTCGGCTTTCCGCACCGCGCGGAATGCGACTTCCGGATACGTTTTCCCGCGCGTTTAGGACTCGCGAAACACGGAACCGAACGAGTAGAGGGTTCGAGCTGTGGCGCTCGCTCGAGACAGTTTCCGCGGTGCACCGAGCGAGCGTCGATGCCGGAGCGACTCATCTGTCGGTAAACTCCGGCGATAAATCCCCAGACTCGATGGCGCGAGGATCCGAGTCGGGTTCCCAGGCTGCGGGGTCACCGGGCAGACGGCGTATCCGATCGCCTACCACAGATAAAGTCCTCGCGTATGATCGCGATCGTGCCGTGGCCACGTTACCGCGGCTACCGCGCGGCATGCAGATTTATACTCATTCTCCAACGTCGCTGGCCGCGGGTAGATTAATGGTCCCGGCGAGTGATTCATCCGACCTTGCGCGCGCGCGGGAAGAGCGCGTCGAGCCTCTTCGAAGGGTTCGTTCGCTGGCGTTCCTTTTCTCAGCGAGTCTCGGAACGGGCGGCGATAATAAACGACGCGTCGCGCCGATACCGTTTTAATAACGATTCTTTCGCGTACAATTATATCTCTCCGTGTAAATCTACGCGCGGCGGACACCCGCGGTCGTCTTTTCTCTTCGACCACCTCTCTCCGCGGGGTCGCTGCCCTCGCGTCAAATCACGGGAGTTCGTGCCGGGTGTCGAGCATCTTCTACGTGCCTCGGCCACGATCCGCGAGATTCCTCGGGAGCGGCGGACCCCGACGCTGCTGCGAGGACTGCAGCTCGCTTGTGCATATCTGCGGCGCTATCTTCGGCTCGCGAATACGCGCGAATTCGGAGAGAACGGAATAAGGGAAAGAGAGGGATCGAGCGCGCGAACGAGGATATAAATCGATCCGCGGTTGGGAGATAAAAGGAAGGCGAGCTCGTCCTCGTTGCAATGGACTTTAAAGGGAGCGGAGTCGCTGGCGTTCCGTGAAACTATAAGTGCCTCCGGACAATTGGAAGGATGAGAATAGGAATAAGCATAAGAATAAGAATAAGCATTGTCTTGTAGGGCCGTTTAATGGTTCAACCGATATTTTCTATTCTTCCATTTTCCATGATCTTTCCGACCATGTCTTCACTGCATCATCAGATCATGACCAATGCAGCAGCTTAAACTGCATTTAAAATTACGAGCATCAAAACTTCCCGATTCATTTCCCCTTGCGTTTAAATTTCTTTTAGACATTTCCAGTTTGTCATTGTATACTGGGAATGATGCACGGTAAAAAATAAATGTGACATTTACTAAGTTTGTGGTAAATTTCGGGACAAGGTCAATTTATTGTCACGATAACTACAATTTCAGAAAAATTATAGTAAAACCAGTAGAAGTTTCAAGCGTTGCTGTAATTTTTACAAAAATTGTAGTTACCGTAGATAACAATAAGTCGGCCTTGTCCCGAAATTTACCGCAAACTTTGTTGATGCTGCACAGAGAAAAAGAATTAGTTGGATCTACTGAAAATTGCAAGGAAGAAATATCGGATTAATGTGAAAAAAAATTGAATCGATGTAAATTGATAATTACTCGCGATCTCGCAAGTAATTTTTTTTAGTATTATAGATCCGATCAATTCTTTTTCTCTGTGTACAATTAATTTTTTTCCATGTGGTAAAGAAGCTCGAGCCACCAGATGATCGAATCGCTGGATGACTGAGCCATTGGATGGCTCTATGAAAGAAGACTTGTTCTTATTCTCATCCTTCCAGTTGTGCGAGAAGTCCCTAACTCCGTATCTCTACCGCGACGCAATTCTCCCGATCCAGACAAAGGCATCGAGACGCGCCGCAGTGTATCGGATAACCCACGCGGCGCTCCCCGCGGGGAATCGGCGGGGATCGACTCTATTTGCATAACTCGCAGGGCCGATCTCGATAAATCCTCAAAGTAATTAGCGGCTTACGTCTCGCGAGGAAGGCAACGATCTCCGGGAGAGGGAGGACGGGGAGGGAGAGAGCGCCGGAGAGGACGAGACTCGGGTAAGAAGTACGCGATAACGTTCGTACGGGCGCCTCTCTTCGTGGTGGTGGCGCGTTCCCCGGTAGGTACCATCGACCTCCCGAGCCGAGCGGGAGAGTCCTCGACTTGGGTAGAATTGCAAGATGGCCGCGAACTGGGCACTCGCTCGCGCGCACTCGTCGAAGTTAACGCAACGCGACACGCCGTACTCTTCTTCTTCTTCTATAAACGAATGGCACTGTGAACGCGCCGTGCGACTGCTACACAGCGTACAGTACACGTACGCGGCGCGGCGCACGGAGCGAGACACGCGAAACCCTCGCGTCCGCTCGGCAGCAGATTTTGTCGTCGACTTCTTGCCCGTGCGCCGCGAACGTCCACCTCGTGTTCTCGATTTTTCCCGCCGAGCCGACCCTAAGCGGATCCGCGCTCCTCCTCCTCCTCCTCTTCTTCTTGTTGGCAAATGCAAATGGAAACGCGCGCGCGCGCGCGCTCGAGGCGGCCCGAGCCGAGCCGGACGTGAAAAACCCGCGGGAGCGCGGCTGGAACGGGCTTCGAAGGGAGAAACTAATCTTCGAACGGGTATTCGCCGCTCGATCCATCGCTCGAAATAAACAGACGAGGCTGCTTTCCGCGAGGCGATATACCCGTCGAGAAGATCGATAGTCGCGCGGACGATACGCGCGTACCTACGCGAACGCGTTTGCATTCTGGAGAGCATCTCGCTCCGTTCCCGCGCGCGCGCGCGCACGAGAGACGCGAAGGACGCCGAAGGACGAGTCCCGCGCGGCTGCGACGACGAGAAAAAGAAGGAGGCGAGCGAAACCGCCGCGCTGGTAGCGTCCGTAGTGGGAGAGAGGGTGGGACGCGGACGGCTCCAGATTTATATCCTCCGCGCAGCACTCCCGACGGTTTTACACACTCCTACGAGAAGTGTGTCCTCCCTTCGGCGTCCCGCGGCAAACTCCTCGCGTTCCCAGTAATTACGCTTTATAACTCACGCTCGGGGGCTGGTTTTATGCGAATGCAAAACGGCCGGAGCGGGGGAACGCGCATAGGCAAAACCGCGGTGATTTAGAGCTTTCGCGCAGTGCGCGGCGATCCGTGCGAAGCGCCGCCGTTTCTGCTGCACGGAAAGAAAGAGGATCCGGGAGCGTTTCGCTGTATCCGTTGCTCGCAACGTCTCGAGGAGAGCGGGCTACCGGAACTAATTCTTCTACCGTTTAGTTCGCGGGGACCGAGAGCGGCTGCCCGTAGATCGTTGCGAAAATTGGCCGCCGGTAACGAGAGAGAGATTCTATTATTAATGTGTAGGAATACGTTTCTCTCTTTGACTTGGCAATGCGTATTTCTATTTTACGAGGACAAATTGCTATTTCATCTGTACACCGAGAAAAAAAATTTGTTTGATCGAAATAAACGTGCCTTTGGATGGTCCTAGGAGCACATCTAGGTATTCGATTCAAATGAATATCGATCTGATCCAAATAATATTCAATTAAATCAATAATATTTATATTCGTCCAATCGATATTCATCCTGATCGAATAAATGTGCTCTCAGGACTATTGAAAAATACGTTCATTTCGATCAAGTAAATGTTTTTTTTCAGTGTACGTGTAGTCGTTTCAGTAAAAAAAGGCGGAAAAATGATATATATATTTTCTATATAATCCATATGTAGTTTTGATCAAATGTATATGGATTAAATATGATTTTTATATTAACCATATAAGGACAATATATGGATTATACAAACATTAACGAATCTGTATACAGTCCCTATATGATTAATATAGAATTCATACGTAATCCATGTATGACTAAAACCACATATGGATTAAATACAGAATACGTAAAACTTTTTTCACCTGGGTTGTCGCATTTGGTACTGCTGTATTACCTATATTGTCTAGTTAACCCGTCGCGCTTGGCCTCAAAGTATAGCCATCAGAGCTATACTACATTAATTGCCGTGCGACCTAAACATTTCTCTCGTACTCGTCGAATCTGCATTCGGACGCAGTGGAACTCCGCGTGCGCGAGCTCCCGCGCGTTGCGTGCGTTCGTCAACCGCGACTCATTAAACTCGAGACGGTAGGATTTCTCGTTACAGGGGGCAGCGCGTAATAACGCACCGCGCGCAATGCCACGATATTCATCCACCTTCCCACCCCACGCGGTACGCCGACCGTGCTCTCTCGGAGGTTCGCTTTGTAATCAAGTCTCCTCGGGACGCCCTCGCTCTCGGAGGGTCCCCCGGTACTCCATCCCGTCGCCGTCGGCTAATGGCGCACCGCGGGCCGCGCGCGCTATTGTACCCGGGATGATTACCCGGTGTCGCGCTTCTTTCGAAGTGAGAAAATAACGACGACCTATCACCGCCGCGCCGGCAGGAAGACGCCGGCCGTTCTCCTTCCCTCCCCTTTAATTTCCACCTCGCTTCGTAGGTACCTACAGCGAGCGATCTTGAGCAATTCTCTCGGCTCGCGAAAAAGAAACTTCCGCTCTCGGAGTGGCGCACCTTTCTGTATCCGGCTGACAAATTTTTTTATCCCGCCTCCTCGCAGACCTCATCGCCCGTTCCACTCGCGCGATCACTCGTCTCGCTATACGAGCGCTTCTTGGGACTTTGACACTCTCGCGGTTGGTAATCATTCGCATTCCGCTTGGAGAAAATTTATTTCGAGGGAAATTATTTCGCGGAGTCATCGTTCCGTTCGGACGGAAAAAACCTTTATTTATTTCGTGTATGGTACATATGTGTGTGAAAATGTTGTCATATATATATATATATATATATGATTCCTACATTAACCATTATAAGGACTATATATAGATTTTTGAATGTTCGGATAATCCATATATGTATGTATGGATGTATTTAAATCAAACGATTGTTTTCTCAGTACATATGTAGATTTTGTCATACAGGCATGTCATTTTGGCGGCATGTCACGAGGCCGTGGAAGATCACAGGGCCGTGGCAGGTCAAGTCGCAACAAAGTCAACAACAAATAAAACAACAACTGAACAACACAACGAACATGGATAACCACAATACCAACAATTTGTATCAATTGTCTCGAAAAGATGTGGTCTCCATCTAATCGGCGGAGCGTTTCGTCCCGGAGTCGGCCTGTGGACTCGTCAGTAAGGCTAGGTCGACTCCTGCCTTAGACGCTCTGTAGTCCTCTTATTATAGTAATTGCACCGTCGTTGGACTACCGAGAGCCGAGAGCCGGGGGCCAGGAACCGCGAGCCGAGGGCCGAGAGGGTCGGCGCCATCTGGCGTCAGGCCGCGTGACGGATCGCCGCATGTCAAACTTTAATTAATTATCACAAAATATTTAAACAAGATAACTGATCATTTTCTTTTCTATAAATGCTGTTAAGGTCTAAAGAGTACACAAATACCAAAAGTATTAAAAAATCTGACACATGCAAGTTCCCTATTAATTAATTATTATTTGAAATCCAGTGAACATATTAAATAACTTAATTTGTGAAAATGATGGTAAATTTGAAGTCAAATTTTTATCTTATTCTTTTCGTTGAAAGGGAAATGAGTTGAGAAAATAGGAACATCATATTCCTCACTCCTTCCCATTTTCGCTAAAATAATTCCTCTTTCAATGGAGAAAATTAAATTTTAATTTTATTTATCCTATATTTTATTAATTCACAAAAATTTGTGTATTTTTAAATATTTTTAAATTTATTTATTACGCACTCCTCCTCTTTTTTAGTTGATGTTGATTGTCAAAATTCATGAATAATTAGTTTTCCCTCTCCTCCTTTTCCGTCATCCAACTGCATGGACTATCCTGTTCATCCCTTTCACTCTCTTCATTGTTTAAAAATCCACTAGGAAATTTTTTTGCAATTTAAAAAATCGTTTTCATCTCAACAATATTTGTCAACATTACAGAGAGACGAATTAATCAAATTGATAATACATTGCCCCCCCCCTTTCATTTCAATTCCTTTCAATTTCCTTTCCTTTCAATTATATCTATATTTAGTTGGCCGTTCGTAAATTCAAAATTTAGTCGAATCAAACGATTTTTCGTCTCAGTGCAGATTATACAGAAAATATACAGAATTTTTCGCGCCTAGGCGATTCAGATAAATCACGAAACGATCGTCAGATGCGGGTGTACTCGCCGAGCGGTGGCGCGCGAGGGGAAATAGCAAGAGGGCGAATCGGACGCCGTGTGGAGACGAAGGGGAGGAGAAGGTTATTTCGAGATTACCGAGAAAGAGCGCCGCTAACGACCACTTCGCTGTGACGCTTCGACGTAAACCTTCCCTTGGCCGGTTATACGGACCGCGATGTTGAGTCGCGGTTCGAGTCGCGTTCGTCATCTTCGTAATGTTCTAGGATGCTTTATACGACGTGCCATTACCGTGCGAATACCGGCTCGTACCCATACGTCTTTATCTTTATCCCTATACCTTCGCTCTCGCCTCGTAGTTCGACGGATGAACGTGGATATGGGTGCATCGTCACGGCCGGGCGGCGGCGTGGCTGCACGGTTCGGACGCTTCGCAAGGGTGCGTGAAGGGGAGGGGGTGCCGGGCGATGCATCTATAATTAAACCCGTCGGCCGAGATTCCTTCAGCGACGTCCCTTGGTCGGGATCTTTCGGAGAGGGGCTCGACGAGGGCCCTCTGATATTCATGCATCCGATTCGCGTCATATTCGTCGATGCGTTATACCTACTTTTTACGCGTTCCCTATCTTTCTATATATCGTACCGATGTCTGTAGTCTGTTAATTAAAATGTACGTGGCTGAATCCGGAACTCACGATGGACTGCACTGAGAAAAAAATTTGCTCGATCGAATGAAAACGTGTTTTTGAAGAGTCCCGAGAGAATATTTATTGAATTCGAATGAGTACCGATTTGATCCGTATAATATTCAATTAAATCAATAATAGTTATATTACGTCCGGCGGATATTCCTTCTAATTGAATAAATCCACTTTTAGGACTATCCAACAAGTGTATTTCTGAGTGTATAAAAAACTATGTATATTATACAAAATTGCTTGACCGAAAAAAAATGTATTTTTCACAATCCTGAGAACACACCTATTCGATTCGAATGAATACCGATTTGATTCAAATGATATTCAATTAAATCGATAATATTTATACAATGCCTCAGATCGATATTCCTTTTAATCAAATGAATGTGCTCTTACAGGATTATCCAAAAACGTGCTTATTTCGATGAAGCGATTCTTTTTCAGTACATACAAGAACAAATATTCAAAATTGCTCGCGCACGCGCTAGTCCCACGCGACGCCGTCGAGCCATCACGTAGGCGCTCGGGCGAAGGGTCCGATTTACACCCCCCCCACCACCGTTCGACCATCGGGAGATTGATACGTAATAAACGCGCGCGACGTCGTCCCACAGAAATTTCAATAGCCCACGTACAACGCGTCCCTCCCCCTCTTCCATTCAACGACGAGGCACCCGTGAAATTCTCAATTCAGAGCCGCGCGCGGGTATCGATGTATCCCGGGGAATTCCGAAGCGCGCCAACGTATCGCACACGACGATCAGCCGCTGCCCGAAGCCCGGCCGCGCAACGCTCGCCGACCGCGTCACGCGTCTACCGCCGCATCGCGCGCTCTCTATAGGCGCGAGCGCGCGACTAACGGTTCGGTTCATTGAATCGAATCGATCGAAAAAGCCGCGGACAGGTAGGTGCGCGTATCGCGAGACTCGAATAAAAAACATTCCAATTAGCCCGTCGATAATGGATCGGAATACGTGCGCGTCTCGCGCGCCGCGGGTATAGGAGGTACGTACCCGACGGTGCGGTCACGTAGGACGGACAAATTAATTGAATGATCGGGACCCGTACGGCGCGCGCGCGCGTGTGGGTGGATGCGCGTCGATCGCCGCGCGATGATAAGGCGATTTCGATGGATTTTTTAGCGGAGAGCGGAGGAGACCACACCGCGGGATCTCGCGCACCCGTCGAACTCTCCGTCGCGCGATCCTGACGCGCGTCGAAGTCGCTGAACTCGACCTGCGGCGCTCGCCGGCGAGAGTCGAATGTCGCGCGGTGTGGCGTGAGAAGCAATTACGCGGAGGTGAAGTCCGAGACGAATGCGGGGCTGACGGGAAGATAATTTGGAGGAGGATACGTCGGCGCGGTTTGGGAAGCGATGTCGCGCGTTTCTCGCAGATTTTTTTTATGGAAAAACAGTACGCGGACCACAGCGTGGCGAGGGATCGTTATATCGTTCCCTTTTTAATTGTTCTAAAAGCGCGTCGAAATGAGAAGACTGCGCACCGAGAAAAAGAATTGATTGAATGTACTGAAGATTTCTTGCGCGGGGTTGCCAGCAATTATTTATTTGTATCGATGAAACTTTTAATACGTCAATTTTTTTGACATTTCTTTCTTGCAATCACGTGGAATAGTATCTATGCGATTGTGAGGAAGAAATATCAGATTAATGTGTGAACACAATGTAAATGATATAAATAAATAATTACTTGCGACGCTGCAAGTAATTATCAGTAGATCCAACTAATTCTATTCGTTTTTCAGGTATGACGGGAAAGGTTTGAGACTTACGGAAGTCTCTAAGGTCATGCGTGCATTTTATTTCGGATTTTTCGCGCGGGATTTAATATACACCGCTATAAATACATCTATGACGCAAAAGTACCCACGCGGTCGTAGTCCGACGTCGTTGCGGTCGGACCTGGTGGTTAGCGCTAAATACATGATTACCTTAATCTCGCGAGGCGCTTCCATAACGATAGGAACATCTTCGATACATCGGTGTAAGGCACACGAACGGGGGGTGTTAGGAAAGATCCCGGGTGTAATGACGGCTTCGCCTTCGTGCACCATTAACTCCGTTCCCTCGCAATAATGACCCACTTATTCCTCGTCATTTCTCTTTTTAGGGCCCATCTTCACCCCGTACGATATTTGCCGGTATCGAGAATAACGATAATGCGACAACTACCGTAACGATAACGATCGAAGTGATGTTCCCGACGAGGGGACAAATTTTTATTGCCGAACGAAAAAGACCCGATTTATTTCATTTTTAGATAAAAAATAACAGATTCGTCCGTTGGCGTCATTAATCGTGAATCGTAAATAAATATTTCGCTCGCTCTGCTTCTCTCTCTGTCTCTTATGTTTTTTTATTTTCTAGTTTTTAGTTGCATAATTTTGCAGCTATTATTGTTTCTTCTTCCTATTCTTATATAGTTAAATTTAAGTATTTTTCTTTTAGTTTCTTTTCCCTGTTTTCTTACGCTTTTTGTAATTTGTTCTCGGGGGACTCTGTCCCAGAGTATATATATATATAGCTTCTCTCTCTCTCCCTCTCTCTCTTCTATTTCTACGCGAAATCCCCGCTTCTCGTGCCACGGCTAAAAGTCGAAGCGATCTCGTAATTGCTTCGTTAGATGACGCAAACGACGATGCGATTATAGTCGTCGCAAAAAGAGCGCCGAGTCGAGGTGGCACATGTGCAAAGAAAGAACAAAAGAGAGACGGAGAGAGAGGGGGAAAGAAAGGGATCGGCACCCTCGAGTTCCTTGAACCTGATGACCAGAGAGACCCGGGAACCTGGAGAACGACGCGCGCGTGGAGCGAACTTTTGTCCGAGTGCCAAGAACGGTCCGCCACGGTCATTGTTACACGCCGGCCAAAGTGCTCGACCGGCGGCTATACATATACGTGACGTGACGCCTGTAAGCGGATCGTTCGAATACGCGTTCTCACGTGTGCACGGGCCCTCGCGTGCAGTGCGGCGCTGCACGATCCTCGAAAAAATTCAATATGTCGTCCGCGAGTCGGGCCGATCCGATTAGGTAAGTCACGCGGGCGATACGTGCGATACGGGACTTTGCCATTGGTCTTCGTCGAATTTTTTTCGAAGCTTTCAGCTCCCACGACGTCGTGAGAATTTGTCGAGAAAATTCACACTGGATTTTTCTGAGCAATTCTCTGGAGATGTTAAGAATAATAAACACTTGTCGAAACACCGAGAAGAATAATTAAGTCAAAATGACAAAATGCATCTAATTAAACGCGTTTAGTTAATTCTAACCAAAATACTGGTCAGTTGAGCTGAATATTCAGTTATTTGTACCAAAAAGTGGTCAGTCTAACCAAATATAGATGGAGGATCCATATTTCACCAAACAGTTTGATCGTCGTCTCCAGGATTTTGGTTAAATTGACCAAATTATTTTCATCTGTGCAGCATGGAAGATTTTGATCTACTCGTAATTTTCCTTCGTATGGGGGGCTATAAACCCAGTCCTCCCTGTTTATCTCACCTCGGTCTTTTTTTGTCCTTTCGTCGAATTCCTCGTATGTGTACCCGCGATGACTACGGCTATAAATATAGTCCCGAGCAGAGAAGGAACGGAGCCCGAAGCGAGTTGCAACGTCGACGCCGGTGTATACCTATACGCGTCTACGCCTTCTCCGAGCAATATGTGTCATTGGACGGGGACCAGAAGAGGGTCGTATCGTGCCGCGGCGTTGTAACGGTATACGTGTGTGCTAGGTCCATACGGAATGACTCAGTGGACCGAGAGTGGAGGGTGTTCACAAACAATTAATCATGTTTTACGCCGCTTGCGCAACGCTTTTCAGCCGTATTTCGTCTCGCGGGTCCCGTTAGAGAGCGGAGCTGCCAGAAAAAACACGAGACGACCTTTCTCCGGCGAGCGAAGTTTTTTACCCGAGCTCGCGTCGCCCTGGTGCGCTCGTCGCTAGCCGTGAATCCTCCGCGGGTTTCTTTCGCGGTGGTGGCGCGACCACTGGAGGTCTCGCGTGGGCGGAATGTCGATAGGAATTCGCTTCGGAAGTCAATTACGTGCGAGGAGATGGCGGAATTTTATATTTCCGTGCCTCAGGATACCAATGAGCGTCGTGCGAGAACGGAAGTACTCGCTTCGACCGTGATTATCTCGTTACCCATGCGTTTCTCGTCAATATAGGTATATAACTTTTTTGTAGATGCGGATATCGCCTTCAAAAAAGTATAGAACTAACTTAGTCGAAAAGTTCACCTGAAACGAAATAATCGCGAAAGAAGCCAACGCATCTATTCCGACATCGGGTCTCGTGTTATCTCGCGGCGCGGCGCTCTGATTTTGATGGTCCGGCACTGAAAATGCTTGAGATTCTTACGAAAGGACTTCCGATTGACAAATTCTTGCCCGAATCGCGGGACCACCGTTAACGAAGACAGGACGCGCTTCGACGTCGAGACGATCGACATCAACGATTCTATATATTCCTCGTTCTGGTTTCTTCGTAAAGAGAAGCAAGATTCAAGGATGCGAGCACGCATATAGCAGCTGTATACGGGAGAGAGAACGAGGGTATACGTCGGTCAAGCGGACCAAAAGAACCAAATGGTCCGCGGCATCGCGTCACGTCGAGTCGAGTCACGAGACGAACGAGTCGCAGCCGACAGGCTTCGAGGCTTCCAGGTTGCAGGCGCCACGGTTCGTGGGTTCTTCTTCTTCGCGATCGTTTCTAGCACAATGGAACTAGTGGAGCGTGTTCCCGCGAGGATAGAGACGGAGATGGAATTACGGTGGGCCGAGCGGGTGCAGCGAGGATCGGACACGGACTCACCGCCAGAGACGCTCGCCAATGACACGACCCGAGACTGCTCGTTAGTCGTTACTCCCCGCGGCAACCGGGCACCGCGGAGACCGCTGTAAGTATGCAGCGCATGCTGGAATACAAATGGGAGTCCGACGAATGCCCACGGCAATTAAAGCATCCTCGTTTACCGCGCGGAATCGAGAAGTCGCAATCGCGAATCTGCAAATGGTCACACGAGTGCAGCTAGACGTCTGTATTTACGGATAGACGCGCGGACATCGGACGCATTCTAAGCGACCCGGACCGCTCGAGGGCCATGCTTCTGGGCCTGGGAGAATCTCGAGAAGGCCCTTTTACGGGCCAAAGAGAAATTTAGAGTGCGGTCTTCCTCTCGCCGGGTCTAAGACAGGCGACACACTCGAGCCAAATCTATATGTATATTGATTCTTGGGTGCCGTCGAGCACAGTCATTAATTCGGCACGACTGAACGAGGTAATCGAATCCTGTCGACGAGAAAGGAGATCAGAAGAAGTAGAAGAAAAAGAAGAAGAAGAAGAAGGCGACGAGCAAAACGAATATACGCGGATGCTGCGAATGATCTGCAGGCATTCGGGACCACCGAAGTCCTCGAAAAGCAACGACTGTGGACGCGAATCAATTACACCATCGGAAACCGTTAACGTTTCGCAAGCACAATTCGTTCGATCGAGCGTGTAGATCCGAGTGATTAGACCGGTGGGTGGATCACGTGGCGCGGGGCGCCTTTCGACGGGACTCCAAGTGCCGGCGCACAATGGATCCTCTCGTCACGATTTCGAACGAGTACTCTGATCAGCGGGTGAGAGGAATTAACGAATTCGTTGCACTCGGTGCGTTCGAGTGGAAGCCGAAGAGGGGGATTCCCGAAATACTTCCAAGATTGGCCTCCTTCTTTTCTCGCTCGGTATCCATGCCTGAAGAGCCGCCCGCCGCGCCGCCACACAAAGGCTCTACAAATGGTGCCTTAACAATTTGAAGATAAGGCTTCGGCGCGGAACGCGACCCGCTGCTAAATTACGGCAATTAAGCGGCCGTTGCGGCGGAGGCGCGAGTAGGAGCGAGAGAACGATTACACGGCGAACGCGGAGGTCTCTGCTTAGGCGCGAGGATGACGACGACGGAGGCGACGACGAGAGTTCGCTCCGCGGAGAGAGGGAGAGAAAGGAGGGGGCACGAAGGATCCAATTAAGAGGCCGCAAGGAGCCCAGCTGTTGCCGTATTAGAAGGTACGACGCGACTAACGGGTCTGATCTGTGACGAAACCCGGTGTAATGTAACATTGTACCTTGCACCGGATTCACCTCGAGGCTCTTATTGGCTACTAATAGCGTCGCCCGGATCTCGGTTCTTCGATACGCTTCTTCAGTTTTATCGGCGAGCTTCGAGGTCGGATCGCGCGGCGGGAAGAAACGGCGGTTCCGGGAGTCGGACGCTGTTCGCGATTGTAGACTTACTCTGAGAAAAAAGTTTGGTCAATTTAATGAAAATCTCGGAGACGACGGCCAAACTGTTTGGTGAAATATGGATTCTCTTCATCTGTTTGGTTTGACCGACCACTTTTTGATTGGAATAACTGTGAACGTTTAGTCAGAATAATTATGTAAAAACACGGAGAAAAATGATTCTGCAGTTTTAAGAAAATTAGGGTTTGCCGAGTACTTCTTGCTATCGAGACAAAAATATTATCTGTGGCAGCAAAAGATACATTCGATCTAGGAAACATATTTATCGGGATAGCAAATATTTTTACCGAAACAAATCTCACTGCGTTTGCAGTTACATTTGTCGTTATTGGGCGCATTTAATTTTACTCGGCCTGCAAAATAATATTTTTCCATGTACACGGTTCATCTGACCGGTATTTTGCTTAGGGCCGGTTTATTCACCTTTAGTTAAATTTGCCCAGCATATAATTACCTTGGATACAATTGTGCTGATAATTGTTTCCATAGAAATTACCTTTTAGATAAATTTAACAGGAGGTGAATAAACCGGTCCTTAGAATAACTAGTCGCATTTAGCTAGACGCGTTTTGTCATTTTACCCTAATTATTTTTCTCACCGTGTCAGCGTGGATACCCGAGTCAGCGCCCTTTATTCGTCCGCCGCTCGACAAGACCGCGAGCGATCGTCGACCGCCGAATCGGGACGGAAGTGGAATTCAGGACGATACATTTCCGATCCAGATTCTAATTCGGTCTGTTTGGGCCGCCGACGTAATTACGACCTCACCGAATGCCCGTTTAGTTCTAGAGTCTCGGACGCACCGGCGCGCGTGACTCGCCGCGCGTGCCTCTCGATTCGAACCCCAAACGTCACGATGACCCCGGGAGCGAACGCGTTACGTCAATTGCGGCGCGACGCGAGCGGCCGAACGTGGCGACTAGATTCTCGCGCGTATCGCGCACACATCGGGACCTCTCGCTATATCGGTTCTAGCGCGTTGATACGGCGTGTCCGATTCGCACGTGGAAACGTATTAATGGACTGCTCGAGGAGAATGGGACTAGCGCGCGCGCGCGCGCGCGTGTGTAGAATTTATCGGAGTCATCGCTCGCGATTGATGTCTCGACGCTTTCAATTACACCGAAGCTATTATTCTGGCGATTACAGAGGTTGTACGACGAGTCGTGCGGGTATGTTTCTATGCGCGTTTATTGTCCGAGATAAGGATGACCCGTGAGTGTATCAATATGCGCGTAAAACGTGAGTTGCGGGTGATCCTTCGGGCGGTCTGCGTTACCCGTACTTCCGCTGCGAAAAATTCAATTAGTCGCGAATACGAGACGAGGAGAGCGGCCTTTGTTCGCTCGGAAAAATAAGATAGGCGCAGGAGTGAGAGCGGAGCGAACTCGAGGCGATCCAGATTTTCGCGCGTCCTAGAATTCGTTCGTCACGATCGATTCCTTCGACTCGTTACAGCGTTCGATCCGCGGAAACACCGATAACGGGAAGTTTTACACGGAGAGAAATACATCGTAGCGTTTGCACAATTTGTGATAAATTTCGGGACAAGGTCAATTTATCGTTACGATAGCCAGAGTTTTAGTAAAAATTAGAGCAACGTTTGCAAATTCTACAAGTTTTACTACTATTTTTACTGAAATTGTAGTTCTCTTAATAATAAATTGGCCTTGCCCCGAAATTAACCAGAAACTGTGTAAATGCTACGATTGATTTTTTTCCATGTACAGTACTTACGATAAAAGAGGTACACATGAGGGTTTTCGGATGCCCCTATTGGAGAACATTTTTTCCCTCGAAATTAGTAAATCGTAATGCGAACTATCACGATTTAACGTTTCCAGAAGAAAAATTACCGCACCGCACTGCCAAAACATCCGAAAACCCTCGTGTGTACTTTTTCTTATCTTGTAAATACAGTAAAATTTATCGGCATCGGTCTATCCGTGTCGTTTTTTGCACAGACACAGAAGTCCCGCGCGAATTCCCTCTCCTCTCTTTTTCCCCGTTCGCCGCGACGATGACCTCCGGTTCCAGAATTCCACTCGTCACCGTTCACCTATAACAGGGACTCCGGTAGGTACCGTATGGATGCTCCGCGGCGTTTCTTTCGCCGTCGAGACGAAACCGCAGCGTGGGCAGTAAAACCGCCGCGAGACGGACGATAAAACGTTTCCGTTGCTCAGAAATTTTCAGATCGATCCATCTCTTTTTCTTCTCTCTCTCTCTCTCTCTCTCTCCACCTCATCTCTCTCGTGACACGCGTAACAGCTGTTATACTGTTGCGCCGTACTCGTTCCCGGTTATCTTGGGAGAGACTCTAGTCGCGAGCACAGCCCATAAGTGTAACGGTGTACGCGGACGCAACGGCGAGTAGTTACCGTTGCGCGGTCCACAAACACCAGAAGATCCCACTAGCCCACCTCTTTCTTTTTTCTCTCCTCTGCAGTCGGTATTCTTTCTCCTTCTCTCGTTGTTCCTCTCTTCCTCTCCCATCTCCCTCTCTCTCTCTCTTCATTTCCTCCTTTACATCGCCCCCGTCTTTCTCTTCCTTTCCTCCTCGACTCGTACGATACACGCGCATCCCTCCTCCTCGCCTTGTCTCTCCGATCGCCTTCTCTCGCCCGACCGACCAGAGAGCCGCCCGCGTGACCATGGTCCGACGCTGCGGCGCGAACGGAGCTCGGCTCGACGAATAAGTACGGCCCATAGGCGCGGGTACAGCAGAACGACCGAACTCCAGGACCGGAAATCCTGTGGTTAGACACGCGAGGAGCCTCGCGATCGGTGAGGAGGAAGACCACCTAGACGCTTCCCTTTTCCCGCCACGCCCACCTTCGATCATCCACGGCATAATGACCGCGCGATGGATATAAATAGCGAACGAATTCGCATTCGCCTCGCGCGATCGGGCTAATTGCCAAGCGCGCGAGGATGTCGGGTGCGTCCGAGCCGCACCGATGCAGCTGGCGATTATTATCCGCGTAGGCCGAGCGAACGCTTCACCGATTCGAACGTCATATGCGGCGGCGGAATTCGAATTAGCTGCGACCTCGAATTAGTTAATCGTTCGATGACGTCGAGACGGCGGATCCTTGATTGTGTAAAAAGACGAAAAGAGGGGAGTATAGAAGGAATCGGATGAATATTCGTTTTATCGTTAAACCACACTGAGAGAAATAACTTCGTTAATTTAACTAAAATCCTGGAGACGATGATTGAATATGGATCCTCTCCGTTAATTTGATTAAATTGATTACTTCTTGGTTAAAACAACTAAACGTCTGGTTGCAGTAATTAAACATTTGGTCAGAATCACTTGATATTTCGTTCAATCGACCAGTATTTTCGTTAGAATAACCAAGTTCGTTTAACTAGATGCAATTCGTCATTTTATCCTAATTATTTTTCTCAGTGCACAGGCAGCCGATTCGGCCGATCGATTTCCGGTGATCGAGCAGCGGCCCGGATTGTTTCGCCGCTGATCGACGTCCGTGTCGATGGACCCGCGAATAAATCGATCCCCTCGGTAGATCGATCGAGTCGTAAAGTGGGCCGATTAATCGGCACAGGTGCGTTTGACGACCTAGAACGTTCGCCGCGAAGAAACGCCGTGGCTCGAGGCGCGTCGTTAAGAGTTCTTCTTCGTTTAACCCGCTCCTATATAAGGAAGACACATATAAGGAACCCGACGTACATCCCATTATTCACGCCCGCCGTTCGGCCTTCCACTTCGCGCCGAATTTCTTCCCCGATTCTTTCCGCGAAAAGGAGAGCAAGCGCTAACGGTCGCGCGGGGAGATCGTAAAAAGCACGACGATTCGCGGCGATTCTTCCCGTTAGAATCTTTGCAGAGCGTCCAAACTCCCACGTTTAGTCGATGTAGCGAGGCTCGTTTATCCGAGTTTTCCGTCGACCCGAACGAACGGGCCGATCGGCAATATCGCCACGGATTCTGGTTTATTATTCGCGTCGCTACGCGCGTGCGGATGAACCTGAAGGAGGTAGAGGCCACGCGATATTATTGGCCGTTTTACGATTCATTAAAGAGCGGAGGATGTAATGGGTAAAAAAGAGCCATCACGCTTCGCAGCGCTGTAGTTTGCGGTACGCTGTCAGAAGTCTTTGTCGAGGAACGAGAAGACGATAAAAAGAAAAGCGTTCTCTCGTCGTATTTTTGTTTTCCTCGCAGGATAGCCTGCATTGTGCACCCACTCGTCGCGAAGAGAATACGATGAGTATGTTGATTGGAATTCATCATTAACGGAGCTCGGCCCACATGTACACGGAGAAAAAAAATAGCGATGGTCACTTTTTGGAGAGTAGTGATCGCCGTTTCGATAGGGTAGTCGCACTGGTCTTGGCCACGCCACCGGTGAGTGCCATTTTTACAAAAAAGTATTATTAATTGGGGGAAAAAAAACGTGACAATAGTTCGACAATACCAACGAAAATTCTCCCGTATTACTTTACTACGAATATAAGTCCACTGAAAGAAAGATCTGCTTCATTCAACCATCGGTTAAGATAATTACGGCGAACCTCACGGTGCAATTGTTTCAATGCTATAAGAGTGCGAGGAAAACTAAATAGAGTTGAAGCAACCAATTTGAAGTTTAAATAAGTGAATATCTACTTGAAACAATTACACCGTCAGGTTCGCCGTATTCAACCTCACCGATGGTTGAATGAAGCAATTTTTTTTTCAGTGTCTTAAAATTATCACACTTTCTCTCTGTAAGGAGATTTATTCTTTTCAACAACCATCCGCCAGTTTCCTTAAACTCGTACATTTTTTCATAAGAAGCGCTCGGACAGATTTCTTTTTAAATAGGGTTTTTTTTAATGTTATTTAAATTTTTGCACTGATATTATTATTTACGTAAAAATGAAAGCTAATGTTCGACAATATCGAGTTGAAAGTTGATAAGTGCTTATCGGTATTTACTGGCATTTTACGGGTTATCTTGATTTTAATTGAATATCATATACTGAAAGGCATCAAATTTGATAATTCTCGGCAATATATATATATAATTAAAGAGGAATACCCTTCTTTCTTCATATCTCAACAGTAATTCAGCTGTGTACCGACAGTATTAACCGTTTCTTTAAATGAATATTATCACACGTTTGCTCAACGTGGCTTTCACTGGAGCATTTTTCCTCGAATTCTTACATAAAATCGAGACGCGCGAGCAAGTCGTGTTCGCGCAGTAACCACCGCTGTGCAAACACGATTTGCCCGCGTCCCTGTAGCAAGCTCCCCTATATTCATCATCGCTTTCCGTGCTAAATTCAACGAGCGCCGTCCGGACAGAAACCGTTGCTACATTTCTTTCTCCGTGTACCCCGGCGTAGCGTGCCTACCGAGAAATATACTTCGGCACTTCGACTCCCGCGTTTCACCCGTCTCGATATAACAGGAATTTTTACGACGAACACATCAAATGCGCGCGAACCGATAAGAGTTCCATTTGCAACCTCTTCGTTTTTCCCATTCGATCAGCCCGCATCGGTATCACCGCGCCACGCGGCGCGCCCGAACACGGGTAGCGTCGAAATTGCTTTCCGTATCGGCGATTTCCTCTTTCTCCCGTTTTACATTCCCTCGTGTACGCGCGCGCGCGCGCGCGCGATCCCGACACACTTATCGCGCGGGAGTCAACGGTCGCGTCGCGTGGCCGCGTCGACCTCGCTCTTTGGGACAGGTGGAAATGGGTCGCATTCCGGACGATAAGTGGAGGCGTAAAAAAAAAAAACGGGTGGGCGGCCAGGTAGAGATTGCGCGGCGCACACGCGTCACGCGTGCGGTGCCCCGCTTCGTGCGTGGCGGCACACCGGGCGCGCGTCTCGCGCGGAGCATGAGGGTCAGTGGGAACGGAGAGCCGCGGTGAACGTGTGGACGCGCACTTGCATACATCCGCGCGCGCGCGCGCGAAGAGGAGTGGAGTCTTGGTCAGGGCCTCGCGTACGTAGGGGTCAATGGCCAGGCGGCGCCTAAGATCCTCACGGGAGAAGGAGGTAGCGGCCGGCGGATAGTGGGGCAGGTCGTGCCAACGAGAAGAAAAAATGCTTAATACAATCGACCTCTCTCTCTCTCGCGCGCTCTCGGTCGCTTTTCTTTTCTCGTATCAGTATTACTTGTACGCACGCTTATAACGCCGGATGGCACGATTCACGTCGGGCTGATAAAAAGGAGAGTCACCGCGGACGCGATGCGTGGCGTGTCGGAAAGGTTGGATCGGTTGTGATGCGTTCGTCGAGAGGTTTTTCTTTCCTTCTTCTCTTGCGATGAAGGGGAAATGATTTGCTCGAATCTTGGGTGCGCACTGAGAGAAATACTTAGGTCGGAGAGCAATTGGTATATTTAGTTCTGATAGCTGTACTTTGAGGACGGGTTAACTATGCTATAAAAAATTGTACTTTTAATACATTTTTGTGTAAAGCTTTCTTCCAATACGTGACTATGAAAATTAATATATTTCCTTGTGAAATTGCCCTTATAAATTTCATAGCGGGGTATATTAATTTTTATAGTCACGCGTATTGGGTAAAAGTTTTATTTACAATTGTATTTATTGAATTTAATACATTTTTTTTTTCAGTGTAGACAGTATAGATAATAGTAGCAATACCAAATGTGACAAGAGCAACACGCATTGTTGAAATGAATATAGATATAGTTCATATAGTTATTGATTCCTGTAAAATAGAAATAGCTATTGCCGAGGCAAACGGAAACATATTTTTACATTAACAAAAACTACTAGCATTGCCGTACAATTTATAAATTTTCTCTCACAGCGATTGGAGGGAAGAAAGAGAAAGACTTGCGTTTCGGGCGTCAAAGTCTCCGGGTTTCGCGCGAACGTCTGCGTAGACGTCGTTATGGTACAGGGTGGTTGGAAGGAACGAACCTCCTCCTCGCCGGCATCGAGCTCTTCGCTCGAAAATTAACGTTAACGAAGCGACGACCGGTTATCGGCGCGTCGGGATAGATTGGACGAGTTCTGAGCGAGGTAGGTAATTAAGTAGGTACGCGCGGGATAGGTACAGGCGCGTCGAAGATTCCGCACGGCGAATCTTCCCGGCCGAGGTGGATCTATCCCCCGAAAAGTGTGATAATTTCTCGACTCTCTCGAATCAAATTATTTTTGCTTCAATTTGGAACATTTGAAAAATAATTTGCCGATCTGACTTTTCTGTTTCAATTTGGAACACTGCAAGAAAAATAATTTGCTGATCCAAGTAACCGTCAACATGCGTAATGCCAATTTATTTATGTATATTTATTTAAGACGACTGTATGTTCATTGAATTGAACGAATCTACACTTGATTCGTACTCGATTCAACGACGATACGTTGGATAAATATGTTCTCGGCGCTATTCACGTCGACGCTTACTCGGATCGGCAAATTATTTTTCTCAGCGAACGCGTCGCGAGCTGGTACGAGGCTCCACATCGCGAGCACGGAGCTACTTCTCGCGATAGCACGAACGGAAACAGTCGTGCCGATTTGCCGATTACACGAAACTCGACGATTAGCGAGTTCCGCGTGACGGCCAATCGCAACGCTCGTCAACAAATCTCGAGGTTGCCCGCGAAATCGTTTACAGCGCGCGAGGGCAGAAATTCATTTCGTTTTCACGCGCCTCCGTACCGGTCTCGCCGGTGGGACGCCGCGGCGATCTCAGCGAAGTCGAGCCGAGCCGAGCCGAGCCGAGGCTCCCGGGTGCATTGCTCAACGTGGAACAGGGCGGCCCTGACTTTGAACTGTACGCTTCGCTGACGCGCTGCTCACCGTGGGAATGAATGGCACTCCGACGAGAGAGAATCCATTTATTTCTTATACTCCGCGTTAAAATATATCCCCCGAACGATACACGGCGATCTCTCACTCCCGCGATCTCAAATCTCGCCGAATGGAAACCGACCGCGCTCGACCCGGCGAACCCGGTTCCCCTCTCCGGGGTTCGGAGCGCGCGCGGTACCCGGTCGACGATTAAAATTAGCCGGCAAAGTACACCGAAGAGTTTTCGCGCCGGGAGGGAAGATAAAATCGAGAGTAACGAACTCCGGGCCGACGAACCGCGACGACCGGCCGATCGTTGCTCGCGCGGATCGAATGTCGCGCGACTCGCGGAATTATGACGCATCGGGAGAGATTCGTCCGCGAGCGTTCCAACCGATTCGAATTCGAATCTTCTTTCCGATTCCGAACGATACCGGATGCTCCTCCCCGATCCCCTCTCGATTTTGTCGCTCCCGCCCAGCCTCCTTCGCACTCTCCCGACGAACTACAGGGAATACCGTGCGCACTCGAAGGACCGCAGGAATAACCGTCGCGGAGAAGCGTCGAACAACACGTACCTTGCCGATTGTCGCACTGGTACCAATCGAAGAAGGCGTTCGGAGAGCGTTCAACTTCCTTATCACTGGCACTTTTATCGTTCTCGACCGGCCGACGTACCGGATGGGAAATGCGAAGCGCAAAGACGAACTTCTCCCTTGAAGCGAACCAACGACCGACCGCGACACTGACACTGCGGCGCGTATCGATACCGGACGGGGGCGCCTGTCGAGTATCAATTTTTCAGACGTCGTCACTTCCGGGAAAACGACTCGTCCTGATGGCTGGGCTGCCGCAACGGCTCTGTCTCGGCGGCCCCGGGCCGCCCTGACTTTATAAACCAAGGTGCCGGGGCCTCGGTACCCCGGCGCACCGCGGCAAAACGGCTCCACCATTGGCCGCTGCCGGCCAAAGGGGCCCCGCCATTGGCGGCCGGACATAGCGGTACCCTGGCGCGTCAACAGTCTCGGCGCGCTCCTCTCTGGATTTGCTCCGATGTTTCCGCGCGCGCTCGCGCCCGGTGCGGGAGGCTAGTTACTCCGTGTAATTGGGGAACCAGTGACATTTTACCGTTTTTTTCTCCTTTCCTCCTTCGTCCTCGGCGCGTACGCGAGTCTTTCCTCTTTTTTTGCAGACCCGCGACGGACCGACGCGCGTGTGTCATCCGCGAGCGCGGATTAGGATCGGTTCCTGCGGGACTGTTTCTACTTCTCCCCTCTCCGCTCGTTATAGTCGTCTCGGGATCTCGACGACTCTCGGACCGCGAGCGGCGGCGTGCAGGTCGGATCGTTTTTGCGGGCTCGCCTCCTCGCGGGATTTTGGGGGACGTGTGAACTTGGCCGAGGCGAGCGTAAGGAGATCGGCGCGTTGGCCCGAATGAGGAAGTTCGCGCGTCGAGGAGACGATTAGAGAGGGAGGAAAAAAATGTGTAGCTTTCGACGGACGTCGCCGCTTTGTCGCGGGACGGACGAATGGATGATTGATTGTGTACGCAGGTCGGAAGGAAGAGGGAGAACGCTGAGTACGTTGCGAGGTAGACCGTCTTCCTTCTACCGTAGACGGAGAGAACAATCGAAACGACGAACGAACAGTGCTCGCTTCTTTGTCTCGTCGAACACATGGACCAAAGTGCGGACGTGACCGTGACTCCGGGCAATTAGTAAGCTGACGACCGGAGAAGAATCTTCGACCCGCCGGACCTCTTCGGTCCTGTATCCACTGCGGTGCGATCCGAGAATCGAGCGTGGCCGTAGTGGTCGAACAGAGCGAGGTGTGGTGAAATTTGTTAACCCTACAGTGGCCGCGTGACGTGATTTCTGAAATCAAATGAGTAGATATAAGTTGAAAGATCCTAATTGCTAAAAAAATTAATGTATATTGGATTGACGTTCTGTTATTGTTTGTTAAGGGATTTCTGAGATTCAATAATAAAAGACTTAATATGTTTTGCAGGTTTATTCATTTTTATAATCCTTATTTCGGGTGACGAGTTTCTACCGCGCGAACGCTTTAGGGCTAAGTAAAAAATCAAAATTTGTGAACTCCACACCGAGAAAAATAATTAGGTTCAAATGACAAGACACGACAAATTAAATGCGTCAAGTTATTCTAACCAAAATACTGGCCAGTGGAACTAAATATCAAGTTATTCTAACCTTATGTTAGTTATTCCAACCAAACGTTGTTATTCTAAAAAAAAAAGTGGTAAATTTAACCAAATAAGTCGAGAATCCATGTTTCAACAAACGGCCTGGTCATCGTCTCCAAGATTTTGGTGTGATTGACCGAGTCGACGACGAGCAGTGCGGAAAACAGAGAATCAGCTTTTATCCAAAATGTCGTAAACCACGTGCGACGCAAACGGATGAACGCACCGTCATTTATCTCCCGACTCGCGAGGTCTTTACCCGCTCCGATGTGCGGATCGAGCAACGACCGTTCGACTGTCGTCGAACAGACTTCTGCGGACACGTTGACCACTGAACCGTGAAACTCTCGCAGATGCACGGGAGGATTGTTAGAGCGGAATGCAGTCCCGATAATGTTGCACCTCCTGCTGCGAACGAGCAGCGCTGCTATAGGAAACGCGTGCTCGCACACCGGTAAAGAGAGTTGTGCGGCGGTGGCGAACTCGACGGGTCAGGGCCGGCGAGCATCGCGTCCCGCGCATCGCATCCGAATCACCTCTTTCAACGCGGCGACAACGGTGTGTCCTAATGGCGCCGTCGCCGCGAAACTCGTTAAGGCGGCACGCGAAGTTTTCGTCATTAGACGATGACGGCGAAGAGCCTCGAAGAGACGCTACGCTCGCGCCACGAGAGGAGGTCATTACCGGCAATTGCGTTTGCGAGAATTGCGCGCGTTTCCGTTCCCAAACAAAATTGAATCCTCATTCGACCAGGCTCGCGCGCGACATCCAGCTTTATTTCCCATCGCTCGCCGCCGTTCCGGAATCGCTTTCTTCCGGGAGCCGTCCGGATTCCAGTGACGGAGAAACGAGATCGAGCTCGTCGTCGGGACGCGCCTGCGCCGCGAGAAAAATCTTGGAAGAAACACGATTTAATCAGAATTCGTGATCGAGTTTGAAGCCAACTGTATTTCGGTCTTCTCGTGAAAAAAATTCATATTTTTAAATTTAATTTGTAATCTGTACAGATATCCGATATCAGAGGAAAATGAAAATGTCCGAAAAAATAATTATTCGCAGAGTTACAAGCGCGTTTGTCTCTACATTTCGACGTTATCGAAACGCAAGAGAGACACACTTATGCCAAGCAACGAGTGCACTTTTCTCTCGGCGTGGTTGCGCTTTCGACGACGGTCGTTCGTCTCTTGGCTGCGTGCAACGGGATCGGCCTCGTTGTCGCGGGTGCGAAGTCTGCGTGCACCTTGCGCTTCGACCGTGACCGTCGCCGGTTCGTCACCGCTACGCTGTGTCTGGTGTCTGAATAAATTCCGGAGAAAAAAAAGTCACGCGTCGGCACGCGCTTGAGTGCACGCATGCGATCATCGAGTCTTTTTTTACAGTCTCCGATTTTCCGTGGGGATGTTTATACCCGTGAAACTTTGGCACCACTTTTGCTGATCCCATTTGGCCTGATTGAGATTCGAATTTTAGAGAAGTCTCGTGGTCGCCTAGCGTCGAACAAATTCGATTACAAATCGGAGGAGTAACGGTTCTGTCGCCCGTTAGACCGGCTTGATGAATAAACACCCCCATTTTCCGTATTACGAATGTCAGAAATTCTCAACACGATGAGTACTTAGATAAGCATACCTACACGGAAAAAAATGACTTTGCAGTTTAACAAAACTAGGCTTTGCCGAGAATTTCTCGCTTTCACGACAAAAATATTATCCGTGTCAGCAAAAGATACGTCCAACAATGGTAAAAATATTAGCTAGAATAGCAAATACTTTTACCGAAAAAAATTGCACTGCGACTGCAGTTATATTTGCCATTATCGAACACATCTTTTACTACCACACATAATATTTCGATTATGACAGCAAAAAGTTCCCAGCAGAACCTAGTTTCGCTGAGACTGCTGAATCATTTTTTCCCGTGTACCTGCTACGGTCGTCCGTCCGTCCAGTGTACGCGAGGTATCCCGAACACGAGTATCGCAAAGATCCGAGCCATTGTCATCGATAAATTCCACGTCCCGGATAACATCGCTCGTCGCTTCCCCGAGGCGTCCTCGTGGACGTCGAAGAACGGCAAAAGAGTCTTCCAACGGCGAGCGAGAAATACACACAGCCCGCAGCGCGATCTTTGCTCGCTCATCATCCCTGGCGAACCGTACCAGACGCACCTCGCCCCGCCTGGAACCCGCGGACGCTCTTCCGTTGCCGGCACTGTCGTTATTGGCTCTGAAATCGTTATTCATTAGGTAGTTCTTCCGACGACCGCTTCGCCTCGTCGTTACGAGCCCCCGTCGTCTTTTCTCTCAGAGCGCGTGTACTGGTGCCTCAACTCCTCCTGGGCCTTATCTTCTCCGCGTCGCGCCGCGGCGCTCTCTGCGCCTGGACCTCGACGCTTCGGTGCGGTAAGCGTGTACGCGAACGATTTTCGCGTAGCTCCTTCGCGCGCGCCGGCTAAATCGGCGTTCTGGCGCCTCGCGTCCTTGGAGGGTCGTTCGAGGTCGCGGCAACCGGTTCCCGCCATTATCGCACTCGTCAATCATCCGGGTAATGCCTTCGTGAATTATTTTCGGACTTCACTTTCCGGTGGATCGCGGGCGATTTTTTGTCTCTTTACACCGAAGTTTCTTTGGCGTCTGCGCGGAGAACAAAATTAGTAAATTTGACTAAATTGACGGCCACGGGCGGCGGAACGTCGATCTAGTTAGTTGAATTAAATAATTTGGTTATAATGATTTGAAATTGTCAGACGAAAACAAGCTGTGGTCAAGTCTGGCAAATGATTAGTTCAAGTAACTAGATCCGTGTTCTCTCCCGCCCGTGACCGCTAATTTAGGATCTACTACATTTTTTTCTTGGTGAAAATCGAAGGTAATATTGTGATGCACGTACACACTCAAAAAAATTTGGCCACAACTAGAAAATTATAGTAATTGCAGTGATAATTTTCCTCGCAATAGCGAGAATTCTTGCTACGCTAGCAATATTTTTCTAGTTGTGTCTGAGGCAGCCAGAAATACAGCTGGATTAGCTAAATACTTTTTTCAGTGCACTGAAAGAAATAAGTATGATAGTGACAACTATTCTGGACTCGACTGCTCAAGTTTGATAATTAACACCAGTTTTTATAGCTGTCGTAACAATTTTTAATTACCGGAGTATTAATATGAAACTGATGCTGATTACAAAACTGGCACAGTTGAGTCCAAAATAATTGTCATAATTACTTCTTTTCTCAGTGTGGACGAAGAGATGGGAGATTTAGCTCATTTTATTACACTTCTAGCGGCCGAAGGAGTCGCAGCCGACCCGGTCGTTACCGTTTCTCATTTCGCGAGATGTGGACGGAAAAATCGCGTGGAGAATGGCACCGGGGACAGAGAAAAGTTACGGGAGAGAGAGAGAGAGAAACAAAAAAAAACGACGACCTACAAGTAACTGTCAATGCCTCGTCTACAGGGCAGGAAGACCCTAACTTGGACCGTGAAGAGAACGCTAGGCCAACGGGTGTCCGAAATCCGGGTGACTGGTCCACCTAAGTGTCTAACCGTAACGTTTTATGGTTTGCGATTTTGTTTTTAGGTATAAAACGCATGCGGTTTGTACTTCTTTGTTACCCTGATTGTGCCGTGTTGGTACCTCCGAAGGTGTATTATTGTTTACGTTAATTCGGTTCTCTCATTACTTTTCTTTTATTGTCGAATTTGAGATGCGATCGTTGAAAATGCGCAATTCCTTGAAATATGCTCATCGATTGCTGGAATCCGAGATTACCAATCGCGAGAACTTGGAATTCCATTCTATGGCTTCGTCCCGATCTCCGTCGTCGTAGGACAACATCCGCGACTCTCTCTCTCCCTCCCTCTCTCTCTTTCTCTCCTCTATTCCGTCATGTTCCGAATATGGCACTACTCGATCTTCTTTTTGCGAGTATCGTTCGTCCGATCTTGTCTCTTTATTCTCCGACGATCGATAGGCGCGATCGATCGTCGCCTTGTATCGCTACAAAGGATCCATTAGCTTGGCTGTGGATATACGTGACCGCGCGATGAAAAAATGCGAAAGAATCGAGACGGTGTATCCTCTACAGAGAGCGGCAACTCTGGGCACTATTCATGTCGACGGTCACTTCGACCGACAAATTATTTTTCTCAGTATGTGCTGAAGAACAATTTTTCCTCAGAAACTAGTAAATTGCAATGTAAACTATTACGATTCAATGTTTTCGAAAGAAAAATTATTATACAGCAATTTATCGCGTGTACCCTTTTTACTGTAAATACAGTCAAATTTACTAGTATCGGTCTTTCCATCAAGATCGTGGAATCTGCAAAAAAAATTGCGGGGAATCGGCCGAATCTCCGGAAAAAGTCCCAGGGAAAGTCTGCGCGCAACAAAAAGTTCCAGTTGAATGCGAACATAATAGAAAAATTTATTTGAGATGAATAGGAATTTATTCACATTGTACAAAAGTCTATTAATATTATAAAGGTGAACGGTGTTATTTTGTTACTAATGACTTGCTGAATAAAGAGTGCATAAAGAATAGATTTCTACCTTACCGGCTAACTTAAGTTTCTGGACGGTTCCCTAGCAGCTGTCATTCCTGAGCAGCCGTTAGTTGTCCACACTGCCGCTAGATGTGTACTATTCTCGCAGGTAAAGCAAGTCTCTGAAGTAATGAAATTCAGTGCTCCAGGCTGGGAAAGTTACTCTGGTTTCCCTTCAATACACGTATAAATCTTTCGCCTTTTACTAAAGATTTCCGTGGAGGGGAACAATTGATGAGTCTGTAAACAATTTTTTGTGTACCCGGCTCTTCGGCCGGGTCGTGAATTATACGAAAATTAAGATTTCATTTTTAGGATTCGGGTACCTATAAGAAATTCGCTCCAGTTCTACGCGCAATGGTCGAGCTTCGCGGGTAATAGAACTACGAGGGATTTCTTAAACGTACACCGTACTCGCAATTGCATAGACGAAGATATCGCTGAGATTCCCGCGCGCCCCGGGCTCATTCGACGAGCGAGCAGGGTATCACTTAAAATGAAATCGAAGGGTTTCCGGTTGCATAAAATAACACGGAGCGATCCCAACTACCACTCTCTAGGCTGCGTAAAAAGTCTCGCTTCACTGCACTCATCCCGGGGCTACCGCCGCGTGACCGTACGAAAACGTGCGTATCGCTGGGTAATTAACGCGAGCGAGACTCCGAGAGGCGCTTGTTTTTCGCAGCGCGGTTCTCGTCGCATAGGACGGGCGTTGCGTTTCACTCGAGACGACGCGTTTCCCCCGAGCAGCGGAAGAAGCTTTTTGCCCCGGCGGGGAACACAGCCGTGTGTCTCGCACCGCGAGGTACCAGCCGGTGTTGGGGTGGTTCGCCCAGTGACCGTGGCGAAGGAGCAAAGGATACGGCGGTGGAATGAAGGTTGACGGCGGAGAGAACTCGTGCTCGATCGCGACGCGAGTTATAGTGATTAGTCGGAATGTCTCGAGGCACGTAGCGAGTAGTCGCGGCGAGCATCGAGTCGATTTATCGCGCACGAAATATAACCCCCCGACCGCTGCAGTCGTCGTGACCTCGAGTCGACCGGCTCGTTTGCGGCCGGTCGCCGTGGCGACCCCGCGCGCCGAGGCCCGCGAACGAATTCCTGCCCCTTCCGATCGCGAGGAACGGAAGCCCCGGCGACGGACGAACTGCCGATTTCCGTCGTGCCCGCTCTCCAGCGCGCGGCCGTGCAAAAAGGCGAAGCCGCGATACGCGGCACGAGCGGACCCGGGATGGAAGCCTTTCTTCTGGGCGCTCTCGGATTATTTCGAGTTGTTTTGCGCCAATCAAAGCGTTTTAGGAAGGGAACTGCAGGCGAGCGACTGGTTCGTTATACCGTTCCTCGATTTGTCGCGCTCGACGTGCCGTCCGGCTGGGATCGATGTCCCTTCGTCGAGATGTCCGTCCGTCCCGTTAGAGGAGAGCGCTTCTCGAGAGAGGAGAGATGAGAGAGGATCGATCGGCGACGCTCGATCGTGGATGTACAGACGGGCGGAGGAGTGAGACGTCGCGCGTCGGGGATGGGTGACGGGGAGTCGAGGGAAGGAAAGGGGAGGAGGATCCGAGAAGAAGAAAGGGTGAAGTCGCTTTTTTCTTCTTCCTTGCTTCGCGTCTCCGACGAGAAAACGCATTAATCTCCTCCGACTTTGTCTCTACGTCCGCGTCATCCCCGAGATTCCGATCGGGATGATCCGCGGTATCTGTACCGCGGTAGACGACGTCTCGAACTACCACCCTACTTATGGTAGCTCTCACACCAGGAAAGAGATTAAGTGTAGCGTCATACGATGCGTTTTTCTCAGTTCTACACGGAGAAAAATAACTTGGCGATCTAATCAAAATTCTGGAGACGATGACCAAACGGTTTGGTGAAATATGAATCCTCCGACTATTTGTTTAAACTGACCACTTTTTGGTTACGCTGTAAAAAAAATTGTATTAAATTTAATATATGTAATTGTACATAAAGTGCTTATCCGCGATACGTGTTTATTAATATACCCTGTTATGAAATTTATAAGGGTAATTTCACAAGAAAACAGGTCTATTAATTTTCATAATCACGTATTGGAAAAAAGCTTTATATAAAAGTATATTAGATACAAATTTTGTTTACAGTGTAGAGGAACTTGATATTTGTTTCAACTGACCAGTATTTTAGTTAGAATAACTAAACGTGTTCAGTTAGATGGGTTTTGCAATTTAACTTAATCATTTGTTTCCGTGTATAAATTGTAAACAAAAATTTGTATTTTTAATAGGTATACTTTTTACATAAAATTTGTTTCCAATACATGATCATAAAAATTAATATACTCTGTAATTATGAAAATTAACACATTTCCTTATGAAATTGTCCTCATAAATTTCACAACAGGGTATATTAATTTTCACAATCACGTATTGCGTAAAAGTGTTATATACAATTTATTATATTAAATTTAATACAAATTTTTTTTACGGCGTACATGTACGAGCAGTAAAAATACTTGGAACAGCTCGCGCAAACCGGGCGAAGATCGTTTGATGCCCCGTCGGACGAAGAGAAAATTGCTCAACGGGCTTGAACGCGAGCCGCTCGCACCTGCGCGATATCGTCAGCCGAAGGGCATTTTTAGGTAAATCGTATAGATAGGCTAATTCCCCGTCATTAAGCGCTCAGATCGGCCGCCGTTGTACGGAGGAATTGAGGCATCAGCCTGGCGTTTTGTTTTTGCTTCCTTCGGGCGCCGGACTCGCTGTCGTGTGGCTCCGAGCGTTGGACCTCGCGCGCCGCCTGGCAGTGAATTCCCAACGGATTGAATAAGAGGATTACGACTTACGATCGATCATCCGCACTCGCATCGTGCGAGGTCGGATCGCTACGACCTGATCGCGCGAGTATACGGAACGTTTCCTTCCAGTGCGGCGGTGCTCTGGCAGGCTTTTTGCTCCGAGCCCTTCGCCTTTCTTCCTCGACGTCGTCCTTCTTCTCCGCTCCCCCACCCCCTTTCTTACTCTCCGTCTTCGACTCTAGCCTTCCACCACGCGTAATCACTATATTTTAGTTCTTCGTTCGAGCACCGAGCTCGGCCTAGAGTCTCTCTTCTCGACGTTGCCGCTCTTCAGGGTTCAGGGTCGGTCAAGGACTCTCGCGCTTGCCGCAGCGCGGCGACTGATCCTTCCAGCGGCGTCCGGGCGGCGTTCTCTCGCGCCTGGTTGAGGCTCGACGCCGCGCGATCGAATCGCGTTCTGCTTTTCTTCCTCTCTCTCTCTCTCTTTTTAAACGTAGGGCTAGGACAGCGGTTGTCGCTGAGTTCGAATGTGGTTAGGTTATTTTAGGTCGCCTTGCTTTACATTGTATTTGCTATTTCGTTTTATAATTATATTTGTAATTTTATTTTGTTTTGCTTTACCGCTGTTTTTGTATTATTACTTTATTTTATTGAATTTTATTTGATTTTGTTAAGGGATCCAGAACATCTGGGTGGCATCGTTTCTTTTTTATTGGGATACATTTTGTTTCTTCTACTCGATTTGATAAATACAGTCATGCGCCGCAAAGGCCTGTGAGTCCTTGGCGTAAATAAACGTTCTCTCCCTCTCTCTCTCCCTCTTTTCCCGAAGCATCGATTTCAGAGCGAACTTATTAATCTCCCGACGGGATCGTTAAAGTGATAATGATGGTTATTACTTATTAGACGGTAAATTACACGTCGTACTGCAGCGCGAGCAGGCGTTCCTTCCCGGAACGAGCGACGGCTGGCATTCCTCGGTATCGCTCATCCTTCCTCGGTAACGAACCCCGAAGAGTGATTTATTGGTCGAGCTACCGTCGAGCGGAGATCGATCCGCGGCAGTCGCCCGAGTCATTTCACTTTCGATCCCCGCGATCGCATCTAATCGGACGGCCCCCGGGACGTCGAGCCGCGAGAACGTCATCTTCGTCGCGTTCTTCTTCTCGACTCGAGCGCGTTCTTGCCTCGGTCACTCTGTCGCCGTCGTCGTCCCGCTCGCCGCGAGGTGTCTCGACGAGTAACAACAGCGAGGCGAACCGCCGTCGCGAGTCGCTCTTCGTCGTTTGCTTCCAGCTGGATCTTCATCGCGAACGCGTAAACGAGTTTCCTTTATTTATACAGCGCTCGGCGTTGATTGGATTTATCACCTTCGACTTCTTCGGTAATCCAGTACCGACGATGCGCGATCGGCGGATCCGCTGAATCTCTATCGCGGATGTTTGCTAAAAAAAAAGCAATTAGTCGGATCTACCAAAAATTATTTACGGGGTCGCAAGTAATTATTTATTTAGATCAATTTGACTTTTTTTTTCATATCAATTTGACATTTCTTCATTACAATCACATACTATTTCACGTGATTGCGAGGAACAAATATTTAATTGACACGTTGCAAAATTTAATTGATGTAAATAAATAATTACTCGCGACCCCGCGAGTAAGTTTCAGTAAATCAAACTAATTTTTTTTCTCTGCTTTAGCCACCGATCTATTTATAGAGGAGGCGATGCCGCGGCAGAAGATGAGCCGTGGACCGAGCCCGGAAGTCGGTTATATACGCGCGCGTTGCCGCAGTCGGAGGAGTTCGACGAAGACACGAGGCGGAGGCCGATCTCACGGTCCAGGCGAGGCTCTTCGGGCGGCGGACGCGCGCCGCAGTTCCCCGCGCTCCATCGGCACTCGCTACCAACTTCCGCCTGTGGCTGCCGGTACCCGATGCCGTTGCTTCTTCGTCCTCTTTTTGATCCTTCTTTCGCCGCTCTTCTGATTTCCCAGTCGTACAATAATTAGCGCGCTGCAACGTTCAAGCCTCTCGCACCTTTTGCTCGGCTCGCAATCCTTTTTCTTCCCTTCCCATCACGGCTCTCGCGCGATCTCTTCCTCTTCCTCGCGCTTCTTCGGCGGGACGTGCGGGAGGAAGACCGCGATGGAGCTCGAGCGTAACTTCCCCGGCGAACGTAAATAAACGCTGCCGAAGCGTGAAAGAGTTAACGCGCGGAAAACTGGAAGGGGTACGGACGAAGAAATGGTACGTCCGAAGGAAACACGACGAGGGAATTATATTCGAGGACGTTTACGCTGCGCGATATCGCGTGAAGATTCTTCCGCTGAGAATCCACTTGTGGTTCGTAACTCGTTCGGAAAGAGGGATAACCGGCCGGAGGAAAAAGTTCAGCCAGCACGGAATCACTGATATTACCGGTGAATTTTACTGTATTTACAATAAAAGAGGTAAAAATTGAGGGTTTTCGAATGTTAACATTTTTTTGTTCAACTAACAAGCATTGTCTTCTCAAAATTAACGTTGTTTTTTCGAAAGAAAAATTACCGTACAGCACTGTAACAATTTTTACAATATGGTATAAAGTTAGCTTTTTTTTGAAAACATCAGATCATGATAATTTATATTACATTTTACCAGTTTGTTCTCCAGCTCGGTAGGAGCATCCGAAAACCTTTATGCGCACCTTTTTTTTATTATAAATACAGTAAATCAGTCTTTTCGTTAAAAGGAAGAAAAAGTCCAGTCAGATGCTGGTGTATACACGTGAACTTGGAAAGCGACCGCGCGATTTCCACGGCCGGTCGAATCGCCACCGTAACTCGTCCGAGTCGGCAGCCGTTTCCACCTTGTATATTTAGGTGGAGTAATTGTCTTCCACGATTATCGGCGTTCACCGGCCACTCTTTCTCGAGAAACGAACGCGTCACATCGTGGCATCGGTTCGCGCCATTCATCGTGTTCTCCGGGTTCACGAGGTCAGCTGTTGGCTTTACTTACCACGGGGAAGCGCGTCTCGCGAGGCGCAGAGCATCGTGAGACGCAAGGATCGCAAGGACAGAGGCGAATCGTTAAGGTGGATGGCACCGACTCGGATGACTTTTCGAGTGGAAGAAGAAATTGACTCGAGTAACCGAATCTCATTTCGAGAGCACTTGATGCACTCGGGAACAAATTTATTTGAATACGAACCTACTAGAAAGTTTATCAGTCGCAAATAGGAATTCTTTTTATACCGAACAAAGAATTATTCGAATTAAATAAATGTTTGGGTACATCGTAGAACGTTTATTTGTTTCAAACTTCGGTTTGCTCGTTGTAAATAAATTCCTTATTCATCGCGAATAAATGTTTCTACTAATATAGGTTCGTATTCAATTAAACTTCTCCTTGGGTGCCGGGTAATCGCAGCTGGGATCGGTGATCCATAGAACAAGATCAACCGCAATCGCTCATTCCACAGGCGACACGGAGTTCGATAAAAATCTCTCTCGTCCCGCGCGAGGAATAAATTATTTTCATCTTCACAGAAAAAAGGAAGAGGAAACACCAAAGCCGAAGGAAGTAAATTAAATCTTATATCGCGCCGAGTCCGCTTACGTCATATGTATACGATCGAACGTTTCCTCTCGCATTGAAACGATTTATTCAATTTCGGTAGGTACTCCCAATCGTCCCAAGCTTCGCCAACCTCGAAGTATAAGCGCGAAGCCTCGCGAGACTCTCGACAGCGGATGCCTGACAAATAGCCACTTGTGCGGCCGTATCATTTGAGTCGCGGCACGACGAACGGCACGTTTTAACCGCATCGTCCACCACGGCGAGCCGCCCGAAGGAATCCTCCCCGCGGAGGAATGAGGAAACGCGCACGAGGAGGAAGCGAGGCTCGGATGTCGTCGACTGGTCCACGCTACGCGAGTTTATACGACTCGACACGCTTTGTGGACGCGCGCAGGTACTAGTACAGGCGAGCGGGTCCGCCGGGCGGTTGCGCGCGCACATCCGCGCGCCCCGTGCGTGTGCTACAACCCGTTGGTTATCCGCGTCGTCGACACCGACCACTGCTGCAACGGCGAAGCAGAGGAACAGGAGCAGCGCACCTCGTGCACCGGACCGAAGGACTCTCGCGCGAGTGCAGTCCGGAGGTGGGACGCGCCTTCGGGTGTCGTCGCTCTTGCCGATCTCGTTGGACGGGGACGAAGAATACCTATCGGCGTTTCCTGCGAGCTGCGAGGTACTCGAGTAAATCGCGGCAAGCGACCGCGACGGGGAAGAGGTACTTGGAGCGGTCATTCTCTGTTTAGACGATGGCAAATCTCTAATATATGTGCGTGACGCTCGAGTGTTTTTTTTTTACAACTGCCATAAAGAGGTAGCCATAGACAGGAGGTAGCGAGATGGTCTTAACGATCTCGTCGGACGATGAGGTTCTACCGATACGAGATAACGCGAAGCGTATCTATATTAATGCGACCTATAAATTTCTATGCGTTTTAATACACGAGGAACTAATTGCTACCGAGCGGTAGGTATTCGAACGAGGAACGTGTTCGATCGTAATTTGTTACATGGGGAAAAGTTAGTGGTAGCCATTCTCATGATTAAATTATCGCGGCACATGACGTTCAGTAATAAAAACCGAGAAAAATAATTAGGTTAAAATGTCAAAACGCATCTAGTTAAAGACGTTTAGTTGTTCTAATTAAAATACTGGCCAGTCATGCGAAATATCGAATTATTCCAAACCGAACATTTATATAACGTTTAGTTATTCCAATCGAAAAGTGGTTAGTCCAATCAAAGAAATAGAGGATCCATATTTCACTAAACGGTTCAGTCATCGTCTCCAAGATTTTAGTTAGATTGACCAAATTATTTTTCTCAAAGCACCATAAACATATCAATATTTACTAGAAATATAGCAAGTGTGGTAATACTTTTAACTTTTCTCTGTGTGACAGTGATCTCTCAATTCCTCCTCCGCGCGTCGACACGCGTATAGAACTCCAGCGTAGTCATCATCGCAAGAGAAAATGAGGTATCGCGTAACGTTCTATTTACTCGCCGCAGGACCGCAAATCCGATTTGCACGCGCGACGCACACGCGCGTTTTTTTTTCTCGAATCACCACAAAAAATGGTCATCGCGAAGATACACGCATACCACTCGTATAACGAGCGTGCCACTTCCACGGACGAACGGACGCGCGGTATTCTCCAGCTTCTTCTTCCAGGCTCGGCGCACGCGGGACGGGGAACGCGCGTCGCGCGGAAACGCCGAGCGCCTTCCGCACTCGTTTGGAATACATACACTCTGCGGGTCAAGGTGAGGAGTGGCGGTCGAAACGTCGCGCCGGTTACCGCGTCGCGTTGGGTAACCGGTGACGTCGTCTCGAATCTCCCTCGCTCGGTCCTTTCCCCCGCTCTCTTTTCGACTCTCTCGCTCCACGCGCGCGATCGGATGACATAACTGTAACGCGGAAGACGCCGGAGAACAGGATCCGAGCTGGAGCAACAATGTAGCACGGTCGGGCTTCTGGAATGCCGTTGACGCGTCCCTTCGTACCGTTCCTGCGCGGCGCGAGTCCGTTCTTCCGTAGCTCGCGTCGCGAAGGGGAGAGACAGCGGACCGAGGCCCATCGCGTGGGAAAGTGCGGGAGAACGACGTCCCTCCTCGGTGGTGCGGTGCTGCGAGACACCCGCGCCTTCTTCCATTACGGGCACTCATGCTGCGGGTTATAACCACGAGCGGCAGTCGCGAGCTAACCTTCGGTAATGGAGTTTGGTTATGCGGCAGTTGCCGAAGACCACCGCCGAGACCGCAGCGAATTAAGGGGGCCATGGGTCGATGCGATTCTTCCGCCTTCCACGGCGAGGTACGATTGACACGGTTACGAGCTCGTACGTACAACTTGTATGCGCTCTTCCCGCGCGGTACACGCCCACGAAGCGGATAGAGCTCCGTTGCGCCGAAGTAGCTTCAATTTGTTCCGTAAGTGTACGGCTTGTTCGAGGGAATTGTGCCGTTCGCGAAGGACGTTCAATTTGTTCGCCGCGCGGATGAGCGTTTAGCTCGGAAGCCGAGAGGTGGTCGCGTGCTGCGGAGGCCACGGCCGTCGGCGTAATATCCGCGAATGAAATTGAGAGATCGCCGAACGTTGCGTCAGAAAACCCAAGAAAAAGGTCTAGTTCGATACGAACCTAAATTACCCTGTTAAAAGTTTCCGATAGAAAACGACGGAATATAGTAAAAATGATTCACAAATACCATGGAGCACGAAATCAATCGTTTCTTATAATTTTCGTATTAAATACCATAGAAACTTTTGCAGATCTTACGTCGATCTTATTGCTTTTTATGATATTCAATGTGAAAATTATAAGAAACGATAGAACTTCAAACTCTACGGTACTTTTGAATATTTTCTATCGGATATTTTTAGGAGGGAAGGGAAAATTTTATTTCAGATGAATAAGCAGTTTATTCACAGCGAACAAAAGTCTATTTCAATTGAATTGATGTTCTACTGAGATCGATTAAAACGATATGCAAAACATTTGTCAAATTCAAATAAACTCTTGTTCAATGTGAATAAATTCCTATTCATCTCGAATAAATTTGTCTATCAAATTCGTATTTAATTACACCATTTCTCTCAGTGCAATTTGTTCGGCGCACCGACGAACCATCCGCGCGCGCGCGCGCTAGTCGGTGAGGTCTCCGCCGTGTTTCTCGGTAGCCGGTCGGAAGGCGACAACTAAGAGAGCTCCGTTCATCGGTCATTTAAATGACACCGAAATTGTAACCGTTAGCAGCGCCTCGAGTCGGAGAGGGCCGTCGCGTTAGTCTTTTTCGTTCGCTTCTTTTTCTTTTCGGTTTTTTCTCTTCCGTCCGATACAATGGAGGCGCTCGATGTCTTCATCGGGTATCATCCTGCTATCAAAGACCGCTCGCGTGCGGTCCGCGCCGCCGCGTAGCCAGGGAGCGTCCAAGCGTGAACCGTTCTTTTTACGCGACGGGAGTCAACGTTTCGTGGAACCGCTCGACGCGTTTCGCGAGGATCGATGCCGCGGACGACGTGGAAGAGACGCTACCGCTGACGCGGTGCCGCTTCGTCGAGCGTGCGTTACACTCGCCTTCTCGGGATTTCGATCGGGAAGCATCACCCGCGGCTACGCGTAGTCGGTAAGTACGAGTAGGTAGCGCGTCATGCCTCGAATCTGGGCCTCGTTCTGCTCTCGAGGTCGGGCAAGGTCGTTCGGGGAATCCCCGAAAAGGGAACACCGAGAGAGATTAACCTTCTGATACCAAGGGTCCATTTGACCAAGGCTACAATTTTGAAGCTGACTGTACTTCTTTTTTTACAATCATAACTAGATCCTCGTCAGATCTCGGGATGAATGACTTCTTCTTAAAACTCGTACTGGGAACATTCGTCGGACTTCGGAAAATATCGTTTTTGAAACCTGCACTGTAGAACTATTTGTTGCTTCGAAGTAGCATATCTCATGAGAATTGTTCGTGGATTTTATCAAGAAAACTTAAAAAATAAAGAAATTATGACACTTTTAGTGAAGCAGCTCATTTTTCACGGATTTACATATTTACGCTCGTTTTTGTATACGTCATCATTTTATTTCCTATGTTAACACGATGATCTGATACTCTACAATGTTCGAAGAATATTCCATAATTTGTCGGTCTACATTAGATGGATTTTGTTCATGTGGCTATTATTTAAAGATTGTCCGAGTTCAATTGACCCATGTGTGACCACCGCGGAACCGTACTGACGTGTGACCACGGAGGGTTAAAGGACTAATATACCTTCACTGCGAATCTGCATTCGCAGGCTTTACGGATGGACGTGCGGGAGTTATTATTTATCATAGTCGAGGAAAAGGCGTAAAAAGGATGCTCCTCTTTCACCTATGTTGTTTACGCGCGTCATCCGCACACATGGTTACGATCGAGTTGAAAAACATTCCCTCGTCCTTCGCCTCTTCCACCTCCTCTTATTTCCCTCCCTGGTCGGCATCCTCCTCGGGACAGAAATTACCGCGCAATTTCCCGTACCGCAGCGCGCTTCGGCGTGAAGAAAACGAGAAGGTGTCCCGTTTCATCGCGTATACCTATCTCTCTACCTACGCGGAGGACTGGTCCCGGCTCTATCAAGGTTTCATTGCTCCTTGCATTATCCCAAGCGACGGCTGGTCGATGCTATCTAACGGGACCAGTAGCCGGAGTCGACTTTTGGAGCACGCGATATCGCGCCGCGCGTAACTCGGATTAACTACGTAGGTCCTACGCACCGAGGGGACGCGGTATGTATCGTAAAATCACCGGAGCCCGAACTTGCACTGGACATTTCTCCATCCGGTTCACTCGCACTCCGATTCGCTCGGTAATCTCGCCGTTTTTTTTTTCTTCACTTCTACCTCTCGTGCCGTTCTTCTCGTTCTCTCTTTGCCGCCCCCTCCGCCGCACCACCGCGGTTCCCCCTCGACCACCCATTACCGCGCGGACACGCGCGTTCGTACTTGCCGCGTGGCCGCGCCACACCGTCTGTGTGTGTCACGCGCGCGCCCGCGACTGTGTGCGGGTTAAATTGGCATGAAGCGTGACCGATGTCCACTCCACGGTACCGCTTCCGTATTGCGTTTAATTACAATTATAATACCGTTTTTTCCAGTACTGTATTAATTGTCACCGTACGCCCCGGAATTGTGCGCATGTGTGCATATATACGTTCGCGCGTCTTACGCACGTCACATAACCTAATTGCGATGACCGCGCTCTGGCGCATCGTGGTGGGTTACGGTACTGCGAGCCCTACGATTGCTTCGAGATTATTTTTTGTAGCGTTTGCTGTTCCATGTACCGTAAGAGACGCCGTTTCGGCGCTATTATGCATATGTAGACCACACGTAGTCTACTATTGTTTCTAATCGCTGTGCTGATCTCTGCGAAGATGGTTCAGAGAAATGTTTTCATCAGAAAAATCGATTTAACGTCCGATTGAATCGAGAAACCCAATAGAGTCTCGCGCCAAGAATCAATTTTACATTAAGAGGCCGACACACCCCGTCTGGAAATGTAAAGCTATATTTTCAATATGGTGCATAAGAACCTTTTGCATTTTCGCTACCACACTTAAAAAACATAAATCTAGAACCCTATAGAAAAAAAAATATAATCATAATAAATTTCTGATTTTGCCGACTGATTACAACAACAAAATTTATTTTTTTTTTCTATAGGGCCCTAGATTTATGTTTTTTAAGTGTGGTGGCGAAAATACGAAAGGTTCTTATGCACCATCTTGGAAATATTACTTTACAGCCGCGACAATTTTCGGGCATTTTTGTCGCAGCTGTAAAGTAATATTTCTAACATGGTGCGTAAGAACCTTTCGTATTTTCGCCACCACACTTAAAAAACATAAATCTAGGGCCCTATAGAAAAAAAAATAAATTTTGTTGTTGTAATCAATCGGCAAAATCAGAAATTTATTATTTATTAATTTGTTTGTTCTATAGGGCTCTAGATTTATGTTTTTTAAGTGTGGTGGCGAAAATGCAAAAGGTTCTTATGCACCATGTTGAAAATATAGCTTTACATTTCCAGACGGGGTGTGTCGGCCTCTTAAAGGAATGATACGGGTGTCTGTCACATACGGGGTATTATCCTTGAGACCGGTCGTAGGACGATGGTATGATTGGCTATTATCTATTGATGGAACCAATCAAACGGCACTCTCCGTACGATTAATTTAATCGATCGACACTTTTCGGTACGCAGCCAATTGTACACTGAGAGAAAAATATAACAGTTTCAACTGAACATTTATTTGTCTACTACTAATTAAATAATTTATAGGCTGATGTAGCATTTATTTGTCCCAATAAAATGTTTTATTGGCTCAAGTTGATGTAGTTTTCTGAGGAAAATATTTTATTGGGACAAGTAATTGTTACTTGAGTCGATAAAATATTCAGTTAGCAATATACAAATAAACGTTCAGTTGAGAGATTCTACTAAATTTTTCTATCAGTGTATAGTCTATCTCTTTATTGCATATCGTCCTACGTCCGGTTCCAAGGACAACACTCTGTACACGAGTTCGTATCGCCGGATTTTTTACCACCTGCCCACTCGATAAACATTCTTCGCAAAGGACGATTCTGCGATCTCTCTACACTGCTTCGACGACCCAAGCTAAACCGATTCCAACGAGAATCCTCCCCGATCGCGCGTGACTTCTCCGAGGACGAGTAATGATATCGTAGCGAGCATTCAACGACTGGATCACGATACCTGGAATCTCTCGTCGATTCGAGACACGATCGAGCGGTACATCGGGGCTCGTGGTACCGCGCGGTCGATTATCGTTTATACGGAGTCTACACGGTTGGCGGTGTGCAGGCGCCGAGCGAAGGGAAGGTGGGAACAAAAGAGCCGCGGAATTGGAGGCCGCAGCTAACGAACTCACTCGCGCTATTAGATGCTAATTGAGGCGCTGCTCCGCGTTGCTACACCGCTCTGAGAACGTCCCACCGCGTCCTTTGTTGCCTCCCGCCGCTGTTGATTAATTACTATTGTCCCCTTTTATCATAGCGGCTCGCGCCAACGTTTCGGACGACAATTTTACAGCGGGGAATCGTGTTCTCGCGCCGAGGCGTTAACGCGAAGGGACTGTTTCGATGGAAAAAATTCGCCGCCTTCGCACGGTGAAAACTTCCGCGCTGCGGCGGCGCCTGGAACGCGAGTATCGCTTTTTGTCGTCGGCGAGCGGAGAGGCGGAGGATGGGATGCGAGGCTGTCGGAGTAATTTCGCTGATTTGAATAATTGGATCGGTCGCGCGGTGCGAACGACTTCGGCTTGAAGAATCTTCGTTTTTGTTTCTTTTTTTTTTCCCCGCGATAGAAGCTTCCTCCGGAGAAGACGACCAGTTGGGGCGCCTGTGCGCGCGAAAAATCGCGCGACGAGTGACGAGTCCCTTCCGTCGAAGGGGCGGAGTAATCGTCGCATCGGCACCGCGGGGCATCGATCTCATATCTCGATCTTCGGTGAGATTGTGACTAATTGGTCGCTCTTCCTTAGATGTAGCGTGTGACGAATTCTCGACTGGTTAATCCTCGATTAATCTCTGCTTGGCGGAGACGTCGTCGCGTTATCGACGTTGCGGGTTATCGGCCCAGGCGAAAAAGTTTTATATAGATTATATGGAGTCCACATCACATGAGGCTAAACTTATTCTCAAGGAAAAAACTTGAATCACTGTTATCTCATTATCTGTGAGCTGTGGCCCATATATAATTATATCATACTTTTTTGAAGATTATTTCTTTATCTATAACAAAGTCTTATATCGATGTAGGGTAAAAATTCACAAATAATGAGATAATAATGATACGAGTTTCTGTCCCGGCGAGTAAGTTTAGCCTCATATGGTATATGGATTTGGTCTAAATGAATTGTACATATATATATGACTTCTATATATATAAACCACATGTGGACAGTGCGATTTATATGGATATATATGGATTATACAAAAACATAAAATATTCAAATAATTCATATATAGTTCATACCATATGAGGCCAAACTTACTCGCAAGGAAAGAAACTCGAATCACTCTTATCTCATTACCTATGAGCTTTTGGCTCATATTTGTATAATACTTTTTTGAATATTACGTTTCAATCTACAATAAAGTCTTATTATATATCGATGTTGTAGGCCAAAAATTCATAGATAATGAGATAATAGCGATTCGAGTTTCTTTCCTGGCGAGTAAATTTAGCCTCACATGGTCTTATATGGTTTATATAGAAATCACATATAATTTATATAGGACCAAATCCATATATGGACTATATACAAATCATATAAAACTTTTCCGCCTTTGACAGTGTGGATCTTGGAGCATTTTTCGTTACCGACGGAAAGTTCAGAAGCGGATTAGGGAGAGGAGTGAAGCAGAGAGTGACAGGATGTACTTAAGCGAGAAAAAACGGTCACGATATTTCTTCTTCCACATATGTACACTCGAAGAGCGCGTCCTAAAATTTAATATTTGCGCGCTGCTCTCGCGGTACGTTAGAGCGTCAAAAATTCGTGGGAGAAGGAAGTCGAGTGCCTCTCATCGCTCCGCGTCCTCTCCAAAAATGTAGAGAGAACCGTTAGCGCGCTTCGGCGTCCCTTCGTTAAACATCCACGGCCTAATTAGTCGCACCGCGGCAAAGTCGCGCCGAAACGCCGTCGCGCGATGTACTTGAGCGCCGCTTTAATCCTCTCACTCGACACCGACGTTACGTCGTGGTGATCGCATCGCGCGCGGCGAAACGGTCCGCGCGCGCAACCAGCTGGAGGATCTCCTTCCTATTATCCGCGAACTCCTCGAAATTCCTGAATGTCGTAACGACGAATAGAAGGCACTCGCGAGGCGCTCGAGCGCGTCTTTCGCAGGCACCCGCAATTCCGTTAATAGGCATTTTGACTAGTTTGAAAATACATTACAAATTGTTATCATCTCTCTTTATTGCTATCTAATTAAACTTATTTCAGTAAAATAACGAAAATATATAAATGTTTAATATTAAAAATCTTAACTTCAAAAGTTGTCTTTTTAAAATGCGGCCATTTAATTAGAAACGTGACGTCACATAATTGTAAACAAACAGTTCACAACAACTTTTAGGTTAGGTTTGCTTTAGAATCGTTTTGTTTTGAGATTATTATTGGCACTGCACACCACTTGTAGATCATTGTTTTTTAACAATTTGGTTTATTTTCAAAGAGAACAACTAATTCTGACAGCTGCTGCTTGACGTTCATTTGTGTTCACAATTATGTGACGTCAGAGGGATCACGTGATTAGAGAGGCCGCTAGCTTGTCGTTTTTGGCGCCTTTTTAGCTATTTAAATTTGTTCCTCGATTTTTAGTGAATATATTGCTTATTTCACATTAGAAATATTCATACAGCTTGTACAAAATTATATAATAAACCATTTCTGGTGGTTTCTCAATAGTAGTCAAATAGCCTATTGCGCTCGACTACGCGAACGATGCGTGCCAACCCAATTCGAGCTTCGACGATCCAGAAGTGGCGTAGGTACTGCGACGGATGCGATACGGGTATCCCGCCGTTTGACGATAAGGTGCCTGATCGATTCCGTCGATTCCCAGAGAGACTTGTATGATCGTCACGACATTCATATAAATTATAATAATTGATCGTTCTAAAGTAAGCGGTTTTTGCCGCACGAATTTTAAAAAATAATTACACAGAGAAAATAATTTATTAATAATTCATAAAAGTAATTTCAAATATGGGGAAATAAATATTTCGCAAGAACCATAAAACGTGTGTTAATTATCAAAATGTTTATTTCATTCAAGTGATTGCCTCGGAGAACTTAATTCTGCCAAATGAATATTGCAATAGTTATCGAACAAATATTTGCTCGGTTCGTTAAATTTTTATTTCGCCATATTTATTAACTACAAACTAATTTATTTTTCGGTGTATTCTTAAGAAAATTGTTAAATTTACATTATAGCGCGATTCAAATTAATCTGTATTTATTGTAGCAACACGTCTACGAAAAATTGTACCTATATTGAATAGACGCTTAGCATTTTATTTCAATTATTTTGAAGTAATTCGATGTTACAGATGCGCTTGCTCAAAGACGACTCATTGAGCGCACAATCTTGATGCATCTGATGAGCCTAAAGTTGCTGCACACACAATTGACGCATATTTCTGCTACGCATTTACGCGAGGCTGCATGGGAAAACTGATACCAATAAATTTTACTGTATTTAATATACAACAAAAGAGATACACATGAGGGTTTTCAGATGTTTTTACAGTGCGATACAGTAATTTTTCTTTTGAGAATATTAAATCGCGATAGTTTGCATAACGATTTACTAGTTTCTAGGGAGAAATTCTCCTTCAGGAACAGTAGAAACATTCGAAGCCACTCGAGTGTACTTCTTTTATCGTACACACAGTACAATTTACCGGTATCAGTCTTTCCGTGCTACAACATCGCAGCAGGATGCCGCGGCGAGTTCTAGCCAATCGCGCGCATCAGCGACGCTTATCAGTGGACACCGTCCACGGGCGCAGTTCCGCGCGCACGTTGGTAAATACAAGCGACGCGCGAATGCCCGAGAAGCCGCGCCTTCGCTCGAGCCGTCGCGTCGCGTCGTGCGGAACCGCGTGCGCGGCGCGCGGTTGTAGGTAGCGAATCGCGTAGGTACGCCGCGCAGCGCTCGCTCGCGCGATGCGCTTCGCCTCTTGTACCTAGTCTAGCGAAGGGCGCGTCCGCGTCCTCGTCCCCGTAGCGCGCGAATCGCGTGGACGCCGTATACGCGCGCGCGCATCCGCCGGACCACTGGCCGTTGCAGAAAAAACTTTACAACGCGGCGGAACGAAAGGACCAAGGGATCGCGCACCGGCGAACAAAGAGTCGCTCTTCGAAACGCATCCGACGCGCACGGTGGACGCAAAAAGTCAATGACCGTGGAAAATCGCGAAACTCCTTTTCTTTGTTCGTCCTCTCTCGTCCATCTCTCTCTCTCTCTCTTTCTCTGGAGACGGAACCAGTCCCCAGCCGACTATCGATGAGTAAAGATTAGGAGCGATCAGATATGAAGATTCGTTCAATGCGTGAGCTGAGAGTAAGAGTGAGGGGATATATGGGAATGAAATCTTATACAAAATAGAAGAATGACTGAATGAATAGTATAGGATACGAAACTCAATTCTAGGGAATGGAGATCTTATACTGGTATCGGAAGATGGAGGGGAATCGGAGAATATACCTCTCCAAACTGTCTCTCTTCATCTAGCACTTGTTCAAAGGTGCTAACGCATCTTTTACGTCCCTGATACTTATAAAGCCGCGATACACCTTTCAAACTTTTAATACTTTTTCTAAACCTCCAATAGACTCTCCACATTCCTAATACTTTTTCTAAAGCCCCAATACACCCCACCTTCCTAGTACATAGGTATGTACAATGTACATACATATGTAATACCAGTCTTTCGTTACTATTTCAGTTCGGTTTCGCTTCTCGGACGTTTGGAGTGTGGCGGCCTAGTACAGATGGCGCTCTGCCTCTCGCGAAGGTCGAACACGAGTGCGGTAGGATATAAGACCGGAACAGAGCGTCTAGCTAACAGGCAGGAGTCGGCCTAGCCTTACTGGCGAGTTAACAGGCCGACTCCGGGAGGAAACTCTTCGCCGATAACATGGCGGGCTGTTCTTCTTGCCAAAGGAGGCTTTTTCCGTCGACTCAAATTCGTCTACTTTCGTCCTCATTCTCATCAAAGGCGTTTATTGTAGGTGTTGAAACTGCTTTGGCAATCCAACATTCGATATTTATGAAGTATTACGTATCAAGCTCAACTTCTTGCATTTGTTGAATTGCAGTTTTAATTGGTTGGTATTCCATTACATTTTTAATGATGAATGCGAAGTTATTCGAGGCGCCTATCCGTATAGAACTTTTTCGTCCGGCGATATAGAACTATCCGGGACATTTGAAAAGCGCCGAATCGTCCGCCCTTCGCGGCATCTTCCAAATTATTTTTCCCGATCGTTCCAACGCGGACGGAGCAGCGAGACGACTCCGATTAATTGACGGACCTTCGCGTAACTTTCGAGCGAGCAAAGAGCGAATCTTCTCGCCGGCGGGGCAAGAAAAGACGAGTGGATTATCGTGGGAAGAGACCGAGACATTGGAAGTCGGAGGAGGCAGATCGAGCAGCCACGGTGAGATGGTCGCGTAAGGAATCGTATGCCATTTCACGGTGGATTCGTTCGTCCGTTTCTCCATCTCGACACGATTCTTAGGATCCGCGCGTCGACGCTCGCTTCGGTTTCCCTCGCGTTAGGTATGTGCCTCGCTTTACGCCGCTTCACTCGACGAGGCCTCGGCTATTTCGACCGTCGGAGTCGATGAGATTCGTTCCCGGGCATTCGAACACGATTTCCGCTCCTGGAGCGCACGGTGTACAGTTAGGTTCTCCGGTTAGGAGTGGACGCGCCCGACGATCGTCGCTCGACCTTCGGCCGGGACGACGAGCGACGCGCGGGATGAGAGATGGACCTCGTCGAATTCGGTTCTCTCGCGAATTTTTTTATCGTGAATTTGAACAAATTTGGACAAAATTAATTTATTATCCCGTACTTTTTTATTATTCATTTTCGGTTTTATTTTAGCTGGAAAATGACATTTTAAATGCAGCTATGTCATCGTGCTGTAAGCCTATCTCTCTCGCACTTGCTGCTTGACATAAACGCGTCTCTCTTGCATTTCAATGACGTCACAATGTCGTAGAGAGAAAGGCGCTTATAACTGCGAATAATTATTTTTTTGTCACTCAGTGTCAAATACTCGGTTTCATGGGCGTCTTCGACGCATGTGAAATCATCTTTCACACACCAATTCGTGAAAAGTTGCGCAGTGCGTGAAATAACCTGCGCAGTGCGTGAAATCGTCAACCTCGTATTTGACACTTAGTGACAAAAAATAGAATTCGTTATTCGGTTGTTTCGCGCCGTTCTAACGAGTGTGATTGCCGTACTCGCTTCGCTCGTGCGGCAAACTTCACACTCGTTAGAAACAGCGCTTCACGCCCTAATAACGAAAATAACTATTTCCGACATTTTTTTTCACGTGATAATAAACATATATACAAGTTACAAATTGGATCTAAAAATATGAATACTTTTTTCGTGAGAAGACCGAATTCGATTCTCTTACGATTTTTTTTATTGCAGGTTTGAAAAATTTGGACAAAATTATTTACTCGGTATTTTTTCACTTTCGGCCTTATCAAAGCTGAAAAAAGGTCGATATTTAAAAATGCGGCATACGTCATGGCATTGTATGCCTATCTCTCTCGCACTCGTTGCCTGGCATAAGTGCGTCTCTCACGACTTTTCGATGACTTCATAATACAGGAGAGAGAAATGCATTTATAGCTCTGCGAATAATTATTTCTTCGGGCATTTTCTTTTTCGCGTGATTCCGAATACGTGTACGAATTAAAAATTGAGTTCAAAAATACGAATATTTTTTTATGCGATAAACGAATTTTCTATCGAACGGCGGAGAGAAATGATTCGCGCCTAGCTGGCAGATCTCCCGCGCGCTCGACCTTTACTCGAAGGCGGAAAGAAGAAGTCGAAGAAGAAGAGACGGAAAGAAGAGGCGCACCGTCCTCGACGAATTCCCGTCGATTCCCTGAACTTCCAATTAATAGTCTTTATCGCGGCGCGTCCTCGCCGACCATTCTCGCCTCCCTAACTGTAACACGCGATCGTTGAACCGGTTGAGATTATTTTTTAAATCGTAGACTCGGACGAGCGTGAATAAAAAATATGTCGCGAGGAGCTGGAACAAAAAACTCCGGCTCCCCGCGTTTCTGAATCCGCTTTGAGAAAATCTGGAACGCGCGCGGCTCCGATCGTGCCACCTCCACGGGAGGAACAGAGATGCGGCGCGGGCCCGACCATGTACTTACGCGCGCGCGTGCGCGCGGTTTAACGGCGGGACAAAACGATCGGCAAGAATCGCGAGCTGATCCAACTAAATATGTGGCGCGCTGGATTACGGTACAGTTACCTTGACACAGCCGCGGCGCAGCCTTGGTGCGTGCATTCGGCGCAACGAGGTCGCGCTGTTGCGATAAATACGATGAATAAGCGGCGTCTAACAACGCGATCTAACCGTTCCCGGACGGTTTCTGCTGTGTCTTTATTAGCGGTACGCCGAGGCGCGATTTAATAATTTATTAATGCTCGTAATTCACGGGAAAGGTGTATTTCGCATCGAGACACATCTCTCTTTAGTGCTACCGTCAGTTTAAACGTTTTCTCGCTGCTTTCTGCTCGTAATCCATTCGATCGTCCGAACGAAGAAGGAGAAGATACGTTTATTCACTCATGCTCTAAGACAAGGGCACTCCTAAGAGCGCGTATACAATGAAACGAGCAGAGAAAACCGAAGAAAATTAGAATTATAAAATGACGAAGACATTTCGTCCTGGCTCCAGTTCTTTCGAATGGAACGCAGAAGAGAACGAAGGTACGCGGACCCGGTTTTAATTTCGTTCCACTCACGCCGTTTACGGCTCGGCTGATAACGGTCTAGCGAGCCACCTAAATAGTCCGGAATGGTGATAGGGGTCGTATGATGACACACGCGGGTACCATAACAGCGACGCGCTGCTACCGTATGTCCGCGATCAATCAGACCATAGCAAAATTGCGAGTTTTGCATGCGCATTGTGAGTTTTGCACACGAATTCGTATTCGTACAGTCTCGCATCTCGTGTTTTTTTTATGTAAATGACAGTTAACCGTTTGAATAAGGACGGCAGTTAGATTCAACCCGACATACATAGGTGCACCCAAGATAAATAAATTATAATCTTTTAATATATATTTATAACTCCCCCTTTCAGATAGGAGAGAGAATAAGTATTTATTCGTTCTGAGACTAGGTCTCCTAAGTGCTCAGCAACGAACAGAGAGGAAAGTTAATAATAACCGAAGTAACACGATGAGAAAATTCTGTACCTCAAAGCTAAACTCTATTAACTCACAAAATTAAAAACATCGGCGGAGCGTTTCATCCCGGAGTCGGCCTGTGGACTCGTCAGTAAGGCTTGGCCGACTCCTGCCTTAGACGCTCTGTGGTCCCCATAGGGCCGAAACCACCAACTCTGATTAAATTGTTAATTCCCGATTAGCTTAATTTAATCATGCTCTTGCGTTCCACCAATTTTGAAACCATGATTAAAGTGAGATAATCACCGTTGAACTTAATCAGCCATTTTTGGCCGATTAGGAACCTAACCAGTGATTAACGTGGATCCACATAACCTCAAAGTCGAAGTTTCACTGCTGTGCAATACTATATCGGACATGAATTTATTTTACGACGATATTTCATCATCATCTGATGATGAAAATGGTATCGAAATTGATAGAAGGCCACATTTAATTAAGGAACGAATTAATTATTTCCAAACTTTGGGTGATTTGGATTTCACTACGCGTTTTCGGTTATCGAAAGACAGTCTTGAAGCTTTGCTTCTGGAAATTGTACATAATTTGCAACACGCTACAGAAAGATAAATTACTTCTTAAATAATATATAATCTATTTTAAAATATCGCAACATTATCATATTACGTTAAAAATCGCGTAGAATTTTCTGTATCTTTACTAAATAAAGGGAGTGCACATTTCAGAAACCACGCTATTGCACCCAGAGTACAACTCCTGCTTGCTCTCCGGTATTATGCAACTGGTTCCTTTTTAAATTCTGTTGGAGATTTCGGCAGCTCAATGAGCTCGGCTTGCAGCGCGTCAGTTGATCACGTCAGGTTTTCCTCCTACTCCATTACAAGTTCCGTTGATGAACCAATCAGAATCACCGTTACAACAAAACCAAAACTTATTGCGAAGAGGGTATATGATTAGATAATCGGGGGTTAAAAATTCATGGTGGAACGAATTGTGCAGTTAATCATGATTAGAACGCCGATTAAATATAATCGTGATTAGGTAATCAAGCATTTAATCAGATTTGGTGGAATCGGCCCTTATTATAGTAACTGCACCGTCGTTGGACTACCGAGAGCCGAGAGCCGGTGGCCAGGAGCCGCGGAGTCGAGAGCCGAGAGGGTCGGCGCCATCTGGCGGCAGCCCGCCGTAGCGTGACGGGTCGCCACAGTATAAATAATTTTAAAAGTTATTTTAAATAAGTAAATCAATATGCTATGGTTATAATGTGACATTTTCTATTGTATGTTTCAGAAAGGCAGTTTATACCTAAAGAAATGCAAAGATGTGCCATCGGCTGGGCAGCGTAATAATAAACAAATCAGTGCTGTGATAATTAAAGTAAATTTGTCAATGAGATGTCAATTGTATTATACCTACAGCCAGAAGAGTCGTCTTCGGGAGAGCTCGGAGCAACGTTCCCCCGCTATTATATGTACCGTATGTCCGCGATCAATCAGACCATAGCAAAATTGCGTCCAATAGAATAACAGGAGAAGCGTGAATGCGCATGCGTAGTCATCCGCGTTGGCGTCGTCAGCAAGTTCAGATCGGTTTTCATTCAAAACCGATGATTCTATTGGACGAGGAGACCCACGGGGGTGCTAAAATGCAAAACTCGCAATTTTGCTGTGGTCTGATTGATCGCGGACATACGGTAGGTACTCCTTGCCCACGCACTGCAGCGCGCCGGCTCCCCTTCCTCTGATTGGGCCGTAAACTCTCCCGGGACGCGGCGGACGCCGTGCGAATAAAATAATAACCGACGGCGGATAATCGATAGTTGGAACGGAGAATCGGATTTCTCGGAGGCCCATTACGATCTCGTGGTTTTTTTCGGTTCTCTCCGTCGGTTCGCCGCGCTTCCATCTCCGGCGCCCTCTCCCTCGCTTTCCCGTCCATACCGCGCGCTCCTCGACTCGCCGATAATTAGTCACAGGGGATGGTGGACGGGCCGCGCGATGGCAGCACGCACGTACGTACCGATAGCGCGGACAAAGGCGCGCGGATGCTTCTACGGGCGGCGAATGACTGCGCTTCGCGCAGCCTCTCCCGGGTTATCGATGATTCGCCGTGAGAAGTGCATTTGCGCGGGATCGAATGTCGCGTCGATATATATGGTACGAATATAGGTGGGAATATACGCGCGGTCTCCGATCTTCCGCGGCTGCGCGATTCGACGAATTCTAGGGATAAGGTTTTTTGCCGTGATAAATAATCTTTGAAATGGACCCATTCGTCGTTCTATTTTGTGCATTTTTCGCGCTAATTCTTGAGAGGATAGTTTCTCGGTCGATATCTAGAAAGAAACACGATTTCTTGCGCGAAGGAATGATATTTTCTTATAAATTTATCAGCATCTAAATAATTCTCCGTGTTAAATTTATAGCCATTGTCATCGGCGCGATATTTACGACGTACAGCCTCCCGCTTTATCATTGATCCTTCGCACGCGTAAGCGTTTAGTTTAGGCGACATTAGGTATTCCGAGTTACGAAAATCTTATCCCGGAACACTGTGTACAACTCGTAACGGGCGATTTAGCAGACGTTATGTATTGGTGAAATGCACGCCGCGTATATACGTATTTTCTGGAGACTAAGCGCTAATGCCGTCTAACTGCGGCCTAACTCCAACACCAAAGCGCGCCCGTAACACGCTCGAATACATCTCGCGCTCACGGGTTGTCAATTACTTAGATTTATGATTTTCTGCTCGTCATCTTCCCCCTCTCTCCATCCCTCGCCGTCCGCAATCCGTGAACTCGGCTTCTCCGTCTCGCTCCTTCTCGTGCTCCTGAATAGTTGGCCTACCCGACACCCACGATCATAACTGTACCGTGCACTTTGAGTGCGACGTCTATACATTTCTACACGCGAGAGGTGGATACGTATGCGCGTTCGTGCAGCGCCGCCGTATAGGCACGCTCGTGAATATACATGAACGGGTTAAGTGTGAATCGGTCACGAGCGTTAGCGAGACTTTATTAACGCATCGGCGGCGCTCGGACGACCTCTGCACCGCTCGAAGGAGGACAACGACTGCGGCGAGGCGTAGAGAGGCGGGGAACGTTCGTAAATTTGGATCCGATATTTCTCTCTCTCTCTCTCTCTCGCTCTAGTCGCGACTATTATATCGCGCGTAGCCAAGGTCGTGCGCTCGACTTAACGATGATTACTGGTATAACGATCGACATCCGTGGAGACTACCGATCGTTGGAAGATTTTTTTTTTCAGCACAACTCAAACCGGTTCGTATGGCACGCCGTTTTGCTTTTTAATGGTACAAAATTACGATTCATAATTGATGACTTATAAAATTGAACTGAAATTAGGTATGTCCCGATGTAATACGTAATTCAGTGAGTTAAAATTACGTCGGGACGTAATAAAAATTGATCGAATTATTCTTAAGTCGTGGCGTAATTTTAATTCATCGTAATATTATCATGTTATGGCGTAATTATTAAAATATTATAATATTACACCGGGATTTAATAAAAATAAATTAAAATTATGCATATATACGCATAATAATAATTGAGCGTCTCATGATATCCTGTTTATTTGGAATTAAATTTGAACTAATTTTCACGTGTAATTTTTAACTAAACATTTTATGCCGTGAAATGACAAGAACGTTTCCACAAACCATCCCATATTTCCTCTTCAATAAAGAATCCATTTTTCATTTTAGATATAAAACGATTACCGTTAAAAAGCAAAATGGCGCGGCGTGCCATATTGTACAATAGGTTCGCGCGATACCTATCGACAATTCGCGCGCGTCGCTCTCCCTCGAGATTCGCGATAAAATTGATTTCCACAGTCGAGCGCGAGGAGAGAGACGTCTCTAGACTCGACGGGTCGATAACGAACGCGCTAGTCACTACTCTCGGCTATATTTAAACCGGGTCTCAACTCGCGCCCTCCGATTATACTTTTTCACCGTTCGTTCTTCTCCCCACCCCGAAACAATGACTTTACGCGCTACACGCGATGCAGTCTATACATGCACACGCAGCTAATACACCTGCCACGGCGGACGCCTAACGTTTTATCTCCTCTCCGGGTTTTTTTCCTCTATCGCCGCTTCTTCTTCGCCGTGTTCGATGTGGTCTCGCGCGCCATAAAGGAATTCCCATTTTTACGGCTCCCCATCCGCGCGAGCCGTCTCGTTTCTCCATGGCTTTTCGCATACTTCCCCTGACGACTTTGTAATGAGACTCCACTCTTCGTGCGCGCCGCGCACGGTGCATTACTCGGGGTACCCGCAGTCGCGCCTTAACGTCCGCGTGGCCATGTTTAGGCCCGTAAAAGCCCCGCGCGCGCGCGCGCGCGCGGAACCACGGAGTCGAGGGAGCGAACGCGCGCCGGTGCGGCGGATGATAGGAGTCGGTTGCGGTGCGCGGCGAGACTCTCCTATTCGCGCCAGGTGAGCAGCAACGAGATGAGCTGAATATCCCTAGAACGGTCGCCGCGCGCCGGGGTGGAAATTTGCACGCGGCCGTCCGGTTTAGCGGTCTCGTGTCCAGCCGGAAAATCGAGGTCGCGGCGAATCGTATGTGCGATATATATACATACTTATACACCAGCCGCTCGTTCGCGCGTTCCTGTTCTCGTAATCGCGGTCAGAGTGGAACTGAGCCGCGCGCGAAATAGGCGGCCCGTACGGAGTCCTTTCGAGGATGACGTCGCACAGTAAGAGAATGCGGTCCGGTAATCTAAACCGTTTACCCCGAGTCGTAGCTTGAAATAAATGGTACGATGAGAGGAATAATTGCTAGTGTCAACAAAATATTTCTTGAGCCAAGAAAAATTGATCTTGAAAATTTTTATGAATACAGATTTTTGATCGAAAAATATATATTCTCGAATCACAAGTATATCTTCGTTGGGAAGAGAAATTCTTTTTGTGCGAAAAAAACAATTAGGTACTCGAGCCATTCAAAAATCTATATATATATCGCGGGTGTACGAGCAATATCTTCTAATTCATATTCGGCATATTTTACAGCAGAAACAAAAAACTTTTCCATTTGACTAAATTGAGAGTTATTTCTGGTTTTTTAGTAAAATTAGTTTTGTCTTATTGCTGATTATTTAAAAGTGACATAAATTTGTATTTATATTTTATTGATTTCAAATGACAATTTCAGAAATGCAATAATCCAATTTTCACCAAAAATTCGAGATAGGAGATATTGCTCGTGCACCCGCGATATAGTCCTTTGTGGCTAATATAGAAATCATATAGAATGTAATTCATATATGACCAAATCCACATATGGACTATATACAAACTATATAGAACTTTTCCGCCTGGGATAGCTTGATTCTCGAATTATACATGTTTTTGATTGAGGAACAAATTTTGTCGGCGCTAATAATTAATTATTTCTCTCAGCGCATCGGCCAGCACTCGATCTGCAGTCTGCAGCTGCAATCGTCTGATCGGGCGAACTATTACGACCCAGTTACGTCTGTTTCTAGGATACGCAACTGTATCTATTTAAAGCGCAACGTTTAGCCTACCTAAACCCGTCCTCTTAGCGTGAAATCTCGCTCTTTCGCGCGGTTAATTTGGATAATTAAACGCTTAACGCGTTTCAGTTTTACGCAGAAACGGTGCAACCGGCTCCGAGTGAACTTTTGCACCGGCCTATACCGCGGAGCAACTCTCGGCGCCTGCCGTTGTCGTTGCTCCGCGCGGCGGGCGATGAATCCACGTTATGGCAGCGTAATCGCCCCGCCGCGCAGAGCGAGATGCGCGCGGTTCTCGATCGGCGCGCGCGTGAAGGAGGAACAGGGGAAGCGGAAGCGAGAAGGAGAGGATTCCGCAGTCGCGGGACCTCGCTGTATCTCGAAGTATCGGACTCTGAATGCAAACGTCGCGATCGCGGTTGTATCGGACAACACCCGGAGAAAAGGTCGGTCGACTCTCGCGCGACGGAACGCGCAGATCTCTTTCGCAAAATGCGAGGAGGAAGAGAAGACGCGATGTAATGGCATCTCGCGCGGACGCCGCGTAATTACGCGAGGAACGCGTCTGACATCTGTCGACGCGATCTTCGCCTCGCCTAGCTTCGACACCTCGAAGAACGTCGGTACTGTTATAAACACGCTCTCTCGGTTTTATACCGCGTTTTTACGGCTTTCGACGGCGTCTTGGGAGCTATTTCGAAACGCAGGGTTAATCGGGAAAGAAAAATCGGGATTTTTGCGTAATCCTTTCGATTCCTCGAGATTCCTTTCGATCCTGTACTCGGATAGACTTGCGTGGTCATCACGACGTTCATACAAATTGTAACAACCCAGGCGAAAAAGTTCTATATATATTTTATAGATATTCGATCCATATGTGGATTTGGTCATATATGGATTATATATGATTTTTATATTAACCATCGTATATAGGCTATATATAGATTATACAAACATTCAAAAATCCAAATATAATACTTATATAGTTAATATAGAAATTATACATAATTCATATATATGACACAATCCACACATGGAATATATGCAAAATATATAGAACTTTCCCACCTGGAAATTGATTGTTCTAAAGTTTACGTTTATTTTGCTGCATGAGTTTAGAAAAATAATTGATCTTCGAAGAATTATTAAAAGTACATTATAGTGCAATTCAAATTAATCGTTGTATTTAATGCAGCAACATATCAACGCAAAATTGTGCATATTGAATAGATGTTTAGCATTTCACTTGCATTAGTTTGAAATCATTTGACGACACAAATATATGCTCGCTCAAGAATGACTCATAAAATGCACAATCTCGGTGCCATCCGATGAGCTAATAATACCTTGAGTCGCTGTACAATTTACGCACATTTGTCTATCCGTGTACGTTTAAGGGCCTAAATTTATACGAGCGTCGACGAGAAGCGATATACGTTATAAACTAATAAATTATCCCTTTTTACGCTCCTCTCCCATCAGAGGCCGTTCCGTCGATGTCGGTATAAATAGACGGCCTAAACGGAGAGGGAAGATATCCGCGCAAGAAGCGCTCCCCTAAAGGTTCCGCGCCCCGTGCGCGGTCGAGTTTGCAGCGCGAGACCTTGTACGGCGCGAGCCGCGCGCGGGTGTGGCGTGTGTACGCGGTGGCGCTGGAAAGGAGCTTTAAAAAATACGAGCACACAGGACGAGCCCTCGCCCGGACTCTATTCTGTGCGCGGACAGGTCGTTCTCGCACCGGTTGACCCAATGACCCCGCGTTAATAAACTCGTGACGATATTTCTAAGCATTTTTATATCCGAGAGGTAGATTGGTACCCATAAAATAATTCACGCTGGAAGATGCAACGGAGCACACCAACGGCCGCTAGTTCGTTCCCACGCGTTGATCGAGGAAAATCGAACTCGTACGTTGTAAAAAAAATGTCTATTAAATTTAATACATTTGCATGTGAAGCTCTTATCCAATACGCGATTATGAAAATTAATATACTCTCTGTATAGCAATGAAATTGATAAGGGCAACTTCACAAGAAAATACATTAATTTTCATAATTACGTATTGGAAAGAGCTTTGTACAAAAATATATTAAATTACAAATTTTGTCTACAGCGTAGGTACACAGAAGGTCGCATCGAGAGACCCGGTGGTGACCTTGCCCCGCAAATATCGGAGGAAAATCGCGCGGCGGCCGCACGCGCCGGAGGGGGAAAATGCTAAATCACAAATATCGCATCCGCTGTGCGTCGCCCGAGCAATTAAGCGTCGGCTTCGCTCGTTATATAATTTACCGCGGGCGCGCTTTAACGACGTGTACACGCGGAGCCCTCGTCCGATTCGTAACGCCTTGGCGCGGGCAGGATCCGCGGCCGCTGGATAGGGACCGGGTAGGTGCCGCGCTAATTAGCAGTAACTGCCCGCGTGGTAACCTTGGCGCGTCGGGTGAAGCGCGCGGGATCGAGGTGCACGCACGATGCAAATGCGTTACGGCGGATAGGAGTCGCGAGAGCGTTGGCTCGGACGAAGGAGGGGAGCTGACGTGAAGGTGGGAGAAAGGTGGAGGATGATTGGTTTGAAAGAAAGGTACCGCTGAAAAAGATAAATGGTAGGACGCGGGATCGATTCAGATCGGCTGCAGTTAATTCCCGCATGCACCTGCGTACGGATAAGCGCTGGAAAAACGTGTCGCCCCCCGCCGAGTTAAGCACCTCGAACGACTCACGAGAGATGCCGGCTTTTTTTGTCCCCCGCCCGAATCGCTGCGATCGCACGCGCTCCGCGCTCGGTATACGATTCACGCCGCGCCGTGATCGACAGCCGACTCTGGAATTTCAGATGCCGCTGCGTCGATACGCGAGGGAGCAGCCGGGCGAGCACGCGGCAGCGCCTTCCATCCGTTCCGGTGGGAGGTCTCACCTTCTGGAGAGCCTGAACGCTTCGCTGGTCCGGCATAATATCCACGAAATTACCGTAGGCATCCGCCACGCGTGTAAGGTAATCGCGCAGCTTCCATCGCAAGAAAAGAAGAATCGCGTTCCTTGTCGCGGACCCGTTAACAATGCCGGTATCTACGTCTACGAGCAAACGATACATTACACCGCCGAACAAAAGTTTCAATAGGGTACCATTCTGTGAAAATAAAAGTTCTTGCCGGAGCCTCACGCGATACCCGGATGGATTGAGGTCGCCGCGTGCCGTATGGAATTGTAGCCGAACGGGGAGGATATTGCCGATGGCTTTTTGGCGGAGAAAAACGTAAATAAAAAAAGCGTTGGCCGGTGTATACTTATATGTATAGCAACGGAGGAAGCGTGAATGATGTTTAACGGGGGAAAAGAGGCATCGTCTCCCTATTGAAAAAATATCATAGATTCTCACAGAAAATTTGATGTAATCTTTGCACAGAAATTTAAGATAGCCACTAACAAGAATCTGAGAGGGATGAATGGGAATGTATTAGATTCCATGGATGTTTGTAATAACAAATAAAATCGTCCGAGGTTCTATTAGTAATTAGAATTATAAATAGAACGTCGACTACAGGTTTCTATTATCGTTATGGGATTTTACTTGTTTTTAATGATACATGCAAAATTCAAAAAATTCCCTCTTATTATCTCAGATGTACATCGAATCCAACGGATTCCTATCCGTTCTTCCCAATCTTTTCCAGCGTTTATTCGGAATTGCTGTGTCAGAAGCACATCAGATTCCCATAGAAATTGTCCATGGGAATCTGCAAGATCCTTCCAACACGGCTGAAACGTGCACCGTAGGTGCTGCCATAAATCCAGAAAAGCCGAGTCATCGTTGTACGGGCATCGGGCGAGCGCACGCAAATCGAGAGAAGTTTAACTGGAGCTGATTGCATTTGCCTATCCCTCCGTGAGATTGCCGAAGCGTGCGGAAGATACCCGTGTACGGGCACGATCCTCGCCAGTCGCGCCTCTAGCGGTGCACGAGCGCAAGGATGTCAGGTATTCGCACGGGGGCTGCGAGCGCGGCTGCGCACCGGGCGCTGCACGTGGGCTACAGAGGCGGAAGGACAACCCGGGAAGCCGCGCCGAGCAGAGAGCGAGTCGCCTTCGCCTTCGGCGCGGCACGAAATATAAATTTTGAGATGGAGCAGCGGATACCGCGTAGTGGGATACCGGCGGATGTGGATGTACCGCTGGGGAAAAATAAGGAGCGCGCGGTATGGGCTAGCCGAGGAGTTATGCGCGACGGGAGATGAGATATAAAGATACGGCGCGAGAGAGACGCCGTGCCGTGTGATTCTGCAAAACGCGCGCGCGCGGATGCGCGTAATATTCGCGCTCACCCGCCGCTTAGGTTGGATCCCGAGCAACGGTCCTTTCTTCGGGCATTCTATGATCTTTTTATCTCGGCTTTTTTCCCCTCGGAAATATGTGTGTATACGTATATGTGCACGTATGTGTATATGTATTATGATCACGCATCGACCCGTGGAACCTCATTTGCTCGAGGTCGATGTATGCGGAGTAGGTACTTCTCGCGACGACGGCGATGCCTGGCACGGGTCGAATTGGTGACCGGATGCCGGGGAATTACCGACGATTGATTTCACGTGTCCGGCCCGACAAATTCTATATACTTTGCATGTGATGTATATGTGGTTTTGGTCATATATGGATTATATACGATTTCTATATGAACCATATCGTCGGTCTTATCACGTAAGGGCGTTTCTCAGAAAATTTGAAAATTGAGTTAAGACCGTCAATAGGTTGCTTAAGCTTTATATTTTTATCTCACGACCCGGCGTACCTCAACATTTTATACTTTTGCTCCCCGTATATATTTTTCGTCGTATCTCAAAATAATCAAAATGTAAATCTCACGTATAGTAGGCCTAACATAAGATAGGCCCATACGTGTGATTTAAAAGGCATTCAAGCGCATAATTTTATACATAAAAAAATTACCAAGCTATAACAATAATTGCAGGACTTATTCACAATGAAAAATCATAAAATATTTAAAATCGCTCTCCTGAGAAATCATCAAAACTGAGATACGCCCTTACGTGATAAGACCGACGATATGAGGACCATATATATAGATTTTTCAATGATTATACAATCCATATATTATAGTCTACGTATGGTTATTATATAATAGAAATCACGTATAATCTATATAGGTATAACCAAAACCACATATGGATTATATAGAACTTTTCCACCCAGGTGGGGCGTAACGTGGATCTCCACTCCCGCGGTGACATCTCTCCTCGACTTCTTCTGCTTCCCTCGCATTGCAAAATACTCACGCGGCCCGCGCGCAAACTAAGCGCTCCTCGCGGAATGCACGGTCCGGCTGTGCGCGCGGTGATAATTAAAAAAATGATTCCTTTTAAGTGGCAGGAACTCGAGAACCGTGCTTAACGGTATACCTCGAGTGCAATAAAGTGTGGTCGGACCTAAGTGATCTGTATCAACGGGGGTACACCGCGAATGCTCGTTCCCACTGTTTACGCTGTCCCGCACAGGGCCGCCTCTCTCTCTACTATATGGCAGACTATTCTACTATACCGGGTAGGCGCCAATTTTGCGAAAACTTTACTCTGAGGAAAAACAAGCGATAGGACGGAGTGCGTATGTGGTTCAAAAGCTGAGAAATTACCATTATCCTCTTTGTCTCTCGATTAATTCCTGCACTTGTTGCGAGAAAAAAATTTACCAACCATATATATATATATCCTCTTGGGACGGCCGGCTAAATATATAGTTATCTCAACAAATATATAGTTGAACCTTAGATGCATGCGTGAAAAATTTCATTCCTGTGTATAAGTCGGGTTTTCTAGACCTAGATATACATAAATTATACAATAATACAAATTATATTTTGGTTATAAAATGTAATTTCTTTTTCGCGAAGAAAATAATATTGGATATTATACCTACATGCTTTTTCATATCGCGCACTAAACACATTTATCTCTGGAAAATTAAAATGAATGTAAATTAATCGCGACCATCAATTACGAGTTATAGTCTTTCTCTTTTCACTGCCGGTTCCCGCAGATCCGACCTATACGTCTAAGAATTAATGTGATTATAGTTTAGTTGAGGTAATTTGACACTCAGCTGCTTCAATTAAATATTTGTTTAGATAACTATATTTTTAGTTGGCCACCCGTAACTTTAAAATTTAGTTGAATCAAACGACTTTTTTCTCTCAATGTAGCTAACACTGTATTTCCACTGTTCGTTTGATAAAGACTTTTGTTGAAACAAACTCGGATTTATTTAACAAAGCAGTGAAGTTCAATTGATAGATGTATACCAATAAAATGAACTTTATCGAATGAAATGAAAAAATTTAGTTAATCCATCTATTATATATACAGTCCAACCAATCATACAGTGATTAGTTTAACGAACTTTAATTTTCAATAAAAATAATTTGGCTGGACAAACTACATTTTTTCTCCATATACGAGTAGATAATTTATATGTATATCTAATCACAAAATCAAGTTGTATCGCAACTGAGAACCATCGGGGCGACTGCAGAGACCGGTTGAGAACCTCTGATCATCGGTTCCCGAGATAACAGTAGTGCGTTCTGGCGTATACGCACAATTTCCTGCAGCACCTCCACCGCGTCTATCGCGTTCGCGACTTGGAAGGTGTACGCGCTCATCTGGATGCTCCGCTGTGGGTATGTAACGTATATCACCAGCGTGCGTACGTTACATTGCATACACTCAGAAAAATAATTAGATTAAAATAACAAAATGAATCTAATTAACCCCTTCAGACCTGATTTTTTTTTTTCGCGGAGTAAACAAAATTGTTAATGATGTTTTAGCCTTTGGGGTATTACTATATTTTAACATATTTTTGCAATCTTTATTTTTTAAATTTTCTTATGTTTATGTGCAAATAGTACAAAGTTGTATTTTTGCGTAATATTTTTTAAATGAAATAGCTAAAATCCAATGTAAATTCTCGCGTACATCAGGTCTGAAGGGGTTAAATACATTTAGTTATTCTAACCAAAATACCGGTCAGTTGAACCAAGTATCAAGTTATTCTAAGCAAATGTGTAATTATTCCAACCAAACGTTTAGCTATTCTAACTAAAAAGTGGTCAGTTTCAAAAAATACACGGAGGATCCATACTTTACGTGAACCAAATGGTTTGGTAATCGTCTCCAGGATTTTGGTCCGACTGACCAAGACATTTTTCTCAGTGTACGCATCGAGTACCATCGATATATCCGCGCGATACATACGCGCCTTCGCGTTCGCAACGTTACGCGCTCGCACGCGCTACCCGTACCTGCATAGAACGGGAAGATGACACGGTGCGGCGCGGGACGGCGCGTAGTGCAATTTAATCGACTCTTACGTAACCCGCGAACACTCCGGGCGACGCGAGGTGCATGCGTACGCAGGCGCTGCGTATCGGCCGGAGAATTGTACGCGTTTCCAAGGAATAACGGACGGCGGGAAACCGAACAGTACGCAGCACTCACATCCGAATGCAGTCCCATGCGCGCGGTTGGCTTTCGGTTTTAACGACGCAACGCATCGCTGGTTTACCGCATAATGCTCGTTCGCGAGGAGGTCGTCGCATTCCCCCCCGGCAACTTCGCGCGCCCCACGCGTCGATACCCGATGGGTACACACGCCTGTCGCGCGCGTCTCCCAGCGAGCGCGTACATATGCATGCGTCGTGCCGTTTCGACTAACGAACGTTTCGCGCGAAGCCATCCGTCGCGAGTATGCGTCTCCGTGGCGCGCGCGCGCGGGAATATATCGGCAACTATTTGCGATTCGCGCGAGACCGAACGTCGAACGGTAAACGATCACGGCGCACGACGGCGCGAGATTACGAATGCACTTTGACGAATACGTAAGTTCTCGAGGGTTTCTCACGAATCATTCAGTCAGTCAGGACGTATTCTTCTTATGCACGGAGAGAAATTTTCATTAAAAGTTACCGTGAAATTCTACGTAACCATGGGACATGATGTCAAGGACCAAATTTTTACATATGTAGGTACACTGAGGAAAAAAATTTACTTGATCGAAATAAACGTGTCTTTGGATAGTCCCAAGAGCGTATTTATTCGATTTAAATGAATATCGGTTGGACGCAAATATTAGATCATTGAATCAAATCGAGATTCATTTAAATCGAATACATACGCCCTTGGGACTATCCAAAGGCACGTTTATTCCGATCAAGTACATTTTTGTCTCAGTGTAGAGTGACGGGACTAATTGATTTAAGTGCCAAAAACCTTTTTCCCAGGAAAATAAGAATAACTGCCCGTCAGTGAAACCAAACTGACATTTGACCACCCTTTGACGGCTTATTCAACAAAAAGGAAAGCGCATTGGCATTTAAATCATATAGCTCTGCATTGGCCTTGGTGCATACAACATTTTGTAGAAAAAATCCGAAATCATAGAGTTTTGGCACTTAGATCAATTAGCCCCGCCACTCTACATAATATGCTTCAGGGTAGAATTGACTGTTTTCTCAGGAAAACAAATGACTGAAATAGAGCGAGGGATAAATGAATTTTGCCGTGATCTACAGTCAACATTTGGTTGTCGATATCACGTCCCACGGTGACGTCATTTTCGCGGTAATTTTTTTAAAAAATTTTTCTCCGTGTACCTATAAATGAGAATGTCGGAAAGGGTCTCACTTGACATGTCCCTTTTACGCATGGACACAGTCAAATTTACCGACACCGGTCTTTCCTCCGTCGAAATCTGTAATGTTCTCAAACAATGCCCGCACGCGGACTTCCCACACGTGAAGGACCGACGCGACCCGGTTTCTGCGGATGCACGCGATCCGAATTTTCGCGGGCAACGGTATACAGTTTTAATAACAGCTGGCGCGCGACGTGGCCCATTCGGGGCATCCCGCGGTAAGATCGATCGACGCCGTCGCGACCGCCGTTCACTGTGCATCGACCGTTAATTCGCTGAGGCGAGAAAAACTCGCGTGCTTTTTTCGAGAAGAACGGCTTAACTGTACCCCGCGCGTTCGTGCGCCACTGCTGGTATTTCGAGACGGGGAAAGAAACGGAAATAAAGATGAGGAGATACGCAGGAGGAGAGAAGGAGACGAGCGGGACGTAGAGTTACATCTGGCGACGGATGGAGCGCGCGCGTATAACTGGGAATCAGTGGTCAGGGTTCGCGCGTGGTCGGACGTTATTTCGTCACGGCGCGTCGTGGCCTCGAACAGCCGTGACGTTGATCGCATTTATTATCGTCGACCGGGAGCGACGCGATTCGAATCGATCCGTCTCGTCGTTCGACGGGTGAGCGTTCGGGTGAAGAAACATAATCGTAGCCAGGACAATATCTCCTACTTGACAAATTTTAGAGGAGAGAGTAAAAACTGTTAGAAATAGTTCTTAGCGACTACAAAGTACTGCAAGTTTTAACATGATGTTGAAATATAGGAGGGAGACGTATTGATTCAACTAGTTTTAGTAGTTTTCTATGCTAAAAGAGTGCCATCTAATGATCAACTTGCACAAATAATAGAGAAATCACTTAGGGTGTCACATGGCAGATATTCTCCTGGCAACAACGATATCTAGAGGGGGGAGAGAGCGGGAGAGTATAACGCGAGTGTCGCGGCGTCGCTATTTTTACATATCGTCGGTGTCGTGACAATATGTCGTATGTCGAAAACTGTCACTTTTCGGGAGAGACAGAAAACCGTATGAATTGTACTACGTTCAATTGTTAAACGTTGGTATTCGTGATTCTGTCGTGCACGTTCGAAGGAAATTTGCTAGTTAACCAATGCGCAGCGAGATAATCTATCATTCAGCGCGCGAATATCATTTTGAGGAAATTCGGAGATACGACATATTGTCATGACACTGACGATATGCAAAAAAGGCGCGCTTCTCATATTTTCTCTTTCTGTTTCTATCTCTCTATATATTTTATGTATAATCCATATGTCGTATATGAATTACATATGATTTCTATATTAACCATGTAGGGACTGCGTATAGATTTGTCAATGTTTCTTTAATCCATGTATAGTCTGCATATGGTTAACGTAGAAATCATACATAATTCATATGTGACCAAATCCACATATATGTATTAGAAAAGAAATATATAAAACTTTTTCGCTTGGGTTCCCCCTCTCCGCGCCCTTATTTCAATTTTTCACATCGTCTCTCGCGAACGTCCTCCGCGTCCTCGTCGGGCCGTTACCTACTTCGACTAAACTCCTCGCGTGGACCCGGGCTGAGATACTGTTATGTCGAATGTCCGTGTACACGCGCACATATGACGTCATTTCTGCACCATTTACCGTACGGGAATAGACGGCCCCTGCGCGCCGCGAGAAACGGCAAACGAGATAGGAACATCTGTAATAAGCCGTATCCATACGTATCTATTACGGACGTATGTACGCAGACCGTTGGAGAGGCATTGAGACGCGTGCACGTATATGTTGAAAATCTCATCAGTATTTCCCCATCGTTGCGAACCCTACCTCTTCGGGGTAAGCGAGCCGATGTATGGATATAGACGCGCGCGCTGGACATACAGAGCAGCAATGCCGGACGACCGCTACGTGTGGGGGGGGGGGGACAATGGGGATGGCCAGTCATGGGAAATGTCGGGTAAATTTATGCGAAGATTCCGATGGAGTGCACTGAGAGAACTAATTGTTGGTGCCGAAAATATGTTTTCTTCAATCAAAAACATGATATAATTTCAGGATCAAACCATGGTTTTTTTTTCGCGCAAGAAAATATTTGTTAGACTCGAGTAATTGTTTTCTTTGCGCAGAAAGAATTTAATGTTCCCACGATGGTATTCTTGAATCAAGAGAATACCTATAGATATATTCTTTGATGAAGAATCTGTATTCTTCAAAATTTGTAAGATTATATTATGTTCCTGATTTGAGGAACATTTTTTATCCAGGCAAAAAAGTTCTATATTTTTTGTATATTCCATATGCGGATTTGGTCATATATGAATTGTATAAGATTTCTACATTAACCGTATAAGGACTAAATTTGGATTTTTAATATAGTTAATATAGAAATCATATATAATTCATATACGACCAAATCCACATACGGATCATATCTTATGAAGCTAAACTTACTCGCCAGGAAAAAAATTTTAATCACTATTATCTCATTATCTATGAGCTTTTGGCTGACGTTTATGTAATACTTCTTTGAAGATTACATTTTTATCCGTAAGAATGTTTTATATCGGTGTAGACCAAGAATTCATAAATAACCAGATAATAGTGATTCGAGTTTCTTTCCTGGCGAGTAAGTTTAGCCTCATATAATATCCATGCAAAATATAATATATAGAATTTTTCCACCTGGGCTGACGCTAACAATAATTTCTCCAAGTGCACCGGTATCGAAAAATCGTCCCCGTCTTATCTCCTCGCAGCTGCCAGCGGGAAGCGCGCTCCACATCGCAGGGGGTTTCCTCGCTTCTTCGCTATTTGTTCCCTTCGCCGGTGCGATGATATAATTGAACGCGCGCGGCTCCCGCTACGGGCCGCAGAATGCCACTACGGCATTACGGCCTCAAAGTGGCACCAGTTGCGACGCTAATAACGACGATACGGCCATTCCTCATAGCGCGTGCAACTGCAGCTCGCCCCGCTGCTGCCGTTCTTCCCGGAAATCGGGCGAGATGATGGCACTCGGCCGCTTCTGCGCGCTCCCTGCATAGTTGTGCACCGCGTGTATTCCGCTTCCCGCGAAACGGTCGCGTGTTAAGCTATAAACTATATCGCGGCAGGTTTTCCGCGTGGAAGCGCGAATTCGCGCGTAACTTCAACGTCTTCGCGTGTATAGCGTAATGCCGAGTCATTTTGGCCTCGCGAGTAGCCGTCGTCGGTCGGGTTGCTCGATCTGAAGTGCACCGAGAGAACAGCTTATCAACAGTTGAGAAATGTAATATTAAATAGGGCGAAACAAATATTTCGTTAGGACAAGAAAATATCTGTTAATTATTATTAATAGTCTAATTATTACAATGTTTATTTCACTCAAATGGTTGCCTCAAAAGATCGAATTGCGCCAAATAAATCGCCGATCGTAATCGTTAACTAATATTGATTTGATTCGATAAAATGTTTATTTCGTCATATTCAAACAAACATATACGGACGAATCGCGACGATCGAAAGCATCGTAGGGCTATCCACACGAGTGAGCATTGCCGCGCCAAGATTTGTCGTCAAATACCGAGAAAATAGTTTATTTATAGTTAATTAAGGTTTGTTTGAATATGGCGAAATAAATACTTTATTAGACTAAATAAATATTGGTTAACTATTACGATATTTATTTCGCGCGATTAGATCATTTGAGGCAATTGTTTGAATGAAATAAACATTTTAATAATTAATCTATATTTTTTTATCCCAACGAAATATTTATTCCGCCGTATTTAAAATTACATTTATTACGATTAAATCCTTTGAGGCAATCGTTTGAATGAAATAAGCATTATAATGTGATTAACGTATATTTTCTCACCTTAACGAAATATTTACTCATCGTAGCTAAAATTGCTTTTACCTACTATTAATAAACTGTTTTATCAAAAATGGCAATGGCTTCGCGCGCACCGGTTTAAAGCACCCGTAAACGCAGCTGTGAAGCCAACCGATTTCTCGGGCTGTCGAGTCGAGTTGGACGAGTAGTAAATAACTACCGCGCTGAACTCGGCTCGGCGATGAGCCGATGGCGGTAAAGTTTACGAAGTACGGAAAGCGACGCTTCTCTATCGCATTTGCGCATCTCTCGGATGGGAGAGATATCGCTTTTTTTCCCACGATATAGAAACGTGCGCGGGCGCAGTTCCTCGTGACGTGGGAGTGAATTAGGAACGCTCCCGCGATCGTGCTCCGCCGCTCGTCGCGCGGACCCCGCAGTTCCTCCGTCCTGATAGTCGGTGGACGCCGGAAAATGTACCGCAAAATTGGTATACGCGCCCGCACGCCCACGTCTCCGTGGCCTATATTCATCGATTTGAGAATATACAGTTATTCGGCACGCGGAGCATTCGTCGAGCGGCGCGGCGCGAGGCGCTCGTAGATTCCTCAAATCTCGTAAAACGCCGAACGACGGGCGCGCAACGGTTCGCGTTTTTGCTCAGCCCCGTCCGAAGCGGCGGTTGCGTTGCAGTCGCGCGACTTTTTACGGATCCTCGCGGATATCGCGGATCTCGACGCGATTCGCCTGCGATTTATCGTGTTTACGGTTTTTGTCGAGTGGACGCACATCGCGCCGAGCTCGCGTTCTATTCGCAGATCGATCGTTGAAAATGTACGGTGACGGAGGTTTTGTTTTAACTTCATGAGGGCACATGTTCGAGACACTGTTGCCAATGTAAAATACATTCGAAAATCGGGAAAGACTCGTCTCAATTCTATTCCGAATGTCCCGAGTAAAAAAGTAGGAGAGAGTTGTCTAAATTGAATCGGTACCTACCTAAATTGAACCTCCTGGCTATTTTAAGTAAATGAGCATTTCATCATCTATCAGTAGAAACTCAAACCTTAGTACCGGTCAGTAGGCATACTGACCGGTACTAATGTTTGAATTTCTGCTAATTCCAGATTTCGATTTTTGTTAAAATCTTAAGCGCTGATTCCAAAAATCATGCACTTATTAACTTATATACCCTATATATTGACTATATCACAAAGGAAATATCAAATATTAACGATTTTATGTACGAGAACATTTTTTTTTTCATGGAAAATCATCGGTATCTCGGCGATTCTTTAAGATTTCCTTAATAAGTGCATGATTTTTAAGATGAGCGCTTAAGATTTTGACGAAAATCGAAATCTCTGGAATCGAACTCTCGACCATCCTATCTTGTGTATTTTTTCGCGTTGATTACGAAAATCATCAATATATCGAGGAAATCTCAAAGGAACACCGAAACATCCATGACTCTTTTATGAAAAAATAATTTTTCCGAACATAAAATCGCTGATATCTCACATTTCTTTTGAGATATGGACCTGATAACCATGATTTTCGGAATCAGAGTGAAAAAATACATCGGATAGGGTGGTCGAGAGATCGATTCCAGAGATTTCAATTTTCGCGCAAAATTGAAAAAATGTAAGGCAATGCCTTAAGATTTTGACAAAAATCGAAATCTCTGGAATCGAACTCTCGACCATCCTATCTTATGTATTTTTTTGCGCTGATTACGAAAATTATACATACATCGAGGATATCTCAAAGGAAAACCGAAATATCGATGGTTTTCCGTGAAGAAAATAATTTTCTGGTACATGAAATCACCGATATCTTATATTTCCTTTGAGATATCGTCAATATATCTGCCATTTTCGGAATCAGCGTGAAAAAATACATCGGATAGGGTGGTCGAGAGATCGATTTCAGAGATTTCAATTTTCGCGAAAAATTGAAAAAATGTAAGGCAATGATGGCCTTAAGATTTTGACAAAAATCGAAATCTCTGGAATCGAACTCTCGACCATCCTATCTTATGTATTTTTTTGCGCTGATTACGAAAATTATACATACATCGAGGATATCTCAAAGGAAAACCGAAATATCGATGGTTTTCCGTGAAGAAAATAATTTTCTGGTACATGAAATCACCGATATCTTGTATTTCCTTTGAGATATCGTCAATATATCTGCCATTTTCGGAATCAGCGTGAAAAAATACATCGGATAGGGTGGTCGAGAGATCGATTTCAGAGATTTCAATTTTCGCGAAAAATTGAAAAAATGTAAGGCAATGGCCTTAAGATTTTGACAAAAATCGAAATCTCTGGAATCGAACTCTCGACCATCCTATCTTATGTATTTTTTTGCGCTGATTACGAAAATTATACATATATCGAGGATATCTCAAAGGAAAACCGAAATATCGATGATTTCCGTGAAAAAAATAATTTTCTGGTACATGAAACCACCGATATCTTATATTTCCTTTGAGATATCGTCAATATATCTGTCATTTTCGGAATCAGCGTGAAAAGAGAAAATATCGGCAAAAATAATATTATTCGCAGAGAGTTACAAGTGTGTTTCTCTCTACTGACAATGAGTTATGACGTCATCGAAGAGCCATAAGAAACGCACTTATTGTTAGATATCGTTTTTTGGCTTAAATGAGGCCGAAAATGAAAAGTGAAAAATACATGTTAAATAATTTTATCGAAATTTTTCGAATCTGCAATAAAAAAAATCACGCAACTCCCTTATCGAATCTCAACGCTACAGGTAAGTCGAGTAAGTTCAACTTTTCAGCCGATACGAGAAAATTGACTGGCTCGAGGAAAACGGCGTTATTTTTCCTGCGCTACGAAACGTACCTATTCGTAAAGTAGATACGCGCCTTATCGTCACGCCGCGGCATTCGTTAATTGTTCGCTGCACTTTCCATAATCGCAACCGGTACTCGCCGTGCCCGCGGCGCTCCGGTAACGAGCCTGTGAATGATAGCGTCCTCGGTCGAAGGTTCGACTGTGCGACGGTGTTGATAATTTTTCTACAGAGGAAGCGTGTCGATAGGGCCTCCGAATACGGGTCAGTGGCGCTCGCTGTTATAACGGAGCACGTGCGCGGGTGGACGACTCGAGCCACTGTACAAGGTTTGATTACGACTCGCAACAATTAATCGCGATGAGTCGCCGGTGATAAGTGGATTTTTCATCGATGCAGAAACGACTCGAATTGTTATTATTATCGCCACCGATACAGAGTCGAGCCGTAGTAATTAAGGCCGTCGCTTCGTTTTGAAAAAAACGGCCAATCAACGCCCCGTTGCATGACCGTTACGTTTTGCAACGTCGAAAAGAAATCGACTGCAATTACTCCTTTTCCCTCACCCCGCTGCAATCGCACGGTTTAATTACGGAGAGTTCGACGGACTCGAGCGTCGCGCATCTCTCGCGTGAAGTCCTTAACGCGAGTTTACGTCAACAGACCGGTTAACGGTATTGACCTCCAAGGCTGTAACCGTGCGGTCGGCTCAGTCAAGTTCACGGATCTCGCGGCGGGTGGAGGAGGCGAGAGGAACTGCGTCCCGAAAGATCGAGGCTGACCGACCGAAATAATGAGGATCGAAATGGCGCGATGAGTCATCCGCGCAGGTGACACGAGTCGATTGGGGGGCGCGCTAATTTCAATTTATTATTCAACCTTTCACGTCGTTTATACGATGCCGCTCTGTACGCGCCGCGTGCAATTCGCTTTAAAAGAGCGAATCGCTTCTTTTTATTCCGCGCCGTACTTTTTTCCTCCACTCGGCACCGACTTTAACGTGTTTTTGATCGGCGAGGCTGGACGAGCCGGAGGTCGATGAATTCGTAAATGTTTGTTAATGCCTGGAACATATTTCCGCGAAACGGTATTTTTGTTGGTCATCGGTGAAGTGATCGAGAAGAAGAATTGGCATGAAACAACGAATTCTTCCACCACTGATTTAACTCGTCCCGCGAATTTGCCCCACTTCCTCTTTTTCGGACCGCCGCCTCGTAAATCATAAGATTTACGGTCGCCGTTCGAAGGGGAATACCATCCGGGACGTTGCAGGATTTCGCAGTCCATTCCCCCTTGTTCAAGCGATGACATCGAACACGACTCCGTATATTTACCGGCTTGTCCAACCTATTATTTCTCCCGCAGTCGGCATCGACGACGTACGCGACGATTCCTATCATTATCCAACGAGATGGCCGGAGTTCGATGAATGAGCTTCTTTTGCTTGTGTCGGAGTGTGACCAGGGTTTGCGTACACGTATATCACATGAGGCTAAACTTACTCGACAGGAAAGAAACTCGAATCACTGTTATCTCATTATCTATGAGCTTTTGGCTTATAATTGTGTAATACTTTTTTGACGATTACATTTCAATTTACAACAAATCTTATATCAATGTGGGCCAAAGGCAAGGCTCATAAATAATGAGATAATAACGATTCGAGTTTTTTTCCTGGCGAGCAAGTTTAGCCTCATATGGTATAGCTGACAATCAGGCAACGCGTAAAATGTGTTAACAATCATACGCGAAGATAGAGCTGAGAACGCCTACGATTTTTTAAGATTTCCGCACGTTACGTCGGACAGGAATATCTTCCGACGAAACGTGGTGCCGAGTTTGCTGACCCGCGCAGGGAGCACGATGTGTGGACGGGAATGATCACACGTGGAAATGTCGTGCTGAGAAGAATAATTAGGTTAAAATGACAAAACTCATCTAGTTTGACGCGTTCAGTTATTCTAACTAAAACACTGGTCAGTTGAACTAAATATCAAGTCATTCTAATCAAATGTTTAGTCAGTTTGACTAAAATATAGTCAGTTTAACCAAACAAATGGAGGATTAACCATGTTTTACCTACCAGTTTGATCATCGTCTCCAAGATTTTGGTTAAATTGACAAATTTTTTTCTTATTGCGAGAAGATCGTGGGGAAGTAAGTAGAAAAAAACCCTCGTATATACTTATGTAGCTCGATCGAGAGGTTTCAATGACTAACGGACGCGCTGTCCCGTAACGTATGAAGAATGGGTATCCAAAAATAGGATTTCGCGTCACTGTCGAACCCTGCCAGGCGGACGCGTAAGACGAAAGAGACGCGGCAGGCGCCCCTGCGAAACCGCTAGGCTGCGGTGGCACATTTCGCAATTCGCGTATGAGATATCTTGCGTGTAAATAATTCGCGCTCAGTGTCGCATATCGTTTCGAGCGTGACTTTAACGCGAGAACGGTGCCTTGCGGTGTAGCCGTTCGTTGATTCACGTTCGCGTTGCACGTCGTTTGTAGCGGATGTATAGGAATGATTTTTTATACAAGCGCGAAGCGTGGTGACGCGTCCGCGATAGGCGGCGAAATTAAACGAGGAAAAGGCAATTTGCAAGGCACTCGGAATTTGTTTGGCGCGAAATTCTCAAGTGATTTGGTCATAGGATTGAGGAAATGTGTAGAAAAAAAAGTTGTCAGAAGTGGGATTCGAACCCACGCCCACAGAAGTGGACTGCGACCTGAACGCAGCGCCTTAGACCGCTCGGCCATCCTGACTTGAAATATGAAGTCAGAAATGATATAGAAGATGGCGCTCAAAATTCTAATTTTATACATTCGGAATAATACGCAATAACGGTCGCTATGCGCGCTATTATTGTACGCGGCTAAAATTAACGCATTGATTCCACCAGTACCACGTGATCGTCGCTATATGTAAGTTCTTAGTAGCGAGGGTCGTTAAATACTCGGACGTTTCTTGCTGGCCTCTGATTTCAATGGTTGTCGGTGATCGCTAGGGGCCAAAGAAAGAATTTACGATACAAAAATCTTCTACCTATCAATTTCTAAGTAGTATTCAACGACCGAGAAAAAATGCACAATTTCAGATAAATTAAATTAGTAGTGAAAAAGATAACTTTACGATAATTATAAATTAAATTTAATACGAATTTGGACGTCTGCCGGATGGATTTTTCATTAATTTTATCCATATAGTACTGGATTAGATAAATATTCTTATTACAAGGCATGTTATTCCGCATTGAAATTAGATAAAATTGCGGTTTTTTTATGCTCCGTGTCAAGTGGCACCACACCGCGGCGATGCTCCGAACGACTATTCGCTTTCACCGACCAACCGATGACGCCACGTATCTTGCCGCCTCGTCTCGCTTGTCGTTTGAAGTTACCGACCTCTCGAAGCGACTCTGATGATGTCTCGAGGGAAGAATATCGTCAGAAGTCGCATTACATAAATCAATTCTTTCTCAAAAAGAGGCGTATATGAAACGCGCGAAAAAAAATGTTACGAAAATGTTTCACTCAGGTTACATGCTATGTACTATCCCATTCTTCTCTGAGCGAGTCTCGTTAAAAATAAATTAAATTTCTCGACTCTTTCGGAACATTAAAAACTTTCCCTTCCATTCCGAATTAACCGAATATATCATCAAACAAATTTACGTACGTCTCGCCGAAATTCGCATACCCTGATAATTACAGAAACCCCGAACGGCGCAAAATTTAAAACGATCCCACCGCAAAATTCCCGTTGATCGTATCGCACCCTGCACGAAATGGGACGTGAAATTAAACTGGCTGCCAGCGAAGGAACAGTTATACTCCGCCAACTTTACACCCCCGAGCATTATTCACTAGTCAGCAGTTTCCGGCGCGTGTCCCCTAGTTCTGGCACACTGACGCGCGCGCTGCACGTAACTTGGCGTTAATTCTTCATTACGCGGCATCAATTATTTCCACACCGAGGATACATCGGAATGAAAGAGCGCACGAGCGAGTAAGCGCGGAGACGATTGTGTAATTATCACGTTTTGCGGCCAGTGGCGAGTCACGGAAGTGGAAGGGGAACTCGCGGGCGCGTTTATGTGAAAATCGCTCGAGCGGGGATTGATAAGCGCGCGTGCATTCGAGTGCAATAGTCGACGTTCGTATAATTGTAGGTGCACGTGCAGCGGCTGCGGCGTTCTGACGCTCGGTGTTTTTCGATAAAAGTCGGCCGTGCGACGGTGACGTACGGATTATCGAATCGGAGGATCTCTATTGAAAAAATATCACAGATTCTCATATATTCTCGTAGAAAGCTTGTAAAAATCCCATAGAATTCCTGTGAAAATTTGATGTGCTTCAGACACGGTAAATCCAGATACTCGCTAGTAAAAATCTGAGAGGAACGAATAGGAATATATTGGATTCTATGTGTATCGGCTGAAATAAATAAAATGTTCTAAAGTTCTGTTAGTATTTACAAATAGAACGGCGTCTACGGATCTTTACTATCTTTATGGGATTCAATTCGTTTTTACGGATACATAATCTAGGATGCTCGGGAAAAAGAGTACAAGTCAACAATTGGCATTGCTCAGAGAACACCTTTATTTGTTTATATTGAAACACAAACTGTTGAAAAAATGTGTAAAATTAAAATAACACTCCTCATAAGGACCGTTAAATGCATGCAGCACACAAATATCTCTAGGAAAGTAGAAGAAAGCGATTTATCTCATATTGACCATTTTTTGACTTATACTCTTTTTCCCGGGCATCCTAGATATAAAATTCGGCTCTATAATCCCTATTTATCGTCTCAGATATGCATAGAGTCCAATGAATTCCTATTCGTCCTTCTCAAACTCATGTGTCAAAAGCACATCGGATTCCCATAAGAATTGTCTATGGGAATCTATGGGATCTTTTCAACAGGGATATTTCGCCATGTTTATTCAGCGGGCGAACGCACGATGCACTCGAGCGAGCGCTTATTTCCTGAGCGAGGACCGGTTGTGTCCACGCGCAAAAGGGAGTGGGAGACGGGGAAGAACGAGGGGGGCGCGACGAGGTTGGTCCCCGTAGAAAGCTCGCTCTTGCGTAAGGCCCGACCACGGTTCGCACATGAAATAAGGAGTATCGAGAGATTCTTTCCTCCGCCGACGTCTCGATTACTCGTTCCGATTTGATCGAGGGTTGATATAAAAAATTGATAAGATGCTTTAAAATTTGTATAAACTATGTATTTTGATAAAGTAAAGCGGGAGCGTTGTACATCGAGAGAACAGTTTATCTACAGTTAATGAATTTAATTTTATAAATACGGCGAAATAAATATTTCGTTGGCGGAAAAAAATTATTCATAGCATTTACCAAGTCTCTGGTAAATTTTGAGACAAGGCCAATTTATTTTTATGATAACCACAATTTTCGTAAAAATTATAGTAGAGCTTGTAAAAGTTCCAAGTGTTTCTGTAATTTTATTGTTATGATAAATTGGCCTTGCTCCGAAATTTATCACAAACTTTGTAAATGCTACGATTTACTTTTTTCCATGTTAAGAGTGGAAAATATATGTTAATTATTAAAATGTTTGTTTCATTCAAATGGTTGTCTCGAAAGATTGAATTGTGCTAAATAAATATCGTAATAGTTAACGAATATTTACATGATTCGATAAGATGTTTATTTCGCCATATTCAAACAAACATATATTGACTCCAATTAAATTGCTTTCTCGATATATTCGCGGATGATACGTTCCCAAGCCTATCGCGGAGAGTTGAAACTGCGAATAGTAGCGAACCCTGTGTAGAACCCACATGCGTACACACGATTACATGCGTATGACTTGATAAAACAATTAAAAATAAAGAATATAAGTACTTATCGTTGCGTATTTTGCCGTGAACAATATCGATTCGCGCATCTGATGCGCCCTAACAATCTACCTGATCTGATTTGAACCTAACCTACGGCAAGGATAGTGTTATAAAATATTAATAAAAAATGACGGCGATATGTACATGTATACGAGACTCGGTAAACCAATGGAAAATAAAAAACATATGTTTTTATCGTTGCGTATTTTGCCACGAATAATATCGATTCGCGCTTCTAAACTTAACCTATACGACGAGGAAAGTATTATATTATAAAACATTAATAAAAAATGACGGCGACAGTGGATCTCCGTGAATCGTGGTTAACTGAAATCGCGGCTGGGGGGTGGAAGGATTTTCCTTTGTAAAGGGGAAAGTAGATCGGAGTTCTCTCGCGACCGCACGTGCGTATACGTAAGCGGCTTTGGGCGAATATTTTTCTCGCATTTCTCCCCATAGAATTTTCCCCCCTGTAGGTAATACACAGATATGGGAAACGCGGGATCTCACGGGGATCCGCAGTTTGCAAGACAGATCGATCCGGGGTCCAGGAGCAACGACGAATTATCAATCACCCTCCCCCGTCCTCCGGCTCGTTTTTCCTCCTCCCGCCACCGCGTACACAGGCGCGGCGGATCATCCCCCTCATCAGCCACGTACGCGTCACACGTGCCCGCGCGGCACATGGCGCGAGAGAAAGTCGGAGCCGCGCGGCGCGTCTGCGAGGGATATCTCGTAATTTTATAACTCGCTGACCACGACGGTCGACCCCGAAATCAATCATCGCCGGAAGCTTTATTATTTTGGAGATATGAGCGTGATTTCTCTCCCCGGTTTACAAGGAGAAGAAGGAGCAGCAGCTGCGAGAGGGCTTTCGTTTTCGCTCGACCGGATCACCGGCGTCGCGCGGAATTACGCGTGTTGACGTACGGGGAAAAAAAAAGGCGAGGAGGGCTCGTTCAGCGATTCGAAGGTGCAACTTCACCGCGCGACCCGGGAAGGAAATACACGCCCGCGCGCGCGGAGAAAGGCGCCAATGCAGCCGCATGTCGATTCGCTGCACTCGGCGTTTGATACCACCGGTCGCATGCGTGTGGACTCCTGCCAGTCGCGTCGAGTCTCTTTAAAGTCGCGTATACGACGCGGCGCGGTGTCTCGTGTATTCGGCAGCGGTGCGACGAGGGGTAGTGCCGTAAAGGGGTAGTCGATGTGGCGACAGAGTGCCTCGAGCCGTATCTAAATTAACCGGCACCCGCGCGGTTCTCCTCGCGCGTCGGAATTCAATTTGCCGGAAAAGAAAAATCCTCCCCGGGGCGGACTCTCAACTGGAAGAAAAGCGCTTGGAAAAAGCCCGGGAAACTGGATAGAGCGAACGTCGGGGGAGAAGTGTTTCAAAAATATTCGAAAACTCGTTGAACGGAATTCGAGCGCGGGACGAGACCGTAGCCCGGTTCGCTTTGCGAGAACGTGCGGGCGAATGGAAGCGAAGGAAAGTGACATCGACATCTCGCGTCGGCGAATTCGTCGAGTCGTCGGAAAGTAAGGGTGGAAAAAATCCTATCGGCGTTAAGCGACGCGCGATAATTACAAGTCTACGCCGGGTGAACGAGTCTCGAGAACGCGATCGATCGGAGTTAGATCGAAAATCGTCGCTACAAGGAGACCGTCGATGGGGGTACGTTAAAAATGGCAGCGGAAAGGAATCTGACTTGAAGATCGAGTCTGTCTTCTAACGATCGTCGTCTGCTTACGTTTTTTTTTCCCTGTCGGCAAATTCACCCGTACAAATCACATCGATCCTATTATTAAGTATAACAAAAGAGGCAGAGAAGTGTCTCGTAAGCATGGGACTTTTAGCGAAAAGCGCGATCCTGCCGATCGCACTGATCGCGATCTTCGTCGACTCCTCCGTCTCTTCGAGCAACGAATCCAACATACTCAAGTTGAGCAAACCTCGAAGGGATCGGATACCGGTCGCTGCGAAGCTCCCGAGCTTCAACGACACCGGCGATGGTCACCCGAACAACGAGGACGTTTCCACCCCGCGCAAGCCTCTGGTGGAGTTCAGCAAGAACAACCCCGAGCTCGACTGGAAGAATTACCTGAAGGTCGCGATGACCACCGAGGAGCAACCGCGTCACCTGGACGTCGATTTTATGAATGAGAAACTGGTAAAGACCGCGAACAGCGTCAAGTGGCTGGCCGATCTTTACGATCCTCTGAAGTGGGCCAAGGTCCCCGGAAAGGTCGCGGAGTCCTGCAGGAGGGACATGGAGATCTTCCTGAAGTCGCTGAGAGACGGGGAACTTTGGGCCGCTAAAAGTGAGTTTCTCGTTCGTTTCTTCGAAAGACAAACTCGGGTCGAAAGGATCTCAGCCGCGGACTTTTCGTCGAGTGAGTTATTTTCGTCGCGACCTCGAATTGGTCACTTGACCGCTGCGATTTGAAAAGAGTGCTGTAGATTAAGAGAAATAATTGCCGGTGCCGAAAAAATGTTTTCTTCGATCAAAAACATGATATAATTTCCGGATCAAGCCGTGGTTTTCTTCGCGCGAGAAAATATTTTATAGGCTCTATATATATATGGATTCGTGAATCGAGAATATTATATTCTTCTACCAAAAATTCGTATTTTTACACGGAGAAGAAAAATTAGTTGGATCTACTGGAACTTACTTACGAGCTCGCAAATAATTATCTATTTACATCAATGATTTTTTTTAATACATCAATTTGATATCTCTTCCTTACAATCACGCGAAATGGTATGCGATGGGCATGTTCACAACTTTTTGTACAACTGTTTAAAGTGCATGAATCGGAAGATTAGGGTATTAAAGTAATGTAGGTAAAAAATGGGTCATTAAAAAAATGTTTTTCTATTATTTTTGAGATGTTAAAAAAGGCATTCGTTTTAAAGCGTCGCACTTTCACCGCCATCTTAACTGACCAATCAGAGTCGGGCAACAGATTCTCCACCATTCACAAACTCGGGTTTGGGCCCTTGCCAATGGCTTTAGTGACGTCACTAAGGATTTCGTTTGAATCGAAGTCAAGCTTTAAACATTAAAAAAAAGAAATTAGTGCTCAGAAAAAAAAAACAAACACATCTTATTAATAAGCACAAAAAGTATTAACTTATGAGCAAACAAAAATCGTGAACATGCCCATTGCGAGGAAGAAATGTCAAATTAACGTGAAAAGATACCATTGATATAAATAAATAATTACACTTGATACCGGAAGTAATTTTTGGTACCTAGACTCAACTAATTCTTCTTCTCTGTGTGAACATTCGTAAGATCACATGTTCTTGATTCAAGAAACACCTTTCTGACATTATATCGAGAAGAACGTATGGTAGATTTTACTAAATTAGCGGTAATGTGGGGCGGAGGACGCAAATTTGACTACTTGAATTAATAATTCCCAAGACTTGACTGGCTTTCGTCAAACATTTGTTCATCATTGCAACCAAATTTTCTAACTCAAGTAATCAAATTGGCGTTCCCCCGCCCCTGACTGCCAATTTAGTCGAATCTACTATTTTTTTCTACGTGTAGCAATTATTTCTTTCAGTGTAGAGGTCGATTCGATCGCCCGTAAAACGCGTCATTCGCTCCTGCGTTCGCGACGATTCTTATTCCTCGAATGCTCGGCTCGATACGTGCAATCGTCGTAATTATACGTCCCGTAGCGAGGAACACGACGAGTCGCAGTCGTTCCAGTGTTCTTCGCGGCGTAGAAAGCGACCGACCGACGGTCGGCGTGGTCGCGCTGAATTATCGTAACGAAGAGAGTCGTCCTCCTCCGTGGTAACGAGATGGAGAGTTTTAACCGCGTGCTCGCTCGGGAAACGAGTCCGCCGGTAGCATCACACAGCGCGGCAATACCTTCGCAGCGAGCTTTCGCGTGCGGGCCACGCGTAACGGTTTCTCCCCTATGGCGAATCGCGGGGACGGCGGAACGTCGCGTAATCGATCGTTACCGGGCATTAATTCTGCGGAGGAATACTTTTATCGGGTCGACTTTAAATACGGCGGTTCAGCGACCGTCGGGCGTGCTGCGACGTTCACTTTCTTCGTGCGTCGCCGAGTCTGTCTCTGCGCCGAGAGAAATAATTGCTAGTGTGTCGAAAAGATGTTTCTTGGATCAAGAACATATCGCTGCTCCGGAAAAAACATTGACGCGAGTGGAAATTTCGAAATTTTTTAATTAAAAAATTTCAAAATTTACACTCGTGTCATTGTTCTTCCGGAGCAGCGATATTATGATCTTAGGAATTGTCAAGAATACAGATTTTTGATTGAAGAATACCGTCGTGGGAACAGGAAATTCTTTCTGCGCAAAAAAACAAATAAATTACTCGAGCCTGTCAAATATTTTCTCGCACGAAGAAAACCATTGCACGATCCGGAAATTATATCGCGTTTTTGATTGAAGAAAAGATTTGTTCGACACTGGCAATTATTTCTCTCGGCGCAAAATACACTAAGTACCGTAATAACGAACTGCCAGCTATTTATCGCTTAATATTTATTAGCTGCTCGCGAGAATTTATGAGCATTATTTCGGATTATTAAGTAATTTCGTGGAAGTTTATTTTCTTCGGTCGGACAGATAAATTTCATGCGCTGCTGCAAAGTTTTACAACTCGTGGTGATTGTTCGGCGGTAAAGTTTTCGGGAGAATCTTCCTGAATTCAACTGATAGGAGAGACGGCTTCTTTTTTCTTCTCGGATTACTCGTTTCGGGTTACACCTCCCGCGTGTCGTCTCGTCCTACTCTGCCTTTCTCCATCTCCTTTCTTTTAACGAGTCTGATATCTTTTCGGTGAAAGAGAAAATGCAGTTTCGCCCGGACAGGACCCGGGGCCGATGTAACTCGAGCACCTTTTACGCACCGGCCGCATTGGGACTTTCTACTTGGCGGCAACTTCGTTCGGTTTGCATAACTGGCAATGAACCTTCGCCATTCCAGGAACTTTTTTTTGCACGTGTAATAATTCCCGTAAATGAATTCCAAATCGAATCGTCCCTCAAATCTCACAGCCTAGCCGCTTTTTGTTCTCCTGTTTCAAATAGAAGGGCCTTTTTCATAGCAGATCAAGTGGAAGAAAAGTCCTCCGAATTGCATACAATCGATATTCACGTTCAACGCACAATCGTAAAAATGAAGCAAATCCTCCTCCAGTCGCACAGTTATGTTTAAATGTATGTAGGTCGAGTACCCACCGTCGTACATACATATATGTTCGACTATCTAGGGGCGCCGGTGTCCCCAGGTCTGTTAATAACGAGGCAAGCACGATATTTTTCTCCCGGCCAGCGCAGTTCGATAACTTGGTACTTACGGGTGTCCTACTTCCTTTTCGAGAGTGGCCACACCCCTCCCCCGATCCTCCTTCCGCCGATTTCGACTCATTTTTCATTTGTTTCGTTTTACGGGGCGATACTCTCTCATTTATCTCATTTTTTTTTCACGCCCGTCGCATTCGCACACCCCGGTACCACCCCCTCCTTTTCAGTGTCGGACGCGAGCGGACGCTACTCCTCGCAGTTCCACTTCGGGAACAACTTTTGGCTCGGCTCGAGCAATCTCTGCAGGGAGCTCAACGGCACCGATGAGACGGATTTAACGACCGTCGCAACCGACGCGCCGCCCTATCCGATCGCTTTTCACGTGGCCAGGATGTACCTGACGCTACCGCGCGACGTGTCGCTGTCGGTGAGTATCGAATCGTCTTCGGTTATATCCCCGCTGATACGTTGGGATTGACTCAGCCAAAATCCGGGTATATAAAAGCTCTCCCCCTTTGCCTGCCGAGTATGTAAATATACAGAGTGAGTTTTAGCACGCGTCTGTGAATTAATGGTTGCATGATGGAAGGGACAATAGCTTTACAACGGCTCTGCAAAAGAAAAACGAATGACGGGCTAAAAACGTACTTATCTACTTGTCCTTTCAGTCATACAGTAATTAATACGTAGATGTGTGCTAAGGTTTACGCGATATATGCTTCCCTGCTCTCAAAATACAGAAAATAGTAGACTCTAGCGTCGCGTAGATTATTCGAAACTGCATGATAGGGTAGTTGACTGATTTATTTTATGGATGATTCGAACAATTTGGACAAAATTATCGACCCCGTACTTTTTCATTTTTCATTTTCGGCCTCATCTAAGCCGGAAAATGATATTTTGAAATGCATCATACATCATTGCTCTTATAATTCTGCGAATAATTATTTTCTTTTTCGTGTGATATTGAATACGCGTACAGATTATAAATTGAATTGAAAAATGTGAAAATTTTCTTTCAGTCAAATACCGTATTCATTCAGATTTTGCACGCGAACGGATCACCCGGATGCATCCGGATTATAACTAACCACGTCATATAAAGCGTGACAGGGAAATCGTCGAGGGATCGAAGGAGATGTGTTTATTCATTCGCAGAAGCCTTTCCCGAGTTTCGGACCGGAAACGAGGTCGGCGAAGGGCTGTTCCCGAGGCGGCGACGCCCACGCGTCGCGTCTGGTTTTGAACTTGAAAATCGCTTTGTCAGCGAGGATTCGATCGTTATTTCGTGGACAATAGATGGAGGGGGGCGTACAGCGCTCGACTGATAGGGCTGCACGCTTCTCCGTCAATTTTTCACGGTAACGCGGTTCCTTTGATCCCGCGAAGATTACCGGTGCGAGGGAGGAAAGAGTCTGCGTACGAGAGGACGAGCGAGGGAGAGGTAGGGCCTCCCATTTTCGCGGGTGATAAGAGACTTCGGAAGAGTCCGAGGGGGGGGAGAGTCGCGGGAGAAAAGTACAAAATTCTCTGGTCCTGGGTGAGCCGTGTACAGCGAGGGGAAGAAGGAAGCATTAGGGTTTCTCAAAGACGACCGTCCAAGTCGATTAAGGGATGCTGGAAGGTATTTTTAGGCACTTCAACGATCCTCGGATAGCGGGGAAAATTTTCAGAAAAGATCCTCTACGACAGAGATGCTGTTATTTGCTTATCATACGTTTGCTGTTTGTTTACTTCATCCGATTGCCTTTTTTAAGGGAGTAGGAATATAGAATTTTTCATGGAAAAACTGATATTAGTAAATTTTGCTGTATTTATAATATAAGAGGTGTGCGTAAGGGTTTTCGGATGTTCCTATTATGCTAAGAAAAATTTTTTCTTTAGAAACTATTAAATTATTATGCAAACTATCACGATTTACTGTTTTCGAAAAAAAATGACTCTACAGCACTGTAAAAACATTCGAAAACCCTCATGCGAAAACCTTTTTATCGTAAATCCTACAGTAAAATTTACTGGTGTCGTTCTTTCCGTGTTTAACCCTTTCAGACCTGGTGTACACGAGAGTGTACATTGGATTTTAGCTATTTTATTAAAAAATGTTACGCAAAAATACAACTTTGTACTATTTGCACATAAATATAAGAAAATTTAAAAAATAAAGATTGCAAAAATATATTAAAATATAATAATACCCCAAAGGCTGAAACATTATTAACAATTTTGTTTACTCCGCGAAAAAAATAAGGTCTAAAGGGGTTAAAAGGGATCCCGACGAAAAGGAAAAAACAAAGAATACCTATTATTCGGAATTGGGAACGCTTAAAATCCTCGCGAATCGAACCGAGAGACGAAGAATACGTTTGCAGCAGAGGTACCCTAAATCTTCTCAAAAGAGGACAGCGAACAGAAAGGATTCTCTGCGCGAAAACATTTATATCCTCTTCTCGCATCATCCGTGGTGTTTGAAAATCCCCTAAAAGGGGGAAGCAGGCGCAGGTGATCGATGGACCCGCGAGCGCGAGAGGAATATTTACTCCGGCCGGATCGATAGCCCTCCTCCGTTTTTCAGACGCGACAAATATTTTTGGGTCTCTGCCTGCCGATATCCTGCGACCGCGTCTCGCTGATGTCCATGCTGAGGGCGAGCGCCGACCGCGTGGAACGCGAAGGGAATTCGACTCATCGATCCGGCGATCCGAAGATCCATTTGGTCACCGTGAGGCCGGTGCCCTCCAACGATTACACCCTCTGGTGGGATCCCAAAGTCTACGTTCTCTCGTGAGTAATCGTAAAAGCGAAACGACTGTTTTCGAGTGATAGATACGCGTCGAGGGTATTTTTATCGGCGCGACGATAACGTCGCGATCGCGTATAAAATTCGAGCGTATATAGCCAACGAAGGGACGTATGAGCGCGATGAGTGCATAATAAGCGGTACTTCGAGAGCTGAAAGCTTTAACTCCGCGACGACTCTCAGGCGGAAGTCGCTCGCGCGCGAGGGACACCGTATGAAACCTACTTCCGAAACCCGTTTGCGGCCGCTTTGAGGCACGTAATGCGCCGCGATTGTACGATAGATTTTGCGCGCGTATGCTTATTCGCGAGAGATAATTCCTTCTTAGTGAATGAGCGATAGAAAAGTGTATTATTATTGGATTATTACATTTTTTTTTCTTTCAGTTACGATTGCCATTGACTTATCGCGAGTGGTGTTGTATTTCCATGACAGGAGCGAGAATTGATAGTCGTTATATCCGTACCTCAGAACCAGATGGACGTAAGTCACATTCCGTCAACTTTCTAGAAGCCCAGTAAAAGTGAAAAAAAAATGTATCTGGCTCGAATAAACCTTAGGACTTACGCTCTCATAACCGAGTTCAATTTTAAAGGATAATTTTCTAAAGGGCATACGTTGTTATGGCTACGGAGAATACAATTTTACGTGCAAAACGTTAATAACCGGAAAATATCTGTTTTTGGACTTACGTTCGTCTGGTTCTGAGGTACAGATATGACCGAAAGAAACGTCCAGTTAATTTTTCTCTGAGTAATTTTTAACGAATCCATCACAAATTGCAGCTTTAATTTACGAAAAAAAAATGGAATCAATAAATTACCGCTGTAATTTTTAATTCATATATCAGGTTGCCGTAAAAGTTTTGTTACACTTACAGACAAATTTGTAAGGTTCAAGTTTATAACAAAACGTTCGTGACAACTTGACATCATTATAATCCGTCATTCGAGCGACGATCTTGGGAGCAACTCCGGCCGCAACGGCGAAGAGTAATTCGTAACCTTTCACTCGCACATCCCTCGTCCTCCAAAAGGAGCGGCAAAGAGGCCGCTCGCCTCTCTCAGCTGCCGCGCTCGCGCCGTGTCGCCAGTGCAACAGCATGCAGTCGCGCGGTGCGCATTGCCCGCGCGGCTGACGCTTACACGTCCGCATCCACTTCGCGGCTACCTGCGCGCGCACGCGCGTAACACTTTCCGCACTTTCTTTCCCGGACGATCGGTCGGGCCGGTTGTGCGGCGGTGCGCTTGTGCAACGATTCGCGCCGCGCGCCTTGGGCGGGTAAACAAGTTTCTTTCATTTTGCGGGAGGCGATAAAAAGCGCACGAGCGGGGGATAATACTGAACCGTGAAATTTGCACCCCTTCCGTCTACCGCACGGGGAAAAATGTAATATTTTTCCCGCGCTTTATACGCGTGTAAACATAGTATACCGAAGGTACGTCCCGCAAAAAATTCCGTTCCGACGTTACGTCACTTTTGCGCCGTTCCACGTGAGAAAATTCCTGTCATCCTCGCGTGCAAATCGTCAACGAGCACCTCTTGCCCCGTCGGTAATCGGAAGCACGATTTTCCACGCACGCGCTTCGGGGAAACCGAAATACGTGGAAACACACGCGTGAAAACGACTTTCACGCGTAGCCGTCTGCCCCCGTTTCGCGTCCGAGTTTGAACTCCGCGATGCCGTATAAAATGCGCGAGTGCACTTCGCGGAATTTACCCCGCGCGGCCTCGGCGTCGCGCCTGGCGTATCCGCGCTTGGCGAGGTCAAAGTTTTCGAGTCACCCCGCGACGAGTTGACCGCGCGCATTTGTCGCGGCGAAGCGCAAAGCGGCGGCCGAACGACGCGAGCCGCGTTCCGATTCCGCTATTCAGGAAGTCGCTCGAATGCCAGCGCGCAACGCGGTATACGCTTCGTGTGACTTTCACGGTGCGATAAATTATTGGTACGAAGCGCAGTTGCAAAACGATTCGTTGCGCAATTCGCTCGGCGATCCGGTAGCTCGTTTTAAATGGCTACGGCATCGCGCGCCGCGCTTGGCGGGCGGACGGAGTCGATTGGAATTTAGAGCGGAAGGAGGGATTCAAGCGAGCTTTCGGTCGTCTGTAAGCCTCGTAAAATCGCCTTCGACTTTAGCCCCATTCAGAACTGGCTCAACGCGACGGGAGTGCGGAATCGCATAACACAGACGGACAAATTCTATAGATAATATTTTCTATATAATCCATATGTGGTTTTGGTCATGTATGGATTGCATGTGATTTCTATATTAATCATATAAGGACTATACCATGTGGGGTTATTATTACATTATCTATGCATTTTTGGCCTATATCAATATAAGACTTTAATGTAGATTGAAGCGTAATCTTCAACAAAGTATTATGCAAATATGAGCCAAACGCTCATATAGGTAATGTGATAATAGTGATTCGAGTTTCTTTCGCGGCTAGTAAGTTTAGCCTCATATGGTGTGAATATGGATCATACAAACATTTAAAAATCTGTATAAAGACCTTATATGGTTAATATATCACGTACAATCCGTATTTAACTAAAATCACATGTGGATTGTATACGAAGTATATAGAACTTTTCCGTCTGTGTAGCGGTCTAATTCTACATTGAGAGAAATAATTGCTGTTGCCAAAAAAGTGTTTTCTTGAATCAAGAATACATATTCTTCGATCAAGAATCTGTATCATTAAAAATTTATGAGATCATATATTCCTGATTCAAGAAACAGTTTTTGACGCTAATAATTATTTCTCTCAATTTATGGCGTGCAATTCTCACGAAACCGCATTACGTTTGGCGTGCAGCGCGCAAAATTCCTGCGTGTGCTACCACTGCATCGAATTAATTGCGAACGGCCCTTTGGCCCGAGCCGAAATACCGCTCGTAGAAACTCCCATATTCGTTTGCATTATTTAACGCTTCGCCTATTATCCCGGCTTCGGGGAGTCGTGCAATTCGAGCTGAGGAATTGTCGGGGTAGAACTCGGTCGAAAATTCAACGACGTGTAGACGCGAGAGGAAGGAAGGAGGGGCGAGAGATTATGTTTGCCCTTCGCGTATACATCGCTATATCAGGCGACAGGCACAGAGTGTACTACGTAGGGACGAAACGAAGAATGCTCACCTTCTCCGTGGGGTGCACTTTTCTGGAACCTCTGGTGCGGAAACGACTCGCGATGTAACGGCGCGATATTTATCATTCCTCCCGCGAAGGTACCCTCCGTAAGTACATATATCGTATACATATATGTTATAGTTGCGGGGTGTTCCTCGGGATCCTCGACTCCTCGCTGAGAGAAGAGTTTATTTGTAGTTAATAAATGTATACTTGATTATGACGAAAAAAAATATTTAGTTGTGCTGAGTAAAATCGTACCTATATTAATTATCAGACTGTCTCTTTCATTCAAACAGAAATAAAATAATAGCTGACGAATATTTACTTGGCCCAAAGAAACATTTCTTTCGCCGTAATCAAGTATACGTATATTAACTATAAACAAACTGTTTTCTCAGTGCTCGAGAAGTTATTCTCTTTTAACCCCCATCGAGGGTAGATTCCGAGGCCTCGTCTTGCTTACTCATGAATCAACTCTGGAACAAAGAACGAATGCATTAATTAATCAAGGGTTGAGGTACAGAGTTCGTGGTGCACACCACAGTTCACGTGGTATGGAGTGCACCCTAAGAAAAAAATTCCACTAGTGCGTCGCGCTAGTAATTATGAAATACCCGAGAAACCGCGCTCTCTACCCTCGCCGAGGACCCGTTATGGTCGTGACGGGATTAGGGATGCGGCTTTAACATTCGCGCAATTAGTCGCGTCCTCTTAAACAATCTCAATGGCGATTAAAATAATCCCGGTATAGAAGAAACTGAAAGCGGGGATCTCTTTGCGTACGGCTCCGGCCGCGTAAATAAGAGAATATCGCGAGGGTGCCGGAGTTCGGGGCGGGAAGAAAGGTGGGAAATTTACGCGTTCGCTCAGCCTCGAATTTAATCCCGTTGATGGCGCATTTTAATAGCGGACGCGGGTACGTATCGCGATAAAGTGCGGTATCACCGGAGCGATATATATCAACTCGACGTGTCGTGTGAGCGACGTGAGTGGGGGCATAAAAAGGGGGAATGCACGGGGTTCGGTTGTGGAGCCGAATTTAATCATCTCGGAGGTACTTTTGGATCTTGCCTAAATTCGAGGGCGAATTCTCTAGCGCGCGAGTAATGCTTAACGCCAGCTGAACTGAAAGGTCGATTAACCCTATAAGTATCACTTAGAGCGTCCTTGATTGATCCTACGACTAAGAGGAATAAAGGATGAATAAGAAATTGAGAATCCACTAAGAAAAATGACAAAACGCACATGAAGAAACAGGATTTTGCAGTCTCAACAAAATTAGGTTTTACTGAAAACTTGTTGTTATCGCGACAAAAATATTATCTGTGGCAGCAAAATGTATATCCAGTGACAGCAAATCAAACTGCAGTCGCAGTGAAATTTTTTGTCGGTAAAAATATTTGCCATCCCAACAAAATATCTTACCATTATTCGACATACCTTTTGTCGCTACAGACAATATTCTTATCATGACGGCAAAATATCCTCAGCAAAACCCAGTTCTGCTAAGACTGCAAAGTCATTTATTTTTCCGTGCATCTAGTTTGACATGTTTAGTTATTCCGACCAAAATACTGGCCGATTGAACTGAATATTTAGTTATTCTAACCAAACAGATGTGGGGTCTATATTTCGCTAAACAAATTCCAAGATTTCGGTTAAACTAACCAATTTATTTTTCTCGGTATAACTTCAACGCGCGCGAGATAGACCTAGGCGTCGTTCCTACCGGAGTCGCGCCGCTCTCCGCGCGTCGATGGCCTTACTCCACTATCCTCACATAAATACGTAAGACGTTACGCGATGTCGTTGTTCCGAGCGCGCGAAGAGCGGGCCATTCGTCGCGTCCCGCGGGTGAATCGTTGCAAACGCTACAGTCCGAGTCCCACGTCGTCCACCTGCTATCGTGATTTAATAATTAACCCACCGCTTCTGGAGAACGAACCGATAATGTCTCGCGATAATTAATTCCGACTCACGGTTCAAGGCGGTTTACAATCTAAACGCTCCGGTTTCTGTTTGAATCGCAGCGCCGGAACGCCTTTTCACGCGATCGCTGCCAGGCTCCGTCGGTGCCGTCGCGCGATTGAAATAATCGAACGTCGTTTGATCGAAATCTCGGAAATCAGCTCGGGGAATTATTCAGACGTTGGATCAGGCTTTTATTCGGTGCGAGAAGTGACTCGTAAATCTAGGCAAATCGATTCCAGATGCGACTCTGGAGGGAATAGGGATGCATATCCTCCGGGAGAGATCAATGAGAATATGTAGCGGACGACGAGTGACGCGGGCAGAGGCAACCGTTGAAAGGGTCGGGACTAGACGAAACTGTACGGAAACCGTAGAAGGCCGAGCGTTGCGCAAATGCTCGACAGTCCTCTCGAGCCGCAACAGTCTGATTTCGAGGACGTGGAGACGAGGTGGCCCCGAGATAAATACACCTTCGCTAGATGACACTCGCCTGAGACTTGCGAAAGGAATTATTGCGAGTGTTGTCTGATTGAGGGGTCTTTCTATAAAGGGGCAGAGGAGCCTCAACATGATTTTGCGCTCAGTATCGCACTGCTATGGTTTCTACCCACGCGGAAAAACCCTACATAATTTGTTTATAATCCATATGGGGTTTTGGTCATATATGGATTATATATGATTTCTATATTAACCATATGAGGACTGTATGCAGATTTTTTAATGTTTGTATAACCCATAAATAGTCCTTATATGGCTAATATAAAAATCATATATAATCTATATATGACGAGAACAACATATTCATTATGTACACCAGGCAAATGTTACCTTCTTCTTTGTTGTGGTTACAATTTCATACGTGCACTGAGAAAAATAATTTGGTCAATTTAACCAAAATCTTGGAGATGATGACCAGACGGTTTGGTGAAATATAGATCCTCTGTCTGTGTTTGTTTAAACTGACCACTTTTCGGTTGGAATAAATAAACATTCGATTGGAATAACTAAATATTCGGTTCAACTGATCAGGATTTTTACGAGAATAATTAAACGCGTCAAACTAGATACGTTTTTTCATTTTAACCTAATTTTTTTTCTCGGTGTATCACTCTATTTTACTACGTATGTCATCTTTCTTTCAATGCTAAGTTGGCTAAGTAATTTTTCCTGTTTTCTTTTCCCCGTGTACCCTAGAGCTTACTCGGTCTCGCGATGTAAATGAATTTTTGTTTACTTTCCTTCCGGCACTTTTTCATTTCCACACGACAAGTTTAAGATTAAATTTATAGAACTGGTTTCCCCCGCCGTTCTTTATTTTACAAATACATATTTCCGCTCCCTCTTTTTTTCTCTCTCTCTTTCTCTCTTTCTCCCCCTATCTCATCTTTAATTGTAATTCGGTACCTTTCTCGCTCGTAGTCCTCATTTGTCGGTTGATCCGAAGGGAGCTTTCGGCTTTAGGGTCTTAATAAATTGTTCTTCAACTTCTCTCCGCCTTCTCCCTTATTCTCTTTATCTCTCCATTCGCTAACTCGCCCCTCTCCTAACCCTCGTCCTACCAAATTCTTTTCAAGATTCCAAATGAAGCGATTCTTCTCCTAAACCGACCACACTTACAGAAATACTGATACCAGTAAATTTTACCGTATATTTACAATAAAAGAGATACACATAAGGGTTTCTGGACATTTATAATGTTCCCAGAGCAATTTTTCCTTAGAAACGAGTAAATCGCAATGTAAATTATCACGATTTAATATTTTCAAAAGAAAAGTTAGCGTACCGCGCTGTAAAAGCATCAGAAAATTCTCACGAGCATTGAGAGAAATAATCGTTAGTGCTAAAAAAATACTTACTTCAATCACAAAAGCATGACATAATTCCAAGATCACAAGCCATGATTTTTTCCGTGCAAGAAAATATTTCCTAGGCTCGAGTAATTATTTATTCGCTCAAAAAGAATGTCTCGTTCCAACGAAGGTATACTTGAATCAAGAGAATATACGTATTCTTCGACCAAGAATCTGCATTCTTAAAAATTTGCAAGATCACATGTTCTTGATTCAAGACATAATTTGTTGGCACTAGCAATTATTTCTCCAATTGCGTATCTCTTTTATTGTAAATACGGTAAAATTTACCAGTACCTATCAGTCATTCCTTGTTCGTTACAGGCTCCGCTGATTCGACCGAGCATCCTTGCCCCGTTCCCGCTGTTCACCGGTGCGGTACCGCAGTCTTCTCGGCCACGTGACCGTGCAGATAAGCAATGCACCGCGTATCTCTCTCTCTCTCTCTCTAGGCGTTACGCAAGAGTATAGAAAGCCTCACTACCAACGCGCGCTCGTGAAAGCCGCTCGACGCTATCATGTGAGGCATTCCGCGCGGGCCGAGAATTTCGTCGGCAAAGGAGGAGTCGAGCCGCGGGGCGCTGGTCGACGAGGGTCGTGAATCGGTTGTCCGGGAACTTTGCTCGAGAGCGCGAGGTGTTCTTTAAAAGTTTTTTATTTCCTCGCACCTGCGTCTAAGAGCAATATAGGAGGATTTGGGGAAGCGTAGCAGCTGCTGCAATATATACGCCGAAACGTACCGAGTGTCGAGTCCCAAATTGCTTCGGTACACACTTTGGGATTTCTTTTCTAAATTCGTTTACGACGATATTACATTCGCGTTCTCTAATTCGTTCGAAGGGAAGGAGGAAGAGTCCGCCGGATTACGACGAACTCAGTCGATGAGCGCGTTTTCCGTTCGTTCCTTGATTAATTCGACAGCCGCGAGCGCAGTCGGAGTCGAGGTGCACCCATTGCGCTTGCATAGTAATCAGTCCCGACGCGTTTCCCCGGATATCCCTTCCGGGATTCAATTCTTCCGCAAAGCCGAGGGTTTTAAAATGAACGAAACACACCGGCCAACCTTTAAGACCCGCCGTACTCTCCCCCAATTCTCTTAGCGGGGATATCAACCCGGAGGATATAAATCACCGGGAAACTTTCTTCGGAAAGACAGGGGACTTCGCTTCGGATCGATTTACGGTTTCGCAACAGCTACTTCAATACCCCTTCCATCGTACGTAGCGCCGCGTCCGAGAGATTCGGAACTCTCGGAGTGCCCCGCAATTTTCAACCTTTCCACGGCCAGTCTTTCATCCCCTCCCCCCCCCCCCCCCGCGGCGAAAATGTACCTCCTGGGAAAATGCCAGTGCCTGGATCGCGGAAAGGTCTCGGCCTCAAAATTCCCCGTGATATATGCGCCGACGCAACGCCGACCGTTTGGCTTTAAAGGGAAATAAAAGAACTCGTTGGAATACCAAATTCGGTCCGGACCACTTCGCGAGAAACGCTTCGAATTGCCGAAAAAGAAGAAAGACGAAACGACCTCGGATAGGAATGAAAAAAGGGACCGAGCCGCGCGGCAGGTCGGAGGGAAGAATTTTAATCGGTGGTGGGATATCGATTTCCGTTGTCGCCTGCGTACAAGCGAAACCGTTGTTTCGACGTTGCGTTAAAAAACATTGAGCAGGGGCTTGCTAAGTATTTCTTTTTTCTGTTTTTAATCTTTGTACTCATTTTATATTTAGATTTTTTGATAACATTTTATTTTGTGTACTTGGTACAAGTAACTGATTTCAGTTATTTTTGTGGCAAAAGGTACGAGTTCTTGTACCAAGGTAAAAAAGCAACTATACGAAATAAGACGTATTTGACGGAGGTTTTCGTTTGCGTTAACCCGAGACTCGTCGCGCGTTAGAAATCGCCCCGTAGACTTTCGAAAGTCCACGGAGTCCTTTTTATTGTTTACAGCGAAGAGAAAAAATTCACCCCCTCATCGCAGAGCCTCGGGACTCCGCCGTCAGCTCCGGCTGCAAACCTCATCATCCTCGTCGCGAATATGACCCGCGTCTAATGACGATTGTCTCGCGTCACCTCGCCATCGCACGTCGAAACCGCGACTGATGCGCGCGACTCTCCTCTTAATTCGAGCCTTCTCTCGTTTCACGTCGATCTCGCAATATCTCGTAATCGCGCGACACGTAACGGCGCGGCGAGTTTATGACGTTTGCGCGAGCAATCGACCCACGACTACCGATCAAGAGCGTTAAAATGCGTAATTGCGATCTCGCGATGATACCTTTCCGTCCCACGAACGAGTTTAATGTCGATTGCGTTGGATACTTGATGGAGTATAAAAAATGTAACACTTCCAAGGGACAACGAATACGTTTCGTTCGAAAGTCTCGTCCTATTTTAAATCTGGACACCCTTGCCGAGAGACAAGAGGGAGAAGAGTGGGCCGTCAATCGATGACTTTCCAGGAGTAATTATTCGTCGTCGTTTCAGAGCCGTGAGCGGAACTATAGTCCTGTTGATGCTCTGCGCCACTCTCTGCGAGTACAAGAGCTTCGTGCAAGATTCCGACGTCGAGTCAACGAGCGTTGGCAACAATAACGAGAGGATCAACGTGTATCCGGATAGGTGTTGTCCGGAAGAGAGGAGAATATCGATAATCCAGGATAACGGCAAGGAGCTCATCGAGAAGAGCGACAAGAGCGAAAGGGACCACGGGAACAGGCGATCCGGGGAGAAGGAAGAGAAAGGTCGGCAGGAGCGAATCGAGGAAATGTCGAACGCGCGACAATTTATTCCAGATTTCCCCCTAGTCTAATCTTTCGCGTTCTCCAGGTTTTTGGATGAAGTGTCTCTTGGCCTTCAGTCCGGTCAACAACGGCAGCAAGATCCTGAGTACGGAACCGGCCGCGAGGAACAGCTTAACGTGTCTTCACGGTCTCAGGGTATTTTCACTTGGCTGGGTCGTTATGGTGCACACGTATCTTCAAGTATTCTCCATCGCGGGTGAGTGGTGTGGAAGAATCGCTGAGAAAAATATCCCATCGCGTTTTATTATACCGAGAAGACATTTATAGTTAATAAATGTTTGTCTGAATATGGCGAAAAAAACATTTTATTGGAGCAAATAATATTTTTTAGTTATTACGATTACGATATTTATTTGGCGCGATTTGGTCCTTTGAGGCAATCATGTGAATGAAATAAACATTTTGATAATTAACCCTTTCGGTCATCGCGTCCATTTGGATGTGGACATGCTATCTTGATGGGACAAGTCGTAAATCATAAATCGTATGACTAATCAAAAAAGTTTCTAAATAAAACACGTTCGGAAATGTATTTTCAAGTAGTATACCACATTTCAGATTTTTTTTTCTCCTTTCTAAAGAAATCTGTGACTGAAAGGGTTAATATATTTATATGTCCTTGTCCTAACGAAATATTTATTTCGCCCTATTCGAAGTTACATTTAGTAACTATTAATAAACTGTTTTCTCGAGATGTACACATCTTTCGTCGAACGAGTTCCAGACCTTCACTGAATGCCTGCGATGACGTTTCTTTCTCTACGCCTTGCAGAGAACAAGACTCTGCGCACGGTGACAGAGAGGAACTTCATGTTCCAGACCATCAGCAACGCCACGTTCTCGGTGGACACTTTCTTCTTTATCAGGTAAATCGGAAAGGAGGGGGGAGAGAGGAAGAATTAAAATAAATATGGATATTACTTTCAGCGGTTTACTGGTCACCATTTTATACTATCGATCGCATGGTGGTACCAAGAGCGACTCGAACAACTTCTTCAGGTCCAGCTCTAACAAGTTTTTCGTCATGATCGTCTACAGATTCGTGAGGTAAACTCACGGAAAAACCGATACCGGTCAATTTTACCGTATCAACGATAAAAAAAGCTAAACATAAGGGTTTTCAAAAGCTTCTACCGTACCGAAGAATAATTTTCCCTTGAAAACACTAGTAAAAATTGTAGTATAAATTATCACGATTTCATCATTTTTCCAAAAGAAAATGTGCTATATATATACCACACTATAAAAACATCAAAAAACCCTCACGTGTACCTCTCCTACTGTTGATACAGTCAAATATACCGTTATTGGTCTTTCCCTGACGTTCTACGACACAGTGCTCTATTTGTTTTCACCCTCGGCGTCGACGAAAGCACGTCAAGAGTTCGGAATCGGGTGCCGATAAATTATTCATTTTTAATCTCGCACGCGCTCCCCCGCAGGTTAACGCCGGCCTACATGTTCGCGCTCGGACTGAACGAGATCGCCATGAAGCAGTCGATGGCCAGGACCGTGTTCTCGCCGGTCATACTGGACCACATGACCTGCGAGAAATTCTGGTGGAGAAACGCCCTGTACCTGAACTCGCTGTATCCGAGGACCGAGATGGTGAGCGCCCGGGGGTCGTCGCGTTCTTTGCGTTCGTCGCGCGCGAACTCGAAGCCGCGGCCTCCTCCGAAGGCGGGGCGAGACTTCGAAACGATCTTTTCGTCGACATCGCAAAGCGCCGTGTGAGCGCCTCTAAATCGAGGCGGTCGTACGCTCGAACCCGAGCGTCTCGGCCTCCCCGATCGTTTTCCAATAATTAATTCCATTCCGGGAGAAGGGAAGTTTCCCGAACGAGTTTAGGATCGTCGAACCGACGTCGACGAACGAGCCGCGAGATGGGAGGTGCTCGCGAAGTTTCGCTAACGCGCGGGATGAGCTCGAAGAGGGACGACCGAGCTGCGCTCGTTCAACGAGGCGCGTCAGCGACGAGATGCGCAGCTCGTTTCTAATTTCCGTTCATTTTATACAGTGCATGCTGTGGAGCTGGTACATGGCGAACGACACTCAATTCTACGTCCTCGGGATCTTCCTCTTGCTGCTGTCCGTCAAGTATTTCAAGTTCGCAGCGACCACCGTGTTCCTGCTGATCGTCTCGTCCTGGCTCACCACTTTCTCCATCGCTTATAAAAATGAATACGTCGCCAGGTACGAGAATCCATTGTCGAATGAACGATTTATTCGTGTTTAAGGTTTCTCGAGCGTTATGCTAAAAATAGTGAGAAATGCTTGAAAATGATTGCATTCGGTGGATTGAAGTAAAAAAAAATCAGTTAAATTTTCAAGTTGCGAGGATATTCGAATAATAAAATAACACGTGTTCTTATGGGTTATAGCTAACAAACCGCGATATTTCGGAGAAAAATAGTGAAAAAATTCTGCAATTTTTTGAACAGCAAGTTTAGTGAACTAAAATCACCTATACCAAATTTCACGTTCATTAGGAAGCCCGTTATTTTGTTATCAATTGTTCTTTATAAATTTAACCTTTGAAAAGTCAATGTGGCTACGTTGCACGACGTACAGATGCATGACCAGGTGTTTTGGGCTCCATTTTTGAACTCACAGATACACACATACTACTGTACGTCAAACGTTGTCGCCACATCGCACGAAGAACACACTTTAGAGTGTTACCGTACTTCAGAGTGGACTAACTTTTAGCAGGGATAAAAAGCCCCTGTACCGCTCGAGAAACCTTAAACGCTAAAATCAATCGAACGATTTTTCCCTCCGGTCAGAATTCAGGAACCCTTCGCCCTCTTCGACGAGCTCTACGACAAGCCCTGGCTCAGAGCGGGCCCCTACTTCGTCGGGACCGTGACGGGCTACATTTTGTTCAAGACCAACTGCAAGATTCGCATGCCGATGGTGAGAAAACGCGGAACGTCTCTCGAGAGGCTTCATTTTTTCAAGGACTCCCGAAACTCCCTTTTCAGTACGCAAAGCTTCTGGGATGGGCGCTCTCCGCGGGGATCATGTTCGCGGTTGTCTACGGGCTTTATCCCGGGGATTTGACGGTCGCCGTGAGCTCCGTCTACGCGTCGTTGGGCCACACCGCGTGGGCCCTGGCCGTCGCTTTCATCGTGGTCCAGTGCTGCACCGGTTCGGCCGTTGTAATCGACAGCTTGCTCTCGCTCAGGCTGATGTATCCGCTCTCGAGGCTGACGTACTGCGCCTACTTGGTGCACCCCATCATCATGATGATCACCACCACTCAGATGGACGGACCGCTGCACTTGCACAACGGCCTGGTGGTGAGTGTCGGCTCGATAACCGGAGGCAAGATTCCTCGTTGTTCTCACACCCTGCACCTCGGAAGTCTGAACCCTGAAGTGCCGGCGATAACGGCACCCGCTACCCCGTGTTTCGCTCCGGAGGTTCGTATAGGGGGTGTAACTTGGTTTCGTCAATATTTATCCCACCGGTGAATGGCGAGATTACGGCAGACGCGGCACGAGTATCGATCAACTCGAGCGTTGGTTAACCTTTTTAGTGCCGGGCGAAAAAGAGGTGCCTATGCGAGAATAACCGGCCGAATTTCACAGTTTTACTAGGGTTTGAGAAAATGCTCATAAAAACCAAACGAGAAACAATATTTACATGATTCAAAAAGCAGTGTAGGTAGGGATGAAGTAGAGAACAAAACAATGACATGTATTACAAATTTATTTGGATTATTCCCCCCGCAATGCGAATAGTAAAGTTCTACGAGGCGCGGGCCGATATATCGGCTCTGGCACTTTTCGCCAGTGTAGCAGGAGCCGATATATCGGCTCCCGGCACTAAAAGGGTTGATACTCGTTACGTCGACTTGTGTAGCTCCGCCGTTTGTCGGCGAACAAATGCGGGCGAAATCGAGTCACACTTCGGAGCGTAACGCGTTGTATGATCAGATCGTCGAACGCGGCCGTCGACGAGACGGCAAGAGTACCTATTTCAGGGAATTTCGCAGACTTCCGGCAAACTAATCGCGGTGGATAGGTCGTCGGGTTTCGTAACGGGGGTTGTCGCTTCGTGCCGGAGCTCAAGAGACACGAGTTCCATTAACGGGTAAAGCGGGATTATTTCGCGGGTTCGTACGTTCTTGCGAATATCTTAATCGCGTGATTGGTGCGCCGTTACACCCGCCCTTGCCCGAAAGTTTGCTCATTTCGGGGCCCTGAGAAACTCCGGCGGCGGTGACGCACGTCTATATTCGCCGGGAGACCAAGTTGACCGTAATTCGTCGAGATGAGCTACAGGTGGACGCAAAAGGTGGCGACCTCGATGAAGGGCTTCCGCGACTCCCTCGGTGTCGTTTTCCAAATTTCATCCAGAAGTCGTTTCGCGAAAGTCCACCCTCGGTTTCTACCGCACCGATAAAGTCGGGGGCGACGGGGATTCAATTATTCGGGACTTTTATCGAAGGGCGCCAAAGCGCCGAAAACGTTGGAACGTCTTTATCTCGAACGAAAGAGTTATGAATCATTTTATCGCGTCGCCCGCTGTCTTCAACGGCACGACCTCGTCGTTTCGCCTTTTCAGCTCATCGTGTACTTCGGCAATCTCGTCGCCTCTTATCTACTCTCCTTCTGCATCTCGATCGCCCTGGAAGCGCCCGTGGTAAACCTGCTGAAGATCGCCTTCGCACCGAAGAAGAGGACGAGGTAGAGGAGAAACCAGGGGACGCTCCTCGTTCCCGGTAAGGGTTGTTTGAATTTCGTTAAAAATGCAATTCGTTATTCGAGCTCCCCCGTCGAAAAATACTCTCCCCCCGCCCGTTGCGAATCCGATTCCACTTGATTTTTCTGGTCGTTAATTTCGTTACCCCTATTCTCCAGACAGAAATGCTGGTGGAATTAGAGTCGCCGGTTCGTTTAATATATATATATTTGGAATGAAATATGAAACAGCGGGGACTTCGGTTCGAAATATCGACAGGCGCGCTCGCTAATAAATAATCTCGAACTTGCGTAACGGGTGCCCGCTCGATAACAACTCCGAGCCGTCGTTCGTCGAGGAATTCTTTCCCTGCGATGATAACGCGGGGAAAGCGGGCGCCTCGTTCCAATCGCGAATCTAACGAAGAAGAATTCACGTACTGTAACCGTTGTATATGTGTAATATAAATGTGTATTTCTCTGTATTATACGGATCTTTATTTTCCATCGCAATGCCTGAACCCTTTCGTCACGATCTGGACCAGGATTTCTTTAATCCATCAGTGCTCAGCAACATTTCCAGTTGCCAAGTAAATAATTTTTGATTGCAGATATTCAATTAAACTTTTCCGCGATGTTTGTGAGTTAGTTTCGGAAACTGTACTCTTTTTTAAATAAAATTAAGCTTTCAGAGAAATCGTTTAAACAACGCGAAAATGCTTAATCCAATGTTTCAAACAAAAAATTGCTCGGCAATTAAAGTTGCAAGCGAGCACTAATGGGTTAAAAGAAAAGGATTGTGAGCTACTTTTAACGCAGGTAAGTTGGCTAAAAGATTTTTCGATCTACAGTAGAATTCTCCTGCCAAAAAATAATGCAACCCCATCTCGTAATTTTAAAATCACTAAAAACGCGTCGATTTTTACCTAAACTCACATTTGCATACGTCAGCGGAGATGATATGGGCCTGGGGTATCGAGGCGCGGTGTGATGTGTGATATCGGAAAATGTTGGAAATAGAATTTCAATGCTTCTCTCTCTCTCCCAGCAATTTCAGGAATACGTAGGTGCGTCTATCCATCAGAGTGTAAACGAGCCCCCCGCGTCTCCCTCGCTACGTCAATACATAGCGTTTCTTCTCGCGTGTGGATTTACATAGGGCATCTACATAGACGCGCCTATATGTTTCCACAAATATCTACATCTCTACCAGTGGTCTGATTCGTGCATCTAAAGGCGTATCGACGCGAATCAGCCGTGCTCCGGTATGATAAACGAGCGAGCAAACGCTACATTTGCCGTAAAAACTGACGCAATGTGGTACGAACGATCAACGAGCCATTCGCGCAGACGTCGATTCGATCGAGAACGAATCGGTGGCAGATGGAACGACCCGAGTAAATATTCGGGGCTGACCTCTGACAATGAGTGGAAAAACAAGTTAAACTTCCACAAAGGCTAACGGGAAGTACACGGTAAGAAATGTGGTGTTCATTGTTAACACCATTTCACCGTTCTAGATCTATATGTACACTGAGAAAAAAATGTAGTTGCTCCAATCAAATTGTTTCGATTAAAGGTTAAATTTCGTCAAACTAACTATTGCGTGTTGGGCTGGACTGCATATAGTCGGCATAATGAAATTTTTATCGTTTCATTTAATAAGATTCGTTTTACTCGTAGATGTAAATTAATTAAGCGTCACTGCTTTGTTAAATTAATCCGAGTTGGTTGATTTCAACAAAAGTTTTTGTCAGACGAATGGTGGAAGTATTGTGTCAACTATAGTGAGAAAAAAAATCGTACGGTTCAATTAAATTTTAAGGTTGAGAACGTCAAACTGGCCAAACCGTGAAAAAACCATTTAGTGAAATATGGATCCATTCCATTAAACCATTTTCTCACTAGAATAACGAGACACGTTGTTATTCCAACTAAGCATGTAGTCAGAACAACTTGATATTTCATTCGACTTACTAGTATTTTAGTTAGAATAACTAAACTCATTTAACCGGACGCGTTTTGTCATTTTCACCAAATTCTCTTTCTCAGTATAACTCCACACTGCAGAATTTCTTACCATACGTCATTTTATAATCTTACTCTAATTAAAAATAATACACGTACACCCGGTATACGACGACGCGCACTCGAGATATATTACAGTTAGTTACGACCACGACACGGCGTCCCGAGGGAAGCGGGGAAGCGGAGAAAATTGTCTGGTAAATGTCAGTGCGGCAACGTACGGCGTGTATGACGCGCGCGCTCACGTAGCGGCGTGCACGCGCTTTGTGTTACCGCGGTGTAATGAATAGATAATGAATATGGGTGCCCCACGCTCGTCCGCGCAGGGCCGTCTCCCGCGAGAGAGAGCACCGCGTTAAATCTCGAACGGCCGGACCTCGCAGCTACTTCCGAGAGCATAGAAAGCACGCGCTGGAGCGGCCGAGGAACGGAATTAACCGAATTTACGACGCCGTTACGTTTGTCTTATTTGCAATGCTTTATGCGCGGGGAAGACTCCTCTCTATTCTTCACCTCCCCACTTATTCCGCGCTATAGCGCGGCGGTACTTTATACCTCTCTTTATTTATCCCTCTCTCCTCCTCCCGTCGCTCCAACTTTTATCACTGCGCGCTTATCCCCTTTCATGAAAGGACTTTGCGTTCGGCGGCGAGATACGCGATTACAAACGCTGTCGCCGTTACACCCACGCGAACGTCTGCTGCCTGTATCCATACGGTGGAGATGTGCGTATAGATCATGGCTGCACACACACGTGCGAACGTGTATTATCGCGATTGCATGAACGCGGTGATTACGCAGGTAGGAGGCGAGTGACACGGAAACAATTAAATCGGTCGCGTTTCGACGAACACGTTGCGCCGCAAATCCACGCGCTAAACCGATGATTAATTAATCGTCATATAGGACGATTAGAAGGTGATACACATGACGGGGCCCGATAGTGTCGTATTGAGGGAGAATTACGATACGACGAGGGCGAGAGAAGGGCTTCTCTCTCCCTTGACATAATGACACGATAATCGATACACAGGGAAAAGGAATCAGTTGGATCTAGGGAAAATTACTTGCGGGGTCGCGAGTAATTATCAATTTATACCAATGAAATTTTGCAATGCATCAATTATGTACATATCTCTTCCTTACAAGCATGACTCGTCGGTCTTATCACGTAAGGGCGTATCTCAGTTCTGATGATTTCTCGGGAGAGCGATTTTAAATATTTTACGATTTTTCATTGTGAATAAGTCCTGCAATTATTTGTATAGTTTGGTGATTTTTTTACGTATAAAATTATGTGCTTGAATGCCTTTTAAATCACACGCATGGGCCTATCCTAAGTTAGGCCTACTATACGTGAGTTTAAATTTTGATTATTTTGAGATACGACGAAAAACGTATATGGGGAACGAAAGTATAAAATGTTGAGGTACGCCGGGTCGTAAGATAAAAATATAAAACTTAAGAGAGCAACTTATTGGCGGTCTTAACTCAATTTTCAAATTTTCTGAGATACGCCCTTACGTGATAAGACCGACGATTTGGAATGGTATGTGATTGCAAGGAAGAAATATCTGATTAATATATATCTATATGAAAAAAAAATCAAATTGATGTAAACAAATAATTGAAGAGTGTAACTTCTAATTAGTCTATGTGCCATATTTGCAAAAATATATATTTTGCTTGAAAACTGTCGTAAATGCAAACCCCAATGCATCTGAAAAGGGTCTATGTGCAAAAGCATACGTAGAGGCTTAAAACTCAAAAATCTACAAGACATGCTCGACTTATTCCTTTGAAGAATCTGCCTGCTTTTGTCGATTTTCCCAGCTTTAGCTTTTGGCACTTAGACTAATTAGAAGTTACACTCTTCAATTACTATCGACCCCACGCAAGCAATCAGTAGATTCAACCAATTTTTATTCTCTGTGCACGCTCCGTCCAGCATTTAAAAATCCTAATCACGGTACAGCTATGATATCAAACGGTATACGCGCAATAACACTCGGCTGTCCGATAAGGACAAGTGGGCCGAAAATGAAATTTGAAAAATGACACATGGTATTAAGATAATTCCTCCACATTTCACCGAGGTAGTCGTCTTAACGGGGTATTTAATATATTTATGTTTTTTTAACGCGCTCAATTCGGAGCGACGTTGACAATGCTCTCGACGTGCGTGTTGCAGCGAATATATGCTTCCACGAGTGCCTATTACCCGTGGCATGCATGCGATGCCTACATTCTCCCGCGTTGCATACATTGACCCACGTACGCAGCACAGTCACCCAGTTAGGCGCGTCCCTAATTGCACCAGACTCGGCATCGGAAGCATTACGGAGCACCAAATGGTTCGCCACTCGTATGTGTGTGTTCTCGTCGTCGCGACTAACTCGTTCTCGGGGGCCGTTGAAACGTAGCTAACTGGGTAACTACATGAAGGAGCGAAATGATCGGCGGTCGAGATGTACATATGGGAGTGCACCATACGTGCGTTGTTACGGAACGTGCGGACCTAATTAATTCGCAAGTGCGAAGGAGCGGCTAGGGGAGAATCGTTAAATTTACTAGACCGACGCGTAGGTTGGATCACCTCTGTGTGTGGAACAGCACACTGAGAAAAGTTACTTATTGTAGTTAAAATGACAAAACGCATGTGGCTAGACGAATTTAGTTATTCTGACTAAAATATTAGCAAGTTGAATTGAATATTCAGTTATTCTATCTACACGAAGAAAATTGAATAGTAACGATTACCAGTCAGAATAGTAAATAGACAACAGCGTCGGTAATATAGTGTTGAATAATCTGCAGAACAGTAATCATCACTATTCAAACGGTACTCATTACTATTCGAATGGTAATTATTACTATGTTGCAAATTATTCAACACGACATTGTCGAAGCTGTCACCTAATTAATATTCTGGTTGATAATTGTTACTGTTCAATTTTCTTCGTGTACATGTCTAATTATTCTGACCAGAAAATGGTCAATATAACCAAACAGATGAAGGATTCATGTTTCACTAAACGATTTGGTCACGAACTCCAAGACTTTGATTTTGATTTTGTTTTGTTTTGTTTGTTGATTTTGTTTTTGTTTGTTAAGTTGATCAGGATATTTTTTTCAGTGTAAGAATAATTTGCGTTGTTTGATTTGTCAGGTACATCATATGCTCAGACTTGGAGTTGGATGATCAGGGAGGCTGCAAAAAATTATTATAAAATTCATATTTGTAACTGGTAGGGTATAGAGAGAGAGAGAGAGAGAGAGTAGCAGTTCTAAATACAAGAGTGATCAAGCCTAAGAGCCGCAGAGTGGGGCTTGTAGCATTAAAAGTCGGCGCAAATTATTTTGTTCATTTATCAAATTTCAAAAATGACGTATACAACATAAACGAAGGTATATTTGACGCATTTATTTGTAAGTGTGCACAATTATAAATAAATATGTCAGAAACCTTCGTTTATGTTGTATGTATCATTTGAAATTCGATAAGACTTTAATACCATCGGCCCTACTGTACGCCGGACCAAATGCGGTTACTCTCCCCTATAACGTATCGAGTTGCACCGTATATTACTTCCGTTGCGCCGGAAGCAAATCCGTATGGGTTTCGGTACCGTCGTTGCCGGTGAGTTTACACCGGAGGGTAAACGTGAATATGCATGGCGCCCTAACGGGGGTCTATTTTAGGGAAATGTTACGGTTTCCGTCCCCCCGCGCGCGCGTAAACCGGAACTTTCGCCTAAAGCTACTCGGCAAAGTGTTTTACTCAAATTGTACAGCGTGATCCGTTTGGTAGATCAACGATTCGGTACGAGTAATTACCTACGCGATTCGAAAATGGAAATTCTTCGCACATCGGGGAAGTTTTTCGTTCTCTCGGGATGTGATTCCCCGCATAGAGAAAAAATTATTAGTTGGATCTACTGAAAATTACTTACAGGTTCGCAAGTAATTATCTATTTACACCAATGCAATTTTTAAATAATATTATATCAATTATATATAGATATCTCTTTCTTACGATCACGTGGAATAGTATACTATTATTACAATCACATATGGATGCTGTTATGCAAAACAGTGTCAACCCACAAAAATTCAAAAATTGAGGTTTTAATGTAATTGCCTTCTGTAGAGTTGGTTGAACATTTTTAAACAACATTTTAAGTAACTTTATTTTCGTGGGTTGACACTGTTTTGCATAACAGCGTCCATATATCTAATATATCATATTACTTGCGACCCCGCAAATAATTATTGGTAGATCCAGCTGATTCTTTTTCTCCGTGCGGTGACGCGAAGAAACGCGTGAAATCGACTTCGCCTTACGTTATTAAAGACTCGATATTTTCATATTTCCTCGAACATAATGACGAAGAACGGGACGAAGAACGAAACGCGAGTATCAAATCGCAATTAATGACAGGATCAGGACAGACTCGACTGTCGCGGTACGAAAAACGTGACTGGCGCTCGTCCCGACGAGCTTCGTAACAGCGAGAATCGAGAAACGACGCTCGCCTCTGATCCCGGCGACGGCGCCGCTGCCATTCTCCAAGCTTTGAACAGAAGCTCCTTTCAGCCTCCCCAACCCCGACTGTAGACAGCCGAACGTAAGGACCGTCTCACGCGCGCGCTCGCATTCCTAACCTAACCTAGCTTAACATAACCTACTTTCGGCGGAACCCACTTTTCGTGGATTAACATCGAGCAGGGGCTGCGAATATTTAAGGGGGATGCATAAACACGGGAGGGTGCACATGCGCGATCGCGTGATTCGACGCGGCACGCCGCGCTCCCAGCGAGGGGCTCAGTGGACCGAGGACCGCCGAGACGCGAGCGCGCGGCCCCGATCGCGAGAGAGCTTCCGGCACGAGGCAACCCCTCGTTCTAAAAAATACCCCGTCCGGGAGAAAATCATTCCCGGTGATTTTTTCGCGATCGCTTCGAAGTGTCGCGTCGCTTCGGTGCTGACAAACAAAAATGTCTCGTCCGCAAATGTGATCGGGGAGCTTTAAGCGCGCGCGTGGATCATGCGAGGGGTGGCACGGAATTTAAAAGTCTAGCCTTTGGCCCGACGCCAGTGCCGTGTTCAGGCTTCTCGTTTGGCGCGAGGATTTTTAAAATAGGATTTCTCGAGAGCCTCTCGCACCCCCGAGGATCGGGGAGGACTTTCGAATCGGTGGGAAGAGTTTAATTTATAACTCGGAAGGGATTCGGCCGGCGCGGACTTCTCGTATTCGACCGAATCGTTGAGTCACTTTGCTTAATTAATCAGGAGGGCGATACTCCGGAGTGCGTGTTCTTCAGCGGCCATAGAAAGCGCGTTTATTTAATTTCGTGGTGCATCCGGAGGGTGGCTAATGTTGTCCGTGCGAGAGGGAAAGGAACTTATCGCACGCGGTAGGCGCTCGAGACGGAAGTATTTATAGTGAAATATAATAAATTTTCCAAACTCGCATTATCGTCCTTGAAAAAATAAGGGGCGACGAGGGAGTAAAAAAAAGCTCATAGGAACCATCGAAAGCCTCGTTAAGCAGCCTGTACAGGCTACTCCGTTCTTATTTATTCATCTAATTGGAAGAAGACAACAAGTTCGCCGAGGACTCCTCCGAGGGTTGCGGTGGATGAGAAGAAAGGGTGCCTGAATTATCACCGCACGTTTCTCATAATTCTCGCAATCCTCTTCTCGAGGGGAATTACTCGTACAGTTGCTCGACCAGCCCGAGAGTCCCTCGCGGCGCTGGCGAGACTCTTTCGGGCAAATCGAGCGTGGTGAGAATTTTCGACTGCAACACGAGAAATCAACGAACGGCGGATGTGACTTGTGTAACGTGAACGTCGGCGTCCTGATGCTACGGTGCGCGTCGTTTTTCTGAACTCGATCCGGAGCGCGAGCATCGAGTTTCCAGAGAACCCCACGACTCTTCAAGTGAGTTTCCCATCGAACGACGGGAGCATGGAAAAAAAGAATTCTGTACGAAGAGTACAGAATTTTGTACTTGATAAATGGAGTAATTCGTGATATTTTACATAGCAAAAGTTGTCCTTGGGAGTGACATGGCACAAAAATACCGTCCCAGCCGGAAAAGTTCTATATCATTTGTATATAATTCATATGTATGTGGTTTTGGTTATATATGGATTACATATGATTTCTATATTAACTCTATGTAAGGACTGTATACAAATCTTTTAATGTTTCTATATCCCATAAATAATCCTTATATTGTTAATATGGAAGTAATATATAATCCATATGTGACCAAAATCACATATGGATCATATGGAAAACATGGATTTTTTCCGCCTGGGATTGTACATTGTTACTGTTACTGTGTATCAAATAAAAATTAATTCTACATCCATAGCAACATTCAAAGTGTTTCACAGCCAATGATACCACTAATGTATTGCATACAAGTACAGTAATCCCTTAGTTATCCGCGGATTCTTTTTCCGTGGTTTCGGTTATCCGCGATTTGAAATTCCCGCGTTTTTTATCGTATGATTTCCACCTCTCCACAGAAAAGAGCAAGCGAAAAGTTACACATTTATTTTTCGTTATAATTTTTGTGCTTAGAATTAGCGAGATTGGCGAATTTTCACTAATTCACTACGTATTTTATAAATGGGCTTCTAGTTTCGTTATCCACGATTTCGTTATCCGCGGAATATTGTAAGAACATTACCCCTGCGGGGATAACGAGGGATTACTGTATATGAAAAATGAGTATTTACAATATACAATGGTACTCTGTACTATATCACTCGCGAGGACAACTTCTGTTATGTGAAATATCGCTAACTACTCCATTTCTCTTTTCCGTGGGCGTACTTACATAAATAAAATATCTCGAATCGAAACGAATGCATTTTCTCGAAAGGATTTTTCGCTCCAAAAGAATTTCTTCCATTTCGAACGAAAGCTTTTCTCGCTCGGTGATTCGAGCAAATTCCCGGAAGATCGTATTCTTTTTAGCGCCGAAAGGATTACCGTAAAAGGAAATAATTTATCGTTACGACGGAATGTAGGTAATAAATACGAGGGTAAACGGAAACGAATATAGCGGCCCGCGCATTTTTCCCCCTTCCTTAATTTAACGGCGCCGGTACCCATCGATTTCTCGTGCCGGCAAATCGACTTCCGATATTCGTATTCTATAGTTCGCACCTCCACTGCTACTCGTATATCGGGAAATTAATTAACGAGCTATTCCGTACAGCCATGTTGTACCTATAGCCAACTATCGGTGTCTGTTAATCATTACGCCTGCTTACAGCAGCGTATTCGCCGACGCTGATAGGATCGAGTGGCAGGAATAGTGGCGCAGCAATCACGGTAATCTGCGTGTTTATTGAAATATAATTCGTATCTATATTAATGGCTCTACTGAATTTCCTCAAAATCTAGTAATTAGTTCTCGAGGGAATGTGCACCCCAAACGATTCACGGCTGTCGTACCTATACTAGATACAAAATATATTTTCGCGCAGATAGAAGCTGTATATTATGGATATAGCTTCTATTTTCTTTAACCAAAAACATGATATAATTCTAGAATCCTGCTGTGGTGCTTTTCGTGCAAAAAAATATTTGACAGGCTCGAGTAATTCTTCTTTTCGCGCAAAAAGTACTTCTTGTTCCACCGAATGTATACTTGGATCAATAATATATATTCTCTCCGACCAACAATATCTAATCTTAAAAATGTTGAAAATCATATTATGTTCTTGGCACAAGAAACATTTTTTTCACACTAGCAATTGTTTCTTTCAGTTGTATATCGGGAGTAGCAGTCATACATCGAGAAAAATAATTTGCCGAATCAAGTACTTAACTATTTACGTAAACAGTGCCAAGAACATATTATTTATTTAAGACAAGTGATGCTCACCGAATTGAACGAATCCACACTTGGTTCAAATAATACACATATACTTGATTCCACGACACTACTCGTATGTCAGACCAAAATATTTTCTTGGCACTATTCATGTCAACGGTTACAAGAATCGGCAAATTATTTTCTTTCAGTGTATATACGCATAGTCCACTACGCATGTACTGCCGACAGTAGTTCATAGGTAACCGCGCTAGTGGCAATAAAAGCATTGTGGTCAGACACCGATCAGTTGGATCGTTAACACTGCAACACAGCGATACGCCGGTGCACGGTGGAAACGGCAAACACCATTAGTCATCATGTAGAAGGTTTTACAATCGAATGGAGAGCGCGCACGTGTATGTATACGACTTTAACTGGCTGAGTTAGAGCAAAGAGGCGGAGGGAACGAGAGTGTACGAGTAGGTATACATATATTCGACGAATATAGGAGAGAGCACACAGAGTTTATCGCAAAACTTTTTTGCTCCGACAATCATAGCTCGTCGTACTCGCGTAATGACAGAAAAAAGGAATGTACAGTCGGAAGTTTTGCTTACAGTAGAACTAGCATCGCAAGGCGCGCCAGCAGTAGTAATACACGTGACACGGTCGGACTCAACGAGCGAGCGGATCCGGTTAAAGGTTGATTCTCACTATACGTTCCGTTTCCGTTCCATAACCGTTCCAGATACGTTCAGTAAAATTCTAGTCTGTGTTCACATTTTTCCGTCAGTGTTCAGTTTCCTTTCCATCAAAATAGTGGGTGTTGTATGCAATAGTGTTAAAATGTGGTCCGATGAAAACCTAATCATAGCTGCTATTACGTTAGATGAAAAAGCTTGCTTAAAAAGAAAAAAACGAAGATTTTGGGTGCATGAAATGTTAAAAAAAAAGAAATATTGATGGAGAATATGTTATATTATATGGACGAATAGAAGTCGAGGGAGATCTAGAACGCGCGAGATCATTGTGACCTCTCGCTCCCCTATAATGATGGAGAAACGGTAGCTGTTGAGGAAAGTCGATCCTGCGAGTAATGTATCGTTAGCACTCCTTCAGAGGGATAGGATTTTGCCTCACCAGTTCAATCAGTTTCTCGTCATTCATATTTCAAAATTAAAAGCAAACGCGCTGTCCGCCAAACAATATGTAACTGACCCGCAAAGACTCTGTTCCCACTATCCTTACCGCGTCCGACACGTTTCAGTCTGTCCGTCAAAAATACGTTTGCGTTTAAACTGAACGGAAGTGTTCGGAAACGGTCTCTAAACGGAACGGAAAGTGTGTATACCTACACTTATTTTCATGTCATAATATTTTATGTAAACGGAACGGAACCGATATGGAACGGAAACGGAACGTATAGTGAGAATCAACCTTTACGCGCCAGCAGCGCGCATTGACCGAATACAGTTCAAACGACGAACGCCATTAGCTGTTTTCCATAAATACTGCAGAGGCGAATGGAAACCGAGCAAAAATGCACGGATTTGATGATTCGTTTTGCGTCAGGGAAGTGGGTCGATGGCAATCAGCCGTCCGTGCGATGAGTGCTTTGGCGATATATGATAAAGTCGTCAATTATTTTTGATGGCCATTACGCAAATTTAATCGAGGATCGAGATGCAGCAAATTTATACGGGTACAATTTCAATTCAACATAGGGCCAAATATCTCCAATCCTCCGCGACGACCCCTTGACTTCAGGGGATAAAGTCGAACGTGCATCGAAAACCATTAAAGTCTCTTCGGAGTCGATTGGTCCCACCCTCGAGCATCGAAAACTCTCGTTTTCGAGGCGATTTTGCGAGCCTGATCGACACTCGAGTGGCTGGCCCTCCCATCTCGCGCCCTCCTCTTTCGCTCCTCCATTTTCAGGACAAATCGTCCGCGCGAGACAGTTCTGTCGATCGACCGTTTTACTTCGCGACTGCTCTTTCATTTGGCGCTATCGATATTCGTTCGCGGCAAACGCCATGGCGGGGATATGGGAATTCTGCGGATTAGAGTATCGTCAAAATTCGGATGCGCGTCGGCGATATCGACAGCGAGGATAATGCGGATTCGTTATCTTCGTCCTCTTTGAGCGGGGATTCGAAATCAATGCGATTTTTCTCTTCGGTGCATCGCATACCGCGTACGAGATAGGCGTGGAATATAATCATATCGTCCGATAAAGTGATAATGATAAATTGATAACGAATAAATGGAATTCCAATTCCAATGAATGCAGTGACTTTACAATAATTTGCTCAATCTCAACGTTACAGCGAATATGCGAATATCGAACTTGAATTTTGCGATTTTCAACCCTCCGATCAGAATTTAGGTCACCGCGCGTCCTACCCCTCCGATGTGTTGACGTTTTATCGCATCGTACAAAAAAAAGAGGTACGGGCAATGATAACAGCACAAACGCGCTGTAATGAATAAATAGCGATCCCATTACGAAAATTGCGGCAGTGTAATAGCGAATAAATATAAGTCCCCTTTTTCTAGGGATAAGCCTTATCGTCGGGCATATACGTGTAACGAAAACGATATCGAGAAATTGGAATTCTACCAGATATTCGACGGAACGGCGCAACCCTTTCCCACACTTCCGCGTACTTTGCGAAACGCGAGGCTCCCCCGAGTTGCGGTAACTCGCAATTACCCTGGGTTTTAGCGCGCGAAATCCAAAAGTTCAGCGTTCCTGAGAGTGGGAGAGGAAGGGAGAATGAGAGGGGCGGACGGAGAAACTCGTCTGAAGAGTAGAATCCTCTACCCTTTCGGGAGTCGTTCCGTTTCTCTGCGCGCGATTTATCGACTACCCTTGCACCGGCATCGCAAGGCGGTTGGTTTCATCGATCCCCTTTGCCGCGTGTCCCAAGCGAATCCGGCCGTCGGTCTTTTTCCTCATTCCGGCGGAATGCATTCAGTCTGCCAGCGATAATGCTTTTCCGATATTAGAGCGTGACGCGTACCGCCTGCCGTTATCCGTCACTCGTCACAACGGGGACTAGAGATGGATGGGTGTATACATTCGGGGAGAACAGGCGAAGAGTGCGTCCGAGAGCACTGGCGTCTAATCAAGTGCCCGCCGAATTGAATTTGCGTGAGGCTCGAACGGTGGAGTTGACGTTCTTGTCGATATTTCAATCGAATGCAATAGGGTGGGTGACTGATTTTTTGTATTAATGATTCGACAAATTTGGAAAATATTATCAACCCCGTATTTGTTTATTTCTCATTTTTGGTCTTATCTGAGCCCAAACAACAATGTGGAGAGAAATGCGCTTATAATTCAGCGCGAGTAGGTAATAACTTTTTCGAGCATTTTCCTGTTCACGTGGTATTAAATATGTTTACAGATTACAAATTGAATTAAAAAATATGAATATTTCTTTCTAGTCAAATACCCTATTGTCCCGTTTATTCTTACGATGGCTGTAATTGATTTTAGATTGAATTTCTTCGAAATATTCAAGGGACCTTGAAAATGAAATGAAAAAAAAAATAAATCGCCGCGCGTACAGAGTCCATTTATCGACTTTTGCTAATTATTCATCATCCGTATCACTGCACTGAGAAAAGGGTTTACTTACTCCTTATACTTAATATACGTATACTTGATTATGGCGAAAGAAATATTTCTTTGGCTCAAGAAAATATTTGTCAACTATTACTCTATTTTTGTTTGAACGAAAGAGACATTCTGATAATTAACTTATACCATACGAAGCTAAACTTACTCGCCAGGAAGGAAATTTCAATCACTGCTATCTCATTATTTATGAACTGCATTTCGCCTGTATTGATATAAAGATTTTATTCTAAATGAAAATGTAATCTTTAAAAAAGTACAATACGAATATGAGCCAAGAGCTCATAGATAATGGGACTATAGTGATTAAAATTTCTTCTCTGGCGAGTAAGTTTAGCCTCATATGATATATTTACTTGACCTGACGAAATATTTCTTTCGCTACAATCAACTATACACTTATTAACTACAAATAAACTCTTTTTTCAGTGTATCGATCACCCCGTAAACATTCTCACGAGTGACAGCGCCGAGGGCGAGCGAGGGAAGAGAGTCACCCTTGATTGACCCGAATCCCGGGCATCACTCGGTAAAACCGTACCCCAAAACTCGCGTGTATTCCGTTAATGACTTTGGCGTGGCGAGTGATCCGAGTGGATCCTCTTGTCACCCCTTCATTCGCGCTTCCTCGGATATCGGGGGCGAAAGAGAAAAGTATAAAAGAGTCGGGACTGCCCTCGACAGCCTGCAGGACTCTCGTCCTGCGAGGAACATTTATTTCCCTTCCCAGCGCGGCAATGCCAACCTCCCCGAAATTAATTATAAATGATTTCCGAAAGTTTATCAACATCCCTCCCCCGCAATTATTCCTCTTCCCTCCCCTCCTCGTCCCTTCTTATCACGCACCGCGGAAACACGCTCGCGTCTCATCAAGAATGATTTACAGACACGCAAATCCGCTGTGCAAATCCTCCTCCTCCTCTCTCTGAATTTTTCACGCGCTCCACACGGCTCGCTTCCCGCGCCGCGCTTCGTTCGACTCGGCCGCGGGAAGGAAGAACACGCCGGACCCCGAGTTTCCCTCCTTTAATTTGGAGCTGGTCGGCGGGGGATGCAAACGAGTATGATTATTAATTCATGGAATCGGCGAGCTCTCTCTTCCCCTCCCCCCGTTCAAACCGTTGTTTCTCTTTCGTACTTTTTGACTAACCTATTCTTGCACGAGGGAGTCGGGGATTTTTTGAATTAATCAGCCGGGCTTCGAATGGACGTACGTAACTTCCGAGGCATTAACTTCCGTCGCGATTTTCCCCCGTTTCGGGAGACAGGAAATCCACTCGCACCGAACGCGGGGTGCAGACGAGCGTGACTGACAAATCTAGCTTCTCGCTCGAATAACTTCTCGAGATATCCGCTATCGCTGGCGAAAAGGGGTAGGGGGGGGGGTAGTTCGCACGTGTCGGGGCTAACCCTCGCTCGGCGTTGCAACGGCGAGTGTGCCGTGGAATCGAAGGAGAAATAGCCGTGACCCGAAAGCCCGCCGCGCGTCGTTTGTCGGGAGCGGCGGTACGCTCCTTCCTCCTATCCTGAAAGGAGTGGCGTAATACAAGTCGTGTACCTATATCGCGCAGCCCAATTTTCCGCGACGTCGTTAACTCGGACGATTTCTTTTCAATTCGCTTCGCTCGGAGAAAAGTTCCCCCCGGCGCGATATATAATATATAGTAAAAATGTAGACTACATATATTCGACGTCCGTTTCCCGCTGCTTTTATGTGCGTTTTTGGTAGCGGCCGACCAATTAGGACTGTAGGTGGAACAATCGCGTGTTCGATGCAGTTGTTTTAATAACGGATGATACGCGAAGCTCTGTAACCATCGGCGATAACCGCGCACAGCCCCGAGCCCCGCGACCTTCGTCGCTCTCGGTTCAGTGGTGCCGTGATAATGTTGAAATTCCATTGTGTAACGCGACGCTCTATATCATCATCGATGTCGACTTCACCCCGACTGCATGGTTATACTCCCGCATTTCTCTCATTCCCTTATATTATAGATACGCGAATTGTTGTATAATCGGTACTCAAGTACCTAGCTATTTTATCATATCAAGAGGGTATACTTATTTACACGTCAGGCGCGGAGAAAAAAAGTTTATCAATAGTTAATAAATGTAATTTCAAATACGGCAAAATAAATATTTCGTTAGAACGAGAAAATATGTGTTAATTATTAAAATGTTCGTTTCATTCACACGGTTGTCTCGAAGGATCAAATTGTGCCAAAGAAATGTTTCAATAATTGAGGAGTATCACTTCTAAAGGGTCTAAGTGCCAAAAAGCTAAAGTTGGGAAAATCGGCAAAAACAGGCAGATGCTTCAAAGGAATATAGTCGAGTATGTATTGCAGATTTTTGAGTTTTGAGCCTTTACGTATGCTTTTTCACGTAGACCCTTTTCAGATGCATTTGGGTTTGCACTTACGACTGTTTTCAAGCAAGATATATATTTTTGCAAATATAGCACTTAGACCCTTTAGAAGTTATACTCTTCAATTAAGGAATATATATTTGATCCAATATAATGTTTATTTTGCCATATTCAAACAAATATTTACTAACTATAATACAAATAAACTGTTTTCTCGGCGCAGGCCCACATCTTCGCGCGTGTCACCGTTACGAAATATACGATTCCCGTTGGGACGGATCGACGTTCCTCCCGGTCTCGCCTAATGGAATCGCCGTACGGTCGCTCGGGAACCACCTGAGATCCATAATTTTCCACCGGAAGCCTATTGCGAGACCGCGCCGAAGGGAGTAACGGAAACTCCACCCTTCCGGGCTACGGTCGATATAGCGGACGTCGGCGGTCGTGCTTTCGCGACGTTTTAATGAAAAACCCAAAGGACACTTGCGCGCACTAATTAATAATGCGAACGTGTTGCAAGCGCCCTTTAAAGAACCGCGCGTCGTTGCCCCTCCTCACCCCCGTAATCGGTAGTACCCACCACGAGAACTTCAGCTTTGCGATTCCTCTTTTTCTCGTTTTCTCTCCGCCGGCGATGCGTAAATTAAAGTAGCTAATTACTCGACAAACGCGCCCGCGCGCGGCAGCGACAATTTCTTTTTCTTACTTCTTGTAATCACGTCATTCGCCAACCGGCTTTTAACTTTTTACAAAAGTCGAGCGCTCACGGAATGTTCGATATTAAAATAGGAGTACACTGAGAGAGATATAATAATTGCTAGTGTCAAAAAAATATGTTTTGAATCGAAAACACGTGATCTTGTAAATTTTTAGGAATATAAGTTCTTGGCCGAAGAATACATATTCTTGATTCAAGAGCATCTTCGTTAGGACGATTTTTTTTTCGCGAAAAAAAATTACTCAAGCCTATCGAATACTTTTTCGCACGAAGAAAACCATGGTTTGATTCTGGAATTACATTACGATTTTGATTGAAGAAAATATTTGTTTGGCATCAGCAATTATTTCTCTCAGTGTAGGGCTTCATTCGTGAGTTTTGTTTGGCTGTACACACGAGACAAGGGGGTCTTCAAGCAGGGTAACAGTGGGACGGATGCTCCAGTTTCTGTTTAAGTTTGAACGCGATTATCTGAAAACGTGATGGAGATGTAGAAAAAAATGTAGATAGTTTTTTTCTAGTAAAAAGACAGTGGAGCAATTTTTATTTAGACTCTTCTTCGATAGCTTCAACCGATATCAAGATAATCGATTTAGAACTTGATCTTCAACCAGGGTATCCATCCCAGTTTTTTATCCTATATATTAAATACATTAAATACGTCGGTATCTACACAGGAGAGAAGGCGGAAAAGGATGGCGGAAAAAAGCGAAAAAAATCGACGATCTCTCGGAGAACGATTCGCGATCCTATCGGAAAGACCACCGTTTAAAACTTTATCCCGCAGACCAGTTGACCGTAAGCGAAGCTTGGCCAGCGGTGACTCCGTGTATGGGTATATCGCCGATCTCTCTCGACGCGATTCAATTCCACTCGAATCCCCGAAGGAACGGTTCTAAATTAATCGCGTCTTGCGAAGGCGGAAAGAACCTCTTCGAAGGCTCCCCCGCGAGGATTCACAGCGATCGTTTTAATTGTCTGAGAACCTCCGCGCGCTTCCCGATATCATCGGAGGAGTTAAAAAAGAAACTCGCGGATAACCAGGCAAAAAATCTAATCGCCGGGTCTCGATATCTCTTATACACGATTCTCTTCCGATCTCGTACACGATTTCTTCATCACAGATCGTCTTCGCTTCTCGATTTAACTTGTACTCTGCGATCGGGCTCATTTCGCCACACACGAGAACGAATCATATTTTTTCTCCTCCCAAGGAAGAAGAAATTCAATCATCTTGATTTATCACGGTGCTCAACACGAACGTAATTCGTTAACGTCAGTCTTCTCGTTACCCCTATTTCACCTTCCCCCATAGGCCAATTCTTTTCTCCGTCATCGCTCGCTTATCGCATACATCTCTCGCTACGTCCGTTTATTATTTTTCTCGCGAGCAATAATAGAGCCACACGCTCGTCGACGCAACCGTGTGCCAAGTCTCGTCAAGAAACGAATCATCGGTTCGCTGTGTTAAAGAGCGGCTCTCGAAATAGGGAACTTGCCCAAAAAATAAAATTAAGTAAAAACAGTTAAAATCGTAAGCTAATATCATTAAAAACCCCATAGTCAAGAAAGATTTTTTTTGTTTTTTTTTTTTTAAATTACATCAAATATAAGGGTTTCAAATTTGCTCAATATGAATTACTTTTAAAACGCGCTGCCGTGGTTGTGACGTCATACCGTGCGTGTCGGTCCGAGCGACCGCATGAACAGCAATTACAGCTACGCTTCGCTTTCACACTGATTGTGAGTGACGTCACAGCGGCTCCCGCCCGCATTGCTTCGTTTGAATTTGTTCAGATTTCAACGACGATTTCAGCTTTAATTATTTATTACGAAATAAGCACTGCGATTTGAGGGCTGATACCTTGTACAGGGTGTTTTTATACATAAACACACATTTTAATGAAATTAAAAAAATGGGCAAAAGTTCCCTATTGGCCTTCGACCGACTCACCGCGAGATAAATTGAAACCAGCGCACATCTCCCTCACCGATGATGCGATTGACGAGTGACGAGATGAACTCGCGAGCGTTTCGGATAGGATCGGAGAGCGCCCGGGCGGAGGGAGCAAAAATGTGAAATTTTGAACAGGGGCGCGAGCGACGAACGCACCCTATCGTGACCTCTCTCTCCTCTTGTTCCACCTGACAATGGAACTCCGCTTTTAGTCGTGAGGAAATGGAGAGAGAGTGAGCATTGGGATTAGCTCCGCGCGCCGAGGGAAGCCGACGACGATTCTCTAATTTTGCGGGGGCATCGCAGAGCTCTTCAACACTCTAAAGCGATGAGGGTGGAATGAAGGGGGGTGTAACAATCGCTACTTATGTCAGTATGGCAGAAACTTCCGACAATTTTAACGACACCCTCGGTGACTTTTGCGTGCACAAATTTCGACCTCACTTGGGGATGAAATATAGAAGGGCGGAAGACGGAGTGCTTCGCTTCTACGCCAGAAACAGGACCGTTGTCATCGCGAAAAATTAGATAAAATCACAATTGGAGGTGTGGAATCACAGCGAGGGTGAATTTCAGGCGACGAGCTCCGTCTCGTCCCGCATCCCTTAGACGATAAACGCTACGCGTCGAGACGAATCTCTGACGGCAATAATATTTTTCCAATCGAGGATTTCCTACCGCCTCGCCTCTCGACACGTACACTCGTTGTACGACCTTCTCGTGAGTAGGTATCCGTCGATCCATCCGAACCAGAAAGCTTGCCGACCTTTCGAGGTGAAGTGGGGACATCGAATGATATGCTCGGGGTAAAAGAGCCGGAGCCGAAGGCACGGTGCGCAGACTCATTCGGGGTAAAGAGCTCCAACCCCCGACCTTTTCATCGCGAGGAGCAGCTGACATTCAGGGCCATCCGACTATGAAGCGAATGATTTGGAAAGAGGCGACGAGCGTCGAAGATGGCGAGGGACGTGCCGTGCGGCGCTGCGTGTTTGCGTGAAGAGAGAGAGCTTTCATTTTCACCCCTCCGACGTAGGGAAGGTCGTCTGACCGAAGTGCGAGTGATTCGAAGAAAGCGGACAAAAGTTGACGATGACTCGGCAGCTGCAGACGCGCCACGAAGACGTGTACTTATATATGGTTTTGCGGACGAAGAACTTTCACCTTTGATCTTTCGACGCGCGAGGAGAGAGCCGCTGGTATCACATCGGAGTGCTCCAGTCACGCAACGAATGATTCAAAGAGAGGCGCTGAAGCTGGTGAAGAGATCTCTGCTGGATGCGACTCCTGGGATGCAACGGACGGCTGGCTTTCGAAGCTCGCCTGCGCTCCGTGGAAGAGGATGAGGCTTCCTTACTTCGTCACCGCGAGTCACGGAGAGGTCGCCTTTATTGTACTCTCGCGGTCGACGTAGGTACATACTTTACGTGGACTTTGTGGACTGACGAAGCTACCGCAGAAACCGGCGATGCAGCATGTATGCGCATCCTTTGAAGTACCTTCGTTCTTTACATTTTTCTACATTCGGAAAAGGCATATATGTACCGCGGTCTGAGGCGACCAATGGTGTCGAAGGTGCACGAGTATTACGTATACACTGAGAGGAGAGTTTATTTGCAGTTGATAAATATATACTCGATTATGGTGGAAGAAATATTTCGTTGGGCTAAATAAATCGACCCGTGGGTTCGAAAAATCGAAGTCTCTGGAATCGATCGCTGATCCACCCTGTCCCATGTATTTTTTCATGCTGGTTACGAAAATCATGGTCATTAGGTCGATATCGCAAAGGAAATAGAAGATATGAGCGATTTTGCGTAGAAAAAAATTATTTTCTCACGAAAAATCATCGATATCTCGGACTTCCTTTGAGATTTCATCAATATAATAGCGATTTTCGGAATCAGCGTCAAAAAAATAGATCGGATAAGGTGATCGAGACTCCAATTCCGACGATTTTCATTATTCCGAAAAATTGAAAATGCACAGGAGTAATGGCTAACGAATATTTACTTGGCCCGAAGAAATATTTGTTTACCATAATCAAAAATACGTATATCAACTATAAATAAACTGTTTTCTCAGTGTACGCGAATGATGAATTTAAGTTAAAATATCGTCGCTGCCGTGGGAAAAACTTCTATGTGCTGAAATGTAAATTTTACAGGAGAGCAAGGAAACATTTTACCGTTGACATTTTCGAACTCAGTGTACATAGAAGGTTTTATATTTTAAAAACTATAAAAATAAAGGAACAAATATATCACATAAGATATTCTTCCACAAGGTGAATACACTAATTCGCCGTCAGATTGCCAAAAAACCCTACTTTCATAAAAATGTGCTCATAGGAGATTTTTCCACGGCAGCGACGATATGTAATTAATTACTTCTGAAATCTCAACTCGCTGCTACTATTATCATTGCTATTCTCCATTTTGGATATTGTTCCTAAAACGGGTTAAGCCTATTTATTCTCGGAGCTCGTCTCACCGCAACTGAAAGGGAGGATGAAGATCTCACGCCCGAGCAGACAACGTCAGTCTCTCGGAGGACTCACGGAGGCCTCACTGTCAGTTATTACTTCTCCCGGTTGACGTTCTCGACACGTATGCTGAATTCTCTCGCGAAAGGAATATTTCGGTGACATTCAAGCGGCGGCTGAGAATGTCGAGCTTCGGGTTATACCAGCCTATTTTTTGAGGAACGGATACACCGTGAAAAAAAATTTAGTTGTTCCAACAAAATTGTATGCGTCAAAGGTTAAATTTTGTCAAACTAACCACTTTGTGTTTGGTTGGACTGTATATAATTCGAATAACGAGATTTTGTTCGTTTCATTTGGTAACATTCGTTTTGTCGGTAGACGTAAGTCAATTCAACTTGACTGCTTTGTTAAATTAATCCGAATTGGTTTGTTTTAAAAAAAGTTTTCGTCAGACGAACTCTATGGAAGTATAGTGTTAACTACACTGAGAAAAAAAATCGTTTAGTCGGTTCAACTAAATTTTTAGATTACGGGCAGCCAACGAAAAAATATTTAATTGAAATAAATAAGTATCAAGCTACTTCAACTAAACTTTAGTTACTGTAACTACATAGTGTTGAGATGACTATATATTTAGTTGGTTTTCCCGATAGGTTGTGGTTTGCAGTGTATTACAAATTGTTGAGTGTGAGAAATTACAATTTCTTGAACCCTTATCAATTACTTTGACAGCGTAGTAAGATTGAACTGAATTTCCCTGGTTTTCAAGACTTCTCTAACCGCCAGACACCGTCTCCAACGAAATTGGCCCTCGGGCACTTCGGCCTCACGCGGTTAGCACACCTCTCAATTTTCCTCCACTTTTAAACGACTCTCTCCAGATGGTCACGAAATTTCTCCTCCACTTCCGCGCGGATGGAGGGCCGCGCAAAGTGACTATTCATCCTTTCCGAGTCTGCTTTTTACTCGGTGAAAGCCCACCGGCAATGCGATAAAGATTCTATTTAGAATTACGAACCGAGGTGGAACATTTTACTTCCCGGCTGAATCGGAGCTGACTCGCGAAGAAATTACGACGAACCCTTCGCAGTATACCAGGATAACGTCTACTCGGACGCTTATTCATTCGCTCATCAACACGAGTACTGAATACAATTAGATCGTCGACCCCGGCTTTCTCGTGATTCGTTACAAATAGCTCCAACTTCCTTTCGAGCGACTAAACGGATCGTCGGAGGCGACGGATTCGTCTTATCTCATCCTATTTTTCGTACCCGACGACGCGGACGATGAAAGCTAAGATCATTTCCATTTATCGACCCACGGATTCGCGGGCGAGTCGATCCGGGCGTACGAATGTCCTTAAAGGCAGCTCCGCGTGAGGAGGGGAGCAAATAAACGGATACGAATCGAGACGAGGGGGTGGAAAACAAACGATCGACTTCTCTTTTCTCGTCTGCCCTCAGTCGGGATCCGGTTCGGTGTTCGATGTACATTTTGTTCGAGGTAGGGTAAACCACCCAGTTATTGGACACTTAAGCATTTTACAACATTTGAGACCGTGTTAAAAAGATATTTTTCTACCTAGAGAGATATGAGTGGTGGCTTGTTTTAATTGAAAATATATTGGCTTTACATTCTAGTAGCTTACAATTTTCAGTTGGAAAGAATGTAATTTTCAACAATAAAAAACTGGGATAAAGTCAAGAAACTTAGTTATTGGATAGTGTTTTTATTTTTTGGAAATACTCAATCCAATAATTGGACAGTCAAGAATCAATAAACCAGGTACGGTTTTTCATAATATTTATAGTAAAAACTAGGAATCTTGTTTTTATTTATTTAAATCAAACTGTCCAATAACTGCAAGGTGTCCAATAACTGGGTGGTTTACCCTACTTTGTGCGAAAGTGAAATGCAGGAGTAGCGCGCACCTCCCTCCTCCCCCAAGGACGTCGACTACCTCAACAGCCAATCATTCTCGTTCGAGAAACTCGTTAAACTTCGGCATCACCGACGCGCTTCGTTGAAATCGGAAGATTCGAAGTTGTTTCCAGGCGTGAAAAGCTTCTTTCATTTTCCGGAAAGGACGGAGCTGCCGGGTAAATTGAGCGAGGAAGGGAGAGGGAGAGAAGAAATTACATCGAGGTGGTCGAGGAAAATGAATAAGGATGCACGGGGGACAAGGCACCTCTGTACTCTTATTTACGGAGAAGTTCGAGTTATTTGCTCGACGTTGATTTTTTGCCCCAGTTTCCAGCTCGTACGAAACGTCTCATTACCACGCCATGCGGAGTGGCGCAATATTTCAACGCTCCTCCTCGCCCTCTCGTCACTTTTCACCTTCTCTCTATGGAGGAAACTATACGGTAGGAATAGTTTCGCAAAATTTGAATTTTTTTGTAGATTCGTTGAAAGAATTAACCCATTAGTACTCGGAATCATTCTCACACGGAAAAAAATAAACCACAGCATTTACAACATTTGTGGTAAATTTCGGGACAAGCCCAATTTATTGTTACGATCACTACAATTTTAGTAAAAATTATAGTAAAATTTGTAAAAATGGCAAGCATTCCTATAATTTTTACTGAAACTGTAGTTATTACCATAATATTAAATTGGCCTTGTCCCGAAATTCACCACAAACTTTGTGTCAATGCTACGATTTCTTTTTTTTTTTTTTCGGGCAGTTATCAAACAATGTTTGCTTGCAAATATTCAACTAATCGTTTCTGCAATGTTTAGGAATTGATTTCAGAAATTGTACTCTTTTTCAATAAAATTAGGCTTCCGGAGAAGTTTCTCACAAACAACGTAAAATTATTTATCCAATACTTCGAACAAGAAATTGCTCGGCAATTAAAGTGGCCATGAGCGCTAATGGATTAATTTTCCACCATAAAACGTAGTGAAAAAAGCACGTCCCTTTTTCTCAATCATTCTTAATGAAATTGAAAAAGGGAAACACCGTGGTCTCCCTATTCGCAATTCTCGCGATGCGAAGCGATTTGTCCTATTGCCACCGTCTACGTCGTTGTTAATCCGCTGCAATTTTCTCGACTTCACCCCGGTTCATCGCTTTACGTTGAGTTATGGTACGGGGAAGAGAAGAGCCGGGTGGAAGAAAGGAGAGAACGTGACGGAGAACGAGACTGAATTTATTACGAATTATGCGCTGGAAGAGGAGACGCCGTTCCTCGAGGAATTTCGAGAAACGTCAGTATTCCTCGTGCAAATAAGCTTTAAGGTGCGAAGAATGTCATATTGCTCCTCCACGCCGTCCGCCTCTACTCCTCGTTTGTCTTTCGCTTTTTCTACGCTCATTTTCCGCCCCCCGTTCGCCACCCCATCACTTTCTCGCGAACTCCTCGGCACCCCTCTTTTTTTTTTACCTCGTTCTTCGCCATTTAGCATACACCTCAGTCGTTAAGGCGCGGAAGCGAGGGGATGAGAAGACGAAGGGGGTGGAGAAGACGAGAGAGAAGATCTCGCCCCTTAGTCATCGTTTCTGTTGATAAACGAATCGATAAATCGTTCCATCCGTCACTACAATTCGTTAGCTGATGTGTTCCTGCTATTTTTCTTTTTTTTTTCCCCCGAGGGTATCTTCCTTCCTATTCATCTTATGGAGGTCGCGATCGAATTCAATATTTCTGTAGCAACTGCGCATCTTAGGCTTGAGATGCTTTCACATCGGCCGAGTCCAGTCGAATTTGACTTATGATAGTTTCGCGTCACGGAACTTTTTTTTTTTGATTGAATCAAATTACTTTTCTGAATGATATCTCAGTGATATATTTAAGTTCTTAAGCAATTTTGTACTGGTCGCTGAAAATATCTCCCTCTAAATCGAATCCCTCGGCACTTCTTTCCGCGTGAAAGCACCAGACGCGTTTTCTCGATACAGTGATATATAATAGGTATGACGTTAATGCAACGGGTGTTCCACTTTCTCGACGCGTCTTCCTGATTTACACTCCGGGGCGCTATCGTGCCGGCCGACGAGGGGTGAGAAAGCGTATAGGAGTTGGGGAGGACGCGCGGGAGCCCCCGTCTTATAATCATCCCTCGCGACTGCTCCCCAGCCCCCGGACTTTACAGCCCGGAATATTTCCGCTCCTCGTCTCAGCTTTCCTGGCAAGTTTCCCCGTATAAGCTCTTTTCTTGGCATCTTAATCACATCGGAAACTCCCCCGCCCAACCCTGACCGGATATCAGTGTTCGAATAATTTCCGAGCGTCGCGTCGTCTCCTACAACCCCGTTTTTGTCGCAACTATGTTTCAAACGATTATTCCTATCCGGAAATACTTGTCGCGGAATCTCGATCCAACTGGCGATTGGATATGAGACGATCGATAATTATTTCAGCGAGTTTACTTTGCTTCTCGGCTATATCCTCGCATTTATTTTCCGCGCACGACTGCCACGCGTGACGCTGCATTTTAAACGACTCTTTACCACGTCGAGTACACCTCTTGCGTAGGGCAGTTGCAACGACAGTAGACTAAGGTTAGATTTATGTTTTGTTTGTAGCGAAACACACGTGGAAAGTAAACTACCTATTGATTCTTAATTAGAATTATTTACTCTTCAAAGAAAATTATAATTATGGATAGTACATTATGAAAAAAAAATGTTCAAGTCATACGGTAATCAATATAACTCTGACAGCTATACTTTCAGGCTATAAGTGACAAGTTAACTAGACATTATAGATAGTAGAGAGCAATATCAATGTGAGAAGAGCAATAAGCATTCTTAAAATGAGTATCGTATACGGTCAATTGAAACAGATATTTATTATGGTGAAAAAATAAATAAATATTGCTAAGGCAAGTAGGACATATTTTTATACTAATAAACTAAATTTGTACAATTTGTAAAATTTTGTTCAATGCACGCAAACTGTACGTTATAAACCGTTATATTAAAAGGGGAAAAAATATCGTAGACAACTATTACAACTGCAATCACCTTGCGATACCGCGAAAACAATCGTACACACATTGGAATAAATATTTTTCTCTCCCCTCTTCCGACTCGTCATCCAGAGATTACGTTTTATAAATTTCTCGCACTCTCCGATCGCACGTGACGCGCCATCCGAAATAATTTCCTGCCATCAACGAACTCTCAGCGCGCTCTTCCGATTGTCCCGCGATGAATTCGGATAGCCGACGGCGCGAGATTCGACGTCCAGATATGGGAGAAGAGGGCCGACGTCGGCGGCCTGAAAATCCCGCGCCTACGAGAACCCTTGACCCATCGACCGACAAAAGTACTCCGGCGCTCGACCATGTGCAGAAACGAGGTAATGGGAGGTGGTGGGAATGGGGTGTTTTTTTTTTCACCGACAGAGATTCGCGCTGGTATTGGGGACGGAGTTCATCTAGATAGCGAATCTGGGTTAATGACGTAATGGAAGCCGTCGAAAGAGAGAAACCGGCGGGGGAGAGAAACTCGAGCGTGTGCGCCTAGCTAAAACTAGGCCGATCATTTTTACAGTACACTTCGTTCGGGGAAAGTGAATCCGAATTGTCGCTTCCGTCGAATAACTCAGTCCTAATCTGAAAAAATGTACCTCCAAATATTCATTGCTTTCTAAAAATCGTTTCGCCCGGCAAATTTAAAGAAAAAATCGCGCAACCCTCCTCGCGAAGATTTTTCTAATAATATCGTGTGCATGTAACGGATCTCCGAAGGGAATTGCAGTAAGAGCGAGAAGAAGTTTCCCCTCTAAGCAGAATTTCCATGCGAAATATCCCCGTTGAATTCTACATTTTTTTTCGTCCGAGGATCCTTCAACGCTGAGAGGTTTCCCGCGTGACTCTCGCACCGTGGTTTTTACCCGCGTCAACGTAAAATTGAATGGACGACTCTTTGTTTTTTGTCCATTCTCCCCCGTTTCTCCGCCGCCTACTTTTTTTCTCACCGCTGAATTACTAACGTCGGAAAATTTAGGTGAAGTCTGGAGGAAGAAAAAAACATCCTCAGGGGCCCGTTATCTCTCGTCGCCTGATTTATAGTCGAAGGTATAAAAATGCCTGCCGCTCGAACGCGAGAAACCTGAGTTCGATGCACCGGAAGAGTTGTGCAACCGGATCGACGAGCGTCGAAGAGCTCAGCTGCACGTCAGGCGAGATTTCGCGAGGAAAACGTTCGATATCTGTTATCGGTAAATTCCACGCCAGCTGAACCGGATCCTATAACTTTTACGCGTTATGAGCTCGATCGGAAAGGATCCGTTTTCACGATTGGCGAACGACGTTTCGAGCAGCGCGAAACGAGCACTTTATACTAGGCAAATAATAAATCGCAGCATTTACGAAGTTTGTGGTCAATCTCGGGACACGGCCAATTTATTATAAACACATTGTTGATCGGTCACGAGTAAACTCGTGTCGTCGACTAGACGTGTCGATGTCGTATTGATGACTAGAATTTTAGTGAAAATTACAGCGACTCTTGTAACTTTCCCAAATTTTATTATAATTTTCACTGAAATTGTAGTTATCGCAAAAATAAATTGGCCTTGTACCAAAAATAGCCACAAGCTTTGTCAATTCTACGATTTATTTTCTCGCGTGCAGCCGACGCACTATCGCAACTCGTCGCAGCAACGAGCTTTTCGCGCATTGAAGCAGCAAACTCGAAATTGCCGCTGAATCACCGCGGGATGAATTATGTAAAACGTGCAACGAGAACGAAATAGTAGCGGAGTAGACCTTTTCACGGTAATAAACCCCGAATGAGGTTATTTGAGAGATACAGCCCACAAGCCACGTCGCGTTTCTTAACCACATTTTGGACCCACTGCTCCCCCATCCGTCCCCTCGTCTCACGTTATGTTTTAGCCCCACGTTGTCGCACTCTTCCGCGATCTCCCCGGAGATCTACTCTCTTTTCGGTGTGACGCAGTTTACGAGCAATGTCGTATCCGCGTAAGGGCAAAACCATACGGTTCCTCGGTCGTGCGGAATAATCGATAATGTCGAAATACGCCGCGACACGTCGAACTCGTGCTAGCCTTCGAATGGAAGGAATAAATTTAACGGCGAAGAGAAAAAAAAACCGCGAGCAAACAGACGTTTCCCCGAACGGTGGTTTCATCGATGGGGTGGTTCCTCCATCGAGTGAGGCAATCAAGATTTTCGATACTCGTGAGAGGGAGAACGGGGATCGTAATTTGAGGAAAATCGAACGAGAACGGGGGGACGGAAAAGAGGGCGAAAGGGGCGGGGCGAACGGCGTAACACAATGGAGAAGAATCGAAGGAGAGATTGGCTTGCAAACCGCGCTTCCTTTTGCTCGGGTCCTGCGGTTGCGGAGGCAAAGTACGTCGAGCAGTTTGACCAGAGATTTGGAAAAAGGAGGAAAAGGAGAGAGGAGCGATTTGCCCGGTCCGCCGTCTCTCTTATATCACCGGAAAGTACGAGGGAATGGGAGAGAGAGGAAGGGGAGAAATTCGAAAATTGTGCCTTCGAAACGGTGGATAGATTGTGACGCGTCGGCGTCGGCGCCACGCTGCGTACTCCTTCTGGTACACGCTATGACTAAACGACTCACTTCCGGTCGATTCGCGCCAACTGTCACCCAACCCACCTCGATTGTCTCAGCGGGCGCATCGCTCGTCGGGTTACCGTTGTTGAAGATACACGGGGAAAATTCTGACGGGTAGAAATCGCAGTAACGTTGGCTTAGGGAAATTTCCATGAGGCCGGTCGTAAAAGAAATATGAACAACCGGCGGTGTACCGCTCGCATAAGTACGGCTATACTGTGAAAAATAACTTGGTCAATCAAAACAAAATCCTGGAGATGATGACCAAATTGTTTGGTGAAATAACTAACTTTTGGTTCGAATAACGTGATATTTGGTTCAGCTGACCAGTATTTTGGTGAAAATAATTGGACGCGTTTAACTATATGTGTTTTGTCGTTTTAACCTAACTATTTTTCTCAGTGCAGGCACATATGAATCACATATTTCAGAAACCCCACACATGTCCACATTTTGGGCATATGGAGTTTTTACCAAAAATCAACTTCTCTCATATAAATACATCTTTTAGAGAGAAACCGCATAAGTTCAGTGCTTGCTTTGCTTACACATCTACGCAAATCACATCTTTTCCCAACGAAGTTGCCTATCCCGACGTCAAGGTACCAATTAGTGCCAAAAAATGATATCCATCAAGAAATTTGAACGATTTACTCGCGACCAAGAAGAACTGATAAGAAATATTTATTAAAAAATATTTGAGTGGCCAACAGTGGGTGGAGAAGATGAAGACGTTGTTGAATATTAAACGTTTACTTTATCATGTCTTGTAACCATTAAAATAAGTTATTGATGAAATAAAAACAAATTACTAAAAAAGTTCTGGTCAAATAAACGTACATTTTAGAAACCACACATGTCCAGTCACCATTTTATGCTTTTATTGATGCAGCAGAAGCTGTATATTTAAATTTGTGTGAAATTTCTAATGTATTCACATACCTTCACAAACCTTAAAAGTATATTTCCAGTTGTATGATGTGATTTTGCATAATACACAGTTTTTTTCGTTTTTCTCAAAACTGTCATTTGTGGATATGTGGGGTTTCTCGAATACGTGATTCATATATCGTAACCGTGCGTGAGAGGAAATTCATCGCGCGTAGCAACAGCCGAGCGAGAGTGCTTATATTTGCCCACGGTAAATAAACCGATGCAACTTTTTCCTTCAAATCACGTTTTCAAGTGAATCTAGAACGTGTTGTGGTTGAGCCGGGTAGCGGAGTAGCAACAGCCCCGATATAGTCGGACGCTCGGTAAATACAGAGGCAAAGCCGTGTTGCAATGAATGCGATTTCCAGAATAAAAATTTCCTATCTCTTTCCGAACGTCCGCACATTTGGAAAACTGCCAGATATTCGTTTCATTAATCCTTTTTCGTATAGTTTTCCCTTTCGAAACTTTCTTCCGCCTTCGCGTCGTAACGCCATAAAATATCTTTAAGGTGAACGCGCGGCGCGTCTCAATTCCTAAACAAATCATCATATATCTTTTTAGTTTACATGAATATCTTTATTATCCCTTATTATTTAGATAAATATTTCTGTTAATCGAAGGCACATGAATGTTATACTTTTATTAACCTTAGAATACTAATATGTTTTTCTTCATACATTAGTTGCTAATGTAAGCGTCGTAAAAATTACGACATATTAGTATTCTAGGGTTAATAGAACTAAATATGTAAGTGATTAGGAATTGGACTTAACTCTGGTTAGGAATTGGGTCACTCACCTTATTATCGACAATTATAACACGCAGAAAAAGGATTTGTAATTTTCACAATGAATCCCAGTCACAGGGTTCCTCAAAACGAAACATTGAATTGTTTAACAGACACAGCGTACTTTTTACAGTTCGTTGCAGTATATAAACTCGTAAACACCCGATACATATTAATGGAAAATTGATAAATTTTATCGTGCAAACTACTACAATACTACAATACAATAATACAATACAATACTACGAACTGTAAAAAAAGTACGCTATGCTTATTCAAAACTTCAATGTTTCACCTCGAGAAGCTCTGTGTTACTGATAACTATACCACTTAATGGGTGTTCCCATAACTTTTTACTAAATCTTTTTTCTTCATTAAACCGATCTTGTCGAGTTACATTCAACGACTCGTCTTGTATCGCATCCCTCGGCTTCTAACAAACGGGAGATGCACTCGCATTATGCGTACACCGGCACCCAATTACGGGCACATTCGCACGCGATCCAACAGTGCCGGAGAAAAAAATTCAAAGCATTGAAAATCGCAGGGAAAAAGAATCCCGTACGCGCGTTGAATTGAAATCGAAGTACGTGACCCGCGCCGTTCGCGAGTACGTGAATCGAATCGATCGTGCAATTGCCTCATAGCGCGAAATTCTTCGAATATTCTCCCATCGCCCGTATACAATTCCACCGATGCAAAAAGCCGAATTCAATTGTCATTGGACGGAGTTATCTCATTTTCGAGCCGTCGGAGTAACACTAACGTCGACCCCTAACCTACGACCTTCTCCATTCGCTCGGCCGAACTGGAAGCTCGAAGAGCTTATTTCCATTCGCGACTAACTAGTGCATCGCGTTCGCGTAGAGGTCCATATATCGCGCGCTGCACCGGTATTTATGCATGCGAGATCGGAGCAGAAGGATCGTTTCTCACCGGCGACACCGTTTCTTGAATATTCGGAGGTCTGACCAAACATCGGGGCGGTACTACTGCGAGTTTCTCAGTAGTTCCAAAGCCTCGCGGCCAGGCGATGATGCACGGTGGACTAGATCGCGAGACTTACTACTGGCAGCTTCGCGTAGTCTCGAGACGGTGCCAGCGTTATAGACCGTCAGATAGTGACAGATTCTGGTGCCCCATTTTCGCATACAAGCCTCGAAGAGGGTTGAAAAGTACTTCGATTTTGAGTAGAATAAAGGGAAATTTACGAATGGTCCCTGGGGATAACATATGGAAAATTCGATTTTTTTCTTAACAAAAAAATAAAAGGTACCTCTTGCCAATTTTTTCACGCAAGCCTTGTTCACTAAATGATTAATTAATAAAACCTGGCTTCGGAAATCAAAGGCTTGTGTGGGAAAATCGGTCAAAATCTCGATTTTTCCTTACAAGATTACGCCCTTATTTCAACCCTTTAGTCACCTGCAACACTCAAGCCTTTGGTTTTCCGAAGCCAGGTTTTATTAATTAATCATTTAGTGAACAAGGCTTGCGTTAAAAAATGGGCAAGAGACACCTTTTATTTGTTTGTTAAGAAAAGTCTAATTTTCCATGTTATCCCCAGGGACTATTCGTAAATTTCCCTTCATTCTACTCAAAATCGAAGTACTTTTCAACCCTCTTCGAGGCTTGTATGCGAAAATGGGGCACCGGAATCTGTCACTATCTGACGGACTATTAGTTCCAGATTTCCAACCTGCTCGCGAGAGACTGATAGATATAAGAGAAAGCGCAAAACGATCGCGCGTTACGTATAACGGTCGATCGGTGCGGGGGTGGAGTCACTTCTTCGAAAGGGAGTGGATTTCATCCCGTGGAAAAGTGACCTGTCGAAAACCTCCTCTCGAGTCTCCTACATCTTTACTCGTCCCTCTCTTTTCCTGGTTGCCGCCCTCTTACTGTCTACCCGGAAGATCCCACTCCCCCATCATTCCTCCCCCCTCACCGGCAGTGGAAACGCGGACATTACCGGTCGGACGGACAGTGAAATGCGAGAAAAAAAACTCGAGAGAGAAAAACCTTTAGAAACCGTATTAATAACGGCAAGAGGGAGTGCCCGTTTACTTTGGATTCCCTGAGGAGCTAGAGGGTTCATCACGGTTTCTTCATCAACCCACGCCGCAACCCCCGCGTTTCCTCGAGTTTCAAAAGTACAGAAGAAGTCGGTTATGGAGATGCCTACTTGCTAGCATTTACTTAAGAAATGTTGTTGTATTTTCCTCGAGGTAAGTTTTGATGGTATGCAGCATAAATACCCAATGAAAACCCGTATATTTACGTCCACTTTACATATATGCGTACACTAGATATTTCCTCGCGTTGGTACCGTCCGTCTGCGACCAATTCCTTTCAATACGGATATATGTACACGTGACTTGTGTCACGAAATATATATTGTATATGTACATATATACCTAGACGCGCCACATCGAAACTGATATGGATGCTGTCGCAATGGACCCTCGACAAGTTTCTGTACGATACAATATTCCAGTAAGGACAGAGTCTCTTCTATTATAGATGCGAGTATATTATATTCTCCCCTGTCGCGCGCGTGTTTTACGTACAGAAGCATCCTACTATTCTCGCGAGATATCTGTACACAAGTTATATATATTCCGTCCTTTATTATGCTTCTTTATTTGAAATCGACGAAGAAGAAAATATGCCTTCCATTCTTCCTCCTTCTAGGTCGCGCTCTACTTTACCCTGCGTACTGTTTGTACGAAGTATAGTACACAGAGAAAAAGAATCGGTTGGATCTATTGAAAATTACTTGCGGGAACGCAAGTAATTATTTATTTGCATCGATAAAGTCCTTTGATACATCTATTTGATATCTCTTCCTTGCAATCATGTGAAATGGCGTGTGATTGCAAGGAAGAAGTATTAAATTAGTATGACAAAAAATCTAATTGATTTAAATTAATAATTACTTGTGACCCCCGCAAGTAATTTTTGGTAGACCCGACGAATTCTTTTTCTCTGTGTACAGATACAGAATCTACTTTTCGCTGAAACTGATATGGCATCCCTTTAACTTTCCATCAAACTTGACTTCCAATGAAAACCGCCCCTACAGAATTTCTCCGAATAGATACGTATGTATCTCGTATTAGTACATGAGCCGTCGATGCACTTCTCCTCCGCAATTGAAATACGAGCTGAAATACATAGTTCCGCGCCAGGTGGAGAGCCGTGGCAATGCTATACGACAAGGAGATAACGTTGTGCTCCACGTTCTGGAATACGTGCACGGCAAGAGAGAGGATGGCGGGACTATTTCCCCGTACCACTGCCGTTCCAATGGGGCGGTACGGTTGTCGGAACATACGGCCGAGTTAACTATCGATATCCACCCACTGACCACGGTGGTCTATCGCTCGGCATCGTGCGCGTGGAGCGCACTTTCCAGGCGACAACACGTACGTTTATCGACGTTGGCTCCAGGGTGGCTACATGTGAAAAACTTAATTATATTATAGAATTCCCTGATTATTCCCTGATTTTTCTCTATTTCAGATAAAGTTGCAAGCATTCCTGACATTTTTTCTTTATAGTAAGGAGTTTCGTACAGTACTCTCTCGCGATATTTTTCCGTTCCCCTTCGAATGCGTTCGAGCGCTTCCCCCACCATATCGGGTCTGCCTAAACGTCGAGTCGGAGAACCATTCTCTCAATTCTTTTCCACGGAGAAATGCGGGTATTGACCCAAACTTAACTCCCCTTTACTTTTATTTACTCTTGTACTTTGGGCGGAGATATCTCACAAACGTTCAAAGAATGATGATCGCTCCGCTTTGTCTTTTTTTTTGTTAGTTTCAACGAGCTCTATAACTTTTGCAAGAATAAAAACGTCGAGTTCGATATTTTTGTAGATATGAGTTCAAGTTAATTGGACTCCACTTTATTTATCATTTCCAGTAAAAATTAGAAATTCCCTGATATTTCTCTGTTCTTTTTTCCTCGGGAATCCAATTTCTCGACGTTTTTCTATTTTCCAAGTTTGTACAAGGAAAAAATGGGTCATAGTATTTACAAAGTTTGTGGTAAATTTCAAAACAAGACCAATTTATTGTTACGGTGACTACGTTTTACATGTTTTACTACAATTTTTACTAAAATTATAGTTATCGTAACAATAAATTGGCCTTGTCCCGAAATTTACTACAAATTTTGTAAATGCTCCGATTAATTTTTTTCCGTGTAACTACCTTACGGCTCATACAATATATCATACCTGGATACCTATAGATGCAGGCGTATACACCGAGGCTCAGAAATAAGTGTGATCTACTCGAAGGGCATCCAGAATCGCGGCAGTGAACCGCGGCGATATTTCACACCCCGGCACATTCCGCATAAAATATCACGTCGACGGAGTTCGAAAGTGGGGACGTATAATGTCATGGAATGTCGCGAGAGATTTGGTCGGTCGATGATTCTTGGCAACGCTCACTGGGGCGGAATTTGCGTACGCTACTGTAAATTTTAAGTCACGCACATCTTCGCAACTGTATTTGTTCGTGCACTGCGCAATATTAAAGTCCCTATAAAACTGGAATACGATTGTTTAATAATCGGGGTCCGATGACATTTTCAAAGCGTTGGCATTTATTCGTAAATGTTTCGTTTCGAAAATGCATTTCGTACACATTCTGTGGATAATACCTGTATGAAATGTATTGTACACAGCATATACACGTACACACACATCGATGTGTTGAACTTAGTGCTACTAATATTTTAATTAAACGCTGGGATTAGAGCAGTCTTGGTGAATTGCGATTGCGCACGTTATCGAGTCATGCAATTCGACTCCTATAATAAATAAAAGGGTATGGCGAAGAAAATACCTCCGTTTCACACTCTTATCCGACCTCCACACATGTAAATAAATCGGTACACATGCCAATGTCAACCCATTAATTTTGGGAAATGTCCACAATACGTTCAAGGGTTAATAGCCCTGTAATTGGCTGTGATTAAATCACTCCCATTGAATCATTCTAGACCCATATATCATACTAAATATATACGGTCACGAGAGCCAGTCCGACTAATTTATCACCATCACCCTTTCCCCCCGCCCCAGCCCCGACCTTTGTTGTTCCACTGTATCGTATAATACGTTGTATAAACAACGAATCGCACGCTTCGCGCTTCCTCGACGTACGCAAGACCCTTTAATGGATGATGCTTGTACACACGAGAAGGGCGCTGCATAGGTATATTCCCCCAAAGTCAACCTCGCCCGAAATCCATAAATTTTCAAGGGTGGACGTGTCCAGGCCACAACGTTGGTTTATAGAAAGGACGTCCGTTCTATCTATACGCCTCGAGACCGTTATCAAAATTTGCGCGACGGTATCGTCATCTATAATACGCTGTCACGGTATTTATCCAAGACGGATGTTTCTCTGCTAAATTTTTCATCTGCAATAATTTTTCTCCGATCAAATTTCTACATTTTCATCACATTTTTTAAGAGAATAAGCTGTACATTCTTACACTGATACATTCGCAAATTTTGCTCGATTCGAGAGGGAGAAAGAATGTCGTACCGTACCTCGAAACGATTTCCCGTACCGAGCTTTCCTCCCTATACCATTCCACCCGTTTTATACTGACATCGCGGCTGCTTTTACGATTATGAAACGGTAAAATTTCGTCGTCGAAATTGTTTCGTTCGAAATCGAATGCCCTTCCTAGATCGCTTCCGTATTTCCCCTCGCGCGTCACGCTTGCGGGGGTGTTGCCGAAAAATTCGTCGATCCTCCGCGAAAAACTATTCGATTAAACTCCCGTTTCATTGGCGCGTCTGTCACCCCATTGCGAGTTGGTTCCGTTGGCGCGCTGCGGAATTCGGTATGGATCGTAGCGGAGGGGGAGGAGGGAAGAAAAAAGGCAAAAGATTGGAAGTGGCGAAAGGACGATGCGTCTAGAATTTCCCGCGCCAATTTGACACTGTCACCTCTCGCCGGGGCAGTGAAGAAAATTGTTCCTGGAAGAGATGGAGACGGTTTTATTGAAATGCCGCGGATGAATCATTCGCTCATCCTCGTTTTTTTCCGCTTTATCGGAAGTTCACCTCCGACCTCGCCACTCGCGTTGCACTGCTTTCTACATATCGCGCCCGCGTATCGATATCAATTACGTGGCTCACGGCGGTGAGCCATCCGCCTCATTTGCGACAGCGATACGCTTTTGCCGCCGTTTCACTTCCGGAAATACGAACTGCACTCAAGGCGTCGCGCAGCCTGTCCACTGCAAGGGACGCGATGAAGAGTAACCGCGACGATATTTCATCCTTAACCGCATTACTTTAGCATCTCATATTTCCGAGAGAACGCGCGCATAACGCGAGGGGTGGTTTCTTATGTGTACGTATAAATCGTCGTCCCTCTCATCTTACGAGTTTTCCATGCATCGTTCAACCGTCTCCTTGCTTCTTCCTAACTTCTTGTCCTCTTTTCTTTCGAATTTTCCCGATCACACTATAAGGGAAATAATTCGGTTAAAATGATGAAACGCATCTAGTCGAATGCGTCTAGTTATTACAGCCAAAATATGCCAGTCAGTTGAACCAAGTATTTAGTTATTCCGACCAAATGGTTCAGTTATTCTAATAAAAAAATGGTCAGTGTAACCAGACACAGATGGAGGATCCATATTTCACAAAACAGTTTGGCCATCGTCTCCGAGATTTTGGTTAAACTGATCAAATTCTTTTCTCAGAGTGCCCGTATATTTAATTATATATTTTAGCAACATCGCAACTGCGCTACTTCTCGCCTCGTTCCCTCGACTCATTCTCCACTTTCCCTCGGCCCACTGTTGAAATTGCGAGCAAAGCCCCGGCGCGAACGAGAGACTATTAATTTTTTCCTTTCCCCGCGTAGTCGTCCCCCCTCCTTTCCGCGCGAATCCTCTCCGGGAACCTCACGCTCGACTCGCCTCGTGTTTGCCGAGATTTTTGACGCCTTTCTCGCAAGCGAGAATTACTTTCCCCTTCACTCGGCAGCGCTGCAGGTGCTGGGAAAATGAACGCAGCTGCTCGCGTTGCCTCGAAATACAGGGTGGCGCAATGGGTATCGACGGTTTTTAGAGTAGGTATTATTATAGATATACTAATGAAACGATCAAGGGCAAAAACATATATTTTAATTACGCGTATAATGCAGTTTTACAATAATTATTATATTTTGAAAATAACGTTGAATTATTAAGATTAAATTATTTAAAACGCGTGGGTTCAGTACATCAAGAAATGTTTTACAAAATTGTATTCATGCTGCGCGAAATCTTGCGGTAATATTTTATGAACAATTTGAATTTTGTACGGATGAAATCGTAAGTCGTCGTGTAAAATTCGACCCAAACACCTTCGTGTAATGTTCATTGCAACTGCATGACGCCTGGCTGAAGGAGTTGGACCCCTTACTTGCCGTACTTGTTCAACGTTCTAACTGACTCCGATCGGTGATAGGCCTTAACGCAAAAGCTGCGCTGATTCACTGGCCACGCATCCATGGCCACTAAACTGCATTATATACGGAATATTTTCAGTGGTTGATTCTCCCCTCCACTTAACTCATATTCGAACAGTGGCGTTTCAAAAACCGTCAATACCCATTGCGCCACCCTGTATAATAACAACGATGGCAGTGTACCGCGAGACACGCTCATAACGTTCCCCGATTTGTTCGCGGTGCGAAAACTCATTATGGGAAACTTGAAATCCCGAGAAGTTTACGTCGAGATCGGAGAGGACTGCGCATCGGGAGGCTTTTACGTCGGTGTGTGTAGGAGTACTCAGAGCTTCGAGTAAACAAGATAGTAAGCACCGACACGTGCCGCGAAAGTTCCCGTGGAACAAGCCAGGACGAACTTGGGACTAGCTGCTCATGCTTAACGCGTTCACTCGGGCGGGTGGAACGATGATACCAGGCGAGAGATATCACGGAATACGAGCTGCTGTAAATTGCAGATGCACCGTGCGACCTTTTCAGAGGCACCGCGATTATTATCACCACTCACGTCCGTAAACAGTAGTCGCACGGCTAGACGAGAGAGTACAGTGAAAACAAACATTTCCAAATCACAAACTCTCGGGCGGCCAACTAATTAATATACGGTTATCTTAACAAATATGTAGTTTGTGTTACTAAAATTTAATTGTGGTTACTTAGCTGCTTCAACTAAATATTTCTTCGAGTAACTATACGAGTAGGTATACTTAGTTAGACGCGCGTAATCTCAAAATTTAGTTAAATCGAACGATTTTTGTTCTCAGTGCAGTTAACGCAATACTTCCACGGTTCGCCTGACAAAAATTTGTGTTGAAACAAACAAACTTGGCTTGATTTAACAAATCAGTGAAGTTGAATTGATTTCCATCCATCGACAAAACGAATTTTATTGCACGAAACGACAAACAGAGAAACGAGTTATTCCAACTATATGCAGTCCAACCAAACACACAATGGTTAGTTTAACGAAATTTAACCTTCAACCCAAACAATTTGGTTGGAACGACTACATTTTTTTTTTTCGGTGTACAGAATTCACCACTTGAAAAATGCGATTTTTTTCGAAAAATCGAAATCTCTAGAATGGATCTCTGCACCACCCTATCTTATGTATTTTTTCGCGCTGATTCCAAAACTGATAAATTTATTGAGGAAATCTCAAGCGAAGACCGAGATATCGATGACTTTCCGTGAAAAAAGTAATTTTCTGATACATGAAATCACCGATATCTTATATTTCCTTTGAGATATCGTCAATATATCTATCATTTTCGGAATCAGCGTGAAAAAATACATCGGATAGGATGGTCGAGAGTTCGATTCCAGAGATTTCGATTTTTGACAAAATCTCTAAGGCATGCCTTAAGGTTTTGCCAAAAATCGAAATCTCTAGAATCGAATTCTCGACCATCCTATCTTATGTATTTTCTCGCGCTGATTCCGAAACTGATAGATTTATTGAGCAAATATCAAGCGAACACCGAGATATCGATGATTTTCCGAAAATCAGCGTTATTTTATATTTCCTTTGAGATTTCGACCTAATAACCGTGCTTTTCGGAATCAGCGTAAAAAAATACATCGGATAGGCTGGTCGAGATTCCAATTCCGAAGATTTTCATTTTTCGAAAAAATTGACAATTTCTGTAATGGGTAAAATTGTTCAGATCTCGAATTTTGTACAGTAATGAACGTAAGGTCCGATAATATTTCGAAAAGCGCTGTCGTGCGACGCGAGGAACGAAGCACTGTGGAATCAACCTCTCTTTCTCCCGGACCCCGGTACCATCCCTCGCGTGTGACATCCTCATTGTCCTCCCGTCAGATGAAACGCCCCCTCCGGTAATTTCGAAAGTCACAGACCGTGTATACGGCGAATTTTAATGCTACTCTCGCTTCGGGGTTAGAGCGCATCTCGCTGGGTTGAAAAAAGCTCTTACTTCATTCGAGGGGTGAAATTAACGATCCAGGCTCGAGTCACCGCTCGCATTCCCTCCGCTCGAGGCGCTCGACGAAAATTTGAAGCGGAAAACGCAGTGAGTAGAGATTGGTGCGGAGCAATCGAATTGCCATCGAATTTCGCGCGCGCCCCCCGTCGAGTCTGTCGTGCAGAATCGATTATTATTCATTATCGGGACGAAACCGCGCACGCGCGCGCGAGACGGTGATTATTCTACCTCGTTATTATTCAAATCATTACAACCTAATTATTTAATTTAAGTAACTTGATCGCCGTTCCTCCGCCCATGACCGCCTTTTTACTCAAATCTACTATCTTTTTTCTATGTATACACATTCCGAAGCTCCATAAAATGCCTTATCCTTCGACTCCTGAAAGTTTATCCCGAACGGTCCCCTTCAAAAGTTTCAATTCCGGCAGTTTTCGCGAATGAAAAGTTTCGAATCGGTGGGAGGAGTTGTAAATGTGATTTTTTTGTCAAATGTATCATAACGGACGGAGGGATGTAACCGGAAATATCGAACCGCGGCTCCCCCTCGTACGGGTCATGAAAATTAAACGCGGGCATCAAATTATTATTCGGTTATTATTAACGACTAAAGTTGTAACTCTGTGGCGACCGGGCGGCACCAGCTGGTGGAGGATCTGCGTTTGCCGGTCCCACGTCATTCGACGACGCGTAAATTGACGTTGGAAAATAATATCGTAGATATTAAATTTTTGCGCGACGGCGGGAAATTATTTGCGCCGCTCTCCATCGTCACGATAATTAAACAACTTATAAATCTCGATATTCCACCGCCAGGATTTATATATTTAACGAGAACGCGGAGCACCGAGGAGGAATTTTAGATGAGAATATGTAGGTATCTCTTTTCAAGAAGCGGAGGCTAAAAGTAGCCCAATTCTAAATGCGAAAGACATTTCCCCTCGTACACCGAATTCTCCTTCTTTCGAAAACGAGGAAATCCAGGACGATCAAAGGGTCCTCCGCTTTGATAACGCAGAGTCGAGAGAAGGAAGAAGCGCGGGAACCGCAGACTTTGTTCTCGAAACGGAGTCAGCCGTTTTTCGGTGCCGAGTTATGAGAGAGACGGCGAAGCGAGAAGGAGAAAGAGCGAGATGGAGCGGAAGCATCGCCCGCTGCGATCTTTTATTTCGAAACAAGCTTTCGTTCGGTCGGAACAGCCACACAGACAGAAACGAACGAACCGTGCTAGTAATCCCGGTTTTACGGCGCGCCGTGCCCTCGCAATTTCTTTTGTTTTATCGAGCTCGACGCGCCAGCCACCTCGCCGCGACAGATCGAAGCTTAAAGCCCGAGCGAGATTCCCCGAGCCACGCGCACCGCGGACGACTAGACGCGAAGGTGCTTCGCGGCGTATCCGCTTTCGATAACGACGTTAAACGTGCGCGGGATACAGCCGCAGCCGCGTGCGTCGTACCGCGGATGGCGGAGGATGAAGAAGATTTACCGCGTTGAAAACTGGGAGCCCGGTGCGCGTGTACTGGCGTATAATAAATGTTCGACATTCGTATAGAAAAAACGGTTCTACTTCGACGTTGCTCGAGTTTTGCATTCAACTTCAACCGGCGAAAAATGACTAGCGGAAAAAAAAGTCGCACGCCGCTCCGACGGGTAATTTTGCTAGCTCTGCGTTCCCAAATCGAATCGTGGGAGAGAGATGTCGCTATAAAAATATACCCTTTGACATTTTTTCGATTTTTCGCGAGAATCGAAATCTATAGAATTTATTTCTCGACCATCCCACACATTCCATGTATTGTTTCGTACTGATTCCGAAAAACATCGACTTATAAAAGAAATCTCAAAGGAACGCCGAGATATTGATGATTTTCCAAGGAAAAAAAATGTCTTATGCACAAAATCGTTGATATTTTATATTTCGTTTCAGATATCGACTTAATAGCCGTGCTTTTCGTAATCAGCGTGACGAAATACACAAGGTAGGATAGTTGAGCGATAGATTCTAGAAATGTCGATTTTCGGCAATGTCAAAGAGTATAGATATAAGGCAACAATGTACAGATACATTAGAATTTCTAATTCTCATTCCGCACCCGTCGTCCGTTTTCTTTCTTCGATCTTCATTCTCGAACCACCGACCCTTTTGCCTCTCCTCACTTTCCAACCCCCGTCCCTCCCTACCCCTCCGTCCCGAATCTCGCGCTATTTTTGCCGCGAACGGATAATTTCGGATCCGGCCCATCAAAGACGGAAGATTGCGGTGTCTTCCTCTGGGAAATGGCGCACCTCCCTTCGATGCGAGAGTTAACCTTTCCGAATCTTCCTTTGGCGCTACGAACGCCCCCCGAGAGCTGCGAACTTTCTTCCCTTTGAGAAGACGCGAACTTCCCTGCGAACGCTCACAATCGGAACTAATAAAATAGAAATATCCTTTCATTCTCATTTAATGAGCAGCTGCAGATCTATATCTATTGCCGCTCGCGAAGAAATAAACATCAAAGTGTTTCACTCGACAAAATTGGTCCGCCGTTTATAAATTCCATTCGTGTATTTTCATCGGAACCGGAAAATATCTTCTCGCTGCTTTTAAAAGCTTTATCCCGATTCTGCACTGAGAACAAAATCTGGTCGATCGAAGTAAAGGTCTTTTTGAATATAGTCCTCAGAACACATTTATTCGATTCGAATAATACCGATTTCGTCTAAATAATATTGAATTGAATCAATAGTATTTACGTACGTTCAATCGATATTTATTCTAATCGAATAAATGTGCTCTCAGGACTATTCAAAAACCCGTTTAATTAACTCGAGTACATTTTTTTCTCAGTGTATAAAATTCTCGCCGTGCAAGATTCACCGAACTTCGTATGCTAAGGGTGGTGAAATCCTCTTCAGCGTTAGTGAGAACCTCCCCTCCTGGTACCACCTGTGAACCGAACCATGGAAGCACCGCGCTACCCCCGCCTTATCGAGCCCCTAATGCACCTGACAGCGACGTCGTTCGCGCGAATCGACCGACTATAGCGATCGATCAAAGTCGCCGGAGTCGCACAGCGAGCGAGTATCCGCCACCACGCGTGGGAGATTAATTATTTCCCGGGGAATATACCGCGACTGGTAAGCTCATGCTAAGGAGAACGATCAGGACGCCTGAATCCTGTCGACTCCGCGAGAATATTAATTCGCTGTGCCAGTGAGGCGGCCCGCCATTGTGGAGGCCGCGTGATAGCAGAAGCGAATGGGAAACTCGCGCGCGTAGGTACCTGTGTAATTAAAAGCCGAGTCTCTGACGCGAGAGATAATTAACGCGGATCGGTCTTAATTGCCCTGTCGAAATTGGTCTTTCTCCTCGGGGCGGGCGACGATCAACGCGGAGACGCCCCTGTGACGGCAGTTGCACGGGACGTACGAAAATTCATCCACGGCGTTCGCTTTCCCGAATTGTAAATATTAATCGACAGGATTGTTCCTTTTAAGTGCCGCCCGATGAATTCGTGAACATCGATCGACGTACGTCTGGGGTATTCCGGGAGATTTATTTCTGCTTATTAATGGATACGCTTGGGAATGTCTGGTGATTTATATCGCCTGTCGATTAAAGGGGGTGAGTCTGGGACCGATGGTGAATTATTCGCGAGAATTAACGGAGCAACGCTAATGGAGAAGTGAGAAAAATACGGAGCGAGAGAGTCTCGGAGCGACAGTGGATAATTCCGTAGACGGTCAGCCGCGATTCTGCAGCTTCCAATATTTACCCGCCTCTCGTTACATCAGCGGAGGTATTTCTCGCGGTTACTATTTTTGAATAATCAAGGGAGCCTCTTAAACCCGATATCTGGGCTTAATCTGCCGCGATAATAGTCACCTAAAAACCGCGTCGACTCGGGCATCGCTGCGACGGCACTTGGGGTGAAATGATTAACGCACGGACGATTAGGCGCAGCAGCTGTTTCCAAGATCATCCAATTTCGGCAGGAGCCCATACTTCGGCCGAATTACGTTCCGGCGACACGGTTGAAAGGGAGGAGGGGGGAGCGAAAAACGGGGAGAGTCGTGATCGACGGTTCGCGATGCTGGAATCGACGCCACGGTCCAGGGGTCTCCTCTCCGATGTCGGTCCCTGTACACGGAATCCAATTGGTATTGGATCTCCGAGGCGAAGGGTTGACCTTGGAACGAGCCGAAGCCGTCGACTGCTCGGAAAATCTCGATACCAGATTCCAGACGACGCTCCGTTATCGTCCTCCCCCTAACGGATCCTCCCCGACGCTGGAGATGAACAATCGGAGTTCAGTCGTGAGGAAAAACTCGGAGACGAAGCTTGCGCGGGAATCGAGAGCCTGGCTTCCCTCATGCGACGCTCGTAAAGCCCGCGGCTTGCGGTCTCAATAAAAAGCAGCTCGACGGGGATGAAGAAGAACGTAAAGAGGAAGGCGGATCTGGCATAAAATACGCGTCCGACTCCCCCGTGGCAGCGTCCACGTCACGTGGCCCCGTTCGACATTTTGCAACTCAGTGGCGAAACGATATTGCGAAACAGCGCTCGAGATTCCACCCTCGCGCGCACGCGAGGAAAGGGTGGAGAATCGAGGGACGAGTAGTCGCTTCGATCGGAATATCAACGAGACCGTCGTGCGTGACGTCACGTTTGGGCGCAACGACTCTTGATAATCGATCCGAGAACTCCGGCATATCCGGGGGGAGGATCGTGAAGGTATTTCGAGATTTCCGGGAGTCGCGGTGGGGCGATTGTAATGTGATGTGTACGTAGAATCGACGAGCTTGCCTTTTGCAGTGCAACCGCCGCCCCTGATACGAGGGATGAGGTCTCGCGTCTCACCTATAACTCCACGCCCGGAGAGAACAAAAGTTTTAGGAATCCGGTATTATGTGTGCGCGGAATTTATATGTAGGGTAGACGTGGGGTGGATACGCCTCAGTCTCTGTTTGACTTTTAATGCGATTTTCTCAAAGCGCAGTGGTGATGTATGAAAAATGTTGAATAGCTTTTTATAGCAAAAATATAGTATTCAGCATATTAGCGTTTAGCATTTTTTTAGAAGAAATAGAAATACATATTTTTTATTTAAACTTTTCCTCGATATCTGCAACTGATTTCAAGATGATTTACTTTGAACTTGTTCTTAAACCGTAACTACTGAAAAAAATTGATTGAATCGATCTAAGAGTATTTGGTTTGAATTATTTCAAGTAATTAAATATTTTCTTAATTTACATAATTACATTCAATCTAATATCCACTCATTCACAGTTAATATAATATGTTTGATCGCTGCAACTAGGTATTTAGTTGCTGCAACATTAAAAATTTAGTCCGTCATATATGTATGACTATTTATGTGCAGTTGAACTAAGTTTTTTTTTTAATTTCGTGTGATTAATATTTATTCGCACTGATTATTCTTATACTTACTGTGAATAAACGAGTATTGAATTAAACACGAATTCCTTAACTCCAATGAATACCTACATTGTTTCTTTGACTAATTTAAACGAACTAAATCTTTCAACCAAATTTTTTGTCTCAATACTCGTACAAGGCATCTATCCCACTTATACCCTATATTCTATTTTTTAACACTCGGCAACACATACCGTTTTCCATTCACCGCAACCCTATCCCGCCATTTCCTTTATGAATCACGTGAGTGGTGGAGAAATCCATGCTTCCGACACTTTTATCGAATAACCTCGAAGCGATTAGCTTCGGTATGCTCGACAGTGCAGAGTGACGCTGTAGGGTAGATAGGTGCTCTTCGCGAGAGTCGGCCTCAAAGGGTTGAAACGTTTCGCGACTCCACGTCGGAGCACGATAATAATCGGTGTACATAAGAGCGGCAACGCGAGAGTCTGTGCTCCAGTGTTTCCGGAAATTGACGTTTAGCACCGCGCGGTGTATAGAATTTACGTAGTTGGAGTCGAGCGTACCCATAATTAAGGGTAAATCGTTGTAACATAATTTATATCTCATATTATATGAGCTATAAATTTATATCTCATATTATAAAAAATTCCGTGGGAGAACGCGCCATTCTAAAGGCTGTCAAAACTAGATCAATTTCGCCCTCGCAGCGGAGGTCTCAGAATCAACCACCCAATTCATCCCGACGTCCGCTGCAGGGGCCGACCTCGCTACGACGAACCCTCGCTCGTCGGGAACCTTTATAAATCCCGGTTTTCAGCCACTGAGACGCGCTTCTTCTTATCCTTTCGGACGCTGCCGGACCGTCTCAAACTATTTCCCCGGAGGAAGATTCGAAGCCACGTAGCGAGCCGTGATTTACAATAGCAATATACCGACGCGAAAGCTTGAGGGAGCGGGAGAGCAGGAGGGAGGAAGTGGCTTGGCGCGCGCTGAGGTATTCGAACCAACCGCGCGGGCAACCCCTGTTCTAAGTAACGAATACCCGGCGAGAATGAGGAAAGGACCGGGGGATTAACCGAGCGAGGATGCAGCTTTCTCGGAGGGGGGGGGGGGGGAAACGCGTGGAGTTGTTCGAGAAAGTAAAGCAGGGCCGATGGGTAACATTGAATTAACGTTAAGTGACGGAACGAACTTCCGGGTATGTTCGAATCAAGCCGCACTTCCGCGTGTGGAATGCCTGGCTGAGATTAACCGGGGGAGTGTAGCTCGCTCGGAATCTTTCGACGAGGTAAAACGACCGCGTTGAGCGACGTTGCATTCAACGTTGAAATCTTTGCGAGTGTCCTGACACCCCAGCTGGCAAAGCAGTTCTATAAATTCAGAGTAACAGGAGTTTTATATTCTGTTAATGTTTTATAGTTGTATGTAGAACACTGAATTGTTGCATTTTAATGTGGCACACGAGACTATTTTGCCTTCAGAAACTGAATTGCTTTTTAAATTTGTTGCAAGAACGTTCTTATAGAGCATAATTTATAAAGCATTTATAAGATAACTGCTCATGTAGCCCTATAAGTGTTGTAAGAACGTTTTGAAAATGTTCTTAGAACGAACATGCTCTATAAACGGGCCTAAAATTTGCTCTGGAGACGTTCTTACGATTTTTATAGAACAAGAAATTGTTAGCTGTGTGTGGGACATCTCGCCCGTAGGGGTTCAACTCCGAGGAATGATGATGATAGTGATCTGGCACGGTGCGATGTACCTACCTCGAAGCATTTTATTTCGTGCGATAAAATTGAGGAAAAAAAAAAGTAAAAATTCATCATCCAATTTGGTGATTATTCTCCGCGTTATTAAAATTACAGAGATGTTCGATAAACAATTTTCTCAGTTTTTCGGAAGTAACGCGAAAAAATAAGTACACGAAATGGGGACAGTTTAACTTTCGACAAAATCTTAAGGACTCCCTCATTTATTTTATTTTATTTTTGCACGATAGATGAAATTCCCCGACAATTTCAAATTTTTCAGAATTTTCTAAACGTACCGCGTAAATATCACATCACCCAGTGTACTTTATTTTCGTCGTTATTTTCTATGCGGTTCCTCTAGGCGAAGAAAATCTCCCGTACCGCGTGGCGGGCTTTAATTTTAATTATAGTTTGTCTTCATTTATATGTTAATCACGCGGTTAATTTCTTTTCACACGAGACGCCCCCGTTTATAAACGTGTGAAAGTTACAGCGTGACCTCGGGCAAACAAATCCCCTGTCACGACCTCGTATAGTCTATCGGAAAAGGCGCGAGGGAGAGCGGAAGAATTAAATTAAAATTATGTCACCCCGGGAGGTGAATGGAAAATGTTGTTACTGGACGATCCTCGTTTTTCGTCTATACCGTATTAATATAAAATATAAAAACGTTATAAGGTAGAAATAGAAATTCTTAGAGTAACACTGAGATAAATAATTGCTGGTGTTTAAAAAGTGTTTCTCGAATCGAGAACATTATGATCTTACAAATTTTTAAGAGTACAGATTCCTGTGTGATAGAAGAATATATATTCTTGATTTTTTGTAAAGAATACCGCGTCGTGGGAACAAGAAATTCTTTCTGCACAAAAAGAAACAATTACTCGAGCCTATCAAATATTTTCTCGCGCGAAGAAAATCGTAGCTTGATCCTGAAATTATATATATAATGCTTTTAATTTAAAAAAAAAAACATTTTTTGATACTAGAAATTATTTTTCTCAGTATATTGTGCGGTGGAGAGAGGCGTGCTTTTTGGTTGGAATATTATAATTCGTACACCTTGTTTTTATTAAATTTTTATCGGACTTCTAGTTACACTTTTCCCCCTTCAATAAAGACAGTCGAGTGCAAGCGATGAAAGCTATAATAGACGATGAAAATGACTTCGAATAATAGACCCTTCTCTTACTTCCACTCGCCCTTTCCGTCTCCCCCCACCCCCTCGGAGAGAAGATCGGAGCAAATTGAAAAAAGAACCTAATCTCTCGTGCGCCGCTGAACCAATCGCACGTGTGGGTCCATACGGTATCGATAGTGAAGCCCCCATGCGCGAACCTATCTCGGGTCTGCCCCAAATCCCGAGAGAGAGTTCCGACGCTCCCCTATACATATGTATATTTCTTCGAAGCAACTCCATTCCCTCGTATCTCGTATATCGACATTGGTGACTCCACAGTAGAATAAAAAATGCGCAATAAAGTATCTCCTTTGAATGAAACTATCTTGTACTAATCGTAGCAATCCACTTTGTTGCAGATGAACTGATAGGAAGGTCGCCATGTCGGTCGAGGTCAGAGCAGGACGTCCCACCGTCCCGACGGTTCCTCAGTCGAAGAGGCCCACAATTTTGGTCTACCCAACTGGTGAGTCTCAAACCCCGAAGAAACACGATGATTCGCGCATCACGCGTGCGCTTTTTACACGATCCCATAGCGACCCTTCGATACTCCCCTCCCGCGCCCCAACGCGAGTACAGCCTCAATACAGATTTTAATTAAACCTCGAGGGGATTATAAAGTGGCCGAACCGGAGACCGTTAGTTAGACAATGAAGACGAAGGTAACCATCCACTCGCTGTGGTACTTCACCGATAAGGAGGGATGAAGATGAAAGCTACCCGAGAGTAATCCGAGTCTTTCTCGATAGCGTAACACTCGCTAAGCCTTGGGAATATTACAGGACTATGGACTAACTGATGAACGGTATTTATACAATGAAGATCAAAACGGGTACCTACTTCGACCCTCCATTCCGCCGAGGGTATTTTCACCCAAAGGAGAGGGCATACCGGAGCAATCGAGTGGATCTATATATTGTAGTCGGGGGTTGCAAATGGGGTCGAAGATGTCGTTGCGAAGATCATTAGGACGACCACGAGGCGTGTCATCTAGACAGTGATTATGGGAACTTTCTCCCCCGTCTTCGGTCTCCGCTCCCCACCGATTACCGATCTAAGAGGGAGCGAAGACTTAGCGAAAATTCCCTAAATTCTCCGAAGAAGCTCATCCGACCCGGGTACCGGAGTTTGACGAGCTGAGACATTTCTGAGGGTCGCGCGATAACGCGGACATCAACATGCAGATGGGATTATCCGCCCAGGATACCCGCCGCCCGAAATAAACTAAACCAGGGCACGCGAACCACCCCGTGAGTTTATTAATGAGAGAATAACTCGGTTAAGTGATTAAGGATTCACGCCCCTCCGCTCGCCCTCAGCTCCGGAGCATTAAACGCTGATTGTTGGTCGGGTTCGAACGTACGTATGTACGCTGTCGCCCTGCGAGCGCACGTGACGAGCCAGAGACACGCGGCTCTCCTGACTTGATAACGTGTGCGATGGTAGTTAACCGAAATTTGCTAGAAATTCGTCATCCACATCATAGGTTAGGATGACAAAGTGCGTCTAATTAAACACGTTTAGTTATTCTAACCGAAATACTGGTCAGTTGAACTAAATATTTCATTATTCTATAACCAAATGTTTAATCATGCCAACAAAACATTCAGCTATTCTAACCATAAGTGATCAGTCTAAGCAAACACATGGAGGATCCATGTTTCACCAAACAGTTTGATCATCGTCTCCAGGATTTTAGCTAAATTGACCGAGTTATTTTTCTCAGTGTAGGAGCAATTTTCGAGGTGTTTCGTTCAATGATAGCTAATCGAAATGTGCTAGAAACACGAGGCGTGTGCAATGTCAGCTGATCGAAATTTACCAGAAACTATCGCCAACGACATGAGCCGCGTTCTCGATGTTCCCGAAGAGAAGGAATCGCAGCTTCAGCGGGAATCTCTATCTACACGCGGTAGTGGTACGTCAGATAGAATCATAGGAGGGATTTCCGAGGCGTTTCGTTCGCCTCTTTTTCCCGAAGGGTCATGCGAGGAGCAAGATAAAAGACGCGACAGTCGAAGGGAGGATATCCTCGCGAAGAACGAGGACGAGCTATCACAGCTTTTTCTGAACAAATCACTGTGGGTACGAGGGATGATCGAAGGAGGCCATATCACGCAGAGGTTCGTCGATCACGAGAGGGTAGTTATTAATGCCTCGTGAACACGACGAGGAGAAAAGCTTACAGCTTCGACGCGTGAATAAATAGAAAGCTGGACCAAATGTTGAATCGAAAGAAAAATCGAACCGGCTTACACCCGGCGTGGATTCGGGGAATTTCATTTTTCTCAAAAGCTTACAACACACGTGGCAGGTGAAGGGAGAATGTTACGGAAAAGGTCGAAGAGGAAAGGTGTCACCCTGATATTCAAGTTGGCGAATATCGTCGCTTCTGTCGGGAAAAAAAAATCATCAATAAGAACGAACGACTGTAGATTCCGGGAGCGTCTGTACGCTAATGCCGCTTTACGTCAGTGGCGAGACGGGAAGAGATTTGAGCTTCGACAGCGAAGACTCGAATTATGCCCTCCCACCTCGTCGCACTCCTTCAGCTCGTTGTCGTCTCCGCGCTTTTCGGAAGTGACACGAGTGTGACTGTCGTGCCGTCTAAAAAGAAAGAAACGGCGATGGAAAAGCTGACAAGCGGGGAGAGTGGTTTACAATCCTTAAATGGAACGTTCGATTGGGAAACGGGAGGAGGTGAAACGCTGCCAGTTCGCTGCAAATTACGAACCAGTGACGCGATTCCCGGCGAGATTGGAAGCTGCTGCAGCCATCTCGAGACGCTAACTGATCCAATTAGAACGCGTAGCGTGTAAAATGTTAGTGGGCGTTGTCGGACACGGATATACGCCGCAAGGATCAGCGATGCGCCACCCGGATCGTGCAGCGTTTGCGTACCAGAATATCCATTGTATGGACTACAATAGTTGACTGATTGTAGACGTAGAAATTTAAAGTATACACTGAGAAAAATAATTTAATTAAATGACAAAATGCAAATGCAATTTAGTTAAACGTGTTTAGTTATCTAACAAAAATACTGGTTAGTTGAACCAAATATTTCGTAACTCTAACCAAATGTTTAATTATCCTAACCAAAAATATAGTCAGTTTAACAAAACTAATGGAGGATCCATATTTCACCAAAGACTCATTATTATTATATTGATCATCGTCTCTAAGATTTTGTTTAAATTGACAAAATTTTTTTCTCAGTGTAGTATAAATTATAATGTAAAGTATCACGACTTAATGTTTTTAAAAGAAAAATTACCGTATCGCACTGTAAAAAAATCCGAAAACTCTTATTGTAAATAAATACAGTGAAACGAGAGTAAAATGAGAGCATTGGGGAGATTGGTCCTTCAAAGCAAAACAAGAAAATCCGTTCATACCGTTTAGTCAACGATCGACTCAATAAAGTACCGTTATACAAGCGGATCGGTCAGAATCATTGGCCGCAGGTGTACATTTTACGAGAAATCGAGATCTCTGAAATCGATCGCTCGACCGTCCTACTTCGTGTACTTCTTCGCGCTAATTTTACATAAATCTCGATCATTACGCCGATATCTCGAAAGAAACACGGGAAAACCACGATCCTTTCCTCTCGGTGCCCGTCCTATATCACGACTGGAAGCGAACTGCTCGCGCGCGATGCAACGTTCGCCGTATCGGCCCGAATGCATCAAGCGTGACGGTGGTATCGGCGATACTCCACGTCGGATATATAAAAGTATAGCAACACGTGTACCGTTGTGATACAGACAGCGGTAAGCGTGCCTCGGAAACCTAGATACGCGATGCTATTACGGAAATAGAAAAGTGAAATTCCAATATCGAAAATAAATTGAAGAACGTTCTTCGGGAACGAGAGCGTTACACATAAATGAGCGAGTCGAAAACGTTCGGTGATTCTTCTCGAGGATGGTTCTCGATCTGGATATTACTTTTACGGAGAGAGTTACAAGTCGTGGAAAGCTCTGACCCGGAGTAATAATTTTCTACTAGCCCCGAGAGTGACCCTCACCCCATTTCGCCCCGTCCTTTCGGGGTGTCATCTCCACCCTGAATTCCCAACCCCCTTTCTTTCCTTTTGACTCGAGCACGAACGATCGATCCCGACTTTGCCCGAAGCGGTGCAGTTTGGATTATACGGTAGTTTTTAATTAAAAAAAAATTCGAAACAAAGGGGCTGCCAACGACGAAAGGGTGCAAAGCTCGGCTTAATCACGGCTCCGTTTCCGTGGGCCTGATTAGCGGTCGTTTGTCATACAAATTACACGCCACCGACCCTCTCGCCGCGTGTAACATGGTTCGCAATCTGTGTTATATTCAAGCGCATCGACAATACCGCTAAATTGGCATCACCCGCCACGTTTCACCGGAACTTCTTATAACGGCTTGCGCTTCGCATTCAATTGCGCCCTGCTGGTGGGGTCATTTCGGAGTGATAGCTGCGTCTCGCAATTCGATTCTAATTCGCGCTTAAATTTTTTATTAAAAGCGTACGGAATCGCTAATTCCACATTCGAGTTGTGCTATATTAATTCAGGGTGTCCAGCGATCAGGGATAATAAATTTCCATGGTACACTCTTCCATGATCTCCAGGAGAGAGAAGTCTGTATTTTTCCATGATCGCACCTATGGCTCTTAAAGTGTTTAAATGCAGAATTTTCTGCTCAACTAGAAATGAATTTTTGTTTCAATAATACCGGCAGTAATTCTCACTATTTTTTGCCACTGATCTCGTTGGCGAGCATCAAAGCGAAGTTCACCGACAGTGCTTCTAATGTATCCGGCATCCCGCGATCATTTATAAATCTGACCAAATCAATATTTAATTCCATAGATCCATGATATTTCCACATGATACCTATTTCATGTGAAAAAAAAATTCCATGATTTTTCCATAACCTTCATGATTTCCATGATCGCTAGACATCCTGTAATATAATGTCAAACTCAAGCCTAAATTTTATACGCATGTACGTATAATCTAAGATTTCCGAATAAATCCGGAAAATTATATTTTTTGGTTGAGTTACAAGAAATAAAGGACATGGTAAAGGACATAAAACACATGGTAAACGACAAGACATGCCGTAAAACGTTAACTTGCCCTTTCGAACCGAGCTGACGCGTACCTAGATGTACGTTTACGATAAGTGGATAAAAAGCCGTGGAAAGAACAGTCCGGATAATATCGCTAACTTGGCGCATCCCCTCTCTTTTTACCCTTCCCGGTATCCTGCGCCCTGTCGGACCCTTTTACCATCCCCTACGTGTTCATGTATTAAAATACAAATACACATCAATGTATGTATACGCATATTTAGGTACACGCGGCAGGCTGGCTCGTGTACATGAATATAAGGCGAAGATCCGGACAGAGTGTTCTTTATTAAAATTATTCAAATCTGGAATACCGGATATCGCGGTTGATACCTACATCGAGGAAATTCATAAAACGTGAACAGTTTTCGAATACTACCCACGGTTTTCCTGTCTAGAAAAAAAAAATTACACCGACGCGTCATCAAACGCATCTAGTTAAACACGTTTAGTTATTCTAATAAAAAAATACTGGTCAGTTGAACCAAATATCAAGTTATTTTAACCAGAAAGAGTGGTCAGTCAAACCAAACAGATGAAAGATCCACATTTAACCTAACAGTTTGGTCATCATCTCCAAGATTTTGTTTAAATTGATCAAATTGTTTTCTCAATGTACTCGGCGAATTAATATATCGATATCGACCACGGATATTCTACTCTACTCATCTACTCATCATCACGGAATCTACTCATTCATGAGAGCTTCTAACTTTGCTTTTCCCAGTGTCTCCGGAGAGCATCATCGTTCCGATAGTCTCCTGCATCCTGGGCTTTCCCCTACTGGCGTTACTCGTCATCTGTTGCCTCAGGAGGAGAGCTAAATTAGCGAGGGAACGCGCGAGAAGAAGGAATTGTGACATAGACCACGGAGCTCTGAGCCTCGTCAGATTCAGCCCGGTCCATCGTCTAGGTGAGAAAAGAAGAGTGAAACCATACGTATAGGTATAGAACTAAGAGGAACTGAAAATACGGAGTCTCTTCTCCGATTATTATCAGAGGGACAGCCTTTTGTGTTTGGCCTTCGTTATCCAGCGTTCCTTCCCTTTTCGAGAGGCTCGAGGGAGGAAATTCTTTTTGTCCCGACACAGCCTCTGGAAATCGCCTTCCTGATTCACTACCGCGCACTCATTCCCGACGATACGCATGTCACAAAAACACAGACATACCGACCCCCATATATACTCGTAATAAGTGCGCGCGAGGTGCTAAGGGAGTAAGCATGTACATATACATACATAGGTAGGTACGTAAAAAAAAAAGAGGCCGAGAGCACTAAGGTAGATTGAATCCCGTCCTAAATATGCAGCTCCGTGTTCCGCATTCGTGAAATTTAAGTAATATCGCGCGACGTCTCGCCGAACGTCGGGACGCTCAATAATGGACCACTAGTACGTATGTAGACGCTCGTGTAAATTTACGAGAACGGGCCTACCCACATATGCGAGCCCGTGACCTATGTTCAACGGGAGTAGACTGCGCGTGGAAGTGAGATACTCGAGATAGATTCTATTGTACTTGAGATATAGATCTTGGTACCCACGTTATCTTCTCGGCCTTGCGAATACCATTGAAAAATCCCCGGGAAATCTCGTGAGCTCTAAAGCTCGTAATAAATATTTTCAGAGCTCACCTAATTAATGATAATATACCCCCGACTAATTTCGAAACGTCTAAGGGTGCCCTTATTCTAGAGCAGCCCGTTAAAATATGATAAATCTACAAACGGCTCGAAGAATAATTTGGTCATCCACTACCATGGATCTTGCGTTTAATATATCTCCTGCTAGGAATATACACGGTATGTGTGCTCTACCGGGCGGCTGTATAATTTATGTCGTTGATAAATGCACGTGCTCTTGCTATAGAGCACGAGCTGGTTGAAACGGTAGTAGCTGAAAGTGGCTGCAACTAAATCGTGTATAGTGCGGTCCGTGTATATTACGTACATACCGCGCAGAGCAGTGAGATAACGGAGTGACCCACTGTCGCGGTAATCCGGCAGTCTGGATTTACGAGGCTCGAATTTTTATAAGCTCCGCTGACCCGAACAAAAATACAAGCGAAATGCGGGTATAAAGAATGACCCCGAGGGAGTACACTTTCAGTAACCGCATTACATATGTATACTGCGCAACGCGTTTCGTATCTCTCATATTAATATTTATCTTTCAATTCCCCTTTGGCAAGCGCAGCATCCAAAGAAGACATAGGTAAAACATTTACTACGTTCACTGTAAAAAATATTTGCTTCGTTCACAACCATCGGTGGAGTTGAATATGTACAGCGAACCTCACGGTGCAATTGTTTCGATGCCATAAGAGTGTAAGGAAAAATAAACTAAGCAACTAAATTGAAGTTGAAACAAGTGAATACCTACTTGAAACAATTACACCGTGAGGTTCGCCGTATTCAACCACACCAATGGTTGAATGAAGCAAGTTTTTTTTCAGAATTGGGTATATTGTCTCGTTTGGTCTCTAGAGAGAAACCTTAGAATATTTCGTGTCCACAACATAGATATATTTCTTATTCGGTATACTCTTCGATTTTGTACTTATATCTACTCGTATCCAGCCTGCGAACGATATAGATATATGTACACGTATGTATATTCGTATTAGAAACTCCAGACGACAGTTGACGTCGATGGATCTTAATATAGCATTTTTTTTTTGTTAGAATAACGTTTGAGTACTGCGATACCGAATGACGCGCTGTGGTAGTGATCGTGCAGATCGATATATGGAATTCTCTAGATCGCATTGATATTCTATAGAAGTGTTATGACGCGGCTGTAAACGAGATCAAAGAAGACGGACGAGTGTTCGGAAGATTTCAGTGTAACTGAAGTTCCGAACGTTCGTTTGAACAAAAAATGTCGATTTTCAGAGATTATGGCCAATGTTGAGTTTATTGATTACTAGATCTAGGTATAGAGACATTTTTGCGAACTTGGCGACTATCGGAAATAAAGTAATCAATAAACTCAACAGTGGCCATGGTTTTTCAAAATCGAAATTTTTCGTTCACGTGAAGGTTCGGAACTTCAGGCACATAAATATCACACATAGATATAATACCTTTCATAAATTCTATATGTATAATTACCGAGAAATTAATTAATTAATATCCGAGAAATTCCAGTGTTTTTTTAACATAAATCGAATGAAAAAAAAACAAGGGGTATAAATACTTACACGGAGAAAAGAATTGGCAATTTGTATTGTTTTATCGAGTAACGCTCATTTTGAGACTCGAGCTCATTTTTAAGAATTTGTGCAGAAAAGACATTTCCATTTACTGTTATAAACAATAAATAGCATTGTGTCCTCTGTAAAAGTTGTTGAAAATGAGCTCGAAAATCTCAGCACTGCTGGATGAAGCAGTAAAAATTGTTTTTTTCTCTGTGTTGAATAATTTTCAATAACAGAATAAAATTTGAACATTTTTACGAGTCCGTCTCCTTTGACGTGGCGCTTGTGCAAATTAGACGAGCAACATTTTCATTTTTAGCTTACTAATTACGCAGTCATAGTCAACGATGCCACTTTAGCGCAGCTGCTCTGAATAGCGATTTAAAATCGTCTTAGACGAAACCGATTATGTATTTAGCCGGCCCGATGCAGCTGCTAATTATACTGCTGATCAATCGATTCGTCGAGTCGCGAAGCGATCGGATTTTTTCCAGACTGGAGTCGTCCAGAAACGATCGATTCGACTTCTCGTCTCGACTGAATCGGAAGCTCGTGTTACCCGCCCACGAATATGATATTTCCCTCCTTCTAAACTCGATCTCTATCGTGCGCTCCGTTCGCTGTTCACAGCCGGCGTGGACCGAAACAGGACGGTTTCCCTGAGGAGCGAAAGGGGTTCCAGAGCTCTCCCGTCCCTCGAACTGGACACCGTCGTCGAGGAGCGCTCGGATCCGGAGCAGAGCACCGCCCTGGAACTGAGCAGTCCAGACTAGCATACGGCCCCCGCACCGTCCAGGTATTACAAACGGATTGGAAGGAAAAATGCGCAGGAAACTTTCTCGCTGCTCGTGTACTCGCGCGATCAGATCGCAGTTTGCGAGAACTCGTTTAAAGAAAACTTTTGCTCCTCAGGTCACCACGACCTTCCAAGGTCCTGGTGGTGCCACCTCCCGTGGACCACAGCCCCCTGTGGACCGCGTTGACCCACGCTCACACGGTCTCAACGGTTCTTGGAGATACCTAGCAGGAAATCGAAGGAGACGGTGGATTCATCCAAGCCCTCGTGCTCGATCTGCCGATCGTTTACTGATGCGGATCGGCATCGAAGAGAGTCAATCGATATTCCCTCGAAGGGGATGAAAAAACGAAGATGCGTTCTTCTCTTCTCGCCAACTATCGACTTTACGGCTACAATTGTTCATCGACGTCTAATACGAGTGAGATCTCTCGATGGTTGTTTATACATAACGACAAAAACGCGGGAGAGTCACGTACGATACCGATAGATGTAACGTAATCGACGATGGGCTACTTTCTTGTGATTTTTGTTTTTTTTGAGGTTTATATCAGGGCGTAGCTCATGAAAAGAAAAATGTGTACGTCGCGTTTTACCGTGACGAGGAAACTGAATTTAAGAAAGAAAAAAAAGGCCGGTGACCTGGAATCGACGTCATGCGACTTAAATCAATCGTGTGCCTCCTCAAACTTTTCGGCCATACGTAGAAAAATTGAAATTTTAAGACAAAAGAATATATATATTTATATATATTTATGACGGTTTCTACTCGAGAGTAGATATATCGCGCGTACCTTAACGTAACAACGGGACGGGGTCGAATCGATTATTATTAACTGATCATGGGAGATATTTGCAAGAGAGGGACAAGATTTACCTACTCCGTCGATGACGGGAGATATCGTAATTATAATATTTCACCCGGATATATTCGGGGTACGCGAAAGTCTGTGCTTCAAGTAGAGCGTTAGACTACCAGAGATGTATTTTATACCGGAAACAGTACGATTTGAAGGATAGAGACACGAGTGGCCTGTAGACGAGGCTTTTTACGGAATAATAGGACACGTAAAGTGCAAATCACCTCACCGCGAAGCGTAATAAATGTACCAAGCTGTATCACTGCTCTCAACTATTGCGAGACATCGTTGTATATATAATATACATATATATGTTAACGACGTGTATCATAAGCGTAGAGAGGACATGTAAAAATAAACGATACGTCTCTGAGTTGTGTATTGCGTAACATTGCGGTGACCCTTTTCAGGACGTGCTATAAACGAGCGAGATGATGCGCGGTTTTTAACGAGAATTGACGACAAAATTCTTTGATTATATACCTTCGGATTTTCTAGAATTTCCTAATCGTTAGAAACCGTTGGCATAATAACAGGAAGTGGAAATCAGGAGAAATCAGACCAGAAAAAATCACTATTATCTCATTATTTATGAATGATTTGCCTATATCGACATAAGACTTTATTATAGATAAAATCGTAATCTTCAAAAAAGTATTATACAAATGTAAGCCAAAAAGTCATAGGCAATGAGATAATAGCGATTGAAGTCTCTTTCCCGGCGAGTAAGTTTAGCCTCATATGGTATGTATCAATGGTTGGATGATTGGAGGCGCATATGTTTGTTTTTAGCCGATATATGTTTTCATTTTATAATGCTGTAGTAAAGGTATTGCCCCTTCGATCCTGTAACCATTAATACATAGACGTATGCTTAGGTTCACTTTGTATAGTATAAGTATTATAGTTTCCTGAAAACTGAGTGTATTCGAAGACAAAAGTACCGCGGTGTTTAATACATGCGATAGGGTTTCCTCGTATACTGGCGAGGAACGATTCTCTTTGTCAAGGTCAGACCAGCACTCGACGCGATCGAAAAATCAGTTTCCAATAAAATTTATTCTAATTTAAAATCCATTTTTCAATCGCTCAGTGTAAGTAATTATATTTAAAAATTCGAATATACTAAACTATAAATTCCGTTTACTTTGAATTTAATATGATTTCAAAAGACGTAGGTATCTCTTGTTAGGTATTATTTTTCGAATTGCGAGTCTGACAAACAGAAATAATAAAACGTCAAATATAGAATCACTTTACCGTACAGCCGTGTGATGGATATTATATGGCTTCAGCTCCAATCCAGGGTAAGTTCTCGGGTTTTATCCTCCAACAAGAACGCGTAATCTACGAGGCTGCCTGTTGCAAGGACGAGACTGACCGGCAAACGTTGAACTCGATCGAGAACTCCAGCTTTCCTGCGGACGAGCAAAAGAAGCCACCTCGCATTTCTTTCGATACTCCACGACCGAGACACTACGCGAAATTGTTACTAATTTTGGCCGAATTCGCGAATATCTGTCGACAAATACGAAACGAAGCGAAACACGCATCAAACGCCGCGCGTAGCACAGTGAAGTTAGGCGAGCGCGGTATGTCTCGATACAAACACGTGACTTCGCGCTTCGACTCTCGTAGTTCGCGCGTCGTTCAAATTTTTTTCTCGTAAAACCGGAGAATTTGATGTGCATTGTACCGCGAGTGTATTATGTATGGGTAAAAGCGATTCGTGTAGTTTTCCGCTATGAGAGTTATAATTTGGATGAAACACTAGAACAGACTTCAGATTATGAATATAATCGTCGGCGTTCAATGATCGCGCCATCAATACCGTAGGTATAGAATTGCTTCACAGCCTATCAATATCCGCGAACTATTTGTAAGTCAGCTGTATGTACAAAACAACTTTCTACATTAGCTGTAGCATACGTACAGCCAATATACGAATTGTCTGCAGATTTCAGCAGATTGTAAATTAATTAAACAAACGTATTCGTGAGTTCTCGTCACACCACGGAAAGATCGAGTATCGGAGAATCACACACCGGGGTAAGCGATGCAATCTCTGTTTTCTAAGATCTGAGAATTCTCAAAAAAAAATGTCCGTGACCTTCCCTGATTGAAATAAAATTCGGCGGTATTTCGAATGTATTTTACAAGGCTTATAATCACTTATGAGTTAAAAATCCATCGTTATCGCGCATTCCCTCAAACAAAACTTTATGTACAATTAATTTCAGGTGCAAAGTAATTTCATTTTGTCAGGATACAATTAAAAACCCGGTATAATTCGACCCCTTTTCGCCGCCTTCTTTAACTTGTTCGTCTTCTTGTCCTTTTTTCTCTTCATAATATTCTCCTGCCGCTTTTGTTGTCGTTCTTGCACCGCGTTCCGAACTCCCTCCTTTCTGGACTCCCACTTTTGGCCGCTACGCTTCTTCTTTTGTTCCTGCCGCTTCGCGGATCGCTTGAGCAGCTCGGGATCATCCTTTACCTAAAAATGACGAACATATCTTTTAACAGGGCTCGAACAAACGAGGCTCGCATCACGGTTTATTAAGAATTGTTATCAAAATGTAGAATAATTAGAGGACTCACTTTTTCTCCGCTCGCCTTGGCGATTACAGTTTTCCACGCTTCCTTCTCCTTCATTTCTTCCGCCTTATCCTTTTCCCCCGCTTCTTCCAGCTTCTTCAACTTCTCCTTTTTCTTTTGTAGCTGTTGCAATATTTTCTTAGGATCCTTGTCCTCCTTGGGAATCTTTTTCTTGGTGCCGACCTCGGAGAAATCGAACTTGCTGAACACCATTTTTCCCTCGGAATTGAATATGGGTTTAGATTTTGTGATTTTAGGACCCTCCGCGGAGTCGTCTTCCTTAAATTTAGAAGCACCAGCTGCGAGCAACTCCGTTCTAGCCAGTTTCTTTTGCACGGCACGTTCTTCTCTCTTCGATTTCTTCTTTAACCTATTTTTCAGACCTTTCTTCAGGAGCCTGTCTTTGCGATCCAGTTTCTTCTTGCCCTTCAGTTCTTTCAATCTTTCGTGCAATTCTTCGAACGTTCGTGCCCTTTTACCGGCTTTATTCGTAGATGAGAATAATTTGGCTGTAATTTAGTGGCGAATATAAATAAACGTAGTCCTGCTCTATCACGGTAAAACCAGTGAAATAATATTTCTCCAGAATAGCACTTACCCTTCTTTTCAATGTCTTCTTCATTTTCTGACTCGAGATCTGGATCCACTGTGATATACGACAAAAATTGTTTTCATTTGTACGCACCGTTTAAAAAAATTAACGAAAAAAAAAAAGGCTTTTATAGGTTAGAGCCAAACTTGACAGACACTTACCTGTCGCGGATACGGGAAAGGGAATTTTCGAAAAAATATCTGAGATATATCGGTCTTCTTGCTGCAACAATTGCTTTACCAGCTTTACGTTAAATGGCTTTGACATTTTTAACTGCATTTTCTTTGTAGTATCACGTGTACGCGCTTCGATTTGTAAATACGTTGACTCGATTGTGGCGGCGCATTAAGCCGGATCCTCATTAGTCAACTTCATTGATCAATTTCGTGGAATCTATTCCATTGAAATAAAATAGATGAACATAAACATCCGTTCAACGATATTGTTCAATGAAATTGCATTTCAATCAAAGCAAGAAGCATTTCTACTTTTGGTTGATCAAAGAAATTGATTCAATAAAAACACAATAAAAACTCCAGAACGCACAATTTTCTTCTTTGTAGTCATTTTTTAAAATTGTCACTTTTTCTAGACTGAATATTCAATGTCCTTGAATGATGTGAACGAAATTTGCATTCAATTCTATGTTCAGTTGCATAGATTCAACGTTATTGATCAATGACATTGACTAATGAGAACCAGGCTTTGGTTACCCTTCCTCCACCGCGATTTTTTAAATAGATACCCCAACGTAACAAAATACATATACCTAATAATAATTATAAAAAAAAATAATATTTAATGAAGGTTTTAGATGTATACAAAACAGGTTATTTGATCAGGTAAGAGATTGTATTTTTGTGTGCATAAATTCGTATTTAAAAATATAAGAGGGTCGCAGTATAATATGTATAATTTGACAAAGATGCGATAACCATTGAAATCTTTCCCTATTATTTTCTCTTTCTTTCGTCGTTAACTTATCCTGATGTTCGGCAATGACATTTGTAAAAATAAATGTACAATTGGTTAATACTTATTTCATATCATTTACATTCTAAAAATAAAAAATGTATAATTTTATAAAATAAACTAACAGAAGAGATTAAGAATTCAGAACAAAAAGCTATTAATATGAAAGTAATTGAAATACTCCCAATGATGTCTCGGAATAGATCGAGAAAGAATACAACCAATAAGGTATAATTTAACATGCGAGCTAAGATGAGAATCTAAACTAGAAAACTGGAAGTTATATTAAAAAAATGAATGCCGTTATCGATCTGGTTCATCCGTATCGCCTGTAAAGAGAATCGTTATGTCGAGCATAATAAAACTCAGTCAGAAAAAGAGACATTTTTACGCAGTAAATGCCTCTTGCGCTAACGTGCCAGGCCTCAAAACGATTAGACTATCACCTAATACTTTAACCTTGTCGTACTTTCTTTCAATGTCTATAGCATCTTGCGAACTCTTCAGATAGAGGTGGCAGTATCGAAGAGAGAGCTTAGGAATCATTTTAACGTCGGATACGCAAAGCGGTTGGTATCGTTTAAAGAGATGCAATATGTAATGGACGCCAAGACTTTGATGAATGTTCGCTACGATAATTTCCTCCGCCATGAACGTCGTCGTTATCGGCATACCCGAAATCGCAGTGGCATAGGGAAAATCATCTACCCGTGATTGATTGCAAACGAGGAAAGGCATGACTTCCTCTTCCAAGTTAGAACTTTCGCGATTCAATAAATTTGTAGTCGAGTCGTAATCCTCCTTCTCGTTAGATATTACATTGGGAGAAGAAGGAGGAGGTCTAAAGGAATTCGCATTAGCGCCTCGAAGGTTCTGCAGCTTCATTAATCGCGATAGTTTATCATCTACGGGCCCACCCAATTGAGATCCGTTTTCATTGTTATTCCGCCGTCCGTTACCGTCGTCTCCAAGTTTAGAATTTCTGGACTCCTTTCCGGAACTTTCGTAACTGTCCTTTCGTTCTCGTCCTTCATAATTTTTGTTGTATCTTCCCGATGTGGATGAATAAGGTCTCCGCTCGCCGTCGTTTGATCTGGGTGCTTGATTTGAAGTATCGTTAGTTAGGACAGTATTGAGAGAGAATGCTTTTTCGTTTGATAATTGATTAGTTTTAAATGGCCTGTCATTTACCCCCGAGAACAAAGGCTTGCTACCATTCGTTTCCTTGTTCTTGGAGAAAGGTTTCAAATTTCCACAATTCGAATCCTTACCGTTACTCTTATCATTGTCGCCGAAGTTGTTGCCCCGTGTCGAAGTCTTCTCTTTACCATTCTGCTGTTTATTGCGATCGGTGGAGTCGTTCCATCCAAATTTCTGCTCCTTTTTTTTCATGTTATCACGTTCGTAGTTCTCGTAGCACAGCATTATTCGTATTTCGGGGTGGTCCTGTTTGACATCTTTCACTGCGCGCTCGACTTCTTCCTGCGTTTTGTACCTTACAAAACGATATCCCGTTTCATTGTTCGGCGGCCCTTGAACGCTAACCACGCTGCCGTATTTGGAAAATATTTCTTCGATTCTTTTGAACGTATAAGCCGTCTTGTTGGCGAAGTGTAGACAATAGTATCCGTCGTGTCCTACTTGATAAAGTTTCGCGCTTTCCATTTTCGTAGGTAATTAACAAAATTCAAACTAGAGGTTCCACTTTCACCGGTCGTTCTAACCAAATCGAACAAGTCCTTCGCGTAGGTTAGAATTCAATATTCATCCGGTATACAGACGCTGTAACTTTTGCGAGATGAATTGCAACGGCGTTGGGATGTTGAAATACCTTTTGTGACTATTAAACTATTCAATTATAACGGCGATACTTTTAACATTTGATTAGCTTTAACGGAAGTAACAATCGGCACCCCGAATGCCGCGGAATCGTGTGGAGCAAGGTGGAATGTGATGGCTGATCAGACAGTGGCATCTATCCCCAAAATGTACAAATTTTTCACCTACAAGCGCCTCTGTGGGTACATTCTTGATTACTGAATATTCTGCGATTATTCGCACTGTTCGCCTGAAATTTTATGCAATTTCTGCTAACAGTAATAGAGACGATTGCGTATAACTCGACGCATACCGTAGATCATTTATTATTCGATATTAAAATAATTTAAAACTGGCTTCTCCACAACATCAATTTAGATCAAAATAATAGATCTGCATACCAGCATCGCTCATGCAGAGCAGGTTCTTATATCGTAACGATGCCCAAATTAAATATCGGCAACATTTGCAACAATACCGTTTTAAACTTGTCGCGTAAACTATACGTCGCGGAGCTCTATCGCGATTCGAACATGGCCGCCAAAGCAGCCATATTGGCAGAGTGCGCACGCGTATGCCGGCGACACCAATTTTCCGTTTTATCGCATTTATTCCTTTATGCTTTAACAATACGAATTCACTCAAAATTTTATAGCGCCGGGTGAAACGATTCGGCGCAACGACTTCTAATAAAACTCCTTCTTCTTGTTGATGTAAATAAAGTGACAGCAAAAAAAAAGGTGGCATGGTGGGCGGAGTTTGCGCCTGTGTAGGCAGTGAGCGTCAGTGCGCGCCGCGAGGTGCCGATCAGCCGATTTCGTGTCGACTTTCCGAAAACCGGGGCGAATACGCGCGAGATCCGACCTAGCGAACGGAAACGCGATAGGAAGTCGCGAGTGTCTCGATGACAGGAAAAGCTGGTGAACCGCGAGCGAGCTGTAAACACGGTAGACGCGCATCCTGGCAGCCACGCGTGGGAGAGAGAAATACGTGCGAGGAAGAGGCGTGATGAACGGAACTCTCTGATTGGCCGGGGCGGCTATGGCCGCCGACTGGCGCACGCATACACACGCGCGAGCAAGCCAGGCACGCACACACGCGAGACTCGTCGCAGCGAGGCCGACGAGAGTGGAGTAGACACAAACGGTCCGCGCGTTGCCTTGTAAGGCGGAGAGCTGGTGATGCCCGTGCGCGGACGGCTCGAAAGCTGAAGCCGCCGCTTCGAAGCTGCCGATTTTTGTTAACTAAAGTGATTCAGTAGCGGGCCCAGCCTCCGTGAGTAAAAGAGCGTGAACCGACCATAACCCGCGTATACGTAAAATCCGACAATCCGTCAAAATCTGAGACACCATTTTACTAGCGAGTACGAGATTACCGATAATTAGGCGCGAGTGAGCGAGGGAAAGAAAGGAAGGAAAGTGTGCGAGAAAAATAGAGAAGTGCCGCGCGAAATAACGAGAGAAAAGAGAGAGAGAGAGAGACAGAGGAAACGCGAGTGAGACTTTTAAACCGAACGCGAGAAAAGTGCGGACAAAGGCACAACTGCATAACCTCTAAATCGAGCGCGATCGCGTCCCGCTTTCTCGAAACCAAGTTTGTAGGATCCGTTAAAGATTGATAGCGAGAGAAGAGTAAAAAGATTAGCCGGCAGAGTATATTTTTACAAATGTAACCGCGACTCCGGGCTTCGCACGAGTGAACACGTGACCGAGGAGGTGTCGAGTAATAGTTCGGTAACGAGGAAACGAGCGCACCGAACCCAGCAGCGAAATCAGTCCAACCGCCGCGGACGCGTTTCCAGACGCCCGGGAAGATTTCTCTCGCGAGAGCACATCCCCGAACCGAGAAAGTGTGTCCGGTATTTCCGGAATCAACTTTCGACCGTATTCTCGCGACGCGCGCCTCGAGAGCGGTGTCCAACTCGAACGGCTCGCTTTGTTAGTTAATGGATGAAACTGGAAGGATGCTGCAGCACGGAGGATCTAGTGTGGGTTTGATGGGGGGAAATCAGGGCCAGGGCGGCCAAAACACCGGCGGATACGGCAGCATGGGTCCCGTGGACGGTTCCGCGGCCCAGGGGCCCGACCAGTCCGTCGAAGCGAGGAAACAGGATATCGGCGAGATCCTGCAGCAGATCATGAACATCACCGACCAGAGTCTCGACGAGGCTCAGGCGAGGTAAGCGTCGCGCGGGCGAGATCGATTGTCCGCAATTTTTTTCATTCATCGAAGGTTCATTAACTCTTGCCTCCGCGCGTCAGTGGTTCTCATGGCACGGATTTAGCGGCTGCGTCGCGCGTTTCGAATCGTCGTACCGTCGCGTCGTTTGCGAAAAGTACGGCGAATTGGCGGACGATATTTGTAAATGGTCTCGTCAAATATTTTACATTCGCGCGAAAACAACCCGGTCAGACACCCCTGATTCACGGCATGTGTCAAGTTAAAGCTGCTTTAAGTCTTTTTTTAATTTTTACGTCAAATTAACAGAAATCGTTCGTTGCAAGTAAATTGCAAATGATACGACAAATTTAGCATAAAATACACAATTGCTGCACGCCGTGATGTAAGTCTTCTTAAAGTTGCTGCAAAATTTACATCGTATGTCCGACCGGAAAACTTCTTTCGTCCCGTTAGAGACTAAAATTGCTCATCGAAAAATACCCAGCGATATCCTGATCCGCGACGCGACGATATCCCGCGAATTTTTTTCAGGCGAAACGGAAAGATCATCGATCAATCGCGGTGCTCAGATGTTGCGTCCGTTTGTTTGTCCCCAGAAAGCACACCCTGAACTGCCACAGAATGAAGCCGGCCCTGTTCTCCGTACTTTGCGAGATCAAGGAGAAGACAGGTGAGTTTCTTTCGTTCGTCCTTCCGTCGGACGGGCTCGCGTTGTTTTCCGATCTTCGTCCGTCGGGTCGCGCCGGGGCACGGGCAGTACTCGTGGCTGCGTATTTTGACTTTAAAGGGTTTAAGCACGACGTCCCGTCACCGTATCACTGTCATACCGGATGATGGATGGGAGTCTTATCGCACGATGCTATCGGCGCGACACCGCGTGTTACGTAAAACGTTCGAACGTTTAACGGGTCCGAAAAGGCGCGCCGTTCTGTGTGCCGATGTACTCGAGGCGATTTTTTTTAACTTCCGAACCTAAAGGTTTCAACGTAGGACTGACAAGGAGAGGCTCAGGCTTTCGGGTCACCGATTTGGCCGAATCTTTACTCATTTATAGAGCACCACTAGTATGGTACATCACCACAACCCTAGGGTGCAACACTCAAAAAGAAGAGAAAAAATCACCTCTAAAGTTGAGCTTGTAAGTATTTGTACAAGTTCTCAACAACGAGTTTCCAAGAGGCGGCGTGGCCGAGCGGTTAAAGCGCTAGTCTACTAACTCGGGGATCGCGTGTTCGAGGCTCCTCATGTGCTTCTTTTTTTTTGCAAATAAAATGTTCATTTAATCATAATTTGATAACAATCAACGTTATTAATCAATATTTTTTTTAATTTCAATTATATTTTAATTCTGGGAGCTGTGTTGAAAAAAATTAAAATTGTAGAAAAATAGCAGTTATATTCGCTTTCGGTGAGCTCAGGCTTACAATTTGTGGGATGATAATTGTCATAAAAGCACTCAAAACATAAATTAAGTTGACAATGACTACAGGAGATAAAACCGGTATTGCTGCAAGCGCAGGGAGTCTTCAATTTATTTAAAGGAAAGCATACTTCATTCACACTCGTGGACCGAACTCTCCTGTTGGCTCTTGGAGACACAGGAAAACACGCGGCAACAATTTACCAGACATTGTAATTTCGTGCTGCGCTGTGTCGTCAATTACTTTGTTGAACCACGGCTGCTTCAATAGTGGGGGCAAGAGTTCAGAGGGCTGGATTAAAGCGTTAGTTGTGAACTTCTATGCGTACAAGACGCATGTTCGCGAGCCCTGGTGGAAAAAATTATTGAATAAGTGTGGAAAAATGGAGCAAGAATCGTCAGATTTTTCATTGGAGGAAGTTCCAGTTCACTCGATTCACAGTGAGGAATCGAAGAAACTCCTCAAAGGAGCTTTAATACATTGCGAAAATCTTTTGTCGGAAAACGATCTCATCGTGGAAGAATCTCCGATCTCTATTTCATCACAGGCAGCAATGGTGGGAGAGGAATTATTTTTTCGCGCTGTGGAGATGTTAGGCGAAAAGATTCTGGTGAACGACGAAGAATTGATTCTTCCTCATGAAGACGACGAGGAACAATTGTTTCATTATGTAGATGACGATGATGCTTCGGACTCCAATGAGTACCAGCCATCTCCTGAAAAAAAAGCAAAGATCGACTTCATTCCATTAGAAACCAAAATCAAAGTCCTGAGATTGGCCAAGTTACATCCTACTTGGAGTCTAGAATCTCTCCAGAAGAGGGGTTCGCGGAGTTTAAGGAGGAAGGATGACTTGAAGCGTTGGCAAAAGGATGTTGAACAAGGAGGGACCCTATTCGATAAATACGTCTCTATCGACTCATGGACCAATGACCGCTTCGTAGAAGCTCGAGCCGAATTTTTACAGGTAAAATCTCATATTGACGTAGTTTTTGCTAAACTGAAGCACAACGTAGTACGGAATAAACTAACAATAAATATTTTTCATTTCAGGTGACGACGAGAAATTTACAAGAGTGGGCATTAGCCGCAGCTGGCCAGTACAGGTCTTCGAATTTCGAGTTTAAAGCTTCGTCATCTTGGGTAAAACGGTTTAAGAAAAAGCACGGTATCCGGCAGAGAAAAATCACCAAGTACATCAGCCGTAAGGAGCATACTACGATGGCAGAGACGCTAAAAGCAGCGGATAAATTCTGTACTCAAGTGAAGGCGATTACTGGAAATTTCGAGTCGCAATTCATAATCAACACGGACCAAATGGGCTGCCAATATCAATCCACCATCGACAGGACACTCGCAGAAAAAGGATCCAAAAGTATATTGGTTCAGAAAAGTAACCTAAACAAATTAACACATTCATACACAGCGCAGTACGGAATTACAATGTCTGGTAAATTATTGCCGCGTGTTTTCTTATGTCTCCAAGAGCCAACAGGAGAATTCGGTCCACGAGTGCAAAAGAATGTCGACGATTTGGTTGAAAAATTCGGCAATATTTTCATAGCTTGCTCGAAATCCGGTAAGCTTACAACAGCACTGTATTCTACATTCCTTGAGAACGTCATACAGCTTTATGTTGAAGAAAATAACTTTTTACTACTGGTTGATTCATGGGGAGGTCAAACGAATCCCGTTATTTACGATGAAGTATTTTGCAATAAAGACCAATTGCCGACCTGCACCGTCAAAATCATTCCTCCTAAATGTACTGCAATTTGCCAGCCGTGCGATGTTTATTTTCATCGACAAGTGAAGAATTTTGTCAAAAAAATCCAAAATTGTTCCTATGTAATTGAGAAGAATCGCGATATTGCCTCCCGTGAAGACGCCATTAAAATTCATTCACTTATTCATCACCAATTGTCAGCACCGGTTTTTCAAGCGATGATAAAATACGCGTGGTTTGCATCGAAACTCTCCGACGAGAGGCGTATTTTTTCCAACGTGAATGAAGTATGCTTTCCTTTAAATAAATTGAAGACTCCCTGCGCTTGCAGCAATACCGGTTTTATCTCCTGTAGTCATTGTCAACTTAATTTATGTTTTGAGTGCTTTTATGACAATTATCATCCCACAAATTGTAAGCCTGAGCTCACCGAAAGCGAATAATAACTGCTATTTTTCTACAATTTTAATTTTTTTCAACACAGCTCCCAGAATTAAAATATAATTGAAATTAAAAAAAATATTGATTAATAACGTTGATTGTTATCAAATTATGATTAAATGAACATTTTATTTGCAAAAAAAAAAGAAGCACATGAGGAGCCTTGAACACGCGATCCCCGAGTTAGTAGACTAGCGCTTTAACCGCTCGGCCACGCCGCCTCTTGGAAACTCGTTGTTGAAAACTTGTACAAATACTTACAAGCTCAACTTTAGAGGTGATTTTTTCTCTTCTTTTTGAGTGTTGCACCCTAGGGTTGTGGTGATGTACCATACTAGTGGTGCTCTATAAATGAGTAAAGATTCGGCCAAATCGGTGACCCGAAAGCCTGAGCCTCTCCTTGTGAGTCACGGTGTCCAGCAGTCAGGGAATTCTGGAAAACCTGGAATTGTCAGGGAATTATGTGGGTCAGAGAAAATACTCAAATCTCACAAATAGTTTTACTTCTATTTCGTTACAATTTTGAAGAATTTATATAGAAATCCAAAAAAGCCATTAGATAATATTATTTGACAAAAATAAATTATTTTAATGTTCATTTCTCAGTTTTCATAACCCGTTCTACGGATATCACCTAATTTATTCATTCCTCGAAAAATGATTGATGCGTAACACTTTATATTAGATCTATACCCATGGCGGTCAGAGAGATTTGGCTATTTCAGACTAGAAAACTAGGAAAAGTCAGGAAATATCTTTCTCACATTTTGTTAGGTAATGTGCAAGCGCAAACTCGCGAGTCCAACCGAGATGTTCGCGCTGTAATGAAAAGTAATTCCCTCGAAGGACGGAGAGATACGGAAGATTGATGTAGCGTTGCGAGAAGAGAAAGTGGGTGGTGCTTCTTATTCATGCAATCATGTATATTTCGCGTCGACGATCTTTTAAGTCTCACTGCACACCGGTAAAGAATCCATGGGAAAATATCGTCCACCCGGCAATTTTACTGCAACTGCACAACGAATTTTTTCTTTCCTCATCTTCCCCATTATCAACGCTCCGAAATCCCCCTGAAAAGAACTCCCCCCCTCCGAACACACGCGGAGTGTCTCTCGTGGCGGGCAGCCGTTCCGCGAGAGCTACCCCTTGTGTTTCTCGGCGGACCCGGCCGACGGCGAACCCCAGCCGCCTATTCGAAACTCGTAAACATAATTTTTATGCGATGTTTGGATTACTTTACGCGCGGATCAAGAGACCACGAAACGCGCAATTATTTTGGGGTTCCCTCGAGTAGCGAAAAGGGGGGCTACGCCCCTCGCGGTACGGTCGTCGACGTCGCCCGTCGGTCGTTGCGCACAAAAGCTCCGTTCACCGTCGGCGTACTACGCTACCGCAGCTTCTGCTCTACGTTAGTTTGCGAGAATCGAGGAAGGAGTTCGCTGTATGACGGCGAAATTGGACTGAGAAAAGAAATCGCTTGATTTGACTAGATTTTGCAAAGCACAACTTCTCGAGCGGTAAACTAAATATATAGTTATTTTTTAACAAATACGTAGTTAGAGTAACTAAGATTTAATCGAAGTAACCAAATACTTAACTGCTTCAATTACATATCTGTTCAAATTATTATATATTTAGTTGGCCGCTCGTAACTTCAACATTTAGTTGAACCAAATAATTTTTTTTCTCGACGTAGTTAACACTATACGTCCACAATTCGTCTGATAAAAACTTTTGTTAAAACAAACCAGCTCAGATTGATTTAATAAAGCAGTGAAGTTGAATTGACTACATCTATCAACAAAACGAATTTTATTTAATGAAACGTGAAAATTTAGTTATTCCAATAATATATATTCCAATCAAACAGACAATGATTAGCTTGACGAAATTTAACCTTCAACCAAATAATTTGGTTGGAACAACTAAATTCTTTTTTCAATATAGGGTCGCGCGGAATTCGGTCTTAAAATTAAAAAAAATGCTCGAATTTTTAAATTTAATTTATAATAACAAACGAAAAAGAAACAGTTCGAAAAATAATTATTCGCAGTTATAAGTGCGTTTTTCTCTACAAGATCGTGACGTCATCGGAATGACAAAGAGACGCACTTATGCCAAGCAACGAGTGCATAGTCTTACTAAACTATGACGTAGCCGCATTTCAAAATATCGTTTTCCAATTTGAATAAAGCGGAAAATGAAAAAATGCAGGGTAAATAATTTCGCCGAATTTTTCGAATCTGCATTATTAAATCCGAATTCCCCGTTCTACGTATAGGTTCGTATACGCGATCTTCGTACGTATCGCTGCGACTCTGATAGATCCGCGTACGCGCCCGTCTCCGCGAATAATTCAAAGGAGAGAAGAGGCCGTCGTCGCGAAAGCAGTCTTCGTATCGTGGCTAGGCGCTCGTGTGAATACGAGGCTCGAGTGATCCGTATAGCGTGACTCGATGTAGGCAGTCGGAGAGGGACGGGTTGGGCGCAATCTGTATACGCGCGAGCGGTCGGGTGCTCACGCACATGTTCGCGACGTTTTTTCTTCACGTTGCAACCGTCCGCCGGCGGCTGTAAGAGCCACCATAGAGCATTTCTAATGAATAATCAGCGGAGCAGGGGATTCTAATTTACGATCTTCTCGCGGTACGCCGGCCCCCGCGGGCGAGGAGAGTGCCGTTAAATTCGGAACCGTGAAAGATGCTTCGCCCGATATACCGTCACATCGCCATATGGCGGCGTCGTCGAAGACGCCTCGCTCTATACGCTTGTAATAATTTTTCTCGGGGGAGGTTCGGGACTCGTAAAAAATAATTGTCGTCTCGCGTGCGACGACTGAAACATCATCGGAACCGCGCGAACGAGAATCTCTTATGTGCCTGAAATTCCGAGCGTTCATATGAACGATAAAAACTTCGAATTTAAAAGATCACGGCCACTTGAGTTTATTGATTACTTAATTTCCGATAGTCGCGCAATTCGCAAAAATTTCTATACACGCGGGAAAAAATTAGTAGATTTGACTAAATCGGTGGTCACGAGCCGGGGAACGGTGATTTAATTACTTCGATTAAATAATTTTATCGCGCCGCGCAGCAGCGACGCATTGGATGAAATAATTTTTTCCGGTTACGCTTCGTCACCGGATGAATTTGTTCGTTAAATTTTCCGTAAACATAACTCTCTTATCGCGGCGTGCTACGAATGGTTACGCGGTCTTTATAATTATGTATCAGTCGAGCGAATGCGCGGCTTCGCGTCAAATATTCCAGGTAGAATCGCTGCGTAGCCCGCGAGAACGTAGCGCGAGGGTTGCGCGGGAAGCCTTCACAGGGATGCTCGAGTCTACGTAGGTAGCAGGTGACTCACTCGAACGGACTGATTTTTGCGGGACACCCCGTATGTCTCGAAAAGAGAATACAAAGAGCGGCGAGGGGGACGGAGAGGGAAAAGAGAGAAAGAGCGAGGGAACGGTGCGTCGGGGGAGAACGCTAGGCGGGGATGAAGAGGGAGCGCGCGAGAAGGGAGACAGGGACGCGCGAGACTCTGGTAGGAGAGTTTATGGGCAATGGCTGACGAGGCAGTGAAAAAGTACTAAAACCAAGAAGAGCAGATAAACGCTATGTTAAGCAGACCGTTTTACCAGCCATTTAATATAATCAGCGCTCTCATGGAGCTCGGATAACTTCGGATCAGGGCCGTGCAAAGGCGGATTTCCACCTTTTCCGCGTCTCTTGTGTCGTATCGCACGTATGTATATACGCAATCTCGTGCCCCTGTTGGATGGAAGTACTTCGAACCGCTCTCTTTCGATCGTTGGAAGCGACGCAGAATGTTACCTCTCGGAAGTCGCGAGAGGAGCGGGTCATGTGTTGCTTTCGAACGTTCACGGATATACGAAGGAAAAGAGATCTCCCCTACCTACGGTACACTGAAAAAAAAAAAAATTTCTTCATTCAGCCATCGGTAAGGTTGAATACGGCGAACCTCAAGGTGTAATTCGGTCTTTAAATAAAAGAAATATTCATATTTTTAAATTCAATTTGTAATCGGCATACATATTTAACACATCAGACGAAAAGGAAAATATCCGAATAGTTATTCGCAGAATTGTAAATGTGTTTCTTTTTGCAACATCGTGAAGTCATCGAAACGCCAGAGAGACGCACTTTTATGCTAAGTAACGAGTGCGAGGGAGATAGACTCATAGCACGATGACGTAGCTGCATTTCAAAATGTCGCTTTCCAGCTTTGATAAGGTTGAAAATGAAAAATTAAAAAATCGGGGTAACGAATTTTGCCCACCTTTTTCGAATCCGCGATAAAAAAATTGCTTAAAAAACCGAGTTTTTAAAATTAATACCATAAGATTGCAAGGAAAAATATTTGGAGTCGAGGCAACCAATTTAAAGTTGAAACAAGTAAATATCTGCTTGAAACGATTACACCGCGAGGTTCATCGTATTCAACCCCACCAATGGTTGAATATAAAGCTGATTTTTTAACGACACGATGCACAGGTCCATTGTAAATCATTACCGCAAACGAAATGACGGTTTCCAGAAAGATTCGATGTATATAAAAGGTAGCACACTAATGGTGACGAACACATTCCGCGTCCATCGACTGACGGAAGCGTAGCAAAGCTCGTGGAGCAGTTTTTCTCCGTTCCTGTAATCAACTCTGAACGCTTGACGTCGCTCTCCCCCTTCTCCCATAGGATTTCGAACAGGTTCGTTTGCCTCTCCAAACTTTGAACGATCCACCGCGATTTTGGACAGCCCCGTCGATCGGAGACATCGCCCTATCCCGTATCCCCTCGCACCGCCCCAAAATTCGCGGGATTCTTCCAGCACGGTTTCTCCGCTCGGACGCGGTAATCCGTTTTTTGTCTGGTGTCGCTTTGGACAGCCCCTGACAGCGGGTGGTGTCGACCGGACCCGGCATACCTAGCGTGGTTCGCTACCTAGTCTAAAAATATGTTGCTCCAGTCGAAGCGCAGTCGAAACGGAAAGAATTCCCGGTGAAGACTACCGGGAGACTCCGCGTGTGGAGCGGGTTAAATCGTTTTAGGTATTTTCGTATTCCCCTTTTTATGCGCCCTCTCGCGGTTCCGTGCGGTGGAAATGGCTCTGTATTGTCGCCGGAGTCGGAATATTTTGACACTCTGTGCCGCTCGGCCGAGCCAACTCCTGACGTAAAAGTTGTGACGACTCTCGACGATTAATAACTAACTGCACTGAGAAAAGAAAATGGTATATTCAATGAAAACGACGTTTGCGGGTGGGGGAATGCAGAATTAGTTGCTTCATCTAATAAATTTGGTAATAACGCGATTGACGGATATATTTTTTTCTTAGTATACTGGGTGAGGATTTGGATCTGCTGCATAGCAAATATAACGTAGGCGATTTTGTCGAAAGATAGGCAATGAGCGTCATCGTTGATCGCTCGTGATGTCTAGAAGAGGTTCGGCAGGATCGGCAACTGTAATGATGAAACTTAATCTGAAGCAGATACGTCTGATTCTTACCAGATGTCATTCCAATTCCAGTTAGAATCAGACGTACCTACTTGATTACAGAGCTTCATCACTGGCAGTTGCCATGAAAAATCAACGATGACACTCATCGTCTATACTTCCACAAAATCATTTACGTTATATTTGCCACCCGGAGAAAAGTTTGCGGTAACCACTCCCACAATCCATGTGGTGAGTTTGAAGTATTACGGCATATGACGTTCTGTGCCATGAGTATGTCGATAATTACCACAGGTATAGCAAATGCGACAATACTTATGGCAGATATCGACATATTTATGATACTAAACGTCATGTGCCGCGATAATTCAATCTTACCATATGGATTGTGGAAGTAGTTACCGCAAACTTTTCTCCGTCTATGTCGCGGATCCAAATCCTCACTCTCTCTCTCTCTGTAGACGTTGCTAGTTTCATTTTGACGAATATCGCGCTGGAAACTGGACTTCAATTTGCATTTCCGAGGTACGTCAGAAAGTTAAGAACATTTTCCTTCGAGACAGCGATTAATTCTCAATTCGGAACGGCCGCCAGCACTTCCGAGTCCAATCTTTCGAACTGGCGTGTGACCCGCCGTACGATCCGTGCTAACAAGACCCGCCTATCCTGACATCTTTTTTCCACGTGGGGCTATCGATCCGTCAATCCCCGTGAAACGATTTCCCCGGGGAATGATGGATCGTCATCTCTCGCGCATATTAACCTCGCTAATTATTCTTTAATTCGGAAGCTCACCCGCCTGTTTACGGGCTCATCGCTCATCCTCGCTGTGACTGCGGTTTAAGAAGTACGATACACCGCTTTATTTTTCGAACAACCGCGAATTCATCTCGTGATCCGTCACTTGCTCTTTTTTCGCTTCGTCGTTGCCATGTTCAGAGTTTCATCTGGAAGGGCCGGAAGAGTTGCCCGACTTTTCGAGCTACGCGCGATGTCGAATCCGTCGGGAAAGCGTCGTCTCGTCGATGCCGCGGTGCTGTGAAACAATGACGACGACACCGCGCGACGATAGTCGTATCGCGGCGTTGGAACAATTAAAAATCCATACTCGACTTGGCGCTCCGCCAGCGGTACATTCTATTTTACTGCGCGGGGGGCGGATATGGTTCTGTACGATCCGCGAGAGCGTCAGGCCGCGGTTCTTATCGTCCGAGAGCGATTCGTAATCTGCGACTGAGCGCGTTTCGCGCGGGATAAAATTGAGAGTGAAGTGAACGAACGCAAATTATTTTGGCGAGTCATCTCGAACTCGATCGACGGCCGAGAATACATTTTTTCCGGTTATCCTGGATCAGACGTCTTCGCGTTCTTCTTGTCCTTTTTTTCTCTCTCGATGTAAAATTTTCACAGTCGGAGGATTACGCAGTGGTATCACAGACACTGTTAAATTTCAGCCCGCGTCTCTACCTCGCCTCTTTCCCACCACCCCGCTTCGCCCTTCTCTCGCGAGCCATCATTCCGCCCCTCGGTCCTCGGAATCGCAGTTTCGAACCATCAAATCGTCCTTCATTTGGAATTAGAGTGCCTTTAGAGGGTGATTTCGCAGTCGTGTAAATTTCAGAGGCTTCCCGCAGGCCGTGATGAATTTTTGAAAGCGTCACTGCTCGCCTCCCGCCATCGGCAAACCCCATCCGCATTCTCATAACGCATCGGAATTCTGGCACGGGGTAAATTTATCAATTATTGTCGATCGCGTCTAAATAAAAAATGAGGAGAATCGCTCTCGGATGACCGCCGATCGACGTAGTGTTTGTATTCGCTCACGCGTTTCGCGCGCTTTGGAAATGCGCCTCCCGTGAAACCATACAGGTAACTCGATCGCGGCCCCTCGGATCGCGTTATTCGAAGAGCGAGCGAGTGCGTTCCACGTGGTTTTTTTTCTCGCTTCAACCTCTTCGAGTGCGGCCCTGCGCATGCAGATGGGGTTCCAGCAGTCAAGGTGAACCGGCCTTTCCGCCCCTCTCCCTCCCGCCTCCTTCGAGACTCGAACCTCTTCCACTCGACTAACGAGGCATCCTCTTACCTCGTATCGAGACTCGCGTACTTACGTATCGCCGCGTTTCGCCTCGCCAAATGTACATACATATATGTACGTACCTGCCTCGTATAACACGCACTGCGTCCGCACGGTCTATGCCTCGCGTCGGTCGCGCACTCGAAGGAGAACGGACAATCTCCTTGTTTCCGAGCGGCAATCGCGTTTCGACGTAATAACGGGTATAGGAGAAACATTGTATAGTTGGATCGCTGCAGTCGCGGCAATTTGAGACGAGGGAAATGATGTATCGTATCTCCGTAACTATTTAATGGACAGTCATTTAAACTGTCTTTGTAGAGGGATGTGATTGCACCTCCGGAAGTATCTTGCCAGCGGATTTTCCCGACGGTGATATACATACATAAGTTTACAAGATGATTTCCGTCACAATCCGAATAGACAAATGTACGTAAATTGTACAGTGACTTTAGGAAGTATTGGCTCATAAAGTGCATCAAGATTGTGTGCTTTATGAGTCATCACAAAGCAAGCCTATTTTGTGTTATTAAATAATTTCAAACTAATAGGTACAAATACATTGACTCAATATCTGCATAATTTTTTCTGACAGACCCATAACGTTTTTATTTGCTAATTGTTGGAAAACTATTAGAGCCACACCACTGTCGCTTTGTGACATCTCAGAGAGATGTTCTAAGAATGATTTACTTGAGTCTTATATCAAGGTTTTTTATTTTTTAAATTTGTTTAAATAAAGTTGTAAATTATTTATTTTAAATCACTGTGTTAATCGCAGAAAGAGAAGTTATTGTTGATCATTTAATTTAATTTTAAACGCGTTACGATTATAAAAAATAAGATATTTACTGATATGGGTCTGACAGACCCATAGCGACTAAGGGCGTCTCATCAGCTGACGCGCCTAACGGAAGGTTAAACTCATTCGGCAAAATAAGCCTAGACTTCGGAACAATCAATTAGTAATTTGTACGAACGTCGTGACGATCATACAAACCTATCTGGGAAAGAGAAGACCTGTTTTGTCAGCACGGATCAATCGAATTTCTTCTTCGATGCGAGAGTAATTTCCATGTTAATTAATTATCGAAATAAGTTAGTTTCGCGAGAAGGGATTATTTCCACGTCGTTCCGTTTGCTCTCTCGTCTGTTCGTTGATAGAAAAAAAATATATCCTGGAAATAAGGCAGTGTATACGTCACACGAGTGGAAGAGTTCGAGCGAATCCGACGGTGAGCCGTGACTGTTTACTTTGGATGGAAGAGGCAGTGGCCAACGCATTCGCCAGGCTTTACACACACACACACACACACACACATACATTCGCTCTATTTACAACTCCTACAATGTTTGAACGAGATAACCGCGTTGTACCGTAATATCGTCGTGCAGTAGCTCGCGCTGCCTGACAATAGATAAGATAGATAATGCGTATAAACGCGTGTATACGCCCACCTATATATAATTGCGTCGGAGTTGGCTTCGGCGACATTATGGCTTGAGCGCTCAGCGATTTTCGACACTTCCACTGACGTTATCCCTGGATACGTGTCTGATAAAGTATTCTCCACACAATAACTTTACGCGATCATAAAAAATATTCTCTTTTTTGATTCGCTATAATTTTCGCGACATATTACAATGATAATCTTCCCTCGTAATGACACAGTTTCGGGCACATATTTTTTTCGCATCCACGCACGAGCGTGTACTGAGAAAAAGATTTAGTCGGATATACCAAAAATGACTTACAGGGCCGCAAGTAATGATTTATTTACGTCGGTCAGATCTTTCATATTAATTTGACATTTCTTCCTTGTAATCACATACTGTTCTACATGATTGTAAGGAAGAGATATTTGATTGATGTATTAAGAAACGTCGTTCATGTAAATAAGTAATTACTTGCAACCCCGCAAGTAATTTTCAATATGTAGATACAATTAATTCTTTTTCTCTGTGTCTGCACTGATTGACTCTGAAGGGGAAAAAGAATACAGTCGAAATAAGGCCCGGTCCAAAAAACGCAAGTGTGCCCGGGCCTGAGAAGGTATTGTGCTGTCGAGCTGGACGCGAAGACTACATCGGTGTCCCATTAACGGAATCGTTCTTACCGCGGCATCCTTTTAATTAAGGCGCACCAGACCGGAAGTCGTCGTTACGAGTGCTCGCTCTTTCGGAAGACTTCCCTCGAACAACGGCGTTAATCTACTCGCGCGATAACGAATGGTCCGCTGATGATAGGACGTCTGCATTTATGAAAAGAAGATAAGCTACTCGCGAATACGGGTAGCCGTTAAATAGGGTCGTTTTTTTATCGTAAAAAAATTGATGTAAGCAGTAATACCACTTGCTGTAAATTGTAACGCAGTCTGCGCTTACTATGTGATAAGTGCAGGATAATATTAATCCTTCGTTGCTCACGTGGGGTGTAGGCAACCCCCCAGCCTCCTTTTTTTGCATGCCACGCCTAGAGTTTTTTTTCGAGGTTCGCACTTTCAGTACCTTTCGAAAACATTTCATTAAAGAATTTGGCACCAAAAGCGTAAGACAAAACCGATTTGTTTATCCGACAGAACGCTGCAAAGTGTTAAAAAGTGATTTTTAACAATCTGTAATTAACTTAATATTTAATATTTTTTCTATAAAACTTTCCAATTTGTTAATTTGTTCTTCGTTAATAAAACGAGAGTATGATAACTATCCTCAGTCTATTATTTATATTATTTTTGAGTAAAAATCGGCGGGGAGATCTGAGCGTCTGAAAACCGAGGTCTCATGTACCGAGACTTCGAGTTTTATTTTCAATTAGAAAACGAAATTTACTTTTTTAAAATATTAAGGTCATTAGGCAATATCTCAAGCTTTAAAATAAAAAAAATATATAACAAGTTTCAATTTTTCACTAAGAAAACGTTAATTTTCAACTGGGGTGTGGGGTACACCCCAGGTGAGCTCTTATGTTTCAAAAACCCACGTGAGCAACGAAGAGTTATAGTCACCAGGAAAATGTTAAACACAATGTTATACGCAAAGTTCAGTATCATTTACAAGAATATATTTACAACTTTGACACTTTAAATCCAACATCAGCATTTTTTTCCGTGTAACTCATCACTCGACAGTTCCCAGTCGTCTCTCTTTTCGTCCCTCTAATTTTCTCTCGGGGCCGAGTACCTACAATGTTGCCAGAAATCGACGCGCCGAATCGCGCTCCGGCGAGAGCGACGACGTTTTCCTGCGTCGAATCCGCGCGCACCTCGTCTCTCCATTCTCCAATCTCGACGCGTGTCGATTCACCGCGATGAGCTCTCCGACCGTACGAGCGCAAAAGGACTCTGCTTTCGCGGAAGTGTGCGAACGTCGGCGGTTCGACGTATAGCGGAGTGACGGGGGAGTCGGCGGCGGGAGCGATTTAACAAACCATACGTTACTTGCGATAAAATCTCACAAACCTATAAACTTCAGGCGGTTGGGTGGGTGTGTTATATCATAAAAATCCAGTAAAATAAGCTCGTAAACCGAGAGAGCGGGAACGCCTGTCGGTACACACGAGTGTCGAGGAGAGTGTATACCCGCGCACGCGCACCCCTCGGAGATAAAGGGATCGGATCTCGGCAACCGAATAGAGAAATCCGCGGATCACATCGATACCCCGTATCACGGCAGTCGGTCCCGCACGAAGAGAGCCGCTCGGCGACCCTAATTGGACGTTCTCGCGGATAAATCGTCCTCCCAAATCATTCTTCCGGCGCGGCCTGCAATCGTTTTAATCGTATGGTAATATTATGCAAATTGCATGGGGCGCGGAGAAGCTCGTCTCGCAGGTCATTAGGCCCGGCATCGACGCTCCGAAGGGCTGCCCGGACCTCGTTCTCATTCCTCCTCCTCCTCCCTCAGCGTGTCCTTCGTCTTCGGGGTATCTGTCTCCGTGGACCTACACTTTTCGGGTCTCGGCTTTTTTTTTTCTCCAAGATCGCGCCTTTCTCTTCCCTTCCGCCTCTAATTTTTAAATAACAGCCTCGCTCGATGCTCCACACCGCGATACGTCCGCGCCCACATTCTCTCTCTTCGGGGAAGTCTCCGTGAAGCCGAAGCTCGAAACCCTCGCGTTACGAGGATCCGCTGTGATTAGTCCTTGATTACCGGTTGCTCCGCGCCTTCTCGATTCACGCGGAGCGCGGTTAGGGGCGTATCGTCACCGTTGATAAGGTCGCGTTCTTTCGTTCGATGCGTTATTTCCATCGAATTGTCAAGGCCGGTGTCACGCGTCCCGGTTTGAAGGGATGGTAACGTCGCACGGTTTTAAATGAGAGGCGGTGCGGGTGTCGCAGCGCCGGACGCTCTCATTTAAAGTACATAGTATGGTCACTCTCCAAAGTGATCGTTGAGTGTCCGTAGAAAAAGTCATCAAAAACTATGATTTATAATTGAAAATTCTCTTTGTGAATTATAAAATTTATGACCATAAGAATTAGTCGATTATTCTGATTATTTTTCACTTATTATTCAAATAATGTGCCTCTCCTTTGACTAGCGTCTTTTTATGCGTGGCAACGCATATTATCAATGGGCTCGTGGCCCAGTAGAGAAAACCACGATACACTCAAACGTTTGAGTGTATCGTGGGGAAAACGAGATCTGAAATGCACGCTTGTGAACCCACTCCACCGACGCGACGTTGCCGCATCTACTCGACGCGCTATTTCCGAACACCGAGAAGCAGAAATTAGTTATAACTAAAGTATCAAACGGTCAATAATATTCATCAATGGGTGTAAATTTTTGTTTTTTTTCCCCCGTTTTTTGGTATATTTTTTTATATTTTAATCTTGGATTTTACATACAAACACCCCAAGATGTGTCTTGCCCATAAGACTCCGGGTTATTTTCTACTCGGTAATTAATTTTTATCAGACATACTAAACGCGGTCAATCTACCCCAAATTACACCAGGAGGTTTCTATTGATATTAGCTTGCATACATAATTATTTCATATTTAAATCTTGGAAATCGATTCGTGACCATACTACTTTAAAACTGCAGTGCGATGTGCCGCCGCTGCGGCAGAACCTGACCGTGTGACACCGGCATTAGTTGGGACGAGACGACGATGACACGGCAGCTCGACTGAACTTCGATCGAGGGTCTTTTGCATTGTAAATCAAGGCCGCCGCACAATTATCCTCGCGTCGCGGGTCCGACTGCGGATTAAGCCGATCGGGTGACGGCGGAGAGGACGAATGAAAGAGCCCGCCGCGATATCATTTATGCCAGTCGCTTCCGTTCCCTTCCGCGAGTCAAAGTCAGTCGTATCCGTCCGCGTCCGCGCGTCGGAGGGGCTTTGTATATGTGGAAACTATGGAGAGGGTGTGAGTCGATCAAAGTTCGACTGCTGGAGGGTTTAGCGCGGCTGCCTCGTCTCTTGGTCGGTTCGGCTGGCGGCACGGGAAGGGGGATGGGCGGCGAGGGCGAAGTGACAGGTGAATGGCGGGCCACCCAGGGGATAACCTCATCCCTCCTACCGTCAAATACGAATTGTGATATCGTCCTCATAACTTCCAGCGCGTCGTTATACTGCGCCTAACCCCCTCGTAACGCCGCTTCGGCTAATGTAGATGTAATCATTGTCGTTCCTGCAAATTAGTGAAGGGGGTTGGAAGGTGGGAGGGTTCCTCCGGTTAGACTCGTAACAGTCGCGTCTAGACCTCCGCGACGCGTACAAATAGGCGACATCCTCGTCCCTTCCTCATTACACTTGCCGGATTAATAGCCGTCATCGCCCTGTCGTTAAGCGATGGAAAAAGAGAAGAGTGGCGGGCATTTAGCGCCGTATTGAGTTCTGCCGTTGTGGGGAGAACTCTTGTCACGACGTCGGGACGAAGCTACGCTGAGAAGAACACATTTTTCATCGTAAACTTTCGGGCGGTCAACTACAATATATCGTTATCTCAAGAAATGTGTAGTTGAAGCGACTAAAATTTAGCGAGGTAACTTGATATTCAGCTGCTTCAATTGAATATTCGTTCGGATAACTATATATTTAGTTGGCCGCTCGTAACTTCACAATTTAGATGAATCAAACGATTTTTTTTCCTCGGTGTAATTGACACTTTAGTTCCACCGTTCGTCCGACAAAAACTTTTATTGGAACAAACAAACTCGGACTGATTTAACAAATCAGTGAAGTTTAATTGATTTACATCTACTAATAAAAAAATGCACGTCGAATTGAGAACCTCCTCTATTTTTTAACTCTATCGGAAACGAATTTTATTGAATGAAAAAATTTAACCTTCAAACCAAGCAATTTGGTTGAAACGTTTAAATATTTTTCTCAATGTAACCATAATGAGAATTACAAATAAAAATTTATATAGTTCTGGCGGTGTTTGTACATCAGGTGAAAAATTAGTATCTTCGACATCGAATCATTCTGGTTTGAATTTATTACCGGCTTTTTTTTGTTTTGTTTTACGTTTCCCTACCGGTACGGGCCGAATCGCGTTTCGATAGACCTTTCACCCCGGGGGGGCAAGAGGACGAGATAGACGTCGGAGTCGTTTATAGCCCACGCAAGTAGATACTACCGCGGAGAAGAAGGTAGGTAAGTCATCAAAAATGGGGTAAGGTCGCGTAAAAGGGAATGTTTTGTGGGTTGTTACGACGGTGCATGCAGTTTAGTTTCATGACGCCATTTTGAGTTCGTAAAAAAATGTTACGATCGTCTAAACCGTCCCTCGTACATACTGCTCGGGTTCGCGCGGCCACCCCTCGGCTTCCCTCTTCGTTCCTTGCGCGCTTCACCGGGAGAAGAGGTGCGCGCGAGGGTTGCTTTCGCTATTTCGTCGCTCTTCTTGGCTGCGCGCGCTTTTGGACAATTTTCCCCAAAGCCGACCAACACCCGTCGCGCTGCACGATGGTGCATCAACGGAGGCGCGATGAGGAAGGAACGGGGGTGACCAAGAATTACCATTAAAATTCATGAACCGTCCTCCCTCGGTGCGATCTTTCAGTTTTGCCCGCTGCTGCAAAAAGCCTTGGAAAAAGAAGGAGCGGAAGACGAGCGGGGTAACCGGGCGAACGAGTTATGAATAACATAGGAGAACTTCTAATTGCGCGGGACAAAAGTTCGCGGCGCTTCGAAAGTTTTCCCACCGCTGCAGGCGGATGGAAGTCTCGTTCCCGCCGAGCGAAACTTACCACTTGTTTCTCCGCGCTCAACTCGGCGGGTGAGCGCGTTGTCTGGCAGGAGTCGTCCGCCACCCCTGGCGAAACTACTCGTTGTGGTCGCCAGCCATCCCGCTGCATTTTCAATACCGTTCTTTTTTTTTTCCTTTCGACTTCTCCGCTTTTCTCGATTCCGCGATCCGTGCGGGAAATACATATATCCCGGGTATATATATACGAATATATGATTCGGAAGCGATCGTTGAGTATTAGGCGCAAATGTGGGTTGGCAATTGGTACCCAGCTCCCATTACACTGAGAAAAAAAAAGATTAAACATTATTCTGTTAGAAGGATAATCTGAGTACGAAAGGTAAAATAGATCAAAAATTATCTTAAAGAAGGTTAAATTCTAAACCCTGGAAGGATAATTTTTGATCTATTTTATCTTTCGTACTGAGATTATCCTTCAAACAGAATAATTTTTAATCTCTTTTTTTTCTCAGTGTACGAACTGTGATGGTTGAGAGCCAAAATCTCGAGTAACCCACATCAGCACCATCTACGCCAATGTCGCGCTCGATATTTTTACGCCGATCGGTATCCTCGAACTTTTCAGCGGTTATATAAAAATCTGTAAAATTGACTTCGACGTAATTGGATGGTATCCGTGACGAGTGGGATTTGCTCAACGCGAGGCTTGATCTCCTCCGCTTTTCCACGAATGGACGAAAAATAGTGGCGTCGTAAACCGTGCGAAATGGTGTATTTTTATCGGGTCGCAAACAAGAACGCGCTCATTTCCCCAGTTCGCGTAAGTTTTAGAATTATAGCCGGAAGAGAGACGAGGGAGGGAGGGAGAGAGAGAGGACCACCACGTGGTCCCACCAGCACGTGGCTCGAGTCCACCAGAGGTGTACAACCGCCCCGCGCGTTAGTTTGTGAATGATTAAAGTCATTATTTCCCGCCTACCCCCACCCGACCCCTTCGCCACCTGTCTTTGTCAACCTCTCTACCCCCTCTTCGTCCCTCGAGTGAGAGTCACTCTGCCTCCCGTTCCCCGCCTCTCACTCGCGCGCCCAGACAAATTCTATGCAGGTGTCTGCTAGAGACGCGGAAGAGAGAGAGAGAGAGGAGAGGAGAGGAGAGGCGGAATATCGTCGGGGGCTGTTCACCCCCCGTCGTTGGGGGGCTGTAACGTCGCTCGTAAAAACACCGTAAACTCGACAGCAACAGGTCCCGTGTCTGGCGCACGGGCACCCCCGTTCGAATATCATATTCGAATGCTCACGGAACACCCCCGAATCACGCGGCTACTTCGTCTTCTTCTTGGTTTATCCGCGAAATGAGATCTTGCCGGTTAAAACAGAAATTCATTGAAATGTTCCCTTCGCCTTGAACGAGACGTCGATAATGTTTTTGCATCGCGTGCACAATTGCATCGATCGAGGAATACCCAAAAAAATGAATTCAATGATAATTCGATACGACATACCGTTGCCATTTAAAAAAAAATTCAGTACAGACGATGTTTTCCGTATGCGGAGAAGAGGGATTAGTAAAATATCGGAAAACTCATGAATTTTTACAGTTATCCCACTAACAGGGCTCTTCGAGGTGAAACACTGAAGTTTTTAACAGACCAAAGCGCATTTTTTACAGTTCGAAATAATACAGACATCAGTGTAAACGGTAAAATTGACCAATTTTTCGTTAATACATGTCGGGTTTTTACGGGTTTAATACTGCAACGAACTGTAAAAAGTACGCCGTGTCTGTTAAAAAAATTCAGTTTTTCACCTCGAGGAGCCCTGTTACTGGGATTCACTGTAAAAATTGCTAATCCTTTTTTTTTCCGGAAACCCAGGCGCATACAATCGGGAAGGACCTCTCGAATTTCCTCCGCGATCAACCCCCTTCGCTCGCTCGCTCGCCCTCGCACCGCGCCACGTCCGCCCCCTTGTCAGGGAGAGACGCCCTCGTATCGAGCACGCGGAGGATTTTGAATTCTCAAAGCGGTAGGCGTAAACCTCTGCAGTTTTATGCATAATGCATACACCACTCGGCTGTCGAGAGAAATATCTGGCTAGTCCCGCTTCCGAGCAAAGGGGTTGAACGGCGCACGTCCACCACGCGCGGTACTTACCTTATATCGTGTAGGTAACGGGAAGGGCGGCAGGGGGAGGGGGGCTGTTGCCGCATCTGTACGTGCGGCGCGCACACGCGCCCAGTTAGGTTGGTTATATATATTAAAACGTATATCTGAGTTATACGTACGTACGTGCACACGCGTCGCAATGCATGTGCAGAGAATAGGAGTGCGGGTATACATAGGAGATATATGCGGCGTAGACGGTGCCATTCCGATCGCCGAAGCGTGACTTCAATCGTTATTATCTCCCTTGCCGTGCGCTTCAAAGCGTAATGCGGCGGCAAAAAATTTCATCCCCGTTCTTCCGTTTCATTCGTAGACGTTCAAACGTCCAAACGACCGACGGAATATTAATACGACTCTCGGCTTTGAGTCGGTCGCGTATTTTCCTCCCATCGCGCGTATCCCACCGAACTGAGTTTATTTTTCTCTACCCCCCCCCCCCTTCCTCCTCAACGTGGTTTATTGTCTTTCGCGAGTTCATTTCAACACCCTTGGCCCCTCCGTCTCGTGAGAACGACACGGGGTAGCGTCCCTCTCACTCCTCTCGCCGAGTTCAACCCTTCGAGGGCCGAGGTGGTTCGAGTCTTTGTATCTCTTCCATCCCCGGGTTTCCCGGCCGGCCGGTTTTTCCACAATTTGATATCGAGCGCCTTTGCTCTCTCGCTCTTTCTCTCTTCTCCCGTTCTCCTTCTCTCTCCCGACGGGAGGGGAACTCGGCAGGCGGTCCACCCTTCCCCCAACGTTGGGGATGGTGGCGGCGCTGGCGGGACGCGCAAGAAGAGGGGGTGCCTTCCGACCCCGCACTCCCGTCCAACAAAGGCGGAGACTCTTCGGCTCTTGCCAAAAGTACGCGAAGCCCGCCGCCGCCGTCCTCCGCGCGCGCGGGGTGCTCTTCGATAAAAGTAACGCCACGGCGCGCGCGCGCGCCCCTTGTCTTTTTCTCTCTCCCCCTCCCTCGTATTTCCGTGGGAGTGGGAAAGTGGAAATGGAAAATCTGTCCCCGAATGGACCGTTTGCAGAAATCAGGATGGTGCTTCGATTCCGCGCATATCGGGGGCATCGATTGGCCGAGAGGAGAATTTAGGTGGATTTGGCGCAAGACCGCGCGGCGGGACGATCGCGACTGTCGTTTCGAGTGACGTCGATCGGTTTTCGGAAGGACGACGAGACGGCGCGGAACGATTTATCGCGATTCGTCTCGTCCCCCCGCTCCCTTTTGCCTCGCGCGAATCGCACGCGACGAAAGCAGAAGATCGTTTCTCCAATTTTATTTTCGAGGTCTCTCGATTCGTCTCGCGCCTCGCCGGACGAAAGCCGAGCGGGGGAGAAGCGCGAGAACGAGGGCGAAGGAGCAAGGAAACGCGAGAGGTGGGGGGGTGGATCTTTCCAAGGGCGCTCTTATATAGGACGACGTGTGGCAACGGCTCCCACGGGAGCCACGAGGGTGGAAATGAAACAGAAAGGACTCCTCTGTCCGGCGTTGTCGTAAAAAAAAATACAAGCAACCATCCGCCGCTCGAAAACGCCCGACTCCTTCGCCTTCGACGTTTCGCCGCGCGATCTTAAACACCGTCGTAAAGGAATACGAGGCGCGACAGTCTAGCCTCGCTCGCTCCTTCCTCCTCCGCCGCCGCCGCCGCCGCCGCCGCCGTTGCCACCCCTTTCTTCCATCCCGGAAACGTCTTCCCCGAATATATTCTTCGCGGTGTTTTTCTCGAATATAGCGCGGAGCGGAAGCCGAGCGCGCGGCTTGTGAGAATACGAATATGTATGTATTTCACTTCGCGCCTAATAATAACTATACGCGTATATACCGACACACAAGTCGTACACTGAAAAAAATAATTCGCCGATCCACAAGTTATCGTCGACATAAATAGTGCCGAGAATATAATTATTTAATATAAGTATTGTCGTTGAATCAACTATACGTTATTCGAATCAAGTGTAGATTCGTTGTGTCAACTCAGGCGGAAAAGTTCTATAGGTTTGTATACAGTTCATATATGGATTTCTGTGCAAACCATAAGTACATGAGCTAGATATGGATTATTTGAATCTTTTAAATTTTTGCATAATCCATATATAGTCCATATGTGGGACCAAATCCATATATGGACTATACATAATCCATACAGAATTTTTCCGCTTGGGAGTGAACATATACTCACTTGTTTCAAATAAATATGATCTTGGCATTATTCATGCACTGAGAAAAATAATTAGCTTAAACTCTCTGACAAAACGCATCTAGTTCGACGCGTTTAGTCACTCTAACCAAAATACTGGTCAGTTGAACTAAACATCGAGTTATTCTAACCAAACAGAGGTCAGTTCACGAAACGATTTGGTTATCGTCTCCAAGACTTCGGTTCAATTGACCGAATTATTTTTCCGAGTGCGTTACGCGAATCGGCAAATTATTTTTCTCGGTGTATAAAATTCCTCGAGGAATCTGAATAATCTCGAACGAGTTTCGATGAGCGTCGAAAAACCCCCGCGCCGAATCCCACAAAGATCGACGATGTGAAATATTTTTCAGCATCGATAGAAAAATGAAGAAGAGAGAGCGGCGATAACGGATCCTCCCCCCAAGTTCCCTCGCGCGCGCGCGCGCTCCTCCCGCGCCGTCGCGGAAACCTCGAAAGATTCCTTTCCGTCGCGGTGTACCTCCGACAATCGGCGTCGCTCGGGCCTCCCTCGCAGCGCGAACGCACCGTGCGCCGCGGGACACCATAGATCAGGGGTATTTCGGCGCGCACGAGAGTGAGTTATTTTCTGACCATATAGCCGCCGCCGCGCGTCCACATAGCCCCATAATACGATACACGACCGGGGGACGCCATCCACACACGCGGCTCGCACACGCCTTCCGTATACGCGGCGACGCACACGCGAGCGCCCTCCCGCGTTCCGCGTGTACGTGCGCGACACACGGCCCCGACGGCGCGTGTAGCGCCGTGCACGTGCACACCGAGCGCGAAGCGGTGTTGGTCTTCGCGAGAGCCACTCGATCAATACACCACGTTGCCTCCTGCCACCCCACCGCGCGCCCACCCCATCCCACCCTCGCGCGCCCACCCCAAGCTCGCTCGCCCGCACGCGCACTCTCCCGAGAAGGGGGATGAACGGAGAAAATGTTACGGCCAGACGTATCGAATGGATAAGGAGGAAGAAAAAGTGCAGCGCGGACTGAAGACTGGAGCAGGGAATGGGGAGGACACAAAAAATATGAAAACGCTTTCGTGTGTAAATATACCTACGATCGTTGAGTTCGTCTTTCGACGGTCGATCGTTTTTTCGTGTCTCTGCGTTCGTCGAACGCGAATATCGTCGCTTCGCCTCTGTGTTTTGGGTCGTAGAAACTCGATTCGCCGAACACTTTTCCGGGCGGAAATAATTATTTTTGGTTTGTTTCTCGGTTTTTTCATTCGTGGTGGAAAGTATCTTTGATGATAATCGCGCGTGATGATTATTATTGATACCGCGATTCAGATATCGCGCGATATTTTAATCAAGAAATTCGAACGAAAGCTTCGTCTTTCTCGAGAAGCCATCACTTTTCTTTCCCAACGAGAATTTCTTCGACCCGCAATCTCTCCGTCTTACATCCTTTTGATCGCCATCGAGGGGCTGAACTCGATACGGCCCTGCCGTTGCCTCTTCTATGTGCGCGGTGGGCCGCTGCTTCCCTTCGCGGCCTGTCGGGGGTATAACATTCGGTACACCTGCGCTGTATATTGCGGAAATACTGGACTTGCCAGGCAATAAGGATTTCTTTTCCTTCTTCGTGGAGCGTTTTATTAATCCGATCTCTGGCTCCAGGCCCGCGCCCCGTCGCGCCACGGAGATATTCCGCGGGTCGAACCCCCTTCTTCGTCTCGCGCGACGCATCGTCCGTGTTCCGCAGGTGTCCGTCCGTACGACCTATAACTTGGACTGCGCCATCGCGCGCGAGTCGTTTGCCACCCTTTCCTCTCCATACTCATATAGACTTTATCGCCGCTTTACATTTCCCGCCTATCAATCTTTGGTACCGCATTGACCCACGAGAACTACACGGAGAGAATTTTAAAAGAAAAATTACCCATCATGCAGGCTAATCCTGCATCATAGTGACGTTTCACTGAGAATTTACCCTGCAACACAGTAAAGATATAATAACGTATTCAATAAAATATCATTACGCGTAGAGGATTATTCTCCTATCACCGCGGTAAATGCTCAGTGAAACATCACTATGATGCAGGGTTAGCCTGCATTGATGGGTAATTTTTCCTTTAAAATTCTCTCCGTGTACTGCAGGCGGTGAATTTGACTGGTGTTTTATTCAGTGCCATTCAATGCCGATTATTTCGTAACCCATGGGGTTTTCGTCGAAATTGGTAGAATACTTTTTTGTAGATCGAAGTATAATCTAGGAAAAAGATCTTTTGCGATATTTGTCAAAGATTCCTAGATTACGGGATAATCAGCCATCAAAACGTGATCATTTTAGAACTTAGTTTGACTGGTGTTTTAATCAGAGTGCCATTCAATTTCGATTAACTCGAAAACCATTAGGCTTTCGTTGAAATCGACACAATACTTTTTTGTAGATTACACTTCGATCTACAAAAAAGTTCTGTTGCACAATATGTGTAAAAAATCCATAGATATCAAGAAAATTAGCCGTTAAAGCGATCCTTTTAGAATTTGCAGTCGATCGGTTTAAGTCACACGGAGAAAAATGGATACACCGCTGTAGTTAAAAATTCGAAGTGTTATTTGACAAATACTCATTGCGTATCAGATATTACTATAAAAATAGGAAAAATCGAAATAAAGTAAATTTTACTATGCAAATAGTTCGGAATTTACGGTGGTGTTTAAGATAATAATATTGAAATCGTCGTTTCTCACTACGAATATAATGAGTTTTACTAAATGCTCTATAAATTGATCGCTTAAAAATTTTAAATTATCAATCTGTTTCAGCTTCACTATATACTGCCATTTTTCGCTGAAATATTCATGTACAATTTCTTATAATTTGAGCAGCCTTTTTTTTCCGTGTACCGCGACACTCTCGCTATACTCGGATGATATAAAAAATTGTATACACATATAAGATTCCGGAGTCAGGACTTCACTTGGAAACCATACGCGTCGTACGTCGCATCCTCGCGTTCTTCCCGTCGCGATCTCCCGCGCGTACCGCCGATAATCACACGGCTCTCGCCGCGAACGCAAACCCGGGCGCACGACGAAATACCTCTCACTCGAACGTATCAAACGATCGGATGAAATTGCCGCGATTCGGACTCCGTGGCTCGCGTAATGGTGACGTTTTGCGGCGGGCATACCCGTTAACCTTGGGTGCGAGAGAGCCTCGGGATCTCGAGGCTTCCCGGACAGGAATGCCGCTTCGATAACGAAGTCGAAGTCGCAGCTCCTTGGCGTCGTTCGGGGCTTAATTTGCCTCGGGGCTCGGCCGGCTCCTCTCGCGCGGGACTCCGCCGTTACCGCGGCGTAGTGCGCGCCTTCCCCCGTGGCGAATTCTGCGCGCGCGAATGTGTGTGTGTGTGTGTGTGTGTGTGTGTGTGTGTGTGTGTGTGTGCGGGTACGCGTCCGTCCCTCCGCGGGAGGAGGGAAGAGCACCGCGAAGAGAGGAGCGAGAGAGTACCTTGAGACCATTTTGCAGAATTCCCGTCATTCTAACATCCGCGTTTCATTAAAAGATCCCCACCCTCTCGGCTCCTGCCGCTTTTCTACACGGAGACCTACTCGAGACGCTCGCGCGCGCGCGGGACACGGGCGGAGAGGTGCGCGCGTACACACGTATACACACGTATGTCACACCTGTACACCGCTGGCACAGCCGCGAGAGTTCCTCTCGAAGCGAGAAGAGGAGAGAGACGGCGGAGGGAGACCACCCAAAGATGTAACCGAGTAGGTACAATGGGATCTCTCGACCGTCGTTTCGTTTAATTAAACCAACGAAATACCTCGTGAAATTCCTCTCGGCTGTACTCACGCTATCGTCGTACAGCGTTCGCTGGTTCCCCGTCGTGCGAATCTATCGCGAGTCGTTCGATTGATTTGTTTCGTGGCTTGCAATCGTCGCGCGTGGTGACCGGTGGACAAGGAGTTTTTGAAAATTGAAATTTTGTGGGTCGTGGAAAAAGGAAAAGAAGAATTAGAAAAATCGAGGAATTTTCGAGAGTTCAGTTGTATTTTCAAACAAAATATTCATATCTCCAAATTCAATTTGTTATCTGTATACATATTTGATATAGTGCGATGAAGAAAATGTCTGAAGAAAAAATTATTGTTTGAATTATAAATACGTTTTTCTCTATAAGATCGTCACGTCATCGAAAAACCAGAGAGACGCACACTGAGAAAAAGAACTTGGTTAAAATGACGAAACTCATCGGTTAGTTATTCTATAATTAAAGTACTAGTAAGTTGAACCAAATATCAAGTTATTCTATTACAACTAAATGTTTGGTAATTCTGACTACATGTCTAGTTATTCTAACCAAAAAATGGTCAGTCTAACCCAACAGATGAAGGATCCATGCTTCACCAAACGGTTTGGTTATGGTCTCCAGGATTTTGGTTTGATCAACCGGGTTATTTTTTTGTGCCTATGTCGAGCAACGAGTGCGAGAGAAATAGTATTACAAGACAATGATGTAGCTACATTTCAAAATATCGTTTTTTCAGTTAAAATGAGGTCGAGATTGAAAAACTACGTAATGCGGGGTAAATAATTTTGTTCAAATTTCTCAAAACTGCAATAAATAAAATTGTTTTATCGTCGAAACGAAACTACAGATTCTCGTCGAGCTTTCATTATCAAAGTTCGCCTCCAACAGAGTGCTTCGAATTTTTATTTTCCATTCGAAGAGTCCTCCCGAACCGCGAAACTCCCCTTCGCTCTCCCCGGTAAGCGCTCGCCGCTGTGCGCCCCAGGAAATGGGAGTAGATGCAATCGCTTTTTCGGCGGTCGTTTCGGGGAGGGTCGAATACGCCGTTACCAATCTTGGCACGCACTCGCACGCGAGAAAGTTGTCTCTTCGTACTCGCGTGTGCGCACGCGCCCTCCTCCCTTCCCGGCTGCAGTAACGCACGCTGTAGCGACGCTCGTCGATGGGGGTTAAGAGTAATTCCGGATCACCCTCCCTGACATCCCTTCGGCGTTTACGACGTGTTTTACGCGATCAAAGCGAGCGGTAACAATTATTGGGCGATTTCGCGGCCGTAAAATTTTATTCGCCCTCGAGCCGAGTCAAGGGGTTCGCTCCCGGGCCCCCCCCCCCCCTCGATTTCCCTCGCGCGAACCGTCCTCGGGGACATTTAATTAGGATACCTACGTCCAGATCTCTCTTATTATTCCGTGGCATCGCGCCGGTCTTGTATTCCTGCGATCCCGGAGGCTGAGAAAGGGAGGTTTGGTCAGGGCGAGTGGGGGGAAAGGTTGAGAAAAAAATATGGACGCAATAACAATAATGATTATGGAGGGGAGAGTAAGGGTGAAAGAGAGGGATCGAAAGAGAGAGAGAGAGGGAAAAGGAGAAAGAAAAATCTTGGCGAGACATTTCGAAATAAAGTTTGGCCTCGTTGGTTTTATGCCCACTTCGGGTCCTGAAATCTTCTGGCGCGAGGGTGAGAGAAATTTCCCCCGCCCTCCCCGACTCCTTCCTACCTCCCTCCCTCGCGCGTTCCCTCCCTCTCCTTCTCCCGCGCTGCACACCCGCCGCCGCCGCCGCTGCCGCCCTCCCCCGGCCCTCCTCGGACAGCGAGCAAAGTCGTTCCGGACACCCGGTACATCGAGCACCGCATTGTGTACATTCGGCCGCGTTTCCAAGTTAACTTTTGATTTACGGCGCGCGGGGGGAAAAAGTCGACGCCTCTCCGCGACTCTCGTCGATGCGAAGAGACGTCGTCGCGCGTGGAATGTAAAAATGGGGGTGAGAAAGAGAAGGAGGGCGGAACTCGGGATTCCGTTAGAGTTTTTCCTCGCCCCGAAATAACACCGCGCCCCAACTGTATACGAGCGAAATCATCGCTCGCGCGCGAGGATATTATCGTCGCGCGGCGGAGTCGGAACTCTTTTCATTTTTCCGCCGCGGAGAAACTCGATCCGCAATCACGACGCGCGAGCGAGACGGCTGAGCCGGGGAGAGCATACCGGGTGAAACTTTTCTTTAATTAACTCCGCGCCGGACTAAACTCAATTTGCTCTCGGATTTCTCTCGCGGCACGGAGCGCGCAACCCGAGCCTGATTCCTTCATAAATCAGAAAAGGTAGGATATTCTTACGGCTCGGTGTCAATATCAGGTCCCCCGGTTCGTCCCACGCCCCCTCGTCTCTCGTTCTCCGTCTCTTCCTCTCCTCTCTCTTTCGTCCCTGCAGGATTCACCCTCGGATTAAAAGAGCAGCCGCGCGCGCGCCACCCCTCGCTGCTCCCTCTTTCTGTCTCCCGTGTTCTCCGGTACCGCGTATCCCCCCTTCCTCACTCCTCGTTCTTTCTCTCTCCGCGTTCCACACCCCGGGATGCTCTCGCCGCGCCGGAGCGAGGAAGAGTCGGCGAGAGAAGACCGTCCTGCGAACGTCATGGAATTTCGATACGAGCTCGTTAAAATTTGCTTGCAAACGATGTCCCTCCGATCCTTCCGCCGCCGAGGGCGGAGAACGTCGCGGAGAGTCGATCGTACGAACGAACGGCACGAGGTTTCCGGTACGGCGAGAGATGGATAGACGAGATTCCGCGGGGAATGGCTTCCCGGAGACGCAGATCGTGGCAAAGAGGTGGGGAGGGGAGTTGAGCCGAGGAAAATCGCGCGGTCGATCGACGAATGAAAGGTCGGAATGTTGTTTTCGATTAACACATTGTTGACCGGCAGTTTTTGAAGGTTTATGGCATGGACACGAGTTTGCTCGTGACCGGTAATACAATGTATTAAGATGCTCTCGGTTATCGCCTGTGTCTCGCCCTCCTCGTCCTTCGCGTTCGCAAAAGTGACGCGGAAACGTGGATACGATGCGCGTCGTCGTTGGAATAATATCATTATTCGTACGCACGGCCGTGGAGGGGCCCGGTGATCGTTGACGCCGTAGAACAGGTCTTCTCGTACGTTGCCGTATACCAAACGTCGGCGGTGTAAATCACGCGCGCGCGCGCGCGCGAGGGTATCTCGTGCGCCTAACGAAACGAGCCGGGATCAATTTATTCGGGAGACGATACGGAGGACTCCGGGATAAATTTATTCAGTTCATGAGGACGAGACTACGCGCCGGCGTCTCTTTCCCTCTTTTCTCTCTCCCGCGAGGAATTTACTCGAGAGACGCGAGGAAGGATCCCTCTGCTCTTCTCTTTCTTCTGTATTCGCACTTTAAATTCGTCGCGGTGTATAACGGACGCGCGTTCGGAGGAACGCGGGGATTGGGGTATCTTTGCTGGCCAGATTTTTGCTCATCGTCCGTCCGTCCGTCGGATGAGCTGCGTGAAAAGACTGATATCGATAGATTTTACTGTATTTACAGCAAAAGAGATACATTTAGGGGTTTTCGGATACTTCTACTGTGCTGAAGAACAATTTTTTCTTAGAATCTACACGGAAAAAAGAAACCAGCAATTTTTACCGTTTCATCCAGTGGCGCTGAGACTCGAGCTCATTTTCACGAATTTGTACAGAGAACACATTTCTATTTACCGTTTGCAACTGTACACGGAGAAAAAAGGAACTGCACGAATTATAATTTGACTAGCGTAAACTACTGTCCAACCGATAAAAATTCCTGTGCAAGCAGATATATCTACATTGAAACCAAAAAAAAAATATGTTAAAATGATAAAACGAATCTGTTTAAATGTGATTAGTTATTCTACCAAAAATACTTGTCAGTTGAACCAAATATTTAATTATTGTGACCAAATGTTTAATTAATCTAACCAAAAGGTAGTCAGTCAAATCGAACAGACGGAGAGGATCTATATTTTACCAAACAGTTTGGTCGCAATCTCCAAGATTTCGGTTTGATCGACCAAGTTATTTTTCTCAGTGTAGTACATTGTATGTAAATTATCACGATTCGTTATTTCCAAAAGAAAAATTACTGTGACACACTGTAACAACATCCGAAAAAGCCCTCATTCGCTTTGCCGCGATGCGACAGAACTTCCAATCCAACGAAAACGCGTCGAGCGAAGCCCTTCCGTGATTAACGCGCCAGAGTTTTCCAACCCCACGCTCAACCCTTTCTCTATCCCGCCGTTTTTCCCTCCTCCGCTGCTATCTGCAACCTCTCCTCTCTTCTCTCCCCTCATATCTCGCCCTTCCACCCCGGCTTTCTCTCTCTGGAAAAGCGGGAGCCGGAGAGCGGCAACCCTTCGCATTGCGTCCTTTATCTTAATTGCTTTCACGGCTCCGGTTTAGATCAATATCCGCTGGCTGTTTCACGAATTTAAATTATCCCGGGGGATGCTGTGCATATTTCAGGACCCCGCGTCGTCTCGAACCCGCGACGCACAATCCTCCTTCCTATTATTGGTACAGAGGACGCCGCTTCGCTCCGACGATGAATCTTATCGCGATCGCGGTCATCGTGTCCAAATTCACCGCTCGACGAATCCTTCGGATTCGAAAGTCTCTCCCATATTTTCCGTGGCCTTATCGCCCTTTGAAATCCGCGTCTCGCCGTTGTATCGCAGTCCCAAATCTTCCGGCCTCGCGTCTCACGCCCATACGACTTCGGAAGTATTACGCGCGCGCTTACGACGCTATTACGGTCGACCTTCGCCCCCGCTGCGAGGAATTAACAGCCTACAATCGCACGATTAACGCGATCTGCAGCCACGGCGTGTCAAATTAATGTAGTTCGCGCGCGAACAGCCGGCAAATGGAGAGTGCGCCGCGTACGGCCGAGGGTGCGGGGTTGCGCAACGAGCGCACTCCTCCCCCGCGAAGCCCGTGCACCGCGGCGTCGGGGGTGGGTGGTGCCGTATACCTATATATACGTATATACAGGCCGGGCAGACCGTCTCGGTCGTAAAATGTTAACTGCTAGTAAAACCGAGTTTACGTGCTTGTAAGGACCCGAAGGACCACGCAGTCTCCTCCTGCCTCGCCGCGCGGCATAAGGACCTCCCTTACACCCTAATGGCCAGATTATTGGGTGAAAGCGGGGCCTGAAAATAATATAAACAAACGTTTAATTCTCGGCGCGTCGTAAAGACGGCGACGGCGACGCGGCTTTCGGGCCGCGGAGGGTGCAAACGCGCGGAGGGGGGGTCGAAAAGCGAGAGAGGGGGAGGATTTAAGAAACTACGCGTCATGCGGATACGCGGCACCGCGGGGGAAGCGAATAAAACGACGACGTTTTCGAAGCCCCCGCGACGGAGAGAGCATCGAAGAACGTTCTCGCCATTCGCAACACTCGCCGGACCTTGCGACGCGGTCAACGAAGGGTGTAAAATCGTCCTGACCCGTAAAGCGGCGTCCGACCGTGGTTCTTAACGACTGTCGTTGGGCTCTGTCGTCGAGTCTTCGAACGACTCTGGTATCGCCATAAACCGGGGTTTTATTCCCTCCTTCGACTTGGGCCGAGTTCGAAGGGGGATATGGCCGTTACGGCGACGCGGATGAAACTCGGGACGATTTTATTTGTAATTGCCGGGCTGCGAGAAGTCGAGTTTAAGCGAGGCTAAGGAGGAGAAAACGGGGGAGGAAGGGAAGACGAGAATTTCTCCGGTACTTCCTGAAGGGTTTCGTCAGAAATTGAAATTTTCGGAATCTGTCGCGTCGGAAAGGGTAGGTACTGAAAAAAATAACTTGGTCGATCTAACCGAAATCCTGGAAACGATAAATAAACTGTTTGGTTAAATATGGATCCTCTGCGTCTGTTTGATTAAGCCGACCATTTTTGGTTAGAACAACCAAACATGTAGTTAGAATAATTAGACGTTCAGTTCAGTTTACCAGCATATCGGCTGGAATAACTAGACTCTTATAACCAGATGCATTTTGTCGTTTCAACCAAGTTATTTTTCTCAGTGTAAACATTTGATTCAGCTGACCAGTATTTTCGTTAGAATAACTAAACGTCTTTAACTGGATGCGCGTTTTGTCATTTTAACCTAGTTATTTTCTCAGCGGGGGTTGTAGATGTTGCAGCGTCTCGGTCGGTATTTCCTGGATCGTCTCTCGCACCCTCGACTCCCAGCGTCGTTGCGTACCTCCGCGCCGTACAGAACCCTCGGAGCGCGGCGAAGAAAGCAGGCGGGAGGGGGTGGACTTTAATTGTAACAGTTCGTATAAATGCATTAGTCGGCTGCATTCGTTTCACGCTCTCTCGGATCCCTGAAAACTTTTCTCCTCGCTTCTCGCGAGGGACTCCCGGGAGAGACTCGCTCGGCGGAGAGCCGAAGAAAAAAAGGCGTAGCGGGGTTGCGAGGAGAGGCAGAGGGGAGGAGTCCCTCTTCCAGTTCTCCAAGGAGCTCAACGAGCGCGAGCAGCCGTACCGTATAAACAGACAAGCGTCCTCCTTCGAAAAAGTTGCAATTCGAATCTCCTTCCTTAGCCTCCCCCCTCCCCACTTTCGCGTGCCCATTCCTCCTCTTTTATCTCCGCTGTGCAAAGTTTAGCGTTGGTACGTTTATCTCGGACTACGGTTCCTATTCTGGAACGTTTACCGCGAAGTTATGTGTTATTTGACTAATGATGTACGTATGTAAAAAAAAATAAGAACGAGACAGTGCTGCCACGTGGAATGAACTTCAGGGTAGCGTCTAAACTGAGAGAAAAATTTAGTAAAATCGACTAAATCGGCGATTACGTATCGGGAATGCAGATCAAGTTACTTGGACTAATAATAGCCTGTTTCTTTCATATAGCCGTTAATCGTTACGATCGAATTTATCAGTCGGAGCAGCTGATTCTGCATTTCCCCACCGGTAAACGCAGGTTTAATTGAACATACCATTTGTCCTCTCAGTGCGCGGTATGAAAATCGATATTCCCCGAGAAGCAACAGTCTTGATAATCGCGCTCTTCCGCTCTCCATCCCTCCTTCTCCCTCCGTTCGCCGAGAAGCCGTTGGCCAGGAACGCGAGAGGCTTTTTGACACTCGAGTACACTTCGCCCGCGGGGACGACTCGCGGCGGGGCGAAGATGGGGTTGTATCTGTCGGGAAGACGTCGGAAGAGAGAGGGAAAGAGTCATCCCAGGTTTTATGGGTCGTCCAGCTCCATCATGTGCCATAAAAATACAATAAAACCACTGTTACCCGCGGAGCACCACCCACTCTAAACCACTGCGTGCGCCAGTCCTGAGGAAGGAAGAAAGAAGGCAGGAGGGGCGGCGGAGAGGAAAGTACGAGAAAGAGAGAGCGAGAGAGAGCGCCTGGAATTGATTCTTTTATGATCGGTAAACGTGCGACTGGGGTAACTCGTGCGACCCTCGAACAACTGCCGAACGACTTGCGATTCTCGATACTCTCTTTCTCTCTCTCTCTCTCTCTCCCTTTCCCTCTTCGCTTGCAACCTCCACCTCTCTCGTCATTCCCGCGATAAACTTTCATCGATAAAAGCTCGTGCCAGACACGGAACACCGCGTGTAACTCCTTCGCGCTTATGCGACCGCTTAGTTGTAATATTTCTTCTAGCCGGGGTCGACGAACTTCGGGATCTTTTTTTCTTATCAAAAAATAAGGTTGATTTCGGCGAACTCGCAACTTCACGCGTCTCGATATTGACGAGTTCTTTTTTTCACGTTTGTTTACAGTGCTCTCGCTGAGAAATACACAGGAGGAAGAGCCGCCGGATCCTCAGTTGATGAGGCTGGACAACATGTTGATAGCGGAGGGCGTCGCGGGCCCTGAGAAAGGAGGCGGTGCTGGCGCCGCGGCGTCGGCCTCCGCTGCCGCCGCTGCCGGACCTCCCGGACAACCGGACAACGCGATCGAGCACTCCGATTACAGGGCGAAGCTCGCGCAAATCAGGCAGATCTACCACCAAGAGCTGGAGAGGTACGAACAGGTGAGTACATCGGCGTCCTTTGTATTTCTTCCTCGCGATAAGAATTTTCATGTTATATTTCACACTTTCGAACGAATAAGAGTGAATCAAATTTTACCAATTTCAAAATGACCGTACAGTCACATTCGACAATTTTCGAGACTTCATCGCGCTCAGTGAGCACTTGTCTCGCGAATCGGAGAGGTAGATCAGTGTCGACGAGAGACGTCCGCGGCAATCGAAAGAGATAGCCGCGACGATCGACAGTCTGCTGCGACGTCGGAATAAATAAATGCACATTTTATTATCGTCCGAAGCAGACGAGTCCCCGCACTGAAAAAAATAATTAGGTTAAAATGACAAAACGCGTCTAGTTTGACGCGTTTAGTTATTCTAACCAAAATACCGATCAGAGTTGAACGAAATATTTCGTTGTTCTGACCAATATTTATTCCAACCAAATATGGATTCTCACTTTTTGGTTAGAATGACTAAATATTTCGTTATTCTAACCAAAAATTGATCATCTATATTTCACCAAACAATTTGGTCATCGTCTCCAAGATTTTGGTTTAATTGACCAAATTTTTTTCTCAGTGCAGATAGACAAATATACATAAATTGTACGGCAAGCTTAGGTAGTACTGGCGCATCAAATACATCAAGGTTATGCGCTCAACGAGTCGTCATTGAATAAGTCTATTTATGACATCAAATGATCTAAAAATAATTCAAATAAAATGCTAAACGTGTACTCGATATAAGCACAATTTTTCGCAAATATGTCGCTACTATAAATAAAGCGATTAATTTGAATCACGCTATAACGTAGATTTAACAACTTGTGTAAGAATAGTTATTTTTTCGAAAAACATGGCAAAATAAATATTGACTTTAGAACGACAAATTATTGCAGCTCCTATGAGTGCCGTGATGATCATACAAATCTGTCTAGATCGCGATTCACTCGAGGAGCTGGAATATTATTAAGTACTGTTTAGGACGCTCGACTGCTCCTTATTGTCGATCGTATCGCCGATTGTCACGGCTGCGCTCTCGCGGGACAGCTGCGGCTGACAAGGAACCGTCCGAGCGAGAAACGACGAGAAAAGGGGAGCAACCGGCCGCGCGCTCGCGCTGAAATGCGAAACTGTGTCCCGTCGACGCGGACGCTTCGGCTCGCCGGGAAATTCGACGGAATCTGAATCTTCCGGGGCGTTTCGATTCCAGCGAAGCGCCCGCGATTAGTCCCCACCGAAAGGGGATGATTCTCCCGCGATCGTGCTAATTTGTTCTCCAATTTTTTAACCTTCGACCCGCGCTTCAGGGGTTGTTGTTACGCGGGTGGGAGTCGAGGAGGAACGCGGGGGGACAGCGACTGATAAGAAACGTAATTTCGGGTAGAACGTCCGTTGGCGTGTCGAGCCTCCGACGCGCGGGCCGTAGAGCCGCGCGACGATTTGTGTGCAAATGAACCGACGTGCTTGGCTAAGTAAAATCTTGCGTGTCAACCGCGATTCTACTCTCGAAACGCCCTCCCGCCGCGCCCCCTCATTTCGCGTGTACCGGGGCGTCGTCGGGATGTACCCCACGTACACGACGACCCGATCGAATTAAAGGCACGGTGTCCGGCAGTCGAGGATTTCGCGAGTGAAGGAAAAATTATTTTCCCCGGACGCTTCTTTTCGCCGGGCTCCCGAAAATCTCGGTCGATTTAATTCTGGCGGCGTTTCTTCGTGGTCGCGTCGCTGCGTGTTCGCGCAGACGAAGACGAAACAAGACGGAGTTCGATTCGTCTGTCGTTTTGGAACGCGGCCACGATGCGACGGCACGGATATCGATTATAGGTCTTGCGTGAATCGAGGGATTCGATATATAGACATCGCTCGAGTTGTTTGGAAATGCGCCCGGGGCGTCGAAAGATGCGCGTATAAAAATGATGTAAATATTACGATTTTTCGAAGAGCCGTATAAATTATTGCAAGTACAATTTTCCTGTTCGACACGTAGACAAAATTGATCAGTAATGATTACAAGCCAGAATTATAAATAAGTGACAGCTTCGACAATATCGTGTTGAATAATCCGCTGCGGCATAGTAATGATTACCATTCGAATAGCGATTATTACTGTTCTGCAGATTATTCAACACGATATTGTCGAAGCCAACGCCTATTTATTACTCTGCGTGATAATCGTTATTGTTTAATTTTTTTACCGTGCACTCCGCGTAGGCATAGTATCCGGACAGCCATAAAAATTCATACAGCAGATTTTACTTACTCGCTTCCTGCATACATCCTTAATTTATTGAATATTTTTTTCCACGAGTCGCTCCATCTTATCGCATTCAATAATCCGAATTATACACAAATATGTCCGACTACTAGGACGTGTCCTACTACACTGAGAAAAAATGTTTGTCAATTTGATATAAAGCCTGGAGACGATTTCGTTAAATTAACCATTTTTGGTCAAAATAATTTAACATGTGGTTAGAATAACCAAATATTTATCAACTGTCCTGTTCTCTATTTCGGTTAGAATAACTAAACGCGTCAAACTAGATACGTTTTGTCATTGTAACCTAATCATTTTTCTCAGTGTATCAGAACAGTTAAGTTACGCCCCGACAAATCCGATACGCACCGCATCTCGCGCCCCGTGGAAGGTTGCTAAAATTCTCGAGCCAGATACCGCGGCACTATAACCGGACCGATAGCGTGACGTTGAGCAGAACGTGGAGAAGGGCACCGCGACCGGCCGCGTGGTTATGCCTACGTTAATACCTCGAGTATAACGGGTGGTGCGAATGTGGCCCGTCGCGAGAGTGGGAGCAACATATGTACGTATCTCCTTTCTCTTGGTCGCTTTTGAATTCCACGCGATTTTCGCGAGGCCGACGACGAATCTTTGACGCGAACGCTGCGCACTCGCGAGTATACAACGGGTGTCTCTGTCTCGCTCGGTCATTTTCATTTCATCTCACGATAAATTTTGAGATTCGAGATGTACAGATTTTCTACACTACAGTGTACATCCACAGCATAATACGATCATGCACTGACAATGAGAAAAATAATCTCGTAAAAGTGACAAAATGTATCTGGTTGAACGAGTCTAATTATTCTAACCAAAATACTAGTAAGTCGAGTAAAATGTTTAGTTATTAATTTTAACTGCGGTTTATAGTTATTCTAACCAGAAAATGGTCAGTCAGACCAAACACAAATAGAGGATCCATATTTCACCAAGTAGTTTGGTTACAGTCTCCAGAATTTTGGTCAGATTGATCAGGTTATTTTTCTCAGTGTGATATTGCAGCAATTTTTCCTCAGTCTACGCAATTCGTTGGCTAATTTCTCCGAAGCGCTTCGACGCAACGCGCACACGCGCGTACCTATCCTCGCTCCTCTTCTCCTTCTCCCTCTCGCGTCCCTCGAATACACAAACGGGGTGTACTTTAATTACCATCCGCGCTCGGGCCCTATATTTTAGCGCCATGTCAGCGGTTTTTATGCTTTCTCGCTGGAATCGCGTACGCCGACCCTCCGCCCGCGTTCGAGGAGAGTTTCTCGGTGTGTTAACAGGCGCCGGTACAAACGCACCACTTTGTATACGCTCGTCCGCGGAGCAGTGGCGCGTCTGCGTCCCGACTGCGGCGTACGTGTATGCGTCTGCGTGTCGTCCGCAGTCGTTAGAGGGGTAGTCGTCCGATAAACGCGGCCATTAGCGAGTTTTAAAACGCGGAAAGAAAAATAGAGTCGCCACCTCCTCCGTTTTCTGATCTCGGCTCTGCGGAGTTCCCGTCTGCGAGGAGGAAGCTACCGCCGCGCGCACATTTCGCGTAAATATTTACGCGCCGTGGCACGTCCCACCCGCGGGAAACACCAAAGTTCCGCAAGTCTATCCGTTTTTGATTCGGAGACCGGTGTGTCTTCCACCGTCGGGGAATTTGAGATGCCGATCCGCGCGGCCGACTTCGCGGACACCCGCTGTATGAGTTTTCGAAGCCCCGGGCTCTCTCCCGGGCCGAGAGATTTAAACGTCAGATCTCGTCGCCTTGTAACATTATATCCCAGCTCCGCGGCTCTTTCGCTCGCTCCTCCTCGCTCCCTGTCCTCTTCTTCTTCTTCTTCTTCTTCTTTACGAAAGTTTTACCTTAACGTAAAATCCGATCTCAGCCGAACATAGGAGTATAGTTTACCCATAGCTATATATATTGTCTCTATAGTTATTCTACATAATATATATAGTTACAGTACGAGAGGCGCGGAATAAGGCTGGATCATTTCTCGAGCAGCGGTGCTCGCTTCAATCGCGATTATCTCGTTACACGTTAACTTCTGGCTGAAATTCGTATGGTATTTTTTAGAGGTAATATTTAGATCTATAAAAAAGGTTTGCATCTATGCGGGTGAAAAGTCGACGGTTGACGAGATGATCGCGATTAAAGCAGAGAAAATAAATCTTGCACCTCATCATTCGCCATGCCCATCGGGGGGTTCGAAATATAATTACGTTACTCGTTCCACGAAGTCGCGCTTAAAATCCCCCTCGAGGGTGTCGTTATATCGCTCGGACCCGGATACATGCGCGTACGGATAAACGAACATTTATCGCCGGGAGATAAATGGATTTTCGAAATCCTTGATAGAGGCCTGCGAACGCGAGGTGCGAGAGCGCTCGATTTATCGCGGACGAGGGTTAACGTCTGCAGGGCTATGCGAAACGGCGTGTCACGAACGGAAATAGCTGCTCACGAATTTCGTGGGATCGCGTGCTTCTGTGCTCTTCTCTCGTTCTACATCTCTCCCTCTTTCTCTCTCTCTTGCTCTATAAACGGTTATCTATATACGTATTTACATTTTGCCTCTGCCTCTCTCTCTCTCTCTCTCTCTCTCTCTCTCTCTCTCTCTCTCTCTCTCTCTCTCTCTCTCTCTCTCTCTCTCTCTTTCTCTCTATGGGTCTCCCCAGTCAACCAGCACCGTATCTGGCACGGATTCCACGTTAATATATGTAGATATTGGTATGCGGAATTCATCCATCCGGTATATAAGTGCCCGCGCCGCCATCTCGAACGCGTTTTAAGATATAGAGTATATACGGAGGACGCATACGGATCCAAGAGCGGATTTCGAGAAGGACGTCGCTTCTCTCTCTGGTTCTTCCTCCTCTTGCTGAGGGAAGAAGAACCAGAGTTTGCTTGGGCTCGTTCGATCGATCCTTCGACTTCGATTCAATCTCTTTTTCCAAACTTTTCAATCTTTCATATACGTATATTACGATGTACTCGTATAATCTCAACAATCGAGCCGCTTGCATTATTTTGTAATACAGACGACCGCGGGTCTCGGTCGTAAAATCAATCGTCGTTAAACGGCTCCCCGTCTGCGTAATCGTTACGTGTGTATCTCGTCTGGACGTAACATTATTTGTGTTCCGTGTATACTTGCAGGACTCCAACTTGTTCATTTTTAAATGATTTGTCTTTTTTTTTCAATCAAGACAGTAGAAAGTCATTCTTATTTTCAAAGACACTAAACTAGTCATTACTTTTACGATTTCGTCCCTGGATTCGTCGAATAATTTTACGATACATTCTCGTCGCTAAAACGCTGCAAAATAATTCGTATGAATTCTCAGTGTTGAGGTGGTACATGCCATCGGTTCCCAGATTCTGTAAATCGTTATAATGGCGCGTAACGAGCAGTCGGTATTGTTAAATGTGTTTCTCGTAGTATGAGAAAAAATTTGTTAAGGTATTCATTTGTTAAAAAGTGATCAAATTTGCTATGATGTGTCATTATGTCGATTTCAAATCTCAATTATTTCATCAAAATTTTACCGAATTTATTACAAATACCATTAGACCGCTTTTTCTCATACTTTTGTGGTACTCAAATGAGGAAAAATCGGTTATTTTTTGGTTATTTTTTTTTCAAATAAAGAGCTATTAAACTCACTATTTTTTAACGTCCGAATGGATGGGAGTCCTGTACTTATGAAGCGCAAGGCTGTATGTATATCGAGAAATTTCAAAGTGCGCGCGGGTTATATCCGCCGTACGTCTCCATGTACCCCCGGCAAGATCTCTAATTGCGAGGAAGTCGGCGCGTGCTATATCCCACCTCGCGCACACGACGAGTATTTTCCTTCTTCGCGAAATGCAAAAGGGCGGTCCGCGCGATGGTCTGGGCGGGGGATGGACGAAAAAGAGAGAAAGAGGGAGCCGTGGCTTCGTAGGTTTTCCATCCAATCTACCCTCCTCGTGTTCTCTCGCCCCCCCCCCCCCCCGGGCCATCTCCAGCTGCAGACGGGGATGCTGATCCACCCTCGGTCCGTGCTGGCGGTCGCGCGGGGGGTGGAAGACCGTGGGGCCGGGAGAACGGAATCCATTCCGAAATTGCGAACCCCCCACCCCTCTCTTTCCTTCGGCCTCGGCGCTTCCCTCAGGAAAAGCCACCGTGACTCTCGCGATGGTACCTACTCGTCCCGAATACCGAACGCGGATACCGGGGTAGCCATCTTTTTCTTAAACCGTGGCCCGTGTTACGCGAATAATAATGCGCGTTGTTCCTTGATACTCGCTCCCTCTCGCGGTCGCCTTCGTCCATTTTTTATGTTTGCGTGGTAGCGGAAAGCACGGTACTTCCGCGGGTGTCTTCATCGGTAGCTAATACCAGAAGCGAGGTGAAATTGGGTCATTTTGGAGGAAAATCGAATGAACGTCTTTTTGTGACTCAAAAATTGCTTGATATGCGTGAAACAGCTTCGTCCATTTTTCATACTTACGTCGTAGCAGAAAGTACAGTATTTCCGTGGGTGTCTTCATCGGTAGCTAATACCAGATGTAAGGTGAAATTGGGTCATTGGAGGAAAATAGAGTAAACGCGTCTTTTTGTGACTAAAAAATTGCTTGGTACACGCGAAACGGCAGTTTCTCGCTAAATCCATTTTAGATTATCGACACGAGGATTGTTCTGTAGTTAGAAACCGTATATTTGCGTCGATAAAATTCTTTCGAATCGTTTATGCACAAACACGTTAGAGAATAGGCAAATCTCCTTTCGCGCGGGGATACCATTTATTTCACTGCTCTTTGTTCCTCGAGCGGCACGACGAGGAGCCGCGGAAAGTATTGTCCTTTCCACTCGGTTCCCTCTGTATTTCCGCGCGTATTCCAAAAGTGGCAGTTCCATCGCCGAAACTCCTCACCTCTCGGGGGCGACGAAGCGTAACTGTACCTGAACGCGCGGGGGTCGATTCAGTGCCTGGCAGCGTTTCTCCAACTAAACGTCGGTTGACGTTGCGATTGAACTTTATGAGAGTCCTGCAAAGTCATCGAAAATTATCGGGGCGAGGCTCTTTGCGACGCTCGGTCTGCGGATCTTCTTCTTTAAGCGGACGCGATATTCTCGCGACGGGACACTCGCGCAATTAGAACCATCGAAAACCCGACGACGCTGTCTTCTCGGAAATATAATTAGAACCAGTCGAAACGTCGTCACAACCTCTGCCAATCGCTCCGCCGTTCCGCTTTCAGGCTTGCAACGAGTTCACGACTCACGTGATGAACCTGCTGAGGGAGCAGAGTCGCACCCGACCCATCACGCCGAAGGAGATCGAAAGAATGGTGCAGATCATCCACAAGAAGTTCTCCAGCATCCAAATGCAGCTGAAGCAGTCGACCTGCGAGGCCGTCATGATCCTCAGGAGTCGATTCCTCGACGCCAGGTCGGTACGAGATTCTTTCGCGTTCGCCGCTCGGACGATTATCCGCCACGCGAAGGGACGTATACACCCTCGTCGATGAGAAAAAGCCGATAAACTCTGGTGCTTTCGTCGTTACAGACGCAAGCGGAGAAACTTCAGCAAGCAGGCTTCCGAGATCCTGAACGAGTACTTCTACTCGCACCTGAGTAATCCGTACCCGAGCGAAGAAGCGAAGGAGGAGCTCGCGCGAAAGTGCGGCATCACCGTGAGTCAGGTGAGCTCGAACGCTTCATTTTTTCCGTCTCTCTTTCTCATTGTTTCGCTGGCTTTAAATGTCTCCCGCGTATTATCGCGGTACAGCGGGAGCACAGCAATCGTATGCGTCGCGTGTCTTTATTATCATCTTTCCAGTCGTACCCGAAGTGGAAAGAATGCTCCTGCATTCGTCTTTCACCGTCTTCCTTCTCTAGTACCATAAATTCATGACAATATCTAGATCAATTCGCACAATTGGGCGACGAAAATCATTTCTCGCGTGCGTCTTTATCTTCAAATCATTCGCAATACATAGTCGTCAAAGATACGCGGGATACGACGAATATTTTGTATTTCATTTCGTTACGTTCGTAAGACTTCGTGTAATTTAAAACATCGCAAAAAAATTCATCTCCCGATCGATCTCTATCCCTCTTCCGTTCTCTCTGTTCGCATCAAAGGTATCCAATTGGTTCGGCAACAAGAGGATACGTTACAAGAAGAACATAGGCAAGGCGCAAGAGGAGGCGAACTTGTACGCGGCCAAGAAGGCAGCCGGTAAGTTCAAGGGTTTACGGTATTCCCGCAACGCGCTATTCTCATCGCGATGAGCGAACAGAACCGTCCTGCTCGATCCTTCTGCGAAGGCGAGAGACGTAAGACGCGCGAAGGATATCACCGGAGTGGACGTCGCCTCGAATAGCTCGACACCTTTTTCCCCGGACTTGGAAAAGGTCCTCCAACTCGACATTGTCGTCGTCGTCGTCGTCGTTGTTCCGACACTGCGCGCGAAGTCGATAAAGTTCACGGGTCGCCGAAGAGCGGGAGACGAGGGAGAATTCCGCGCGCGATGAGAGCGCGAGGTTCCTTCCGCTCGGTCGAGAGGAGGAGGCGCTCCCGAATCGGAGATTTACGGTATTTTTAATGCAACTCCATCGAACTGGAAGCGATAAAGAAATAAGTTATCCACTTCCGAGCTCTCGAGTTCTCGCCAGAGCACTCGGTCCGCCCCGGTGATGCTCCCTCGCAGCACGGTGATCTGCATATCGAACGCGTTCGATTTCCGCCAGCCGAAATCCCTCTCCTCTCTTCGAAGCTCCCCCGTTCCCGGCCCTCCGCGCGGAAAACACGCGCGACGGAGGAAAAGAGGGGAAGAGCAGCGGACCCGGGGAGCCCCGGTAATTCTCGCGAAGGCTGAGGGTACCCCGCGAACTCCGGGCACCCCGTGGATATACACATCGACTGTCGTTATAACGAGGAAACCGTCGCGCCGCTCGGCTCTCTCTCATTACTGTAAATCAACGCGAATGAATTACCGCTCATTGTTCCGGGACCGCGGTGTTATTGCAGCTGCCGATAAATCTTCGCGCCGGAGAGAACGAAACGAGCGATACGGCGAGGCGCGGCTCTCCCGGTTCGAGACGGTCAGAGAGGTCCGTTGCTCGAGCGCGCGCCGTCACGACCCCTCTCGCGGAGGAACGCGCGACGAAATTGTGCCCGATCCCGTACCTCCCCGAGGCCGGACCGTTCTTTCCCCTTTCCTTCTCACCCACCCGCCCCCGTCTCGCTCTTTCTCTTTCCCTCCGAGAGTCCCCCGTGGGAATTGCTCTCGTCGGGAAGGAATCGCGAGGAAAATTCCAACGCGGACTCGTCGGAATTCTTCGTACTTTCCTCGCGCTCCGCAACGGCGCTCCTCGTAATTACGCGTTCCCGCCTTAACGACCGGCCGCCGGAGCGTTTCTTTATTTTAGCGACGAGCCCGAGATATTTTTAACTTACCAATTATGCGCTGTGACGAGGAGGTGGAGGAGGGTTGCGTAGGGGAGAGGGAGGAGGCTGCGACGCGCGTTTCCCTTGCTTCCGGCTGGCGCACCGGTGTCTCGCTCGTGCGAATTCCGATTCGTCTTCCTTCGAAAGAAGATCCGTGGTGAAGAAGAACCACGAGGATGGTTGAACTTTCGAGTGGGCTTCTTTCGATTTTCCTTCGATACCCACCCCCGCGTCTTCTTTTCGCTCTTTCGTCGTCCCCCCCGCCGTTACCACTTCCCGGATCCTGGGAGAGGGAACACACGCGGTCGAGTGTCTTTCTTCGAACCGTCGCGCAAGGACACGTTCGCCTCGGAAGTCTCGACCCCCCTCGAGGTGCTTCTATCAAAGCCTTCGAATCCTCGTATGCACCGCGATTGTTTCTACAGCAGCTTTTGCAGGAGCGTCGCCGTACAGTATGGGCGGTGCCAGTCAGGGCACACCGACGCCGATGATGTCGCCGGCTCCGCCCGGAGGGCCCCAGGACATGGCCGGATACGGCATGGGCATCAACGGCAGCGACTACGGCTCCCAACCCTACAACGACGGCTCCTTGGGTTACGACCCCATGCACCAGGTAAACACCCCTTGACGTTACAGATAACTTTCTCGTCTAACCGTAGTAACTCGTAGTAATGCCGCACAGTAGTCGTTGCTCTTGACGTTCGTGCACGTAATAGAATGGGTATGTCGAACGGTTTATTTGACTCGCTTGCTTCGTAGTGGCCGGTGGGAAAGAGGTGGTGGCTTGGAAAAGCTTTCTTCGCGTCGGGAGCAGACTGACCGATATTTCGGGCGGTCGCAAAATCCGTGTATGCGCGTCTAGCGTCAATGATTTCGATAGACCCGCTCAGGGTGACGGTACTTCAGTTGCTCGTAGATGAACGGTACGAGCGGGTCTTCTTGTTTTGCCATCAAGCACCAATCAAACTTAACCTTCGCGGCAAAACACTGAGATTCTACTCGAATCTTTTAGCTACGGTCGACTCGATAGAAAGAAGTATCGTCAATCAGAATCATTGTGACGCTAGGTGAACAAGACGAAACAGATGTTCGTGGGTTGGTGCAAAAGTATCCATTTTTTTGTCGGCATCCCCTCCGGTAACGCGGCCGATCTTATAATCGAAATTGGACCGCAAGCGCTTTCTCTCCGCGCGCATAGATACCTATACGCGCGTTCGCCCGTACATTAACGTGAATTACGTCCACGTACGTGACCGAAAGGGTGGATGGGGGTCGGACGGGTCTCCCTCCGTCTCCCTTCCAATTTCCAAGCCACCGCCACGACCATCGCCGTCACTACCACCAGGATATTTTGCTCTTCCACGGAAGCATGTGCATTTCTCTCTCTCCGTGCATACGATATGTATAGTACCGAGTACCGCGTACGCACACGCGCGCGTGTAGCGCGGGCGAAGCCGTACCGATATCGTGGAACACAGCTTCGGGATCGTCGTGTGCGCGCGAGAGTGGGTGTGACGAAGTGTGCGTGCCAGACACCTCGAGGAGTGTGCATATTTGTGCGCGAGCGAGCGCGCAAGTGTGTTGCTGAATATATACGGCTGGCGGGGTATGCTGTTGCTGCGCCATAAAGATGGGCTAGCCGGGATGGGGCCGTCTAACCAGCTAGTACCTAGCAACGGGTTGCTTAGTATGCATTGGAGTTGCAAAGTCACTTTTTAGGCAGGGGTGCTCTCACATATTAATGGACTCCGCGTACATGCCTACGGCGCGGTAATGAGTGTCTCGACTTCTCCGCGTGCGGCCTTCACGATTCACGGCTGAGCGTCGCGCCGCCGTCCTCGTCTCTCGCGTGATCGAAAGTGCGTTGCCGTGGTGGCCACTCGACTGGAGAACCGAAAAATCCGAGAAATGTCAGGGAAAAAGCGGAGAAATGTTAGGGAATTTTTTGATAAATCCAGAGGGTTTTAGAGATTCTTGTCTTCGATTATTTTATGTTAAATTTGCAGTAACTTTGATTAAAATTATTATATCACGTTAACCTAATCCTGAGCTGTAATAAGCTTCTGAAGTATAGAGAAAACGTATTTGTGTATTTTAAAATTATAATCTATGGAAGTGCAACCAGCTCTGCATTCGTGTTGTTTTCATACTCATATAATTCAAATAAACATTTGCGTGATAAGTGATAACTGATAACATATCGACATATTTCAGAACTATTCGATATGTGTGTATAATAATTTTGGCATGTTAATTTTAGCCCTCATCTGATTATCCTTACAAAATATGAAATATTCTGGTCAGAACAAACACGTAAACATTTTTTCTTGTATATATGAATTATATTTTCGCAGCATTTCAATTGTTTCTTGATATCTCGCAAATTAAAAAGTCGGGAAAAATTAATCATGTTAGTCAGGGAAATTGGGAAAAGTCGCGGAACTGAGTGGCCACCCTGGTTTTCGTACTGGGCGGAATTTCATTTTCGCGCACTCACGCGAGATTTTGTAAGTGCGATTTACGCCGCGGAGACGTAACGAACGAATTCTCAGATTCGACGAAAAATACGTGACGCTTCGTTGCCGTGGCGAATCGAATCGGGGGTAACGGAGAAAATTAATTTCGAGATCCACCGGTTCGTTCGTCGGATTGGGGGATACGAGAGACGCGAGACGGTCGGAAGGGTTGAAATGAAGCGACTAAAATGCATGGTCGTTGCTCTCGTCAGCCTCTGGCGGATGCGGAAATGCTCGCGAAATCTCTTTCTTCGTTCGCTGTTTTGCGTCGTCGTCGTGGCTGGTCGATCTCTTCGGGCTCGTTCGCGTCGTTCGGAGCGGTATCTTCGGTTTCGATAGCGAAAAACGAGGGGGGTTCCCCGTCATCGTCCCGTCTGCGTTTCGTCGTGTCCCATTTTTTTTTAAATTACCGATCAGTAACACCACTGCGTGATCAACTGTCGCTGCAGCTGGGGCACTAACGTCTTTCCCATAACCAACGCTTGCACTCACCACATAAGCACAATTACTCTGTCCCCCGTCGATCTCTCTCGATCGGCCTAACATAACATTTGTGATTTTTTTTGTTTTTTTTCCGGCTGTTTTTCAATTTTTTTAATTGTTATTTTCGTTGTCAACTGACTTATCGAGCGTCTAACATACATGAACTGTGTTTGTTGCAACTGGGGGAGGGTGGGAGGGATGCGGAATGCGAGAGGGATCGAACGAAATCGGCAAAAGAACTCTACGAGATGAGAAACGCTCCCTCGGTTTCGAAGGGAGCTTCGTATCACCGAGCTACACCGTGAACTATATGTTTCTTTGGTTCCCTCTCAAATTCATTCGTCTCGTACATTCTCTCGACAGAAAATTTTAATACAGCGACACGACTTCTACGTCAGGGAAAAATTGTCATACCACACTTCTATTTTCGATTTCGAATTTTTGCTCATATCTTCGAATTCGGAAAAATCCATTAGACTGCTTTCTTATACTCTACAATTGTTCCAATACCTTCTGGGTAAATTTGAACATTGAAATAACAGTTTCTGAAATTAAAAATAAATTGTACAAATTTTTGCAAGAGCGACAGCTCTTCCATTCCTTCAAGCGTACAGAGATAATTTCATCATCGACTCCTCCACCACGAAGGAATACTTCCGGCGAGGGCGCATTGTCACAAGCACAGTTCGTTCCGCAACCCAGAGTCTGGCACTTTTTTGTTTCTCTCTCTCCAAATCCCTCATTGTTAACCCCTCTCCAAATATCCCCGCCCGATCCCCGTTTCATTGAAATGCAGCATCGAAAAGTCGATGGTTGCGATCTCCTCAAACAGCGACGGCTATTCGCTCCCAGTCGACGAAGGGAGACTGATCCGAGGTCCTCCTGTTGTTTTGCAGTGACGCGACGCAGCATAGAGAAAGAGAGAGAGAGAGAGAGAGAGAGATAGACAGACAAAGTAGTAAGCGGCGGGTCTAGAGAAGCGCCAGACCAGGATCTCCTCCTCCGTTGCAACAAGCACAAGTTTTAGACCGTGAAACAGAGAGACTCCGGGGTTCGCTCGTTAGAGAGTAATTTTGAGAGATACGGAAGAGCTAGAGAGAGAACGTCGGAGAAAGAGAGAGGGACCGAGAGAATGCTAGAAAGAAAAAAATCTAGAGAGAGAGAGAGTGAGAAAGTGTAGCTCGGACCTAAACCCTTCGCATCACTGAAAGTGCAATACGTTGTTATCGTGTCTTTGATATACTGGGCTCTAGAGATTAGATCGGTAGAAGAGGACGAAGTCGTTCCCGAGGAAGAGCGGAATGAAAGGCACCGTTCGTTTCATCGGCTTTCCTGCGTCGTGTAGGAGAGGAGCGTGTCTCACTAGGCGATGTGAAATCGGCGTTCAAAGAATTCCGAAGGGTTCTTTGGCGGACCCTTGACACCCGGGAACGTCTTCGTGGAGTGTCCTTTCGAGGACACGATTCGAGAAAGTGCAATACGAAAATTTCGGACGATGAGACTCGCGTAGACGTATCATAGAGAGCGTTGGCTCGTTAAGACTTACGCGCTTAGAAAACTGTTGGGGCTGGCTGACTTTAGAGGCCTTCGGGACCTTTTGTCGTGTACATACCCCTGCGTACATATTACATACACACGAACGAATCACTCGCGCACATCGACACGGACACCGTCACGTACACGAACACTCACTGCGCTCACGGCTTTCGATACTTACCTTAGCGTTAATTTCAATTTAGATACATATTATATATATATACATACATATATATATTTACATACATGTTATATCTATACATAAGTAATTATTTAGAAGGGCGAGGCCTCTTCGCGGCCGTCATCGCGGCATGCATGGCTGCATGTAGACCTAAGTATCTATACTGGTACGCGTAGTGTACGCGTGTGTGCGTTTTCATTTTACTTTTTTTTTTCCTGGGGGCTCCTGGGGATTTCGGCGGGAGAGAGAGGTGCGTGTGTGCGAGAACGGTGCGAGCAGAGAGAGAGTGGGCGTATTTTGAATGGTTGTAGATCGGTGGGAATCGTGCGGTTCGTATTGTGCGCCGGGAGCAAAAGAGAGAGAGAGAGAGAGAGAGAGAGGTAGCGCGGTAGATCGACTTCTTGGTTTGTTTGGCGGCACTGAGAGAGAGAGGATCGAGTTGACGGCGTCGACGGAATCGTCATGTCTTGCAAAAATAGTTTTTCGGTGGCGTCTTTTTTTGAGGGCGTGTAGTTTTCAAGGTTCCTCTTGGAGAATTCTTGAAAAAACAAAATCGACTCTTCGCCTCGACTCGTAAATTTTCTTCGCGCCTTTTGCTACGTTTACCGTAAAAGTCGTGCTTCCATTTCTTTAATTTTCGGACTCGCTTGGATAGATTTCAAAATTGTCCCCCACCGTCTAATCTCCCGTCGATCCTCTCTTTCGGTGCACTTGTCCTCTTTATTTCGTCTTATATCGAGTACTGTACACACCAGTAGCGGCTTGGGCGTAGCTGAGGAACCCGAGCAGAAAAAGCGTGAATTTCTCCGTGAATTCGCATTGACGATTGATCAATTTTTGTCGCCATTTTGGTCGGCAGGGGAGTGTAATAAAGACAGAGGGGTAAATCATTGAAATCGAAATGACGCAGGGCAAGGCTATGACCGGGGGGCCAGCTGCAGGCTGGATGCAGCAACGCGAGGCGGTCCCCGAATTTCCGCCGCTCCACGATTCAGCGGATTCCGATTCGGACAGGGAAAACGAAAAGCGGCCGCGTGTCTAAAACAGAGAGAAATGAAACTACAAAACAAAAAGAGACAAACATACCACCAGAGATCGAAACGACCACGCAGTAACGCACACTCTACACCCACGACACACCCGCGCTTCGTTCGCGCCACTGTCGGAGCGCCTCGTTAGCTGTGAGAGACGCGTGCGAGATAGAAAAAAGTTTTTCTTTCTTTGTGGTACTACGGGAGGAGCGCGCTCACGGAGGTAACCGGTGGAGGCTCGACGCCGCGAGGGGTAGCGTCGATTCCTTTGTCGGACGAGCCCCGAAAAACGAATTCCGTTCTCCGTGGACGCGTTCCGAACCGTCGACCTGCATCTTGCCTTATCGGTAGACGCGCGTACGCGCTATTGCGACGCGCGACGAGGAGGGAAGGACGAATCACGAGAAACGGGGAGACAGAGGGAAGTTGTATCGCTTCTAAGACAATATGTGCATATGTATGCATAGGGGGATACAGATATATATATAATGCATATATACCCTTCACACCTACAATAGGGCGTAATCGCCAAGCTAAGGAGAGAGCATCACGTATGGATTAGTTACTATTACACCCTAGAAGGCACTAGATGATACTACGAGTTTTACGATCGTTCTTTTTTTTTTTTTTAATTAAGAACAACCACTCCCCGTCATACTTTCATCCCTCTTGACGTGTCATTAAGTGTTGTCTATATCGCTCTAATGATTATAATTATGATTATCATTATTCTTATTTTCTTTTCGTTCGTTTCTCTCGTACACTTCGTTGTAATCGTCACGTTACTCTGTATGTCAGTTCCGAATGTTTTCACGGCTACTCGATTTATCGTTGCGCAACGAAAACGTTTACTTTTAATTGATTTCACAGCTCCCGAGAGAGTGCACTGAAGTCTACTTATATATTACGTTGCGTAGAGAGTTCTGTTCTTTTTTTTTGTTTTCCTTATTCCGTGCGCCGAGCGTCGCTCGCGGTGGGAAACCGCCGCGCGCGCCGCAACTCTCATCGCATCCAGAACATTACTCGTGATTATGTTGGAAAATTGTGAGCATGATTGTGTATCGGGAGTTTCGAACTCCCGGAGAATGAAGATTGTATGTACAACAACGAAAAAAGACGGTGACGAAGAGCACCCGAACGACATTAAAACACATATTCGTTTCTTTCGATTTTTTCATTTATCACTTTTTTTTTTGTCGATGGCGCCTGTTTCTACATCCTTAGTTGATCGTACATTAGATAGCTCTGTACACTCCTGTCCCACGTAATTCGTTGAGTGTACGTGAATGGCGTCCCCAGGCCGCGCGTCTCAACGGCAATTTCGACGTCGTTTCGCCGCGGTGTTGCATAAGCACCTGTGTACAGTCGAATCGTGCGATCGCGAAATCATAGCGGCTCGAAAGAACGAATCGATAGCGTCGTTCCGACGAATCCCTGGGTACGTCATAGACCGAAGGCGTGTCCAGCCTTACGAAAATTCGCGATCTTCTCTCCTTTCCCCGCCGCGGAGGATGCGGTTCGGGTATCCGCGATACCCGAGAGCTTTCTCGCGCTGCCGTGCACGCGCGTACATGGGCGGAATGCTGTTTTGCTTTCAGGAGCTGTCGCCTTGAAATCCTTAGAGAAGAGATTGCCGGAAGCGTAAAAAAAAAAACCGAAACATTGCAAAACCCTATCTCGCAATCCGATCACCTCGCTATCTGTGATCCGAGGCCCGCCGACGCGGCGGCCACAATACGAGCTAACTGAGATCGATACGATAAATTAAAGTAACGCGTGAAATGTGTATAGCCCCCGCCCCTCCGAGAATCCGGGAGTGCGCAGCGGAGATAATTGGAAAAAGCTTGGAAAGAAACGGACGGACGAAGTGAACGGAGGCCGCCACGAGCCGCGCGAGAAGGACTCCCGGCACTGGGAAAGGATAAGGTTCGGTGTGATCGCGCGTTGCCGCGCTCTTCGTTCGTTCCCGCGGATCGAGATTTCGAAGGCTTTTCCCGGCGAGAGCGCGGACGACGTTCGGAGGAAGAGGAAAGAGAGTGCCGGGGTCGGTGGGAAAATGGCTTTCCAATTTCTTTCACCCTCCGCTCTTCGTCCGAATGTCGATGCTCCTGGCGCGCCTCCTTTTTGGCCCTCCTCTCGAACCTCTCTTAGAAAACGAAAACAAACAAAAAAATACGAAGCGAAAGGAAAACGGGAGAAAGAAAAAAGGCGAAACGAAGCAATGGCCCTGCGACAAGACACAACACTGATGTATACGATTTTTCAACATGAAAATATTATATATTGTAGCTATATAGTATATAAAGAAGAGTAGTCCCTAGGCAACTGTAATAACGATTAAGAACATCGATTATTATTGATTATTATTGATGCCATTATTATTATTATCGCTATTATTATTATCCCCCCCCCATGTGATTATTATTATTATACACTATTATTGAATCGTGTTCGCCATTTTGAATTTTTTCTAATTGTCAATCGGTTCGAAACCATTACGATATTGATCGCTATATTATATATTGGTTATCGCGGCGACTACGATTAAAGAAGCGAAGATATATTATTATTATTATTATTATTTTTACGACCTAGCTCGTAGGGGAAGGAAGGATATCCCTTTTATTGTATAATAAACGAGAAGCGAGCGAGGAAGAGAATAGAATATCCTACGACTAAGCGGGATAAACACTGTTGTTAATAATATGTCGCAGACGGATTTCTCGGCCGAAAGGAGTTGCACGTTGATACGTAATTTAGTCGAAGACTGATAACGAGAGTTGTTTTCTCCATCAATCCCTTTATCTCACGTATACTTTGGATTGCGTTTCAACCGATATACTTTCGTCATTTAAAAGTTAACGTAACGGGTATTTCGAAGCCTTTTCATTCTTTCGGCCGAATTTTCCGCCCACGCGACCAGTACAAGTGCGTTCGGCACAGCTAGTATACGAGAAGAGCGCCCGAGGGTTGCTTAAAGCGAACCTTTGGACGTCTTAGGCACTACCTACATTTAATAAATGAAGGGAAGAGTAAAATGAGAAATTAACGTTTAACATTTATGGATACACACATATAAAATATATTCATATTACATTTCGTCCTTATCCCCGCCATCCGATCTCTCCCTTCACCCTTAATTTCCAAGCCTACCATCCGCCGTTAGTAATTCGTACGACGCGCTCAGATCGTGCCTGCATTGACGTTTTAATCGTGAATCTGAAAAGTAACGCATCGCGATGACTCTTTGGCATCTACACGGGAAGCTCGAAGAAAAGGGCTTTGGTTTTCTCGTTGATCGATCGATCGATCGAGACGAGGTATCTCCTATTTCCTTCTTCACCTTGATCCTATCAGTTGCAAAACCACGGGAAGTTACAGATGAGATTTTTAAAGGTACAGCTATATTTTAGACGAGACGCAGCGTTAACGCGTTCGTGGCAACGAGCCCGCGCAACGATATGTCATACGGAATCATTGTATTAATTGAAATCAATATCATAAATCTCAATAAAAATCAGTATCATAACGACGTTAATCGAATTCTTAAATATTTTCCTTAAACTTCTCCCATCCCGAAACTCGAAACGAGCACGTTGATTGGTCCTAGAGAATAGGGGGTGCTTTTTAATTTTGTTTATTATAGAAGAAATAGAAGGTGGCGCTAGCCGCTATGCCTATCTTGCCGAATAGGGGATGAATCCGGTCGTGAATGATGGCGCCTCCATAGCGGAGAGTAATGGAACTAAGAAATTCGGTCTTTTAGTTCCTGTATATTCCTCTATGATGCACCACTGTTCCCGATTCTGAGAAATTCATTACAGATGGATGCCAAGTCTGATAAACCTTCCTTACCTGTTGGGACCAATCAACGATCGCGCTTGTCGGCTACAGTTTGGAAATTCTGCACGTAATATTTTGTATAGGACTTTTATGAGTTGCAGACCACGGCAATTACAACATGTAAATGTTCTAAAGTATAGATGAGGAATGCGATTGTCGATTGATCCTGACAAGGGTGGCTCGCCTCCCTTTTTTTTTTGGTAGCGTATTTTTAAACGCGTTACCCGATCAATTCGCGAATTTCTTTATTTCGTACTTTCACGACGAATCTGCTCGATGGTCTTTAATAAGAAATACCTTCGATATCTAGTATAAGAGGGAAAAGTGGGTAACAATTTTTAAAAAAAAGGAGAAGGATTTTCACGCAAAGGATTTCATTTACTCACAGCTGCATTCCGGAGGAATAATAAATAATACGACCAGACTGGATTGATCGACCAGTAAAACGTAGAAATGGATTTTAAAACTTACATTTATTTAAACAAATCAACATTTACCTCATATTATGGGTTGTATATTATACTGTATTGTTGTACAGATAATGCATCACTCTACACAGGTTTAAATATTCCTGCAACACACCGCATCGTTTAGCATCGGATCACAAATCATTCGGAGAATCGGGTGTTCGTTAGAAATAACGAAGGACTAGAGAAGAATTGGACTAGAAATAAGCTTCGTCGTAATAATATAATATAAGAAGCAACGCAACGAGATAACCGTCAACAAATAATCACAATCGAATACATTTTATTATCCGTAGGTTTTACTTCTAACTCTAGCATAAGTATACTTCAATCGTTACGTACGCACCATCGTCTCCCAATTCGTCGCGTATACATACCGATGGAGTGCTAATCACGTAACGAAGAGAATTCTACAATTAATCGTCGAACGGCAACCAAGAGTGGAACGGGAGTATGTTTATAACGTATGCCGCGTAGGGGCGAGTATTAATTCGTTAATTGATTAATTGTTCATCGACTATTTTGGTTTTAGCTGACTTTGTTATGCTAATGGCAGCACGGATACAGTTTACTGTATAGCATCTTACGAGCCTCGGACTTGGAAATAATATCTTACTCCTCAGCGTCCCCCTTGCGCGTTATATCTCGAATCGTTAAACCGTCTTGAAATGTACGGCGCATTTCGTCGCGGAAGAAGCTCATCCGGAGGGAGAAAACTATGTTTAAAAGATTTTATTTCAAACGCTCGTGTAATTAATTCCGGTTCGTAACGGCTGCGACCGTAACTGCAGCGTCGAACCGGATGGAAATAATTATAAGATCGCAAATCAAATGGAACGCGCGAGAAGCGATTTTTAGATCGACGCTCGATCTCTCGAGACCTGATAAATCGCGGGACAAGGATTTAATCTACGGCCGACAACAGGGAATAGAATACGTTGTGGTCCCGAAAGCTTTGCACATCGCGGCTTTAAGAGCGTATCGAATCTCGACGGGACACCGATCTCAGTTTACATCCCTTCGTACGATAATCTTTGTCAATATTTCGCGCGAATGATACTGACGCCGTTAACGGGAATGTTAATTTCGCTCGATTTTTTCGATCACGCTTGACCACTGGAGAATAGGAATGAACGAAGCATTCCAAGATATTCGAGACGGACGTCAAAAATCCTTCATAGAAAAATTCGACTAAAAGAACGAAATTACTGCAGGAAACTATTGGATTTTAGTAGTAATAACTACTGGATTTCAGTAGTTCCCTGTAGTATTTTCATTCTCAGTGATTTTTTTTGTAAGGAATGCGTACGCGATAAAATCGCCCGAATTAACATCAAATCAGTTCGAAATCAAAAGCGTTACCAATGAGTCGAGAGTGATCGAATTCGTCATCCCGAGTGACTCTGGTCGAGGTCACTTCCCGACGAAGGACGCGTACGCGCGCTAATTGGCATAATATCAACTTATCTCCGTATAAAAAATCAACGGAACTTAACAGTCGTCGCCAACTTAATATCTAAGCGGTGCAGTCGAACGGTTAATAATCGGTTAGACGGCGTTGAAAGTAGAAAATACGGAATCGCTGGGAAGGAGGAAAAAGCTCTCCCTCGCGGGGGCGATCCTTCCGCCGCGTCGAGTTCGTCTTCCGCGGAAAATAAACACCTCGCCGTGTCTTAAATACGCACTCCCCTCCTGCACATCGCGCAACGTGGAGTATCGACCGAAAACGGTTCGGGGAACAAACAAGCACGGTCATCACGGAACGCCTTCACGGCTCTCAACGATACCAATGACTATGTTGCCATCGGACCGCTAAATGTGTTGCATTTAGCTGTACTTAGAAATTCTGGTATTTGTAGATAGGTACTGCAATGGAAACGAACTTCTACATTTGCCTGCATTTACGCTGACGAAAACGCTCTCTAAATGTACATCGAGTAATGTCGATATTTATAAATACTGCATTTAGCGTCCGATGGAAACGTGATCAATGTCGTGCGACACACGGTAGGACTCGAGATGGTTCTAAACCGTCGCGCGCTACGCGTAAGTGTATACTATACGAGTAACGCAATCGAGTAATCTAAAATACTGATTAAAGAATTAGTCTAAGAACTCAACCGTCGCGCAACGAAAGAATGGCTTACCCTCGATATCTCTTACGTGGCTAATCAAATTTTAGACTAATTAATATTGCACGCCCCGGCACGGGACCGCCGACCGACGCCGGTGGTCCTCGAATAAAATTATCGACGTGATTCGAGAACAAATTGACCTCGGCGATCCAGCCTCGAATCGCGTTTATCGTCCGCCGTTCCCTTAAAAACGAACAACAAAGTTATCCCGTCGAGCGAATCGCGCACAATCGCGCGTATCGTCTCACTCCCCCGTCGATCCTCCGACGGATCGTCGCTCTTTCTCCTTCCCCTCGTCTCCTCGGCGCACTCTTCTAATTGAGATGTCCGGATTTTCTGTGAGCGGTATAGTATTATGTATAATATGTATACGATTTAAATACGTCTTCTCGTCCTCGCGTCCTTTCCCTTCTTTACAGCTACTTACGCGCTAAACCGTTATTATTATCGTCGTCGATATCAATCGCAACCATTATCCTCCGGTATAACCATTACCGCGGTATTCATCAATACATTAATACTATTAACGTAACCGTCTTATTTACCAATCAGAGAACGTCACCAGGCGTTATTTTATAAATCGTTCGCGGTCATTCGCGACAGGATCGGAAGCGTGTGGGGGGAGCCGATCCTCTCGCGAGCTCCGACGTTTCTAGTACCGGAAAAAAGTCCTATACCGAACCGGTCCGGCAAATCGCGTACCGACGCGGTCGGGGCTGACCAGATCTCGTCGTCGGCTCTCCTCGTACTACACGATCCGACCGCGCGAGCGCGTTGCTACAGCGAAACACATTCGCGCGCACGCGCAAACCTCCGCAGTCGACGTCCTCCGGTGCGAGCGACACCTCTGACATCGCGGTCGCGACGGAGTCGAAACGAAAAAAAGTCCCGCGGTTCTCAACGACCGCGGAGAACGGCAGCAGCCGCGCGCGCGCTTCCTCCCGTGCGATCGCAGCGAAACGAATTCCCTCCGCGCGGACGCCCGGCTAGACCGTCGTTACGTACTGGCACACCTCGGCGGACTCGACGGACGCGAGGCTATTGGCGAACCACGGGTTCCCGTACTTCTTCGGCGCCTCCTCGCTCCGCGCCCGATACGGACCGCGAGACGCGTCGCCCATGCGATAACGAGGCACCTCCTCGCTGAGCGATCGCTTCGCGGCGTTCACGGCCGGCACCTCCAGCAGCGCCTTCGAACGCTGCAACTGCGGACGCTGCCGACTCCTCGGCTCCTCGCTCGACGCCCGTTCGACGATCGCGGCGCGGATCGGCTCGTCGTCACCGGCTATCCGGCTGCCCTCGGACTTGGCGCGCGGCACTCGCTGCGCGCGCGCCTCCGGCGTCGGCTCGCTCGGGCGCTCCAGCGGCGACCAGACGCCCGGCGCCGACACCTTCGCGGCCGACGGGGACGTCGGCGGCGTCTCGTCCCTCCAGGCACCCTGGTAGATCGGAAAGGGCGAGATCTGGTTCAAGAATTTCCAGCGCTCCCGATCCTCCTCGTCGTCGTTGTCGCGAGGCGGCGTGGCCGGGGGCGGCGGGAAGCAAGTGGGGGTGACGCGATCGAAGGGGGACCAGCTCTCGGGATCGTCCCGGTCCGCGGGAAAGTCGGTCTCCGTCGGCGAGCCGTCGTAGGGCGTCCACTTGATCTCGCTTATGCGCTTCTGCTCCCTCTTCGTCACGCCGACGTTCGGCAGCGGCGAGTGTCCCTCGTACGGCGCCGCCCACTTGACATCGTCCGTTATCGTGATCTCGGGAGAGACGAGTCGCTTCGCCGCGCGAACCTCGGGTTTCAGCAGCAGCGGCCGCCGCTGCCTCGCGTCCCGCGGCTCCGGCGAGACGCTCTTGCGCGCGGCGACGACGACTACGGACGATCGCTGCCTCTCCTTCGCGACGACCTTCGACCTCGTCGACTCGCCGAATGACTCGTCGTGGCTCCTGGACCACTTGGTCTCCCTCTTCTCGAGCGGCAGGGAGAAGTGCGGCTTGCCGGCCCATCCGGACCGCTTCGAGTGCTTGCGCTCGTCCTCCGGACTCGCGAGGCGCTCATTCGGTTCCCCCCCACCCCTCGAGGGCTCGACGCGCGCCGCCTTCGCCGCGTGGGATCGCTTCTGCGACCTCTCGAGGGCCTTGTCGTCCCACCTGGAATCCTCGCTCGCGTGCTTCCTCAGCTCCAGCTTGACGCCGCTCGTCGGGGCCGAGGGCAGATCTTCGGGCGTCGTCAGGGAGTGCGAATAGAAGCTCTTCCTCTCCTGATTCTCACACGGCTCTCTCCGCGGCTCTGGATGCTGCGGCGGCTGCTGTGGCTGCTGTTGCGGCTGAAGCCGCGTCGGCGAGAGCGACGATCTCTTCGATTTCGAGCACGTGCATCGCGACTTGGGATTGGGCAGAACCTCCGGCACTTGAAGTGTCCACTTGCATTCCCGATTCATTCGCCCGTCGTCGCTGTTGTGCTTCCGGAGATCGTGCCGCGATGCGTCGCCGACGCCGGACCGTCCCAGCGGCGTCCACTTGTCCGTCTCGGCGCTGTGGTGCTTCCGCAGGTCGCTCCGCTGCTCCGCGGGCCTCTCACCTTCCGGCGAGAGCGGCCGGCGGCAAGTGCACTTGGTCCTCGCGGCGTTCGCCGTGTCGATGTCGGTCTGCGACGCGTGGAGGGCCCAGCGGAACTCGGCGCCCTCGTCGACGCGCTTCCGCAGGTCCCACCGCGCGTCGTTCGGCGACAGGAAGCTGTTGGCCCACCTGGTCTCGGCGCCGCCGTGACGCTTCCGCGGGTCGGCGAACCGCTCGCCCCGCGAGCGATCGCAGCTGCACTTGCGAGGAGCCGACTTGGCGTCCAGGGGCGCCGGCTCTATGGCGTCCAGATCCTCGATCGCATACGACAGGTCGATCAGCCGATCGGCGCGGGCGCGGCTGCCCCGCGGCGTCCCCGGATCGCGATTAGCCCGCGGTGGCGGCGGCTGCTGCTGCGTCGCGGAGGTCGACGGTGGCGGGTCAAGCCGCGAGGGCCGCTCTTCGTCGACCCGGTCGTCAGAGTGTCGTGACGTCGCAGCCGTGCCTGGCGATGCGCACCAACAGGTGTGTGTAGCTCCGTCAAGCCGCCTTGGTGGGAACCGCGACTCCGGAGACGACGAGGCTCCGCTCCAGGCCGTTTCCAGCGAGACTCCCTCGTCCTCCGGCTCCGCAAGCCTGTGGAGAGGGGTGAGGATGAGCGAGAGGTGCGACGAGACGCGTTTCCGTCGCGGGTTTTCTCGTTCGAGAAATTCAGTTGTAACGCTGATTTTTATTACTGCAGTTTCCGAGAATTTGGATAAAATTATTCACCACGTATTTTTACATTTTTCATTTTCCGCCTTGTCTGAGCTGGGAAACGATATTTTGAAATGCAGCTATGTCACGGAAAAATATGATTTTGCAGTCTCGGTAGAACTGGCTCTTGTTGGGAACTTTTTGCTATCGCGACAGAAATGTTATCTGTGGCGGTAAAATGTATGTTCGATAATAGCAAATGTAACTACAATCACGGTGAAATTTTTCGGTAAGAATATTTGCCGCCCCAACGAATATTGAATATATCTTTTGCTGCCACAGATAATATATCAGTCACGACCGCAAGAAATTCTCTGTAGAATCATTTCTTTTCTGTCTGGTTAGACTATTTCCCTCGCACTCGTTGCTTGGCATAACTACTTTCTCAATGATGTCACAATCTTATAGAAAGAACTCATGACTTTGCGTATAATAATGTCGTCAGACCTTTTCTCTTTAGTTCGCCATCGAATGTGTATTACAAATTAAATTTAAAAATATGAACATTTTTTTAACGTTAAGACCGAATTGCCGTAAACTTATATTTTTCGAAACAGGCGATCGCGTACCTTGAGTTCGGTGAAGATCTCGGTGAAAAATCCGGGCTCGCTGTTGATGCGGAGCATCTTGCAGCTGAGCCGATTGACGATGAGCAGGCAGCGATCCCAGAATTTATCCTTGTTGTCCTCGACGAGGAAAGGTTTGAGGGGGTAGCTGATCTCGTTTCCCATGTAGCTGTAGCTCAGATACAGGCACGTGAGTACCGTTGCCTGGAGCTCCCTTTCGGACGCTTCCTCGCCGTCGACCAATTCCCTCACGAGCATGTACACGAAAACAACGTTCGCGGGATTTATGAAGGCGACGTCCTGCGAAGCAAACGACGAGGGAACGGCGTTACAATAACGTGCGCGTAACGAGCGTCGGCGCCGTTTCGACGTAACGCTCGCGCATCTTACGAAACGACGCGGTCGCTCTTCGAAAATTCGCGAGAGGCGCGCGGACAACGAGGGAATGATTCACGGGCATTCCGGCGCAACATTGTATTACGCCGACGAATTACCGCTCGAGCCTGTCGCCTCTTCTCTCCTTGGACACCGCGTCCGGTCGATATTCGATGCCGTACGCTGAGAGAAATAATTGCTAATACCAAAAAAATGTTTTCTCCGATGAAAAATACGATAGAATTAACCAGAACTAAGCAGTGGTTTGCTCCACATAAGAAAATGTTTGATAGGCTCGAGTAATTGTATTTTTTTTCGTGCAAGAAGAATTTCCCATCCCGACAAAAGTATTCTCAAATGAAGAATATACATTCTTCGACCGTAAACCTGTATTCTTAAAAATTTGTAAGGTCATTGTGTTTTTGATCGAAGAAATATTTGTTTGACACCTGCAATTATTTCTCTCGGTGTAGAGATCCGATGTCGACTGAGCGCGCTAAAAGTTTCTCAGCGCTGCGGGAAATAGTAATGAGGAGAGGAACGAGTTCGAAATAAGTTCGCGCGAGTTTCCCCGCGGTTCGACGGGGCGAAGAAGAGGTCCCGGTCGTTCGGAAACAAAGTTCGTTCGCGGTGTACGGAGATTACCGTGCGCCGATAACTCGTAAGTAAAAGCTGACGAAGAAGAATTTTAATGCACCGCGCCAGGTGGAAAGAGAGAGAGTGCTCTCCTTTACTTCGCCTCGACCATTACCGCGCTGAAAGACCATTAGCGTGCGTTCTCGCCTTAAACATCGCGAGTCCTTTGTGCCGCTGGAAAATCAGGACGCGACGCGCCGCCCGATCGGGTTAGAGGCCGGAACGAAGCGCGACGGCGGGTGAATTTGCGATGCAGCGCGGCGCGGTGTGTGGGTGCGCGACTGTGAGGCCCCGCGCTGACCCGCGGCGAGATCGATACTCCGACGTAAGTTCTGACAAACTGCTCCGCCGGTACCGCTGCTGATCGCGTTATCGCGTCTATCGCCGCGCCTCGCTTATAGTTCGCTTCGTTATTGATGTCTACTCGTCGTTTCGCGTACACGCACCGTCGCGTTTCATCGTAACACGGCGGTGTCGCGATCCCCGCGATTGGTGGGAATTGTTAATCACCCGAGTCTCGGCTACCGCGATCGAAATTACGTTAGTGGATTAACGCGTGACACCCTGATCACTCGGGATCGATGACCTCGATAGGGTGGGTTTTCTCCTATAAACTGGAGTTATGGCGCTGTACAGCGTACGCTATCGGTGTCGCGATTGGTGCTGCTGATCACGGATACCAGTCAATTTGACTGTAATTACGATAAAGAAGATACGTATGAGGGTTTTCGAATGTTTTTACAGGGCAGTACAGTTACTTTTCCTTTTAAAATATTAAATCGTGATAGTTTACATTAAAATTTACTGATTTCTGAGGAAAAATTCGATTTTCTCACGATTTTTCTTTACTGCCGATTCGAAGAATTTAGATACAATTATTTTTACTCCGTGTCTTCTTATTTTTCATTTTCGGCCTCATTTCAGCTGGAGAACGATATTTCGAAATGCAGTTCGCACTATCTCTCTCGCACGCGTTGCTTGGCATAAGTGCGTTTCGATGGCATCACAACGATGTAAAGAGAAATGTACTTATAACTGCGAATAATTATTTTTTCCGTTATTTTCTCTTTCGCGTGGATATTAAATATGTGTATAGCTTATAAGCTGAATTTTTCAAGATGTGGATATTTTTTTCTACGAGAAGACCGAATTGCTCCTCGGCTCGGTAGAAACATCAAAAAATCCTTATACATGTGCCTCTTTTATTCTACAGTAAATTTTATCGGTATCAGTTTTTCCGTGATTGTCAGCCCCACGCTGAGAAAAAAAATGATATATCCAATTCAATCTGCGTTTACGGATGAGGGAATGCAAAATTAGTCGCCCCCCGACTAATAAATTTCGTTATAACGATTAACGGCTGATTTGATTAACTAACTGTAACTAGATCTGCATTCCCCCACTCGTAACCGCCGATTTAGTCAAATTTATTGCATTAAATTTTTCTTTCAGTGTACCGTCGTCGATGCATTGCGCCTCGCTCCACGTTTTGATATTCGACGCATGGTCACGATATATAATACATATAATAGCTGCCTAAAATTCTCAGTATTATGAAGAAAATTCCCGATGAAGCATCCACCCGTACCGCTCGTATAATGCGTTTCTTCGGTGGTATATATCGGGTCGTAGAAGACGAGGGAGGAGTACGCGGGGTTGTTATAATACCGTCGGCCATCCGGTCGATATTCGCAGAGGTGAGCGCCCTGCCCTGCCCTGCCTAGCCGCGACTCGGCCAACTCCGTACTTCGTCTCCGTTGTCGCTAATCTTTTAATTAACTTTGTCGGAATTTGTACGCGGAATTCGTCTTTGAAACGAAGGAAGGTTCGCTACGGAGGAGGGGTTAATCAAGGGTCGGCTCCGGTCGCGGTTTCAATCGCACCCCTTCGACGTCGCGCGCGTACTCGCGCCGTTAAATGGCGCTCGTACGTTTTGCGCGCGACGCGGTCGCCCGTGAATAATACGCTTAGCCGACGATTTACTCCACCGTGAACAGATTTACGCCGCGCAATTCTCTGCAGGGTCACCGAGAAGAAGAAAATTGAATTTATTTTGACGCGGACAAAAATTTCGCGACGAGCTTGGAAATGCATACCACCCTTGCGCACTGTTCAAGGGTTGGTCTGCCAGCCGAGCGATTCGACGCGACACTTTGAACACATCGCAAACGTACGCGCGACCGACGCGTTCCCGTTATTCGATTAGAAAGATTACCGACCTCGGACGGATTCACGGAAGATATCTCGTCGTGTGAGACGCGTCTATTGGCTTCGCGGTTGAAATATGTACGCGCTGCAGGCCGACGTGGAAACACGTGTTGTGTCTACGGAAATCGGAATCGCCACACGAGGCACCGATGTACGGATTCGGCTAATCCGATTTCAACGCGGTCCAATGTCATTGACGCGATCGCTCTCTACCGCGATCTTTCGGGTCTGATCGAGAAAGACGACGACCACTGTGTACACGGAGAAAAATCACAATGATTCCGCACAGAGAAAAAGAATTAGTTGGATCTACTGAAAACTACTTGCAGGATATTGCAAATAATTATTTACTTATATATCAATGAAATATTTCAACACGTCAATTAAATGTCTCTTCCTCGCAATCAGGTAGAATATTACGTGATTGCAAAGGATAAATATCTAATTAATATGAAAAAAGATCTAATTGATGTAGGTAAAAAATTACTTGCGACTCCGCAAGTAATTATTAGTAGATCCGACTAATTCTTTTTCTCTGTGCAATAATGTGATAACGCTACTCGAGGTAAAACATTGAAGTTTTTAATAGATCACAGCGTACTTTTTACAGTTCGTAACAGTAGGTATAAATATTGGTTTGTACGGTAAAATTTATCAATCTCTCGTTAATATATATGTCGAATGTATATATGTCGTTACAGGTCTGTACTGCGATGAACGCTGTGTCTATTAAAAAATTCAGTGTTTCACTTCGAGAAGCCCTGTTACTGGGATTCACCGTAAAAATTACTAATTCTTCTTCTCCCTGTATCTTAATTAGCTTCGCCACGTGTCGCTCGACTTCTTAAAGAACCGACTCGGCAGTACTTTCATTAATTCGCCAAATCAAATAACATTCGCGTGCTTTATTTGAGTTCAAAATTAGATCTTCAGAATTTCATTAATTATTCGTCCGAAATTGCCTCTTACGGAGCGGTACGTATTATAATAAAGCGCCGACGTCTGTAAAAGCTCCTATTACGAACAGAGTACACCCCCCTTTCGATTTAAACGCACGGACGATCGATTCGTCATCGTGTCGACGTCGTGGAAACCTCAAACCGGGCGACACGCTATTGGTAGTTTACTCGGTTTCCCTTCCACCCTCTACGAAACCGCCGTGGCGTTATAACCAGGGGTGAAGATGTTTCGTTTACGTTGGAAGAACGAGTAAGATCACGAATTTACTCGCGCTCTTCCCACACGGAAAAAATCATTTTGCTGTTTTAACAAAACTAGGTTTTGCTGAGAATTTCGTGCTATCGTGACAAAAGTATTATCTGTGCACTGAAAAAAATCTTTAGTTTTAACAGCAATACATTTCTGGCTGAGACTTTCTAGCCATTCCCTCCTAAAAATATTTTTATTACAGTAATTCTATTAGTTGTATTTGAGATACAGCATTGCTATGTTAGCAGTCCAAGTATTGTTAACAGATATGTTTGATGCAGCAATATGGCATCTGATTACTTAATATACTAGAAAGGTTATCCTAAGCAGATGACGTATTCTTACCCCAACTGTATGATTATACGTAATATAGGTATATAGGTATAGTTAGCTGGACTATAAAACGTATGTTTACACCAACTGTAAACTTATGTGTAGTGTGACTGAACGGTATGGCTGGGTGGACTATACTGGATGCCTCGCGCAGTTCCACACAGTTGCAGGGACCCCTTCGGCCGGGCTTGGTCGGTATTCGAGCAATTTTTACCGGTAGAAGTGGCTCCAATACCGACCAAGCCCGGCCGAAGAGGTCCCTGCAACTGTGCGGTTCTGTGCCCGAGGCATACGAAATACCGGTAGAAGTCGAGTCGGTACCCCGATAGCAAATTAAATATTTATTTAAATATTTTTGCCGAGATATCTCAGTGTTGCATTATATAAAGGCCTGTTTTAGCTAAGACCACTTGAAGAGTCGGTGGCGCAATTGGTAGAATGCGAGCATTCCCAGTCTCGAAGCATCTCATCTAAGGAACGCAGGTTCAAATCCCGGTGTGGGCCCCGCGACATTGCACTTTCTCGTCGCGGGATCACCCGAGCTCCACACACCTCCGGATTTCTAGCCAAACCTGGGGATGGTGCGTAAATGCATTTCCCCTTCTATAAAAAAAAAAAAAAAAATCGAATCCCGGAAGGGTTGGAAAAAAAACCGACACCCCAGTAGGCGGGTTGGCAGGCGGCAGGATAGGCGTGCGCGCCCCCTTTTTGCAAAATCCTACTTTCAATTTAGCAATACGGTATAGCTGACACAGCTATACTGCTTGTCTAAACGAACCAAAATTCCCGCGCAATTTAGCAATACGGTATAGCTGACACAGCTATACTGCTTGTCTAGATGAACCAGAATTTCCGTGCAATTTAGCGATACGGTACAGCTTACGTAGGCATACTGCACGTCTAAATCAATCAGAATAAATAACTGGCTCAACAGTACAGCGCAGCTTGACACAAACATCACGATATTGTTACTTTAAACATATTAGCTTAGCCATACTCGGCTGGCTGTCTTAAGAAAACTTCTGGCTGTGGCCACGGTGGCTAGAAATTCTGGTTGGTTCAGCCAGAATTATTGCTCAATTCCCTGAAAATTTTTTTCAGTGTGGCAGCGAAAAATATGTCCGATAATAGTAAGAATATTTGCTGCGATAGCAAATATTTTTATAAAAAAAATGTACTTGATCGAAATAAACGTATTTTTTAATAGTCCCAAGAGCGCATCTATTCGATTAGAATAAATATCGATTGGACGAATACAAACGTTATTGATTGAATTCGATATTACTTGAATCAAATCAATATTCATTCGAATCGAATAAACGTGCTCTTAGGACTATCCAAAAGCACGTTTATTTCGATCAAGCAAATTTTTTTCTCAGTGTACATTTACTATTATTGAACATATCTCTTACTGCCATAGATAATATTTTTGTCGCGATAGCAAACAATCCCTGGCAGAACCTATAGTTTTGCTAGGACTGCAAAATCATTTTTTTTTTTTCGTATACGCTACTCAATTTGCCACGAGACCCAAAATAGTTCTGCCGTCGCGGCTGATACGCGCGTGGCTTATAACTACGTGGTATAATAATTCTACGTAGGGGAGCGTACACACGTCAGAGTCGATCGAAGTCGCGAAGGCGACTCGGCCCGGTCGGAAGGACAAGAGTGATGTGAATAATGAAGAAACGGAACGTCGACGATTTCAAATTAGCGGGTCAACTATTTATAATCCCGTTCGCGATGGAAACGATGAGAAGCTCAACGAGATCGTACGATATTTCGTAGTCGTAACGAGCCACTCTCGTCACTCTTCGTTCCGACGTGCTTCCCTCGGCAACGGCGTAATATTCGGGCCGAAGCTCTTCCCCTCTACCAATTAAAATCCGAGGGCTTTTTGGATCCTGCGCGAAAGGTGCAGGAGCGCGGCGGGAGCTCCGACATTTTTCCACACGTCCCTCGGGGGTGGCTCGGGCGCAACGTTGCCGCGTGCGGATCTTATGATGCACTCGTGATCCCCCTCGGCGAGGTTTCCCCTACATTACTGCACATCCCTTCGCGTCAGTGGTTCTCAGAGCGGCTAGTTGGATATATTTGCTGTACGCTTCGGTCCGATCGTGGCGAAGAGAGAAGAAGGAGAAGATGCGCTTATCGCAGCTCTAAGATCGAGGCGACCTTAAAGAGCACAAGAAGGAAGTGTGGTATGCAAAAAGGAAAGTAATAATAATAGCAGTACCTAATAATATTGATTATAACTAAAAATAAGAGAGAGAGAGAGAGAGAGAGAGAGAGAGAGAAAAGAAGAAGAAGAAGAAACAATTTTATCAACTCGGGGACAGAGTCCAGAAAAGAAACTGAAGGAAAAATACTTACAACTAACTCTCTCTCTGTATAAAAGCGAACAGAAAAAATAGAGAGAGAAAAAATAGCTCTATAAATTTGACCGTACCACATCGAGCCACGACGCGGAAAAGTACGCCGAACGAGTCCGTACCCTTCGAACGCAGTGATTCGTACGCTTCCTTTCGATCGAAGGGATGAGATTTCCTCGCTCCGAGACAGATTACGCGTCAGCCCGCGGCGAATGCACGCGCGCAGCGACGTTAGAACTATTTCGGGGGCAACGACCGCGTGTCTGCGAGGGTCCGAGCTCGGGGTTGATAATCTGGATCGGGGTGCGGGATTTCCCTGCGCGGGATGAAAGATATAACGGGTGGCGTCGGAACGCGTATTTGGTCCACGCGTGTGCGTACTTCGGTAATGGCCGAAGAATATTTCATGAGCGGTAAACGGGTGATATTGCGTCCACGCAAGGTACAAGGTCAATTAACGCACACGTCGAACCCTCCCCCGATATCCCCCGCAATCGAGTGTCTGTCGCCGCGAGACACGCGCCGTTGTATAAGCTTCCCGTTGCGTAGCAAGCCGCGCAAAACCGAGCCGTTTCCCACGGCGTGGGGGAGGGTATTTCAAAGCGACTCGCGAGTTTCGACCCAACGGATGAAAATTGGAGGTCGCGTATACGGGCCGTTTTAAATACGCTATTTATAGGAAACCGATATCGCGGGGAAAGATATCTAGGGCCACTATAGGTGCGCTCCGGGGAATTCTAGAGGAGTTTTATCGACTCGCCGCCGCCGCCGCCGCGAACCACCCCCGCCGTGGGGGGTGACGCCCAAGCGCCTCCGGCTACCCGCTCGGCAAACGACCTGATGCGTACAACGGACATAATATCTCGACCCGGAATTCAGTGAAGGTAAATAAACGTATATATTGTAAACAAAAATTTGAAATTTTAATTTATTTTTACACAAAGCTTTTTTTCCAATGCGTGATTATGAAAATTAATTACAATAATACGAATACGATTTAATAATATATTTCCTGACGAAATTGCCCTTATAAATTTCATAACGGAGTACATTAATTTTCATAATCACGTATTGGATAAAAGCTCTTTACACAATTGCATTAAATTTACCAGAAATTTTTTTTATTCCCGACATCGCGCATTCCGTCACCGGCAACTTTTCGAAATGTCATTTTAAACGTACGAAGCAATGAATAATCAACTACTCATGCATTCATCAGCCAAGGCAAGCGCCTTCGAAGCTAACGAGGGCATGGAAATTAATTGTTCACAGGTTGATACGTTAAAAGTGACATTTCAAAAAGTCACCAGCGATAGAATCCGTGACGCTCGAAGTACGAACCCCGAAGACCATCATCCCTCTTCGTTAACAACTTCTACATAGAGACGTTTAATCCAAAAAACTAAACAAAATTAAGGTTCGTCGACATTTGAATACATTCCCGCGCGCCGCTCCAGCATCCGACTGAACAATCGACTGCGGGGAATCATTCGGCGAGCGGTCACGCGGATTTATCCAAGCTAATTCGAACGCGTGAAAACGCTACAGGCGCGCGCACATTCGTCGCGTATCCTCTTTCGTTCCCCATTCTTCTCGCGGTCGCGCAAAAACATTTCCGTGCAAAATCGAATTACGTCGCGGCGAATTGGCGAAGCCTGTAACGCGGAATCGGCCGAGCGAATCGACATTCGCGAAAATCGCGCGGACTCCCGAACGCGTTACGGGTTTCGACTCTCGCGGAGTTCGCCGAACGGTGACGCGACGGGTCGATACAAGCGGGTCGCTCTAACGAGGAATAACCACGAAACCGCGCAGAAGTGGGTAACCAGCCGCGCAACGGCGACGGTCGCGTAATTTATCGTTCCGTGCGAAAAAAAAAAACGCACGGCGATATTTAAACTCGCCGCAAGCACGAAGGCTTCCACAACGACGATGCCCAGTGGTTCCGCGAACCGACGCCATACGGAGGATACGTGACGCTTTTAAATTGAAACTCTCTCGTATCAAAACCCTTCGGCTAAATCCCCGCGTGACATATTGCGACCGACGACCCCCGCGTTGCGTGGCGTTATTCGCGTTGCGCGCCGTACTCCCCGGGGTCCGTCGCCAGTGGAGGGTGGACGGTAAATTTTACTATATTTGTACGCTGTGCAAAATTCTGCGGTGTGGATCTGTATAAACCATTTTTGGTATTTCATAACACTGCCAAATGTGGCATAAGGCTGAATAACACCAGATGTGATACACGTAGTTCCGCACTGGTAAAATGGCGTTAATAATTAACACCACTTTTTGACTGCGTAATAAAAGAAGTACATAATTATAGAGATTTTCAGATATTTCTACTGTGCCGAAGAACAATCTTTCCTCAGAAACTGGTGAATGTCAACGTAAACTGCGCTGTCAACAAAATTTGTAATGAATTTAATATAATTGTATAATATATAAAGCTTTTATTTTCAATAGATGATTATGAAAATTAACATACTCCATTATTAAATTTATGAGGGCAATTTCATAAGGAAATATATTAATTTTTATAATTACATGTCGGAGCAAAGCTTCACATAAAAGTATACTTATTAACACTAGAACTACCGAATGGTCGCGCTTTATAAGACGGTCGTTTTGGCGGGTGATTATCTCGTTATCCGTTAATTTTTCGTCCACACTGCTATAGAACTTTTTTGTAGACCGAAATATGCTCTACAAAAAAGTATTCTACTAATTTTGACAAAAACCTCACGGGTTACGAAATAATTAAGGTTGAATGGAACTCTGAATAAGACACCGGTTAAATTGACCGGTTGCGGTATATAGAGTTCTAGTGTTAAAAATACAAATTTTTGTTGCAATACATCACGATTCAATGTTTCCAAAAGAAGGATCACTGCGCCGCACAGCGAAAAATCCGAAAATCCTCACGTCTACCTTTTCCATCGTAAATACCGAAAAGTTTATCGACGATGGACGAAACGGCGTGACCCGTCAGCGACTCGCACTCGTCGCGGTGCAGACGCGCGCCAGGCCGGTCTACTTTTCGATTCGAGCCACCCGACTAACAACGCCTATACGACGACGATGCACGATATCCAGGGTAAACCGATATTTCCCAACCGATTAACGGTCGCGTCATGGTGCTTGTATAGTGAGTATCATGATTCGGTATAAGAAAGAAAAAGAAGTGAGGTATTTTAGTACCGTACTATTGACATGGAGCTGTACGATGTGGAGTTAAGGAGACCGAGTAGTTGCTGAGCAGCCTGGGTGCGATCCGGCGTGCTGTTGGTTTTTGGCGATGCTCAAAGGCGCCTCGTCCCAAACTGCACGCTTCATGTATAAACACTAGATTATCTCGGATCATACTCGGCAAACGGTATATTTCGGCGAAAGCGGCAAACGCGCTCGGAGTCCCGCACCTTTCCCGGAAATTTTAATCGATACCGCGCTATATACGTGGAATACTAAATCCGTCTTGTAAATTAGAGAATGACGAATTCAATAGATGACCGATCGGGGAGACCTGATCCCTGACTAATAAAGCGATCCGTTGGATACCTGGCCTTATTGTTCAAGGTCCGCTCGAGCATTCTTCGAGGTCCGCCCGAGCATTGTCCGAGGTCCGTCCGATCGTCTTTAGATAATCCTCTCGAGCGTCGCTCGAGCGTCGCTCGAGCTCAGCTCGAGCGTCCTCCGAGATTCGCTCGAGCGTAGCTCGAGCTCAGCTCGAGTGTCGATCCGCATTCGGAGCTAGACCGATTTACACCGATCTAGACCGATCGACACCGATCTAGACCGATCAACACCGGTCTAGACCGATCGATACCGGTCTAGACCGATCGACACCGATCTAGACCGATCGAAACCGATCTAGACCGATCGACACCGATCTAGACCGATCGACACCGATCTACACCGATCAATTTTTACTTAATTCAATTGGACCATCGATTTTGAGACAGAGCGTGAGATTTCGTGAATTAATTGTAGCACAGGCATTTAGACCGTCAGCAGATAGTGACAGATTCTGGTGCCCCATTTTCGCATACATGCCTCGAAGAGGGATGAAAGGTACTTCGATGCTGAGTTGAATAAAGCGAAATTTACGAATGGACCCTGGGGATAACATATAAAAAATTCGATTTTTTATAGCTGAGCTCGAGCTACGCTCGAGCGAATCTCGGAGGACGCTCGAGCGACGCTCGAGAGGATTATCTAAAGACGATCGGACGGACCTCGGACAATGCTCGGGCGGACCTCGAAGAATGCTCGAGCGGACCTCGAACAATAAGGCCAGGTATCCAACGGATCGCTTTATTAGTCAGGGATCAGGTCTCCCCGATCGGTCATCTATTGAATTCGTCATTCTCTAATTTACAAGACGGATATAGTATTCCACGTATATAGCGCGGTATCGATTAAAATTTCCGGGAAAGGTGCGGGACTCCGAGCGCGTTTGCCGCTTTCGCCGAAATATACCGTTTGCCGAGTATGATCCGAGATAATTTAGTGTTTATACATGAAGCGTGCAGTTTGGGACGAGGCGCCTTTGAGCATCGCCAAAAACCAACAGCACGCCGGATCGCACCCAGGCTGCTCAGCAACTACTCGGTTTCCTTAACTCCACATCGTACAGCTCCATGTCAATAGTACGGTACTAAAATACCTCACTTCTTTTTCTTTTTTATACCGAATCATGATACTCACTATACAAGCACCATCAGACGCGCGCGACCGACTAGATATCAACCGCCGCAGTTTAACCGGACCGATATAGCTTGCCACCGAGTACCCGGCTTATCGTGAATCACGGAAATTGATTGACTCCGTCGCGGTGGATTGGCTTTCGACCGAGCGCCGATTTTCGACCGCACATCGCTCAGCCGTAGAAACGCTCGTAAGCGTCTGCGACTCGGCTCACCTGCCACCCCTGCATGAGCAGACTCCGGTCCACCGTTCTGAGCCACATAACCGCGTCTCCGGCCTGGAAGTCCCGCAATCGCGTGCACTTCCCGTGAAGGTAGACGCCGAGGCACTTGAGCAATTCCGAGGTGGACGCCTGGATGACGGTTTTCCTGGACCCCGGTGGCAGGGACTTCTGCGCGAGCTTCTCGCAGGTCGGGTTGTGTGCCGCGTGATTGTTGTTCGACGCCGGTGGCTTCGTCTGCGACGAGTGAAAGATCTTTTTAATGCGAGGCACGGCAGCGGTACCGCCGCGTCGCTGCGAGCGAGAATTTGGCTGCGATGGAACGACCATGACTGGACGAGCTGACGACGAACTCGAAAACTAAACTGCCTTAGGAATTACGCGGCGGATAGCCGATGGGGTATAACGTAAACAGACGGGGAATGCGTGGATCGCCTAGGGGCATCGTGCAGTGATAACGTCGCATTATCCACGGGCAATGTCACCGAGCAAAGGTTCGAAATGCGATAACGAGCGTTGCACGCCCGATGTCACAGCCAAATCGCGGCGAGGATCAGCCTTTGCGCGAAACATACATATACAGGGTGGACCGAGGCGAATCGGATCACAGTTTCATATTTCATAAATCGTTTTGCAAATGAGCATTTAAGAAATATAGATCTGTTATTAGAGAGAGAGAGAGAGAGAGATTCGCTCTGCACGCAAAAAAAATGTATGGTACATTTCGGGACAAGGCCAATTTCTCGTTACGATGTGTGTGACTACGATTTTAGTAAACATTATAGTAAAACTCGTAGAAATCGCAAGCGTTTGCTGTAATTTTTAATAAAATTGTAATCGTTGCAATCAATTCGCCTTGTCCCGCATTTTACCACAAGCTTTGCAAAAAAATGTTACGATTTATTCTTTTCCGTGTGTGATTCAATTCGCCTCGGTCTATCCTATCACGTGAGGTTAAACTTTACTCGTCAGGAAAGAAATTTCTATCACTATTATCTCATCATCCATGAGCTTTTGGCTCACATTTGTACAATACTTTTTTGAAAATTACATTTTCATCTGCAATAAAGTCTTATATCATTATAGGCCAAAAGTTTGTGTAAATAGTGGGATATATTTGTACAATACTCTCTCTTTCGAAAACAACACTTCAATCGGCAATAAAGTCTTATATCGGCTGGAGGCCGAAGGTTCATAATTAATGAGATAACACCGATTTCGAAGTTTCCTTTCCCGGCGAGTAAATTTAGCCCCACACGTTACGCGTCCCCGATGCCAATCCGATCGATCCAACGAGCCGTCGACGACGAGCAACCATAAACATCCCTCACCTGTGGAGTCTGTATATTCTTGTTCTTGTCTACGATGGGTATGTTCTCGAGCGGTTGCCTGAAGGTGATGCTCTTGTTCTTGTTATCGAGCTTCTTCTTGTTGTTGTTCGTCGTGCTAAACCGCTTCCAGGAGAGGGCGTTGATGAAGAGCGAGTGCTTCTTGAAGTTCTTCTCCAGTGCGTTCTTCTCGGAGATGATGCGGGCGTTGTCGTTGTTCAGATTGATGTTGTTGTTCTGCAGCGAGTTGTTGTTCGACTGATTCGTCGGGGCCGGCGCCACCGAGGCGACGCACTTGTTCTCCCGATTCTTCGCGTTGTTCAGCTGCTCGTAATTGAAGTTGTTGAGCGTGAAGTCGGCGGGGTGCTGCCCCGCGGGCGGGTACACGGACCCGCGCCGGTCCCGGGGACTGAAGGACAGTACGGTGCCCATGTCGGTGGTGGCCGCCGGGTCGCGCTGCTCCGCGATTTGCTCCGGCGACTGGCGCGTCGCCGTATGCACCTGGACCTGCTGCCGGATTCTCGGCTGCTGCACCTGTATCGACGACGACGACGACGACGACGACGACGACGACGGCGGCGGCGGCGGCGGTGGCGGCGGAGGCGGCGGCCTCGGCGGCCCGGGTGAGGTTATTCGCGGCGGCGGGGGCGCTCGCGGTACGGCGACTTCCCGTGCAGAGGGTCCCGTCAGCGAGGTCGCATCCCCCGGCTCGATGGCCTCCTCCACGACGGGACCCACCACCTCGCTCAACCGACCGCCCAGCCTGACGGGTACTTCGCGCGCGGCCGGAAACGCTCTCTCCGCGGGCGACGGGAGAGCGCGCGCGGCGAATATGGCCGCCGCGGCGCGGCGACCGATCGATGATACCCGAGACTCAGATCGCGCGCTCCGTCTCGGCGACGGGGGAGCGACGCGCGGCGGGACGATGTCCACGCGATCCTCGGCCGCCGGCGATGCAGCGGCGTCGCGCGTGCAAGATGGCGCGGCGATCGATGCGCTCCGTCTCGTCGCTGGCGCGGGCGGCTCCGGAGGTGGCCGACTCCGCCGCGGCTTCCTCTCGGTGGCGAGGAGGGGAGACCCCTCGCGGCTTCGATCGTCGCGGCCGCCGGATACCTCGCGGTGCACTCGCGCGGATTGAATTACGATTCCCCCCGTCGGTTCTCGCGGAATTACGTCGCGACGTTTCTTGCTCCTTCCCTTTTCACGCTTGGCGAGAGGCGCTGGGGGGGGGGGGGGGAGTGACGGGGCGGGAGAGAAAAACGGATATCGCGCGCGAGAGAGAGAGAGAGAGAGAGAGAGGGCGCGGTTACCTCGTCCTCCGTATTCGCGCGGTCGCGCGGTTCCTACCTCTACGTCTAGCGCGTCGTCCGTAACGAACTGGTAACACTCTGTTTTTCGGCTGGTTCGCGCGGCTAACGCGCTCGGCTACTTCCGCGAGCGGCAACACCGACCCTCGCACCGCGAGGACATTCTCCGCGACGCGCCGCGATCCCGAGTGATTTTTCACGGTCCGCGATTCGCGCCGCAACGCGCCTCCTCGACACTGTCTCTCGCTCAGGGCGTCCGCACGACGCGCCGTTCTCCACCCCTCGGTCCGGGGGAGAAACAAAATGGCCAGACGGTCTCCTCGCCCGCGCGAGTCCTCTCGCTGTCCGTTATCACTGCGCGCGCTACGACGCCCCTTCGGTATGCGCTCCAGAGCGAGCCGTAAACTTCTGTCGCACCTCCGGCCGTCGGTGCGCTCGGCCTCTCGACGGGGGGACCAAGATGTACGCCCCCCCTCCAATTCCGTGCGCGCGCAATGGCTCGATAAACGCAAACGGCGAACGTCGATTGCCGAGGGTGGAGAGAGAGAGAGGGTGGCGCGCCGCGCGGCTGGCGAGTCACCGCGCCACGGCCGGCCGTGCGGACGCGATGGCTGCGGCCGCACACGTACGCCCGAGTCTTCGTCGCGTCGTGGCGATGCGCTTGCGGAGGGGTTGAACACTCGCTCGCTTGGTAAACAGAATCGCCGATGCCCCGGGGAGGCGCGTGGAAGCGCTGGGATTTTTTTCGGCGGTGCTTTTCTTTCCTCGGCTCTCGACGAGAGGGGCGGGTGTTTGACCTTTGGTTCGAACGCGTCTGCGGAAGCACCGCGATGGACCGCGGAGAAATGTCTTGTCCGAGTCGGCGATCTTTGCATCGCACCCCTCCGGTCGCGGCGCTTTCACCCCCCCGAGAAAATGCGCAGACGAGGACGTTCGTCGGTCGCACCTGTGGGCACCGTCTATAGAATTTCTCGTCCCTCGGTGATGCTCGGTCCCTTTCGCGGCGCGAGCGAGATTAATCGATGCCGACGTTTCCGAGAAGCGAGAGACGCGGGACGCGCTAATGGACGCGCGATCTCGGCGGAATTTAATTGCGTGCGCCTCGCGCGCCGTCGATAACGGGCGAATAAGGTCCCGCCGTCATCGCTGAATGCGAGGCTCTGGACTGGCATTGGCGCGCACGCGCGCGCGGCCGTCGCGAAAACGGTCCCTCGGCTCGGCGGGGGCGAATCCATTGGGCCCCGGGTGTAAGAAGTATGCGTCGACAACACGATCATAAATCAATCCTCCTCTACCCCGCGCACCGCCACCGCCGTCGCTCCTTTCGGGGCCATTCTTGCGAGGCGGCCCGGATAGATATACGTAATATGCGTATCTCTCGCGGAAGTACGAGCGGCTCAAGGGTGCCTTTTCTCTCGTTATGTACGCGAAAAGACTGATACCGATAAATTTTACTGCACTGAGAAAAAAATTTGCTTAGGGCCGGTTTTACCAACAGGTATAAACGCGGTATAGCGCTATACTGAGAATAACCATAAAGCTTATTGCTGGTTATTCTCAGTATAGCGCTATACCGCGTTTATACCGTGTGGGTAAAACCGGCCCTTAATGAAATAAACGTGCTTTTAGATAAGTGTGCTAAGAGCACATTTATTCGGTTCAAATAATATTTAATTAAGTCAATAATATTTATATTCGTCCAATCGATATTCATTTTAATCGAATAAATGTGCTCCTAGGACTATTCAAAAATAAGTTTATTTTGATCAGGTAAATATTTGTCTCAGTGTGTATTTATGATAAGAGAGACGTACGTACGCCGAGAGAACAGTTTATTAACGGTTAATAAAAGTAATTTTAATTACGGCGAAATAAATATTTCGTTAGGACGACGAAATATATATTAACGATTAAAATGTTTATTTCGTTCAAACGGTTGCCTCGAAGGATCTAATTGTGCCAAATAAATATCGCAATATTTACCGAATATTTACTTGATTTAATAAAATATTTGTTTCACCATATTCAAACAAACATTTATTAACTGCAAATGAATTTCCTCGGTGCATGAGAATTTTCTGATGTGTTTACAGTTTGGTACGGTAATTTTTCTTTTGAAAACATTAAATCTCATGACGGTTTACATTACAATTTACCAGTCTTTAAGGAAAATGTGTTCCTCAACACAGTAGAAACATCCAACAACCCTTATTCGTATCTCTTGTATTGCAAATACAGTAAAATTTACTGGTATCAGTCTTTTCATGTAAAAGAGGGAGTGTCGACATCGTCCTTTTCAACCGCATCAAGCCAAATTACGACAAAAAAAGCTTCATGTTGATTCGGACGTCCTGAGAGTCTCTCAAAGAACGTTTATTCGCTTCTACGCGCATTCTACGCTTTTGCGATGGATGAGAATTCACTTACGCCACTAGAAAGTTCACGGGACCAGGAAAGATTTCGATGGAATACGGCGGACGATATCGACGGATAAGGGCACTCGAGCCGACAAATTGCTTCGAATCTGGGTACAAAACGATATAGGGGCCGCCCTCTTCGATTCCGCGATTTTCAAGGAAGAATATCCTATTATTACCGAATCACCGCACCGTGCGATCGAGTCCCGAGGGCGGTACTAAAAAAAAGGCATTTTTAAAGGCCTGAGCACACAGAACGCGAACTCACCGCGCGGCCTTACCGCGCGAAATTTGTAGCAAGTAATGTTGCATTATCCCAGTCAAACAGAAGGCGGCCTGCCGCGGCGGACAAGTAGAGTTCGCGGCGGACAGCAAAATTTTACAGAGTTCGCGCGGCAGAGACCATCCTTGATACCTGAGTACGGCACGCCAGGTAGGCGCATGGTGCAAATGGGTTGTAGTACAGGGCCCCCTTTCTCGAGTCACTCGCAGGAGAAACGTATACGTTTCTTAGCGAGTAGACCAATCAGGACCCCCGCAACAACGGAATACTTGATCCTGATTGGTCTATTGGCTAAGTGCACGCAAGGATACGAGCGAGTTCGAGAAAGGGGGCCCAGGCTGCTAATGAGTTCACAGTCCCGTGACGACATAAGAATCTTAACTCCGTTTATGCGGAATTGATTGCGTTTTGCCACTTAAAAATGATGTAGTCAACTGATGGCATCCCATTTGAAGTGCGTTAGTCACATTTAGCTAAAGATCAATTTTTCAAGTGAAGGGTTATAGCACTTCCAGTGATCCAAAATCACTAATCAAATATTTTTTCACCTGATAAAAAAAAAGTCGTGGCTGAAAGGGTTAAATGTATAATTTATCGTTTCTCCTTTTCAAAATTGAAGTTATGAAAATGTTAAGACCAAGCAGGGGCTGTGGCTTATAATATAATTAATGTATAATTTCCCGGAACCGCTAGCCGTCGGCTACTTAATCCACTTATAATTAGAAGTAGCGACGAATTCCGACCGATGGTCTATCGGAAAACTAGGAAACCCTAACAACCACCGCTCGGTCCAGTTATAGTCCAAGAGCCAGAGCCAAAAAAAGTCTGAATTTACTAAGCCTAGTTTTTTATAGTTTATTACAATGGTTGTGTAGACAAACATACTGCGAATGTGTATGTCAAGCGAAACTTAGAACAGGTGTCTCAGAGACGTCAGCGAAGTTGTCATTCCTGCCGAGGTAATAAAATGAATTTACTAAGACTGAAAATCGATATACAACTTGTATATTGCATATAAATAAAAGTTAAGACAGTCAGTCAGTTAAATGTGGGGACGGAGCTAGTCAGTCGGCCGCAATGTATGTGCAAAAAATAAATACTGTGCAGTTCGTTTACTACGCTTCAAAACTTTTGTGAGGATATTAAATGTTATATCAAACATAAACAAAATGATCAGTCATCGATTTTGTGGGACAACGCCCGTCAGTCAGCAAAAAAAGAAAAGAAAATTTCGTTCATGGTTCATGGCGTCCAGAACATGGCACCATTAGAATAAAACCAAACAAATTTAGAAAGGCATTTTTTAATAAAATTGAACATATATTTAAATATTTAAATGTTATGGAGCAATGGAGTTGTATCGATGATACCCCATCTCAGCATTTCTGGTTTGTTTCCTGCAGGTACAACTAACCCTTCGCGGTGATAGGGGTTAGGGGTCAATTGACCGTCCTTGATACCTGAGTACGGCACGACAGGTAGACGCATGGTGCATATGGTGCAATAATACCCCAGCAACCGACCTGTGCAGTTTGTCGCTCCGAAATCGGTCGTAGTAGAGGCAGGCGGTATGGAGCAGGTCAGAATGAGTCATTTCCTACAGTGCCCACGGTAATAAATACCGTTATATTTCGAAGCTCCTTTGACGCATCTCAAATTTACCGACAGAAGCCCGAACGTGGTATGTAAAAAACGTTCGTCAACGCTGGACACATGCAATTGAGAGACAACAGTTTTTGCGTGCTTTGTCGCTCCGAAATCGGTCGACGGTATGGGACAGATAAAAATGAATCATTTCCTGCTTTTACAATAGTCATAAATCAATAATCATAGTCATCTATATCATCGGTAAGGCCGCGCGGTGAGTCCGCGTTCTGTGTGCTCAGGCCTTAACTTATCACGTTATTGACCCACGCTTGATCGAGTTTCCGATCGGCGATTACAGACAGCGTCCCCCGCATACAGAAGGAGCTATCGGACCGGATACGGCGAAGTGCGTTCGACGCGCGGGTGGGCGTTTCGTGGAACACGTGGGAAAAGCGTGTTCGCGCGAAACTGGCCGGCGTGACGCGATATCTCTCGCGTGCGGATTTCAATAAAGTCTCCAGTACCGCGTGGAATACACCCGTACCTCGAATCCTCTCCTCTGTGCGTTATCGATTTTCCGTTTTCGTTTCTTTCCCCGCGCGCGCGCGCGCGCGCGGACCGAAATCATACACAGTCGCGATCGTCGAGGCCGTCTCGTTTATCGGCACCGCGCGAGTAGAGAAACCCGTATCGGGTCGGACGGGAGAGACGCGGTGGCGCGAAAAAGAAGTATCGCGGCCCGAATGTGCGAGAACCGCGATCGATACGATGATTAACGTTTCGATGCGCGACCCGCGTTTCTCTTGCGCATTTGCGTCGGAGAAAAAGTGTCCCAGGGCGGCGCGGTAAGTCGGAGCCTCCCGGAGAACAAGAGGCGATCGTTGTGGAGCGTGAAGAAAAGATCTACACGGTGAAAATTACGACGCCGGCATTCCTGCGCAGGGCCGAGAAGAAAACCGATGCTGTTGAAACAGGGAGAAATAACGGGAGCCTCTTTGATTATGAGCAGTTATAAATCACGGCATTTTCGCGCGCGGCAAAAACTACGTGAAAACAGCCGCGATACCACAATGCCGAGCCCTGCGGACGTGGCGTCATCGTGCCTCTCAAAGTGACAGGTCGATCGAAACCGCGAGGGGACGAGAGCCCTCGCAGCATCCTCGAGGGCCGTGCCTCGAGAGTAAACAGCATTTTCACCGCGGAGACTCGTGGTCCTCGCTATACTGTACGGAAGAGGGAGATACGCTTCTCTCTGGTCTCCTGACCCATATGGACCCGAATGGCGCTCGCGCGCTTCTTCGGAAACATTGCGTGCTGCGTCTAACCACCCGCGGGGTATTACTACTGGCTCGTCGCGGTGGACCGGACGGCGGAAGGGACTCTCGGAAGTGGAAACAGCCTCGATTACGCGGCGTGAGCGACGCGGTTCGCGTGTCAGCCAGTAGTGATACCCCTCGACGGGTCAGACGCGATACCGAGAAAGGCGGGCGTGCGCGTCTAGGCGGGTGCGCCTTAATTAACGCCCTAGTTTCTCGAATTCGCTATACGCGTCCGTAGCGACGCGCGGACGCTGCTGCGAATACGCGTGTAATGTTTGGTCCCTCGAGAGGGGAAAAGAGGTTCGGTGATCCTTGGACGATTGCGGCGGTGGATCGAATTGTTGAAGAATAATTTCTTCGCGTAGAGCGAGGGAAGGAAATGTGCGCAAAACTAAAATCAGCAATTTGTATACCTAACTACTGCTTAAACTGATGTGTGTTTTTACTGTTTAAAACAGTACACGGAACAATCTCCTCTGTGTGTACAAAGTTTTGAAAATAAGCTCGAGTCTCAGTGCCACCGGATGAAACAGTAAAAATTGCTGATTTCTTTCCACGTGGTCCCCGCCTAACGATCCCAACGGAACGTCGAACGATCGCTTCGTATATAGAACAATCGCGCGGGCAGATGAGTACCACATAGGAGTACACGAGAGAGGGAATGGAGTCGCGATTGCTAAAAATAATACACATCCTCCCGACACACACGCTCGCGCGCTTTTACGTCGCATCGATATGACCCCGATTCCGCGTTTACCTGCTCGACTTTCCCGCCGCCGGAGGTGTCAGCGAGCCGTGACGATTAACGATCGACTCGCGGCAAGGACGACGGAGATTCGCGATGTAAAAATACATCGTGTACGTAAGTCGCGGAAGAGATCGATCGGGGAGGCCCCCGATAATGTTTTGCAATGTTGCGACGCGTGGACGGGGATAAAAGCATTTTTGCGCCGTAATGTAGGTAGACGCTCTCGCGTGCGGATGCAACGTCGCGCGTATGACGCGCGATTGCCGGGAAATTCTCCGCGGCTTTTACCTCGGGTCGCTCCGTCGTCGTGATTCGCTCGGAGACCGCGTAATTAAATTTTTAATAGCATGCGTCGAATTCGACGAAAAATCTCCCTCAGACGCGAAAGACGGAAAAACAGCTTCACGGTCGAAGCCCTACACTCCCTCTCGTCACGGAGAATGGTCGAGCGCGCTCCAGTTTCCCAAGTTCGTATGCGGATATAATTGTTTTCGCGAGGGGCGAAAGCGGGAGGTAACGACGGAGAAGGGAGTAATAATCGTGACGCGCGTACAGCTGACGGAAGGCAATGTGCGTAGAAGTGGGCGATATATCGGCACGAAGGACATAATCCCCTTTACAGCGGCTCCAGACAGACGTACCCCCGGGCAACCCCCTCGTCGCTCCATCGCCATAGCAACCCCTAGGATTCAGCCAGCGGCCTAACCTAACAGCCCCCCCCCCCCGCTGCCCGCGCGGCGTCTTTTTCCTTTTCTCCTCTCCCTCTCTTTCGTATCGTCGTTACACTTGTACGGTACGCGCGTTACACAGATCCGTCTTTAAATTGAATACCTACGCACCACTTCTTCCAAAAAAAAAATGCTCCGATTTTGCTTCGCTTTATTCCTATTAACCGGAGAACGAGAGAGAAGCTCGGATTTTTTCTAACTATACAGAGAGAAAAAATTAGTTGGATTTATCAAAAATTACTGGCGAGGTCGCAAGTAATTATTTATTTACACCAATTAAATGTCCTTGTAGATCAATTGAATATCTAATCATTCATTATGTCTTCTTTATCATCACGTGGAATGGCATGTGATTGCAGGGAAGAAATAATCAACATGAAGAAGGATTTACTCATTGCAATTTCTGTAAACAAACAATTAACTCCGATCCCACAGATAATTTTTAATAGATCCAACTGATATTTTCTCTCTGTACACCGCAGCTCGTTTTGCCCGTAAGCAAAAGCAGGCGAGCGCAACGATCGCGTTGGCGCAGTGTAACTGCAGCCGTCGAATCGTTCTCCTCCGCGGTACGTTCAACAAACCGCAAAAAGTCACGGCGACGTGAAATACTTGACGAGCACCAAATCGTAGGAACGACAACGGTGGCATAACGAAACGAGCCTGAAATATGACGGAATAAATTGCGACTCGGCGACGCGAGCCCTCTCACGTGTATATATACGGATTGCCTTGCGCGAGAAGCGCCGCTTTTTGTTTACGCGCGCGATGTCGGCAATACTGCGCGTCATCTGCGTTCTGCTGACGCTGGCCCTGGCCCGTGGGACGGCGCCGCCCGCGGCATCTTCGACCCTGGAAAATCCAACGCGGCCGGAAGTGGGAAGCGAGGTCAACGCGGGACCCGCGGACGTGACTTTGGCTTCCTCCGCGTCGTCTCCCACCTACGCGCTACACCCCCCGGCCAGCAGCGGTCACTATCTGTCCGGTAAATAGAGTTTATCGTTTCTTCGCCCTCCTTCGTCTCCTTGCGAAGTCGGGTGATATATTATTTCGGAGCGAGCAAAGTTATATCCGCCCTTAACAATGCGGGCGATTAATAAATCGTCGACTCTCGTCTCTCTCCCCGTCGGTCCTTTATCTTCGCGATACCGAAAGTTTCGTCGAGCTTCGAGGGGTGAAAAAAAATGGAGGAAGGCGAGAAACGGGTGAGTATCGATCGAATGGGGGGTGGAGGGTGGCGAGAAAAATCAAGGGAAAGAAGAGAGAGCGATGGACCACTGGAAGAAATATTACCGCGGCTGTCAATTATAGGGGGATCCATCTCTCGTGAAACAATTTTTTGAAGCGAGAGGAGAGAGGAGCGCGATCGCTTGGCGAGAGAATTTGAGTCGCGGATACGCATAGACGAATCAGGATCACAGATCTATATTTCTTTGATCGTGGTGAAAATGAGCATTTCGATTATTCGTATTACATGATTGGAGAGGAACGAAGTAATACGAACGATCGAATTGCTCATTTCCAACACGATTTAAAAATATGGACCTCCCTGTTAAAAATTTCCGATAGAGAACGATAGAATACAGCACGAATTATTGAAAAATACTATAGAGCGTGAAATCAATAGAGAGAGAGAGAGTTTCTTATAATTTTCATATTAAATATCATAGAAACTTATACAGATCTTATGCCGATCTTATTATTTTTTAATGATATTCAATGTGAAAATTAGAAGAAACGGTAGAAGTTTTCTATTTTTGAATCGGTTCGACAATTTTCTGTCATTTTCTATCGGATATTTTTAGCAGGGCTATGATCTTATTAACCTCGGTCTACCCTACCTCCCCATGGCTTATTTTCCATCGACACGTCGACCTTTGCCCGGATACCATTCCTTCCGATAGGTTTTCACGTACCTCGAGTGGGTATCGAGTCGGCGATCGGCGTGCGTCAACCCTACGCCTTCGAAAATTGGAACCACGCACAGCCGTTGGCTCAACACGGCACCAGCGAGCATTCGCTCCAGCCAACCTCCAGGCACTTTACGGTGGTAAGCTTCATCGGTCTGCTGGTGCTCTTCGCTCTTCTGCAGAATTCCATATCGACTGCCGGACGAAAGGACACCATCGTCGATGTCCTGTCGTCGAGGAGGAAGAGAGACCTTATCGCGATGCATGGATTCCATCCGATGGTACGCTATTATGAGATTCGTAACGGATAAGCAAGCTTCGTCGTAGCATTTACAAAATTTATGGTGAATTTCGGAGTGACTGGTTCATTATTACGATAACTACAACTTTAGTAAAAATCACAACAACGCCTGCGACTTCTACAAGTTTTACTATAATCTTCACTAAAATTGTAGTTACCGTAAAAATAAATTAGCCTCGTCCTGAAATGTACCACAAACGTTGTAAATACTACGGTTTACTTTTTTCCGTGTACCTCAGGGGCGAATCAAAACTTGAAAAGGGCTGTTCTCCTTCCGAAGCATTCACTTTCATTGATTCATTACGATAACTCATCGAATGACATTTTTTTTCGTCAGACTCCAGAACAGAGAGACGTCCTCGACGAAGACGCAAAGGTCCGCTGCATTCAAAGAATCATTTGCCTGGAAAATAAGAAGCTCGCTCGCGATTTGGGCACCGCGGGAAAAGTACTGGCGAAGCATCTGACGTGAGTTTCGGATTTCGCTGTAGGTATACGCCTATTCGATAACGTTAGACGTAGCCTACGCTGATATAACACGTAGCGCAATACACGACGAGTTTATGTGACGCACTCGCGGTGCCTTCGTAAACGATTGCGCAACGCGGTACTAGCGGCGCACGTCTACACGCCGTACACTACTTACAGCCGCAGCGTGGAATCGTCGTTAAAGGTCTCCCCGGGATGGGAGCGACTGATCGAAGACGCAGGAACTGCGGGTCTTCGCGAAGGGGACTGCAACGTGCTCTACAGAGATTGCGACTCCGCCGCGTCGACGAAATCGCGCAAGGAGACGTGACGGTCGTCCCCGATATCGAAAGAGTGTTTCTGTACATCAATCTCCAGCCGAGCTATAAATGGAATAGCTCGAGACGAGGCGCGAATTGATTCATACCCGAGAAACCGCCTTTGACAGCAACAAAAATTAGGAGAAAGAAGCAGCGCAATACAAGCTCGCGGATTAATGAAAGATGCAGTCGACGAATTAATGATTTTCGATTTTAATTATAATATGCTGTTTTTTTTATCCGCTACAAACATCGACATCCAGCCTGAACTATTAGACAGCAGCCAGTTCCTATACACACATCCTCTTTCTCACCATCCTTCCGTTCTCGCCACTCTCGTCCTCCTCGTCGTCGTTACGTCGCGTCGGGACGCCTTTTTTTTTGCGAATTATAAAAAAATATCAAATCACGAACAGAACGGAGACAATGAGTGAGACGATTATTCGTTTAACTAAAAGTATACAACGCTAGTCGCTATTATCGTTATAACTTTAAGGCATTACAATATTTATAAAGGTCCGTCTTCGCTCGCGTTGCGCGCGTCGCGGCTGCATTTATACACATTCTCTCTATCTCTCACTCTCTCATCGTTCCTCTCTCTCTCTCTCTCTCTCTTTCATTAAACTTCTAACTTATAATAATAGACGTTGAGATCGCTCGTTGCTATATAGTCCAGGCTTAAACACAAAATCGTTAAAATACATACACGGCGGGACCGGAAGTGGCGGGAGGGGACACCACGATCGCCGCCTCCCGCGCGATCGGCTAAGTACGAAGGAGCACCGAACGTTCGACTCGCCTCTTCCGGTGTATATTATCACGCGTTATTATCACCGATCACAACGGATCCGTCGTGCGATTCGTCGGATTTTTCGTGCCACGACGACCGACGCAATGATTCGAGATGCAATCCGCTCGTCGCACGGTCCGAGCCGACGGGGAACCACCGAGAGATTCGCCGTTGATAGAAACGAGCCGATCAGTAGAACCGCGGACGCGCGGCGTCGGTTATCGGGAGCGCCACGCCGTGTTTCGACGCGGGGAAACGCGGTCGGATCTTATTTCTGTTCAAGTCTCGGAGTGGTTTCGTCGGCGAACGGTTCGAGCGATATCCGTTAAAGAGGTAAACGACCCGTGTAAAAAGGAGTGCAAAGCCCTACAGCTCCTCTGCCGTCGAAGCGCGTTCACACTCACGCGATTTCGAGTGACAGTGGTCGATGTGACGGACGAGTCTTGCAGCGGTAACGTTACCACTGAAACGCACACGTCACAGAGATCGATGCGAGCATAGACGATTCGTGGTAATTCTTTCTGTACTACCGTGTCAATCGCTCTCGTCACGTTGCATCCGTGAAATGCGTGCGTCGTCACCTGTCCTTCGCACCGCTAAACGCTCAGCCGCGAACGGATCTGTTTTTCTGATAAAATAATATTGCGGCGACCTCGCTCGGTCCGCGTAGTCGAAGTGAGGATAAAACGAAATACATCAACTGTGTTTAGGAATGAAAAAAATCGTGAATTCGTCATTAAAAAGCAAAAATAAAAGACGGAAATTTTGTCACATATCGATCGACGTTCGCGTCTATTTTCTTAGTGATGAGAAAGAGAAAAAAGAAAGTTTAAAAGAATCGGGTGAAAATACTTTGCGTTACTTTCAATGAGTATGCGGAAGGAATCGTGTAATTTCAATGTCGAGTAAAGTGAAACTCTTGCAATTCTAGGGGAATTCCACCGCAATCGCATTCCACGATTACCATTGTACGCGCGAAGGAATATAAGGACGAAAACGGCGCAAAATCACGTCGTGAGGATCGGTGTTCCTGCTTGTTGGCGCATGATTCTCGCTCGCGACGAGCGTCATCAAATTAATCTCCCGTGGAAAAAGTATCGCTATGTACACGTTCGAGAAGGAATATCGCGTTTGAACAGTCGGTTCCTGAGATGATCGAGAAAGACAGAGGCCGCATCAGAGAGGCGACAAATTCATCTAAGATTATCCCGAGAAAACGAAATGGGGAGACCGAGTGGCTCGTAATTAAAACAAGGACGATTTTATTCCGGTGAGATTGACTAAACGGGGGAAAAAAAAAAGATTTCTCTCGAAAGGAATGTCACCCCGATCTCGCGAAGAACGCGCTTAGGAGGCACAGTAAAGAATTCTGGGTACAAAAGAAGAGTGTATCTCACAGGCCGGTATTCACAGTCAAGTCTCAAATAGAAAACGTTCTCGAGACAGCGTCCCGGCCACTGAGAAGCCTCGTAAGTTGTCCCGAGGTGGTTTTATCGCCCGAAATCTGACTACGAATACCGACTTTAGTCTCGGTATCTGTCACAAAAACACGTGTGCATGCTCTTTTCCATTCGTTTATTCATATACTTATTCGTTTCGTCGAGGCGTTTAAAATTATAGGAAGGGCGCGGCCCAGAACATCTTTACAGGCCGCGCGTTCTCGTCCGTTTGTTCTCGGTATCTTCGTGTGTATTCTTTTTCCTCCCCTGTTTCGCCCACTGGCGACGGCGGTCAATCATTACAATCGTCTCGCGAAACATGCATTTTGCGTCAAATCAACTGCCGGTTCCACTCGGCTACGCGACACGTAATCGTCGATCGATCGAATTCTACCATACAAAATGAATCCACATTATGCCGACTAACACGATAATCGCTTAATTAATTAAACTATCAATTGATATAATAATATTAATAATAATAATATTAATATGTACAACGTTCTAACCCTATTTGTCCTGTCTCATGCTCGGAACGTGACACGCGCCCAGATATTATAAAATAGTATCGTTACAACACGGTATAGTAGTTGTACGCTCGTGTTTCCTCATGCGTGTATGATATATGTATAATGTGTGTGTTTAATTGTTTCTGCGTGTATCTTTTTTTAACTCGCAAACACGAGTATGGTCATTGCATGTGTGTGTGTGTGTGTATGTGTGTGTGTGTGTGTGTGTGTGTGTGGGAGTGAATGTGTACGAGTGCCTGTGTATCCCTGTGTGATGTGAGTCGTGTGTCCTATAATTTATGCTATTATGTGCTTTGTTGCTTTTAGGCTTGCGGTCGTCTCATCCCTTCATCGAGGTCGAGAGGGTAGTACGAGAGCACGCTCGTCCGGGATGAACGCGATGAGGCTTTGAACACGCTTTGTATATTCTATAAAATACGACAAATTATGAATGGTCTAGCGTGGATACAAAATACGCCCGTGCTCGTACAATCGTCGCGACACTCTTCCCTTTCTTTTCTTTCTTCGTTAAAATTCGTCCTCCTATGACAAAGCAATACTAACGGAGAGGGGCGTGCGGGCGGGCGGGCGTGTGTACGCGCGCGCGCTTGGAAAACCGCCGCGTGGTCTTCTCTCGTCTAATAGCGCGATAATTATCCTTGCAGCGACGCTCTTCGCGAGATCACTCTCCTCGGGCGCGAGTAAGAGAGAGAGAGAAAGAGAGAGTGAGGGCGGAGGAGGGGTTGATATAGAGAGGAGGGAGAGAGGGGACGAGACAAAGAGAAGGGAGACGAGAGAAGGAGAAAAGTGACGGGGGGAAAAATCGAATGAATTCCACCGAACGCAATCTGTTGTCGAACGGTTAATTTGGAAGACGTCACACGCCGAGTTTTCTTTTGGAAGACGCCCGACGGATCGAGGACGAGCGTAACGAGCGAGCGGCAGACGAACGATTTATACGAGATACAGAGTACAGCGGGATGTGTGCGCGCGACAAGTATTGGAAACGTCGTCCCGAGGAAGGCCGACGGGCCGACGTTGAACATTCGACGAGACGCTCCTCTCGCGCGTCAAACCTTTCGCACGGTCTCCTTTCGCCGCCGCAACCACGGGACTTCGCAGGGCCCGCGACACGCCCCCTCGTATCGATAACATTAATATATACAAATTAGTGCCGTTTAATGGCATTTAAACTAAACGACAAACGTAAGAATAAAATTACTAGGGACCAGTCATAAGTTGTCATGCTAATAGTAGTAGTGACACACGCCCGTTGCAATCATCATCGGATCCTGACTGATTGCATCGAATTCGCGGTTCTCGATCGATGACAGTTTTAATTCTTGTTTGGAATTTTCTCTGCCAATGCCCGTGTTCAGTCGCTTCCTCTAGTAGTGTAGGGTACTTCTTTTTTTTTTATTCAATTACTTTACTTATCCGAGGTATTAATTTTTTTTTCCTTCGTTAAATGTACTCAGACGTCCTCTCACTGGATGGTTGATTTCGCCATCGGTGTGCGACACAATAGTCCGCCGCGTCTCTCCATCGTCCGTTCCCCTTTGTCGACGTGATTTGAAGCGATCTTTCGTTCCCTTCATTTTCACGGTACACGCGCTACGACGCGGAAGTCGAACGATCCACGACGAGTTCGTAGCTTCACAACGACGCTCGGGTCCTTCGCATCCCTTCCTCGCACTCCTCTTCGTCATACACGTCTTCCTCTTTTCTTCTCTCTCTGTCTCACTTCCTTCCTCTTCCTCCTCGACAATCCACAATACGCGCACACCACTCTATACTTGTTTCCCTCTTATCTATCATGCTTAGAAAATACTTGAAAAACGAGTCTATGGAAGGTGGCTGTTCTCGGCTGCGTTTCGTCACTGTACAACACTTTCTCCGACGTTGCGTTCTCTTTGCTTCGTCTCTTTTCTCTCTCTCTCTCCCTTTCTTTTTCCCTCCCTCTCTCATCTTGCCCAGTCATCCTCTTCTCGCTCGCAGCGCCAGACTAGAGCGAGCTCGTAGCAATCCATTCCGCAGCTCCGTCTCGAGTAGATAAAGATTATCGCGTACGAGGAAACCGATGACCGACTGCCTCCAGGCTCGACTAAGTCTAACGTTTTACTGGCCAACCGTGAAGCGCTGCAGGGTCACGATCTCTCGAGCCACGTGTCTCTCTCTCTCTCTCTGTCCTTCTCACTCACTAGTCCCCCTCCTGTTTCTCCCTAACCCGCCCTCTCTATCTCACCCTTCTCGCCATTTTATTCTTTCTCCATACTCTCTATTTTACAATTTCAACAACGCAAAAAAATAAAAACGCGGACACGTGTGTGATGTGAAAGCCAGCTAACCGACGGCGCTCGCTGCTCGGCGTCGGTGCGACATAACAATCAATAAATGCTCTACGATTTTAATCGTACGGACAACATAAAACAACAATATCACCTAATAATTCCTCTACCCCTTCGTACCTTGTTTTTTTCCTCCTCATCGGCGTCGGGTCGTTCTGGTCGTCGCTCTCTCCGGGCGATCAATCGCAATTATACACGTATATATAGGCAATGTATAATCGATTAAAAAAAAGAATCAAAACAGAAGGAAATCACGTCTCCCGCCAACGGTGACAGCCCTTCGCGGAGGCGGCGTCGGACACCACGCGGAGAGAAATCTTGGCTACGTCGTCGCGAGAACTGATGCAGGAACGGACGCGAGCGCTTTTTCGATCCGTCGTCGCTTCGACGACGGGCGAACGACCCGACGCGTGCTCGTTGCACGCGACAACGTTCTGCTTCTCAGCGGAGACACGTGGCTATTGGTGGGCTGTAGTAGTCAATCGTACGCGACGGAGTCAACGGCGGGCGTGCATCTCGTGTGCGTCGTGGTAGCAATAATATCGCGTGGTGGTAGTCGTGGTCGTAATCGTAACGTGGCATCGGAAGACCACTCGGTGGTTACCTCCTGTCCCGGTAGAGGAGGTAAGTCTTCATCGCCTGTGGCAGGTTCAGCTCGTTGATCTTGTCTTCGAGTCGATGCTTGCCGATCCGTTGTCGGATCACTCTTCGACAGAGATCCATCAGGGGGAGGGGTTCGGCTGCAAGAGGCAAATGGACGAACGTTACTCGCGGATGAAAAAGTGGCAACGCTACGCAGACGGAAGAAGAACCACAAGAGGAATGCTTACGATCGAGACCGCCGATGTACTTCATGGTGATTTCGCAGTGTCCCCAAACCGCGGAGACTATTGGGTGCAATTTTCTTCCTTTGAGACCTCTAAATGCCACGCCCAGGTACTGGCCGTCCACGACAAAGGCTAGCGTACCCTCGTCCATGTCCAAGACCACTGGAAGACGCAAAGATTACATAAAAAAAACACGCTAAAATATAAAAGCGTCGCAAAACGTCACGAGCTCGACTACGGTTCAGCGTCTACGCGAAGACGACGTCGGGGAGCTCACCTAAGAATTTGTCAGGAACGATAAACGTCTCGTCGGGCTTCAGGAGGGCAGGATACGTGACACCGATATTATTTTTCGAGTCGTGATAGAGTTTATTCCTGCCGAGATCCCAACCCCAGCTGAGCTCGTTATTGCCAACGAGACTCTGGTAGCCGACGCTGTGCAACGGCGCGTCCGCCGTCGCGATGCCGACGACGGCGTGCGTCCCCCGCTGCCTCGTGCTCCAGTGCAGCTCCCACACGTGCATTCCCTTCGTGTAACCCACTTTCCCTCGTATGCAGTCCGTGCTTTGCGCGACCGGATGTCGATGAAACGTTAATTTGTCGTCTTCCTGCGACGAGAGAAGCAAAAAATCGAATGAGCACCCGTCGGAGGCGGCGGAAGCGCCTTCTCCGAGTTCGAAGAACTCCGAGCCGCCGGCCCGTACTTACTTTGACGAATATGTTGAGACTTCTGTCATCGGCGTTCCAACTGTGATGCACCTGCGTCTCCCGAGAGGCGGGCGGCATGTCGAGGAGGACATCGAGTCGCGCAGGCCGCGAAAAGTCCTGCGCGAGCTCTCGCGGTACCACCGGTTTGTACGCCACTGCACCACCGCCTCCGACGCCGACGCCGCCTCCCGCACCGGCTCCGCTCTCGCGCGTCACGCTCTTCACGCCGCCTGCAAAATACAGAGACGCACTGTTGATCGGATGAACGACGAAGGGCACAGATTGTCGACGGTCAAACGCTTCCTCCGTCTAGTTGCTAATTAATTTACACTGTCTCCCTAAAACTCCCATACGTCCAACTTTCCCAGACTCCCAGCCGAAGAGGCCCCATCCGGTATTCGACGGTTCAGAGGGCAACAGCTGTGGCTCGTCGAGGATACGAGCCTTCAAACTCGGCTGGGACGGAGGATTACTCCGTATAACAGTTACTTGACATCGAATCCTCTTCGACAGAGCGCTCCCTCGATACGGGTACGGGATTCGTTCTTTGAGGCTTCGAATTTGGGGAATAAAAGCGCGAGTATAGAAGGACGGCGGGGAGGATAATCGAGGGAGGACGATCCAAGAATCGAGACACGGTGGCATAGCAGCAGGGATCGCCCGATTGCCTCGTAAGTCATCGCGAGGGTCGCCCTCTCCGCGCGGACCGCGGTTTATTTGCTTTCGCAGCTGCCCTTGCTGCTGCTGCTGCTGCTGCTGCGAGTTCGAGGGTCGTCCTGGAAAGGATCTCGAGGAAAGAAGGGTCGCGCTCGAAGGCGTAGAGCGTATACGAATGCGAAGGCCCCTCTTCGGGTCCTTCTCATCCACGGTCCGCGCGTTCTGCAGTCCCGGAAAACCTCCCTTGACTTCTAGCGAGTATACCCCCAGTCCCGACTTCGGGGATAATAGGTTCGATCGTAAATTTGTACGCCAGGCAGCTGAGAAGAGGATCGCGATCGATCTGTGCCTCCTAAATTTGCTTTCGTGCGGTCGGGGCCATTTTTTTTTCATAGCCTCTCCACGTCACAGCGAGTGAAACGAAGAGAGAGGAAAGAAAAAGGGAGAGGAGAGAAAGGCGAGTGAAACTCGTTAAACCGAGATTCCCAGAAACGTTGAATTCGCGCCGCGGAGATCGATACGAGGGATGTCACTTTCGAGCGGGCAATTATTAATGACTTTTGGAACGGCCTTTCGCGTGATGAGCGAATGATGTAGGCACACGCGTTGCGTCCCTGTGGATATTTTTAGGCAGTCTTTGATCGCTCGCTTTTTTTCTAACGAGTCGGAGATCATCGTCGAGATCCCCCGAAGCGAATTTATCAAGGAGACGACTACCTACATTACGAATCCTGCGATTGCGAAACATTTTTAGACAGCTTCGAGAGCTTAGGCTGTATTTTCGTTTTACAGTAATTTTCGACGTACATTTACGTAATCGTGCGAACCAGAGTCTGCGTGCTTATACGTCTGTCCACGCGTTAAACCGAGAAAGTGCCACAACGCGCATCGACATCACAATTCCCATTCATCCGTCGCTCCCATACACATTCCCGGAGGAGGAAGTAGGTGCGCTATTTATACGAACGATCGGAAAGTTACCCATTCCGCACCGATTCCCCGAGTTTCTAACGCGCCATCGTGTCATCCCATATATATTATACAACGTACTCGTTAATGTGCGACATAACCAACGCGTGAAAGGGCGATTTTGAGGAAGCAAAAAAACAAACGAAAGACGCATTTCACATGTCAATCCTCTTCTTTACTCTTTTCAACTTTTTTCTCTCCCCCTCTCTCGCTCGTACCTTCGCATCTCCGTTGCGAACCGACAGACCTTCTCAACCGAATATCACGGAGAGAATGGTATATTGTGTGTGATCACTGTTAAACTCTTTCTCTTCGTGATACACGGAGAAAAAGAATTAGTTGGATCTACTTGCGGGAACGCAAGTAATTATCAATTTATATCAATGACATTTTTTAATACCTACACATCAACCAGATATTTCTTCCTTACAATCACGTGGAGTAGTATGTGATGATTACAAGGAAGAAATATTTATTTAGTATGAAAAAAGGTCAAATTGATCGCGAGCAATTTTTAATAGTTCCAATCCCAATTCTTTTTCTCTGTGCAGTGAAACGTGAAATGCGAGTCCCTCTGCCTTCGCTCTATCCTACGCGACAGAAAAGATTTAGTGTACCAACCTGAAATCTTTTGGCCCATGTTCATGCCCCGATGGTGGGAGCGATGGTGGGGGTGATGCCGGTGAGGATGGGGATGATGCCGGTGTGGGTGGGGATGGTGGTGGTGCTCCGTGCACTGCTTCCCGGTAGGCAGTTTGTGCCTATGATGCCTGGTGCCCGTCGTAGTGTGATGGTGATGGTGATGATGGTGGTGATGATGGCCGGTTGTAGGTGGTAGAGGAGCCCCTCCGCCGTCCAATGCGCCCCTTCCGGGGCTACCACCGCCCCCGCCGCCGCCGCCCCCTCCGATGCCTGCGACCCCGCCGCCGCCGCCGCCGCCGTGGCCGCCGACAGCCCCGCCGCTCCCTAAACTCCCGCCGCCGGTTGGCCCAGTTGTTCCGGGTGCTCCGGTTGTCCCGTTGCCGCGACTCCCGGCCCCGCTCACGCAACGATTCGCTTTATACCTGAAACGGAAAAAGGCGATCGGCTGGTCAGTCGGTCGTCCTTGGCGAGGAAGGATTTTCATCGCGCGATCGATCAGTGCCATCCTTGGGCCGACAAAAATTGTTACACTCTACGGACGTCCTTAACGCGCACACTGTACAAAATTCTGCAGCGTGAACGTATACCGTATGAGGCTAAACTTACTCGCCAGGACAAAAACTCGAATCACTATTATCTCACAATCTATGAGCTTTTGGCTCATATTTGTATAATATTAGGTTGTAACATAAATTTGGAATAATTCTTGTTTTTTCAGGTGTGTAAAGCAAATTCAGTGACGTGTTATACACCTCATTTGAAAACTCGTTTTCTTGCGGTTATTTTACGGTATAAACTGTTTTTTTGCTGTGGTTCGTGGTTAAAAAGTTACGCCGTTTAGAACAATGTCGACTCAACGTCAAAAACGTTATTCCAAATTTATGTTACAACCTAATACTTTTTTGAAGATAACGTTTCGATCTACAATAAAGTCTCACATAATTATAGGCCCAAAGTTCATTGATAATGAGATAACAGCGATTCGAGTTTCTTTCCTGGCGAGTTAAGTTTAGCCTCACATGGTATAGACTACTTTTGGTGCTAAATAACAACGGCATGAGACTGTAGGTCCATATCGGTGTGAAATAGTGTTAAAAATTAACACCACTCTTTAACTGTGTAACGTCAATGTCTGCGTCGTTCGCTTCGATTGCGATTACCTATGAACCTCTGGTCTAATTTGGTACGATACTTTTTTGGCGATTACACTTCAATCTGCAAAAAGTTCTGCACCAGAATGGGTCAACAGTTTATAGATAACGAGACGGCCGTGACTGAAGTGCACGTTCCTATAATTACATCGATCGCTCTTGCTTTCAGAATTAGTCGCACGAAATTAATTACCTCGCGCGAGAGGACGCGTATACTTAGGTAGTCACGGGTGTAGAAATACGCGGAGCGACGAAACGGCAGAGAAAAAAAACGGATCGGTTTATTCCAATATTTCCACGCGCACACATTCAGTACGGAACGTCGATTTTTCGTCACGGTCGAACACGACGGTAACGCCACGCGCGGACAAATCGACCGAAACAATCCTCTGTACACTCGGGGGGGGGGGGGGGGGGGGGGGGCGCCACGCAGGAAATTGAAAATTCACCCGCATCGCGGCGACCTCGAGAGTCCGCGCCGACGGAAATTGCAGCGGTGGTTGGCTCCTATCGCGCCACGACACTTGATAATGGCGCGACGCGATGATGTGGGCGCTTTGGTCTTTCCCGTATCAAAGTCAGGGACGACCGCGGTGTCCAATGGGTGAGAATGGAAGATAGCGCGACGACAAGAAGCGTCAAGACGACGGCACGTTGCGCGAGGACGCGCGGCGAGCTGATTGTTCGAGCGTAACTGTTACTTCGACGCGCGTAAAACGAATCCGTCGCTCGAAACGAGCGGCGAAAGTACGCAGTACCCGCGGTATCGGTCGGAGAAAAAGATATCCGTCTGGATGCGAGTCTGAAATTAACGTCTGGCCGATAACGAGCCTTGTTAGGCTTCGAGCGAAATCCTAAACGAAGGCAACGACCGAACCGCGTTACCCGCAACTCGGGGTATCGTCGACTGACGCAATTGTCGGACGTCGGCTACTTCCGTCGCCGCTAACTTCCGGCCGCAGATACCGGACGACTGACCTGGACCCGATCCGGTTTCGTTGACTGTGCGATTAACGAACCTCGCCCAGATAGCGTTGGTTCTCGGCTTTTTTTTACTATCGGCGACGCGATTGAAGCGATTCGGCTTCGAAATTGCCTGAGCCTGATTGAGTGGCAGGGAAACAGAAAAATGTAAATATCTCTATGCGCGGAAAAAAAATAAATCGTGGCATTTTTACAAAGTTTGTGGTAAATTTCGGGACAAGGCCAATTTATCGTTACGATAACTACAATTTTAGTAAAAACTATGGTAAAACTTGTAGAGAGTACAAGCGTTGCTGTAATTTTTACTAAAATCGTAGTTGTCGTAAAAATAAATTGACTTTATCCCGAAATTTACCATGAACCTTGTAAGTGCTATGATTAATTTTGTTTCGCGTGTAAATTTATCAAACCCTTTTTTCCGTCAGATCGACTCTTCTACCTACGCCTGGCCGATATGACGACTCGACAGGAGAATGGACAGATGCCGACGATGGGCATTTTCTTAAATAAATAATGATCAGGAGAAACCTTACAAATGTATATTCGCCGTGTCGTCAATCCACAGAATCGTTGCTCTTAAACAATACAACAATGGCGCGTCCATTGTAGCACGCCTCGTTTATTTCTCGTTAATTTACCGAGGAAAGAGTCGATGGAAAACGCAATAACTCATCCCCCGCAATAGCCGAGCGATAAATACACGATCCGCCCACCGCGAAGGCGACTGTTTCGGGTGCCCCGGTAGGCGGAAGCTTCCGGTCGCGCGCGAATACCTACGTGACCGAAGGCATCGTCGTCGCTGCAAAGTTTCCACTCGCCGACCCGAGGGGACTCCGCGGAGTTTGCGGACCTCCGTAAATTCGCGCCGATGCTTCTCGCGGCGCGATCGAATTCGTTGGAAGTTTCGCGGAGCGCCTCGCGAGCGGCAAATTAGATTTGCAAATTAAAGACAAGAGGATCGGAAGAAGCGAGGGGGGAAAAAAGAGGAGCGAAGCGGGAGGACGAGTTGCGGAAGCGGAGAACTTCGGTGGAGAGTTCTCGAGCGTCAAAGGCCGAGTGAAAGACGCTTCCGCGCGTATCGTGAGCGACGAGGAAGAAGCCTCGGAGGAGGAGGAGGAGGAGGAGACTGCGCGAAGAAAACTCCCGGATCGCTTCGTCTCGATTCCGAATCGATTCGACCCGCTACCGGGCGAGACGTGGTATCGGATGAAAGGAGGAAAGACGCGGAACTCTCGAGTGGTCGGCTAACTCGGTTCCTTCGAGCGCTATCGCGCGTTCCCCGGGGGGGCTGCGTGTGCGACGGAAAAGAGAATTTGTTATCGTCTCTCGGGGTGGGCACCGAGTCGATTTTTTCATATCGCCAGCATTCCGATACCAAGACTGCGCGCGTTGGTATAACGAAGATAAATAATTGCTGGTCCCAAAAAAAAATGTTTTCTTCGATCAAGAACACGAGTAATTCGAGAATCAAGCCATGGTTTTCTTCGTGCGAGAAAATATTTGACAGGCTCGAGTTTTTTTCGCGCTGAAAGACGAAGGTATTCTCTAAGCAAGAATATTCTTCGACCAAGAACTCGTATTCTTAAAAATTTGTAAGGTCATATGCTCTCGATCCGAGACATATTTTATCGACACTGGTAATTATTTATCTCAGTGTACGATGACCCTCTCTCGTTAATCAACCCTGCAGCCTAGCGCGACAAATTCTTCCGGAGATTTATCTTCCGACCGAGCGGCGAGCGAAGGTCCAATTAAATTCAACCCTCTGTCGTTTCCATTTTTTTCGAGTCTCCGTATTCGCCTCTCCTCCCTTCCTCCTTCTCCCGTCTCTTTCGTTTCCTCCTCGTGTACAATTTCGGGACGCTCCGCGCGTCGCCCTAAATTTGCCAGGCCCTCGGGATCGCCCGCTTCGTTCGACGTCGCTGTACAGCGCTCCGGAGATCGAAATTCACCGGGTAGGGTGAATTTCGATGGCTGCGATGCACGGCGGGGTGTGGAGGCGCGGGTCGGTGAATGTGGCGGAGGCGCGACTGGCTGTGGTATTGATCCGCGGGGTCCCCTCGACCCCGCCGCGCCCCGAACCAGCCCCAAATCCACCCTCCGCCCCCGCGAGCGGACCGGCAAAAATGCCCCGGGAAAAGTTACGTCGAGTCGAGTCGGTAGTCTCCCTGACGACGAGCGGGCGGACGTTGAAAAGCGGGATCGACCGCGCGACAATTATTGCGGAGAATGGCGACGACCGTGCGCGGATTCCGCGTCCCGCGTGACATCAACGCGTAGGGGAGCTGCTCCGTTCGCAGAAAGCGAGGAGCCCGCCTCGATTATGCCGTTATCCGGGAACCCCTGGATCGCTCTGCTCGGGATTACTTGTCTACGAAAAAAAAAAAAAAAAAGATTCCACGTAGATACGAGAGTCGAAAGCAGCGGCACGTTTTTACGGCGCGGCTGCGGTGGTTTCGACACGGGGACGCCCCCGCGACCGGTTCTGATCCCCCGCTGAACGATTTTCGAGAAATTACGGCGATAAATTCAACGCGCGACTGCCTTGCCGCGCGGGCGAGGACCGGCGATCTAAATTACAAATTAGACGCGGGGTAATCGGGAAACGCGTTCCTCCCGGAGATACATTGCGTCGACGGAGTGTGCTCCGAAGCGTAACCGGGACCCGAGAGTGGGTAGCAAAGTTGATCATCGCCCTGGACGACCCGTATCCAACCGGTGTTATTGTCGCGCGAGGAGGATACGTCGAGCGCTTCGGCGACGAAAACGCTCGGATCGATCAAACACTGTAAACGCCGATAATCGCGTTCCCGTTGTCGACACGCACGGCACTGCCAGCCGTCGACGGCGACGCGAAAATCATTCCGAGAGACTCGCCGTGCAACGGTGACCAAGTGAAATTTGTCTCGTTTGAATCCCGCCGTTGAGAGTAAACGAGGATTATTCTCTCGAGGCCTGGGTCTATAAATATTAGCGTATACTCGCGAGTCGTTGCGTTCGAAGCGGGCGAGGCGTTCCAAATACAATGTAGAACGAGACTCGCGGCGAAGCTCGTAGGTCTTGCTTGTATGCGAGATATTCAGTATTTACAATAAGAGGTACACCGTAAGGATTTTCGGATGTTCCTACTGTACCGAAGAAGAATTTTTCCTTAGAAATCAGTGCATTGCGATGTAAAGGTCTTGCTTTGTAGGCGAGATGTGAGAAAAGTTATCACGGAGCTTCTCATGGACAGACTGATACCGGTAACTTTACTGTATCTACGATAAAAAAGGTGTGCGTGAGGATTATCGGATGTTCCTGTTGTGCTGGAGAACACTTTTTCCATGGGAATTAGTGCACTGCGATGTAAAGGTTTTGCTTGTAGGTGAGAAATAAAAAAAATTATCGCAGAGCTTCACGCAAAGACTGATATACCAGTAAATTTAATTGTATCAACAGTAAAAAAAGGTACGCATAAAGGTTTTCGGATATTCCTACTGCGCCGGAGAATAATTCTTCCTAAAAAACTAGTACATTGTAACGTAAACCACCACAATGTAATGTTCTCAAAAGAGAAATCGCTCTCCCGCACTGTCAAAACATCCGAAAATCCTCGTGTGTACCTCTCTTACAGTTGATACACTAAGTTTCACCGGTATCGGTCTTTTCGTGTTCGAGACGCGCGACGGAAATACATCACCGATACCTTCCACCACAAAATCGAATCGACAACGCGTTCGCGAAATCCTCAGACACGTGCGGAACATCTGTCCGTCGCTCCGCAAAACGTGCATCCATCTTACCACGCTCCGAGTGGACTTGGTCACCGATAGAAACCCATGGCGCGGCGCGCGCGAGCCCGGTTAAAATATTATAATAACCGTTCGTTCGTTCGCGCTGTCGAGTTTCGAACAGCTGACGACGTCGAGACGCGGCGAACTCCCCGCTCCCCGCACCTGTTGGCCAGCTGCATCGACAAAAGCCGCGCCACCGCATTTTGTAAGCCCGCGCGCTACACGCCCGAAGGACGGAAAAGCTTCGGAGAACGCGACGCTCTCTCGAGCGGACTCCGCTACGCGCTCGCCGTGCCACTCCTCTCTCGCTCCATTCCAATCTCAGCCGGCGCGGTCTCCGAACGCGATCCCTTTCGATTAAAGTCGAATCACGGCCCGTAATTTTCGGCGGCCCACGTACGGCCGATCCCCGAGCGATCCGGTCGACCTTTGAGAGACAATCGACGTCGACATCCCACGTGGCCGCGATCAACGCAGCGTCGCGTTGGTACATACACCACACGCCCGGCGGGGCAGCGATCGCATTGGGTAATCGAAGAAATGCCTCGGTTGCTTTTTTTGGAGCGAACTCTATCGCGCTGCTCCGCACCCGTCGCCAATCGCGAAGGAAGGGAATTCGAATATTCGCGCGATCGATTTCCCCTTTCCCTTCGAAGGCGCGGTGCGTAATACGCGCGCGGAGAGAAGGAACCAGTCGTCGGGCGTGTCGGTCGAGAGTGAAAGGTCCTCGCGGTGCCGAGAAAAAGGCGTTTCTAGCAGAGGTGACTGTGTAAGAGGGAAAAACGCCGGGGAAAGGAAACTCTTGCGGGAACGCTTACCAAATCCATAAGCGGTTCGAAATCGCGGGGCGATCGACTGCGGAGAGGCCGTTACGCGAGAGAGCGAAGTTGTCGTCGCGTTTCTACGTCCCGTGGATAGAAAATCCTCATTTCGGAGCGTGACGAACGTTCCCGGTCGATCGATTCGGGCGGTCGCCGATCGCGTCAAAATTGAGCGTCCTTCTCCCTCTCCCATTTTCACCTTTCTTTGCGGGAAGAGCTCCGACGTTCACGGTCTCACAACCGCTAAAAAACGGGGCACCGTGCGAATCGACGAACGGCTTCGTGGCCGTGTCAACGCGCGTTTCGCAATCGTAACGAGAGAACGCGTAAAAAAGATGTTGGCGAACGAAAAGTGAGTTCGCCAACTCGAGGCGGAGCGCGTTTCGTCCTGGAGTCGGCCCGTGGATTCGTCAGTAAGGCTAGGCCGACTCCTGCCTTAGACGCTCTGTGGTCCTCCTGTGGCCCGTGAGAGACACGATACGCGCGAAGGCAATCCCGCGGCGGTGTTTACCTGCGCGCGATATCCACGTCGAGATCCCCGCGAGGGACTTTGTCTCGGTCGAACTCGGAAGGAGTGAAAACGTGAAAACATGATTTTGCAGTCCTAGCGAAACTCGAGTTTGCTAGGAACTTATTGCTACCATGATAGAAATATTATCTGCGGCAGCAAAAGACATGTTCGATAACGGCAAATTTAACTACACAATCACGGTGAAATATTTTTACTATTATTGTGGACGTACATCCAGGGGGGGAAAGGGTTTAGTTGAATACGAACCTGTGGATAGAAACATTTATTTTAGATGAATAGGTATTTATTCACGTCGAACAAAAGTCTACTTGAATTTGATAGATGTTCTATTAGGCTCGTACTTGATTAAAAAGATCTTCAAAACATTTATCAAATTTAAACAGACTTTTGTGTGTTCGCTGTAAATAAATTCCTATTTATCCTATTCAACCTAGACTTTTTCTCTCAGTGTACCTCTTGCTGCCGCAGATAATATTTTTATCATGATGGGGTAAGATATTCTCAGCAAAACCTAGTTTTGTTAAAACTGCAAAATCATTTTTTTTTCATGCACGAACGTGATTTCTTCATGTGGTTGGTTAGCCGCGCATCGGACATCGTCTATGGCGAGAAGTATAATACGAGTCATCTATTTGGAGCGGATCGTTTATAAAGATCTAAAAATAACGCAATGAGACGAGGATAATTTTCCGTCGAATCTCGCATATCAGCTGTCATACGCAGGGAGAAAAAAGAGTCAATGTCACAACGCGTTATGATATTATTCCGAATGCGTCTCTCTTGCCAGAAAAAAATTCCACGATCGATCCATCATCGAAACAACATTCGTCGACGCTTAGCTGCCAAGCGTCGAGTTACGACCGATGAATCCCTGGCAGCGTACCCAAGAATTGCGAAAGACGCAACGCGCCAGCAAAACGAGTCGAAACTCCACTCGCAAAGAAGCTACCGTCTCTCTCGGGATCGTATCGGTAGCGCGAACGATTACGCGTGCAAAATCTCCGCGGTGTACCGCAGCTCGCTATATAATATATATGTACGTATAATTCGCCGAGGCCGCTCCGAGGATCGAGTTTTTCCTGGCGCGATGCGCGGGTCGCGTTCGGTATGTAGGTATTCGGTTCGCCAGGACGCGCTACCGAAAGACCGACATTGCCGTTCCGTTTCGAGCGGCACGCGGTTGCAAAACGGACGCCGGCGGTCCGTCGAGCAGGTGCGAAGTCGCGTCGAGTGTAGGGGAGTAGGAAGATGTTAAACCAGACGGTTGCCGCCGCTTGCCGTGACGAATTTTCGACGACGCAAAACTCGTCACCGCGCTCGGGAATCGATTAAAAGAGAGCCAATCGATGGAGCTGGTTATCTGGAAGCATTTTTGTTGAAACTTGTCGAGAACGAAAAAAGCCAGTCCTCCGAACGCGATCCTCGAAACGATCTTCGATTAAATCTTTGTTTAAACGTTCGCGAAGAAAAAGGACGAGTAATTCGGTTTTCGAATTATTTTTATTGCAGATTCGAACATTTTAGACAATGTTATTTGCTCCGTATTTTTTCATCTTTCATTCTCAGTCTTACCAAAGCTGAAAAACGGTAATTAAAAATGCAGCTAAGTCTCTACGTGTTCTAAGACCCGTTGCTTGGCACGCTAAGTACGTCTCTCTTGCGTTTCGATGACGTCACAATATCGCAACGAGAAACGCGCTTTTACCTCAATGAATAATTATACTTCAGGACATTTTCTTTTTTCGTGTGATGTTAAATATGTATACACAGATTACAAGTTGAATTTAAAAACATATGAATTTTTTTTACGAGAAGAGCGAATTTTTACAGTGTTTCCCAGTAACAGAGCTCTTCGATGTGAAACACTGGATTTTTTAATAGACACGGCGTACTTTTTATAGTTCGTAACGGTGTGAGCATCAATGTTTATACGATAAAATTAAAAAATCCCCCGTTAATACGTGTCAGATGTTTACGGGTTCACACTGCAACAAACCGTAAAGAGTATGCTGTGTCTAATTATAAATTCAATGTTTCACCTCGAGGAGCCCCATTACCAGGATACACCGTAAAAATTCACAGACTTGTCCACAATTTTTCACAAAACCCTTTCCCGCGAACAGAGGACTCTTCCGATCTCGCGGCGAAGAGTCACCGCGACCACCAACGCGGCGATCGATCCGCCTCGCATCCGACGGATCTCGCCTTGAAGCCTCGCCCGTTTCCAGCCGCGCGCTGCGGTCAGCGGAGCACGAGAAGATTGCGCCGCGCGATCTACTTGGCAATGATGAAATTGAGAATCGAGGTAAGAAGATTTTCTCAAGGACCAACTCCCATCGAAGGAAAAATGAAAGGCGCGCGCGCGCGTCCGCCTCTACGTGTTCCACACGTAGGTACGCGCGTGTCTTGCGCGGCTACGTAAACAGTCCCGCGCGCCTCGCGTGTGGGTTTTTCGCGACAGGTTTCCGACAGCCGCGCGCGCGCGCGCGCGGTGTCCTTGGCGATAGTCCTCCGCGCCTGAACGCTCGTCTCCTTCGAGGCTTCGCTGGCTCTCGTCGCGATGAAGGAAGAGGGAGAAGGAGCGCGAGGAGGAGGGGGGTCGCGGGAACATCGCGTGAGGGAGGGAGGGAGGGTAAAGAAGCGGTGGAAGGGGGAGAGGGGGAAAACTGTTCGCGACGCGCGGCAGGCTGCAAGCTTATCGCGTTATCACGCAACGCGTTCTCCTTCTCCCGTCCGACATGCGAATAAATACACCTATCGCTTTTCTATTTATTCCAGGGCTGTCACGCCAGGTACCTCCCGCCATCCAGGTTTAAGGGTAGGAGGGCGAAGGGAGGCGAGGGAGGTAACTACACCGTCGAGCGGTTCAATGACCCGAATTCACGGAGTGCCCCGCGCGCGCCGACGAATCGTGTGGGGAGGCGAGAGATCTTCCAAAATAGCCGCCGTGTAGAGTCGTTTCTCACGTCGTTCGTCGAATACGAGCCGGGCGGCGCGAACGAGCGACGACCGCTCTTCCATCGGAGCGAAGCGTACACCGAGAAAACAGTTTAGGTATTTGTAGTTGAGAATTGTTTGTTTGAATATGGCGAAATAAATAATTTATCGGATCAATTGGATTCTTTGAGATAATCACTTGAATGAAATAGAGTACTTTAATAAAGAACGTAGGTAATTACATTTTCTTGACCTAACGGAATATTTATTTCCCCGTATTGGAAATTACTTTTATATAATAGCTACTAATAAACTATTTTCTCGGTGTATGATCCCAAGTAGCACAAAATAGCGATTTTCAAAGAGTTATCTAAATGTAATGCAAAATGTGTGTCCAATATCGGTCCAGAAAACGACTCAATGACATCCGAATTATAAATTACCTTTCGGACAGACATCAGATACAGAGTTTGCATTACATTCAGATAACTTTTTGAAAATTGTATCAGGAATAAACTCGGACCACAACCTAATCCAACGCGACCGTCAAACAATCGCGTGTGGGGCCCGGCGTGACGCGATTCGCACGCGGAAGACGACTCGCCCGCGAAACGCATGCTTGGCACGTCCAGACCGCTTCGTTCCCCGACGACGTCGCCCGGTATACACGGGTGTCTTCGCGCGCGTGCGCGCGCGCCAGTGGTCGCCTCTCGGAGGCGCACACGCACGCGCAAAGAAACGGCCCCCGGTGCTCGAACAATGCACAATGTACATTGTTACGAGTTATAGCATTGTTAGTCCACCGTGCTCGGACCGTGTTCACATAATTAGGCTATAAACGTTTCGAGACAATCACCATTGTTTTGCCTCGCGTCCCTCTCTTTCTCGTCGGATTAAGCGCCGCGCGCGAATCGGATGCCGGGGATGAGAGCGCGCGCGTCCGAGAGCCGGATCTTCCGCCACCTTTTATTCGTCCGTCGATTCGATCGACGGCGGGTGGTTCCGTCGGTGGTGCGCTCGCGGGATTGCCTCCGCTAGAGGTCGACAGCGACGGCGCTCATACGATGAACGCTTATCGTTTTCCCCTTACTCGGAGCAATGCCAGCAGTGATAAGTAGACGGCCGAGAAATGCGATGCACTGAGAGAAATAATTGCTAGTGTCGAAAAAATGTTTCTCGAACGAAAAATATATGCTTGTAAATGTTTAAGAATACAGATTCTTGATCGAGGGATATAATATTATTTTTGTTTCAAGAATATCGTCCTAGGAACAAGAAATTCTTTCTGCGCAAAAACAAATAATTACTCGAGCCTGTCAAATATGTTTTCGCGCGAAGGAAACCATGGCTTGATCCTGAAATTACATGATATTTTTGATCGAAGAAGACATTTTTCTCGCGCCAGTAATAATTTCTCTCAATATATCACCAACTCGCGCGCGCGCGCGCGGCTCGTCGTCGCCGCGACGCTCTTCTCTCGATCGTTCGCAGGATCGAGTGAGACGCTCGTAGCGCTTCCGACGACGGGAGGAGATAAATCATCGTTTCTGCGCCCGATGCACATTCGACGACGCTACGCATACTCAAGATGGCTGCCCGCGCATCGACCGAGCCGCGGCACTCTACTCGGTAGCCGTGACCTTGCCCGGTCCCAACCGTCGCTGATCGCAGCGGCAGCGCCGACGACGATGACGATGACGCTGGACGAGAGGAGACGGAGAGGGGATATACGGGCGCGAGGAGAGGGAGAGCGCTTCGCGGCGGATGCCGGGCGAAAGGAAAGGGAACTCGAGGAGCGGGAGGGAAAACACAAGAGTGGTACGGCCGTACGTCCACCCATTGTTACCTAATTTAATGAATAGGCACCGCGGCACGTGTGTGAGAATTCGCCTTAAAGCTCGTTAGTTTGTCCACGAGCGTAAAATGACAATGGGTCCGCTAACGAGCGGGATATAGGTGGATGCAGATTTGGAAACGCCGAACAACGAGACCTCCTCGGAGTCCCTCTCGAATCTCGCGCGTGCGCCAGGAACTCTTGCGCTTTTTTGCGGCTGTATGGATGAAACGGGAGGGGGCCGTGGACCAGGCGATCGCGCGAGTGGTATCTCTCCTTTCGTCGATATTTTCGCCAAGGATGCTCGGCGCGGCTTTATTGTACGTCATACGAAAGAGCGAGTAAATGACTGCGGTAGGTACACTGAGAAAAGTAACTTGGTCGATCGAACCAAAATTCTGGAAACGATTTTCAAACTGTTTGATGAAACATAGATCCTCTATCTGTTTGGTTTTCTTTATGATTAGAATAACTTGATATTTAGTTCAACCGACCAGTACCTACTTTGGTTATAACTGTGCGCTTTGTCATTTTAACCAAGTTACTTTTCTCAGTATACGAACGATACGCGAAGAAAGAGGATTAGTAATTTTTACAGTGTATCCCGGTAACGGGACTCCTGAAATATTACATTATTTAATAGACGCAGCGCGCTTTTTACAATTCGTTGCAGTGTAAACGCGTATACTGAGAAAAAAATGTACTTGATCGAAATAAACGTGCCTTTGGATAGTCCCAAGAGCGTATTTATTCGATTTAAATGAATATCGGTTGGACGCAAATATTAGATTATTGAATTAATTAGATGTTATTTGAATCAAATTGATATTCATTTAAATCGAATAAACACGCTTTGGGACTATCCAAAGGCACGTTTATTTCGACCAAGTACATTTTTTTCTCAGTGCAGACAACTGACATAATGAGAGATTGGTAGATTTTACCGTATAAACTGATGTTTACACTGTGACAAACTGTAAAAGGTACGCTGTGTCTGTTAAAAAATTCAATGTTTTATCTCGAGAAGCCTTGTTACTGGAATACTCATACTTGTTACATGGAAAATTCATAGGTTTTCCCATGACTTTTTACCGATCCTCTTTCCTCCGTTTAAGATAATCTTTAAGAGAGAAAGAGGGAAAAGAGAACGCGTGCTCGGACGTAGAAGCGAGGATTCCACGATGAAAATACACCTTTACCGGAGCCACTCGCTCCACGCAACGTCTGGAAAAAGGAAGTTGCCGTCTCGACGGTCCCAAAGTCCCTTCAAACGCTTCAGAAACTCAAAGAAGACGCGGTGCATCTGGTTTCCTTCCCCACGAGTGCATTCAGAATGACACGCGGAACTTCGAAGAGCGCGACCACGAAATGGGCGCCTCTAACCCCCCCCCCCCCCCTCAATTCTCCTCTCCTCTCGGCCACACGTGCCTCTCCGTCGTTCCCTCGGCATACCAGGTCGCGCGCGGGGATTAAAGTTCCTTCCGGCGGATGTTCGACGCGCGATACCCTGTCGAGACGCTCTCCTCGACGCGTTTACAGTCCCTTCCTTCCTTCCCGGTCTCGGACAACGAAGAGAACGCTCGAAGGGAAGCCAAATGAACGCGCTCTAGTGATCCTTCTTCCCGAAGTCGATCACGAGCTCGGTGCGCGCAGAGTGTCTCTCCGCGACACCGAGGTCGAATCGATCGTAGGAAATGCCATCTCGATTCCCCCGCCGAGCACCGATCACGCGCCCGCGACGCCTAGCCGGGTCATCGACCAATTGTACGGGGGAGGCGAATATAACGAGACGGGCGTACGCAACGTCCTCGACAGCGCCGAGCGCGATCGAGCCAGACGCGCGCTCGTAATACGTATCGCGCGAAGAAACTCGGCGGGGCACGCGGCGCTCGCGGCCGAAGTAGTAATGGTTGGTACGAAACGGGCGTATTATTATTAGCATCGTATAACGTGTCTGCTGGCCGTGAAACCAGTGAAAGTGTTCCACCGATGCGCACGCACACCACGGCCGCGTCGGGCGAGCTCCGCGTGTGGATTCGTTTCACGGACGCACCACGCTCGAGCGCGCGGATCTGGGCCTTTGTCCCCTTTGTCTGGAACCTGGCCAACCTGGCCGCCGCCGCCGACCCGTTCGACCCGGCCCTTCGAGAGTCGGTCGCGCGGCGGCGGTCGTCCGATGATGCACCGCTCGCGCGGGCCGAACGTTCGCCGGTACGTAATATCCGTATCTACGGCGGACCACCGGTCTCGCTCGTCTATCGCTGCCTCTACTCGCGCCGCGCGGCGGCTTTCCGCGCACGGAGTTCTGCCTCTGGGAGGGGGGAGTAATTTTAGCGCACGCGGAACGAAGGCCAATTTTTGCCTTCGGTCGAAGCGGCGCAGGATTCTTCGAGGTCCCGGAGTGGGCCGGAATCGCGTTTCCGAGAAAATGCGGAGGTAAGAGGATTCGGCTCGGGGAAGTAAAGCCCCGAACCACTTGACGAGATCACGATCTGTCTTGGCTGTCGTCGACAGTCGACACGGAAAGACTCGTACTGGTAAATTTTACTGCATCTACGATAAAAGAGGTGCACATGAGGATTTCTGAATATTTGTACAGTACAGCGCAATAAATTTTCTTTTGAAAACATTAAATCGTAATAATTTACTTTATGCCGGGTTTATACGCTTGCCAAACCTCGACAAGCCATCACAAATTCAAACGTGTGAATAGCGCGTTTGGCTTTGCTTGTGTAGGCTTGCTAGCACTTGTCGCCGATACGACCGAGTGTCGGTTTTTGGCACAAATCAAAGGAAGTTAACGGTAAGCGCTTGCGAAGCGTTTACACGTTTGAGCGTTTGTGAAGGCTTGGAGTTTGTGGCAAGTGCCAAGCGTGTAAACCCGGCATTACAATTTGCTAGTTTCTATGGAAAAAATAAATTGTTCTCCCGCACAGCGGAAACATTCGAAAATGCTTACACTGAAAAGAATAATTGCTATTGTCAATAAGAAATTTCTTGAACGAACACACGCTTTTGGACAGCCCTAAGAGCACGTGTATTTATTCGATTCCAATGGTTATCGATCTGATCCCAAGTAATATTGAATTAAATCAATAACATTTATATTCGTTCAATCGATATTCATTCTGATCGAATAAATTCTGCTGTTAGGACCATTCAAAAACATGTTTATTTCGACCAAGCAAATTTTCTTTCTCAGTGCAGGCACGCGCGACACGACCGAATCGCATCGTCGACGCGCGATGTCGCAACGGTTGTTATCGTCGAATTCGGGCAGCGGGAGAATATACGCGCCGTATAAAGACCACGGGGATCGGTATACAGACCGCGGCAGCTGTACTCCCGGCGTGACTCAGGGGAGCCGCGAAGGAAATGGTGAGCGATTGAGCAGAAGTGGTTACGTCATCGTGATAATCGCGCCAATTCGTCGGGTCTTCGCGTCACCCCCCACCGACGTCTGTACGACGGCGGGGCGACCGGTCTCTCCGGGGGATACGACTTTTGCCGTAAGAAGGCAAGGTTGAAAGCAAGCGCGTCGCCCGCCGTCGTTGGTCTGCTTTCCACTGCGGAGACAGAAGCCGGAGAGAGTCTGAGCATTTTTTCCTTTCGCTACGCCGCAGGTCTCGCTTCCACGGCGCATTTACACGGGACCGTCTCGTTGACCCGCGTCAACGCGTTCGGTCGAATCGTAAGATAGTCAACGTCTCGGCGACACGATGCGATTGCGTCGCGCCGCGATTGGTCGTAACATCGGGTATTGAAAGGTGAAACTGCGAAGACGATCGGCCACGGCATTATTCCTCGGCGCGTTCACGGAGAAAACAACGGAGAGAAGTGCTGCGTAACACGCGTTCGTACGAATAATCTCTCTGAGGGGAGGGGAAGAAATGTCAGTTCTTGCGAAGCAATCGTTTCGCTGCGAAAGGAAATCCGATTACCGCGAACAGAAATACGTAATCCATGGCGAAACGATGTCGCGAGTAATCCCATCGAAGCCGGTGTACGAGAGAGATTTTAATTTGCAATGGAAAGAAAGGATATCTCCATAAGAGAAAGTAAGATAGACGCCTCTCGGCTGAAGAGCGAGTTCAAAGTGGATTATCTCGAAATCGATTGCAGATAGCGAAAAAAAGTTTAAATAAAAAGTGTTCATTTACATCTTTACTATAAAAAAGCTACTCTACATTTTTCACATATCTCCACAGCGTTTCGAGATAATCGCGTCACAAAGTTAAACTTTTACCCCCCGTGCGCGAAACTGAATCGAGTAACGTCGGCATATCTCTTCCGGAATTCGCTAACTCCCGAATCGGAGGGAAGAAATCGGCGCGCCTATGAAGAAAAACCCGAAATGTGACGACCGACCTCCTGTGGCCGAAGACTCGACCGATACCACATCGAGTAATCTCGAATATCGTGATATCGACGCGTCCAGACGATCTTCCGTAACCGTCGCGTCACTCGGCTTTTGCGTAGCGAGCCCCGGTTCGTGAAAACCCACTAGGAAAGGTCGTCCCATGCAAATGCGGAAGATAGCCATCGGTGGTACCCGTCCGTCCTTTCACGCGGCGTCCCCAGATCTTCGGCGTTCGGCGTAAAGGGCCTCCGAGAGGATCTCGGAGAGTTATTCGGAGAAAGAGAGAGAGAGAGAGGGAGGGGGGGGGGGCGGCGAAACAACGACACCCGCATGCGGTTCCTACGGGATCATTGTGATCGGACCACGTCGAACGCGCCGCACTCTACTCGGAGGATCGGTCCTCGGTGCGCGAAAGGTACGGGGTAAAATGGCGTTCGTGCCGATACCGGCCCCTCGCGCATTACGAGGGCCGTAATTGCCTCGCCGGTCCCTTTTCTGCGCGGCGAAACCACCCGTCGATTTCGCGGTTAACAAACCACCCGCTCCTCCCGACCGCGAAACGCGGGCTTCGAGGGGGAGGGGGGGGGGCGGTGCATGTATTCAACGTTTACCATACAGGAAAAAATGTAAGGTAAACAGTACACCAATTGTTGCAAACTGTAACACAGTCTGAGCTCACTGTGTAACGGGTGCAGAGCGACGTTAAATGTACAGAGCATATAAATGTAAAATTTACCAGGAAAAAATATAAGATTATCAGCAAAGTGGGATGTATATCGAGTAATTAATTATACGCAGAGTTTAGTTGTATTTTTATAAATTTGACTTTTGCAAATCCAATATCAGCATTTCTTTTTGGTGATAGCAGGCTGGAAAAAACTACGATACGAAGTCGTGTATGCTCTGAAAAAAATGACTAGGTAAATTAGAAATCACGGACGGGGAAATGCAGATATGGTTACTTCACCTAAAATTGACTACCGCTTTTCTCACTATACGTATACGCGCGGTGCGAGCAATTTACGATAAAGCTACACCTGAAATAAACCAAGACCGCTCAAGGAGCTTGAATTTTCGCTCCGGACCGAGGGAACGAGCAAGTATATACTTATGGAAACATTATACCAGAAGCACAATGGCAGTTCGAGGAACGCTCTATACAGAGAGCCGAAACCCACAATGGAATCGTAAAACCATATCGTTCGCGCAGCGCCAGACCCGACCGACTGCGAGCAGAACTCGCTGGCGGAGAAACCGGTGGGCTTTTTAATCGAAGCACCCCGACGACCCCCGCGCGTTTCGTGCTGGCGTGTCGTCGCCACCGGTCGCGAACCGTCCGGATGCTTTTCCATCGAGTCAAGTCCGTTCGAGATGATCGACGAGCGCCGCGGTCGTATACTGTTATATTATAATATGTAGATCAAAAGTGAGATAGACGCCCTCAGTTCGACTTTAAATGCGATTATCTCGAAATGCGGTGGGGACACGTGAAAAATGCGCATTAGCTTTTTTACAGTACAAATGTAGAGGAACATTTTATAATTGAACTTTTCTTCGATATCTGCAACCTGTTTCGAGATAATCGACTTTGAACTTGTCCCTCAACTGAAACGTCCTTCCCATTTTGATCGGGGACCATCCCGATCCTAGGCCTTTCTGGAACTCTTGCCCGCTCCGTTCGTCCGTCTGGCCGCCCTCCTCATCCCCTGGGCCAGACGAAGGGAGCGGGGAGCGGTCCGATCCCACGACCTTCGAGGTACGCCGCCGTCCCTATACCATGGCAACGTCACGCATACCGACGCGCATCAGATGCCAAACGAAGGAGAGAACCCTGCAGCGACGCGCGTACGTGCGCGCGACGGTCCACACGCGTGCAGTTCTTTCTCATAGCCCTCCGCGCGCGCGCGCGTATCGACCGTGCCGAAAACATCGACCCCGACGGCGGTAGGGTCGAGTCGCGCGCGCGTCGCGTCGGACAAAGGGAGAGGAACTGCACAAAGGCTCGCGCGCTTTATTACACGGGAGCGAGACTTTCCGGGAGAGACGGATAGGACGAGAGATTTCCCCGGATCCCGGCGTGGCGAAATCCGAGAGGAGAGCGTCGAGAAACTCCTCGGTCTCTCATATCGGAGAACGTGGAAACGGCTGCCGCGACGAATTTTCCGGTTCGCTCGTTGGCGACACTGTACGGAAGGAGAAAGACTCGACGAGTGAAGGGTCGAGTGAGAGGGAGAAAGGCGGGAGAGAACTCGCGCGCGCTCGCGGTGGGACGGGGAGTAAAGTGTGCGATTGAGTCGCGTTCGCCGGTTCGAAAGTTCGCCACACGGAGAGAAATGAATTTGAAATGAAGGACACCGACTGCCCGGATTCTGGCACTGAGTAGGTACTCAGATTCTGCAAAATACTGCCATGTGCAAAATGACATTTCATTCCCCTCGTATGGCAAAAATAGGTACAACACGGCATATTTTTGAATGATTTGGCATTTGTTGCAATACAGCTAACGTACATATAGAGGAAAGTATAATAAAAAATACTGTTTTTCTTATTTTTCAATTCCTATTTCTTATTTTTCTCCAAATGCCCGTTGGCTGTATCGCAAAAAATACCAAATTATTAAAAAAATAAGCGATATTGCACTAATTTTTGCCATACGAGGAGAATGAAATACTATTTTGTATGGAAATATTTTGCAAAAATCCCATTTCCAATTTATGATCATTGAGAATAACGGTAAGGAAGCTTGTATTGAGCTACCTGATGATTGAAACACTAGATAGCTCTACAGATAATGCTTATTCTTATTCTTATACTTATTTCTATTTTTCCAATCGTGTAAACACCCTAAAACGAGACGACATTAAATTTATCATCGCCTATCCCTGCGGCGCTCGTTCGATGCGGATGTCGTGAGCAACGATCATTTGCAACCGTAATAAAAATACGATTACGCGTCAACGCAATATATCCAACGAAATCTGAAATTAAAGTCCCCCTCCAAGCTTCCTCGAATTAAACCGTCGCTACGCTCATTCGCCGCGGGAAAGTCGTCGACGAATTTTCCGGTTGGCTCGGCATAAGCGCGCGCCGTTTCGGGAAGAAAGAGACTGGACGCGAGTGAAGGGAGCACGAGATTGAGAAAAAGAGAAAGAGAGTCGTTTAACGACTCGGCGCGACGCGGAGATGCGCGGAGCGATAGGAGCGATCGTTCGCTTTAGTATCGTCTAGTCGTAGGGTGCACTCGCGCGCCGCGTCCGTATATATGTATGTACGTAGATAAGACGATAGGAGGCGAGGCGTGCGAGAGGTATTTACGTACGTACATACGTACGTGGTCGTGTGACGAACGAACCGAAAGTCGAGTCTTAATTTAGTCTTTTGCAGTCCGGAGAGCGCGCGATCGTCGGTTCGAGAGAGGCGCACGTTCACCGCCGGGAACCGTTATATACCGACGAATTTTCCGGTTCGCTCGTTATACCATTTTAGAGAGACGTCCGAGCGCACTGAAAAAAATCACCGGGTCAATCTAACCAAAAACCTGGAGACCATAACCAAACCGTTTGGTGAAATACGGATTCTCCGTCTGTTTGGTTAGCTTGACCAATTTTTGGTTAGAATAACTAAACGTTTGGTTGAAATAACTGAACATTTGCTTCGAATAATTGAATATTTTGTTCGACTGACCACGGTATTTTGGTTAGAATAACGAAACTACTTAAATCAGATGTGTTTCGTCATTTCATCCGAGTTAATTTTCTCAGTGCGAGTGCAACGAAACGTACGACTGTACACGTCGACGTTCACGTTATCGCTGCATCGCGCGCGCGCCAGATAACGCGCTAAGCCGAGGGCTCTGACCGATACGGCTTCGCGCGAACACCTAGGCGCTTCGAGCGATACAATAGGGGGATTGGGTAACTGCGCAAAACAGATAGAGTGCCATCTGTGGCACGCATCAAGCATTAAGCAGATGCCCGTGGTATAAGCGCTGCTTACACGTTATTTTGGATAATAATTGAAGTGTTTTACCTTTGAGATTTAATCAACATGGCCTCAATTATAATAGAATGTAGATTTCAAAGCATTCAAATAAATTCTTTCCGTGGAAAAATCGTTATCAAAGGGTAAATACAAGCAGCGCCACCAAGCTGGTTTCAAATAAAAGCTACGTTTGCGGAAGAACGCTAGAGCCCTATAGCTCTACTCGCTTCGCGCGCCAACCGCACGATCCACCGTGGTTGTCCGGCCGATTCCTCCGATAGTTTTTGCCGGGGATCAACAACGAGCGGCACCCGGTGCGCGCGGCGGCAGGGTTTCGACTTTCATAGACCGCGCTGCCACCCGAGATGCATACGAGCTCTTCGTCGACATTGTATACAGTCGCGCTTACGCATCGTCGCGTCACTCGCGATAACGCCGCGTTCATCGTCGTTCGAGGAGCTTTGATTTATCGTCCGACGATATATCCGCGGTAATTTTAGTACTACGACGATCGCTGACGGATAAAAATAGCGAGCAAGACGCGACGGAGCTACGGACGGGGATTGTGAGAAAAGCGGAGATGTCACTGCAGCCGCGAAGCGAATGGAAGGTCACGTATTCGTGATATGTACGACACCCGTGCGACGGAGAGAGGTCGCGCCGAGATGTCCCAACGGAGACGTCCTCGGACGTAATTCGCGGGGCTTCGACGCGGAGGAAGCCGCGAAATCCGTCGCGCGGGGAAGCGGAGTTTGCGGGGGTGGGACTCGCGAAAGGGAGAACCGCGTCGCTGGCTTTTCTAGCGTTGCGCAACCGATCGTAACCCGGTTTTTTCGCGGGCGACGCGTTCGTCGATTCGACCGAACGACGACGGCTGAAAAATTTCACCAGAAAAGGCAGGACCCGGTCAGTGCCGAGAGAGAAAGTACGCGCGACGGGCCTTCTCGCGCACCGCGTCGACTTCAGTCGGCCCGGGGGAAGAGATCCGACGCGTCGCGTTCCGATTTCTTTGAATCTGAGCCATTTTCAAATATTACACGAGCATCTGTACGAATGAAATAAAAATTGACGGAGCTGTGTACGCTAAAATAAGATTTTCAGAAACGATGAGACCTATACTGAGAGAAATTTGATAGATTGTACGGCAATGCTGGTAGTTCATTGATATAAGAATGAGTTCTAATTACCTTAGCAATACGTATTTCTATTTCAGCTGTACGTATAGTTATTTCAGCAATACGTGTTGCTCTTGTAACTAGTTGCTATTGCTATATTATCTGTGCTGTCTGGTTAACCTCATTTAGTTTTAAAGTACACCTATCGTAACTACACTTATTGCTGTGCGACCTATAGGTAAATTTCTCAATGTACACTGAGAAAAAAAAATTTAGTTAAAATGACAAAACGCATCTGGTTAAATAAGTTTAGTTATTCTAACCAAAATACTAGTAAATTGTATCAAATGTCAAGTTGTTCTAACTACATGTTTAGTTATTCTAATTGCATATCAAGTTATTCCAACCAGAAAATGATCAATCAAGCGACACAGATGGACGCCCCATATTTCACCAAACATTTTGATTATTATATTCTCTAGGATTTTGGCTTGATTGACCAGGTTTGATCATTACTTTTCTCAGTGTACACTCTAAAAAATTCTGCGGTGTGGACCTATATAGACCACTTTTGGTGTTGAATAACAATGGCATAAGACGGGATGACACCAAATATGGCACACCACACCGGTGAAATTGTGTTAAAAATTAACACAACTTTTTTACCGCGTACCCGCGAGAGGAGGGACTTTCGCGGAGGACCGAAAGTTGAAATCAACGACCGTAATAACGGGAGAGCGGGACGTTCGAAGGGCCGTATACGGCTTCGATTCGCGAGCGCGAAATCGCGAGGCGCCGCGCGCGCGTAATTCGTAAAGTGTTGTAACCTCCGCGCGCGGCGAGCTGTGTGTGGCAAGAGTCGCGCAGTTTCACAAATGGGTCAGCGGGCAGCCCGGTCTGTTTGGTAATATATTTATCGTCACTTACGAAAAGGTTCCCTTCGCGCGCGCGCGCGCGTCTTTTTAACGTGCGTATATCGAGCGTACCGGGACTCTCCTATACTTTTGCTGCACCGCGGGAGAGTTCCACGCGCGCGAAGAGAGACGAGACTATTCTACAGCCGCGGCTAATTTTAAAAGCGGAAGAGGCTGTACGCGCGAGAGGAGATAAAGTCGGGAGCGCCGAGTAAAAATGTGAAACGGAGCGAGAGAAGGAACGCGAGGAGGAAGGGGAGGAGGAGGACGACGAATAACGAAGACGACCTACAAACATAATAGTCGTCGAGAGGAACGCGCGGGGCAGTCACCCCTTTTGTATACTCGAACACGTGGAGCGACGAACAAAACGTTCGACTGCAGCGATGCGAAGAGGCGCGCGGTTGTTGCGTAAGAGTGCGCGAGATGAACGAGAAAACGCCGCAGAAGTTGCAGATACGGTCGCGTAGATCGCGAATACCTGAATTAGAGGGTAGGAGTAGAATATAGACGTCCCAGTTGAAGAGCAAATTCAAAATCGATTATCTTGAAATCGGTTGTAGATATCGAAAAAAGGTTTAAATAAAAAATGTTCACCTACACATTTGCTACGAAAAAGCTGTTCTACATTTTTCACCTATCTCCACCGCCTTTCGAGATAATCGCGTTCAAAGTTAAGCAGACGCTGGAGCGTCTATCCCGCTTTAACCTTATCCGTATCACAGACGCGTCTGAAGAGTATACAGTTATACCCGAGAAGCGAAAACAGGATCTCGAAACCGGGGTAAACTTCCTGGCAAAGATACGCGGTGGTCGCGCGTTTGTTTTCCTCCCCACCCCGAAAAGCCCCGCGGCGCTGTCCCCGAAAAAGGGGAGAAACCCGAAATCCCGCGCGGTTTTCGTCGCGCGGAGACGAGCGAAAGGGACTCGTCTGTATTCTGCGGAGCGAAACGTCTCGACGAACGTTCGCGGTTGCCGCCGCGCGGTACAACCACGCGAAATTCTTTTCGACGCGATGCTCGCCGATTACGCAAGACGGAGGCGGTCGTGCGGCCGTTGGAAAGAAACGCCGAGACGGAAGAAACTGGAAGGGAGAGGACCAACGTTAGAAAGTCCGATCGATTCTAATACAGCGATCCGCTACGGGTCCGGCGAGTTTCGACGACCGTCCGTCATTGATGACCTTTCAATTGCATTTGAATTTCAAACAAATTCGTACCTGTCGTTTTAATTAAACGGCAGTTCGAATGGACGCGTGAAATTTATCCCGCGAACGAGCGCGTGTCAACGATCGGATCCTCGTTCTATGAAGTTAAACCGGTCGCGCGAATACACCGGCGCCTCTGTGAACGACCGGTTGTCTCCTAACTTTGTTTCTCAAGCGACCCTGACTCCAAATTGCGCTCGTCCGATGGACGGAATTTACGCTCTCTTTCGCAAGAATCGCGAATTTCTCGGAAGACTCCAGAGAATTTTCCGAAAAATCGAAATCTTTAAAATTCATCGAACAGCCAAGCTATTATACCTATGTAAAAATTTCTGAAATAACCGCGATATCGGTGATTTTGCGGAGAGAAAATTATTTTCTTGGACGTATAAAAGCATTGATATCTCATATTTCCCGACCCCTTTGACATTTTTTCAATTTTTTGAGAAAATCGATATCATTAAAATCAAATTCTCGACCATCCCATCCAACGTATTTTTTCGTGCTGATTCCAAAATCATAGATTTATTGAGGAAATCTCAAAAGAGACACAGAGTTATCAATGATTTTTGATGAAAAAATAATTTGCTCATACATAAAATCCCCGAAATCTTATATTTCCTTCGAGATATCAACCGAAACAACCCCGCATTTCGTAATCAGTACGACCAAATACGCAGCGTGAAGCGATCGAGCGATCGAATCCATTCGATTTTAACAAAATCCACCTCGGTTAATTCTCCTGTATATTTCACATAACGTGCTCGGTTACCGTCATCGAGGCACTGCTTGCCTTTCCGTCAACGCGTCAGTCGTTCGTGTCGTTCACATATATGTATAGTCGTCGTGCCAGTTGTTTTATAGCGACTCGGTGCCACCGAAAATATGTCCTTCACTTTACAAGGTTAGAAGAATGTCGCACGGTCGATGGAGGCAGCTCGCGAGTGTCGGCCAGAGCGAAGGAGCGATTCGGGTCCTCGGAACGCCCGCGGTTTTGTCGATCGGCGACCGTTAACCTGGAAATGAATCGTCGAAACGCCGACATTCCTCTCGTCTCCACTCGCCCGAGGCTCGATAGCCATTCTTGTGCGCCTTCTCTGAGGTGAGACGCCACATTGCCACGCCGGATACTGACCCTTTGGTCAGAGATATTGACCTTCCCCGTTGCGACCTGCTTCAATGACTAGAGCGTCTAAACTCACCATATAAGGCTAAACTCACTCGCCAGGAAAGAAACTCCGATCACTATTATCTCATTACCCGTGAGTTTTTGGCTGATATTCGTGTAATACTTTTTTGAAGATTACGCTTCTATCTACAATAAAGTCTTGCACTGATATAGTCCAAATAATCATTGATAATGAGACAAGAGTGATCGAAATTTCCTTCCTGGCGAGGAAGTTTAGCCTCGCATGGTACATCCGCCGTGACGCTAACTGCGATCGAAGGTACCACCGATATTTGACAGGCGTTTACGAAAATATTCGCAAACGCGTCGACGACGACACTGTGCAACGCTCGCTCGCGCGAATGAATCAATCACTGAGGAGAGTTACGTATCGGCTATAATAACGGAGCCCCGCCCCGATATTTCAGTTCTGAAATATCCTCCTTTGTATACCTAATCGCATGCAGGTATCGTCGCGACGACGCGTCGTAGGGAAACTACGAAGGTTATTCACCATGGAATTCAATTGAATGCAGCCCATACCCATACGAGCGGCGGGGAAAATACCCATCATTTTACTGCAATTTTCCCAGTCCCTTTTGCCTCCTTTCGCTGTGAAAATTACGATCTATACTCGTTTCATTAGCGTTTACGGCGCCTTCGCAAGGCGCCGGTCCGTTATAATCGTACTGTAAATGAATCGATAACCGGAGAGTGACGCAACACTCGTCCATTCGAAGTGGCGAGCTTTCACGGTAATCGGGTGCAATTAATGTCGGGACGTTCGAATGGAAACGATAAGAGGGTTTCGAGGGACGCTTATTGGACAAATCTTGAAACGATCGCATCGATGAGTTACCGGAAACCCGCGTAATTCGTGTGTATTCACCGGGAAAACAGTTTATTGATAGTAAGTAAATTTAATTTGAGTTCCGACGAAACAAATATGTTATTTCCGACGAAGGAAACATTTTTTTTTTAGCATCAGCAATTATTTCTTTCGGTATAATATGTATGCCGACGGTAGGATATCTATTTTCGGGGGCCACTTTGCCGGCTTTGAAAATCGACACGTGCCGCACCCACGGTTTACGGCCTTTTTACCAGAAGAGCGGCTCGATTCGTCGTAGAAGAATAACTCCGTCCTGACCCCGACGAATTCGAAAAGAGCTGGACAACTCCATACAATAGCGTTTACGAGCTTATGAAAGCCGCTCCTTCCGCTCCTCTCCACGGTTGGTTTCGCGATTTTCAAAGCTCATTCACCGCGGCGCATTCCACGCGAGAAACGATAAGGGAGTGTCTTTCCGAGACTATTCCCTTTTCCAGCTCTCCTCTCGCCGCGGCGGCGGCCGCATCCGAAGAATTCTCGCCGCCGAGAAAGGAGGAAAGGAGCGAGCGGCGAGGAAACGGAGTGGAAATCGAGAGCAATCGCGCGCTCCTCCTTCCAGAAGAGCGATTCCCTCGGTCCCGCGTTGCTCGGTTCGGATTCACCCTCGACCAACGCCGCGGCGAGGGCGACGGGGCCAAAACAAATAGTCGCTTCCGACAGTCTCCATTAGCGTTAATGGAGAAGGAAAACGTCGAAACGGACGAGATGCGCGCGGACGTAGGTGGCTTCGCGCACCGCGTATAGCGACGACGCGAAAGGCTGCGCGCCGTAAAACGCAGCGTAAAAGTGGCCGTAAAACACGGTGTTTTCGTACGGGGAATTACGAGCTTTTTCCCTTCCGCCGTTATCCACGCGCGCTTCGATCCGGCGCGCGAGATGCACCTTTTCTCGCCGCCGCGATATCGACTCCCGTCCAGTATACTTCCACCTCGTCGGGGAACTTCGTTCCTCGCCCCGAGGCGGATTCACGCGTCGTCCGTTTCTTCTTGCCAACTTCCGGAATTTAATACCTGCCAGCTGCACCGCCATCGGGTGCAACGGTTACGCGCCGCGCTCGCGAACGAGGCGACGGCGAAAAATTACAAGGAGAGGAAGTCGTGCACCTCTCTGCCTTCGTTCCCGGCGCTTTTATTTCCAGACTTCTCGCGGGAGGATCGATACGCGTACGCGGAGGCAAATAATTTGGTTAAAATGACGAAACGCATCTAGTTTGACGTGTTTAGTTATTCTAAGCAAAATAAAAGTCAGTTGGACCGAATATTTTGTTATTCTGAAGAAATGTTTAGTTACTCCAGCCAAACGCTTAGTTAACACGTTCGCTGCTCACTTTTTTCAGGAAGACTTACCCAGGAGCGGCTATGAAAGATGAGAACATATTTGTGTCACGGATCCGTGCCACGCGCACTGCTTAGAGGCTCGGTGTGTCACGGATCCGTGCCATGCGCAGCGAACGTGTTAATCTAACCAAAAAGTAGCCAGTTTAACCAAATAGATGTAGAATCCGTATTCAAAGTGGTTACTCAATTCTGCTCACAAAATTCCCCGACTTTTTTCCGGTTTCCCTGACTGAAATCACTCATTCTCCCTGACTTTCAAATTTGAGAGATGTGAAGAAACAATTAAAACACCGAAAAAAAATGTTTACGTGTTTGTCATAGAATAATTTTAATCACAGTTACTACAAATTTAACAAAAAATAATTTAAGAGAAGATTATCCAAGACCCTCTGGATTTATTGAAAATTCCCTGACATTTCCCGGTTTTCTAATTTCACCAGTTTGGTCACCATCTCCAGGATTTTGATTAGATCGATCGAGTTATTTGTCTCGGTGTGCGTGTACGATGAAAATACAGGAGCCAGCACGGCGCGTACGTCGTCGCGACGCCCGTACAAACGGCGCGCGTGCATCCGCGGGTGCCGTAATTGGGCCGACGTCAAAGGAAGTCGCTAACTCCAGAAGGGCGACGTTGAATGAAAACAGCTGCTGCGATGACGACACGGTCTCGACGCTCGAAACTCATCGCTAACGGTTTGGAGCGTCTATTTTTTTTCATTGGCAAATAAACCGTCCCACGGTCCGTCCGACGTCTTTCGGGAATCATACGAAATTCCTTTCACGATCCTGTCCGTCTCGCGCGCGCCTTCACGGAGACTCATGCATATTGAAACAAACGCCTTACGAGGAAAGACTTTGTCGAACTACGGATCCAACATGATTTCTTCACCTTGAAAGAACGACGACGACGCGACGCCGCCTGTGCGAGATAATCGCGTGAAAATATTTACCCTCTGCAATATTTCTACAAAGTTACCTCAGTGATGCGATTGAGACATCTGTTTCTCTCGCCGTCGATAAAGCGAGCGCCGAAGAATTCGAGGGGTTGTCGTGTCTAGATGAGAAAGTATAAATTCACGAAGGAAAAGAACCCGGATAGACGAATGTACGTAAATTGTACGGTAACTTTAGGTAGTGTCAGTTCATCAGATGCATCAAGATTAACGGGTCATCATTAAGCAAACACACACATTTGTGTTATTAAATGATTTCAAACTAATACACATAAAATGCTAAACATTTATTCATAAACCTATTTCTGCGATAAATACAGCGATTAATTTGAATCGCATTATAACGTCAATTTAACAATTCTTTGAGGAACAACTATTTTTCCAAACCCATGCGGCAATATAAACGTAGCCTTGGAAACAATTATTGTAGTTTGTATGAACGTCGTAATGATGATACAAATCTATCTGAGAAATTACGTAAAAAAAAAGAAATTAATCCTACAGAGACAAACGAAGAGCAGCCGAGACTCCTTCACGCCTATCGCGAAAATTCCTCGTATACCTATTCCCCCGAAAGATAATGTCGAAGGGAAGTGCGCTCGTCTCGTTGTTCCTTCGTCGGGTGTCTAATTATCAAAGGCGCGGTGTACGCGCGATACACACGTGTCTCCCTTCCCCCCTCCCGCGCTACGCGTCGAGGTAACGCTAGCCTCTCTAGTACGTATTTCGAGACCGCGTACAGCTAAGCGCGATGCGTAGGTACTTATACACATGCGTACTTATGTATGCCTCCGCGCGCGGTCTTCGGAAGCAACTCGATACGTGCGCAGAGCGCGCGCGCGTTGCCGCTACTATGTCTCTCTTTCTCTCTCCTCCCCCCCATCACTCTTTCCCATTTCATCCCGAGAGCGCCGGTTGCGAGCGAGAGACGGAGAAAGACCGCGCGAGAGAGCGAGAGACAGGAGAGAGGAGGGCAACATCCTGCCTGTCTGCCGCGCTACCCGTCTGCCTGCCTGCCTGACTGCACTTGGCCTGGGCTCGAGCGAGGCTCGGCGGCTCGGGCTGCCAGCCTGCTGCTGCCTGCTACTTTGTCTGGAATTTTGAGGCAAACGGCCCTCGAGGAAACCAGTTATACATACAGCCGGGGTCCCGAGAGCCGCCGTGGAATCTCCGGGCCGGGACACGGCGGTCCCGTTCGACCGCGTCTCGCACAGAGGCCGAGTAAAGTGCGAGCGGAAAAGCGCGTCGATAAGAGCGAAGCTGCGGTGAGAAGGCGGGGCAACGCCTTTTCCGCGAAGAACCGATCGGTCGTTTCGGAGGAGCGCGAAATCGATGGTCGCGACGCGCGAGGATATCGCGCCGTAAATCCGAAGTGACCCGACCTATCCCAATGTCAGCCTGGACGGTCGACGGCGAGAGAGCTTCGCGCGTCCGACGTAATTGGCACGGTGACAACGACGAAATTGGACGAGCACAATTCGCATCACGGGAAGATCGTTGATTTGTCGCACGATTTCGTGACGCCCGTTCGCTAATTTCACGGACGCCGTACACTGAGGAACATGACTTGGTCGATCTAATGAAAATCCTGGAGGTGACGACGAAATCGTTTGGTGAAATATCTATGGATCCTCCGTTTGTTTGGTTAAATTGATCCATTTTTGGTTGGAATAACTGGAAATTTGATCAGAATAATTTGATATTCGGTTCAACTCTGATCAGTATTTTGGTTAGAATAACTAAACGCGTCTAACTAGATGCATTTTGTCACCCAAACCTAATTAATTTTCTCAGTATAGCAAATTTCGTTGCTCGTCTTTCTCATAAAATTCTCGTTGCGCCGCAGAATCAAGAAAAAAACAAGAGGAAAGGAAAAAAGAGGAAAGGAAACCGACCATAAAAGGATCGACGATCTATCGTACACCCGATCGGAGATCGAATTCTTCGCAGGGACGACGAATGCGCTTTGAGCGCATTTCCGTTCGCGTAGTAAGTACGGACACGCGTCGCCGCATCGGTCCAGCCGTCTCGCATTTCTCGAGGCGACCCGCCCTGCGTCGTTGATCCCGAGAGCGCGCCGGAGTTTCTCGCGTCCGCCTCTAGATTGCCGCTTCCGGTCATCGTCCGAAGAAGAGAGAGTATCGCTCTCGGCTCCTCTCTCATCGGCTGCTGCGCCGACGGCGATCTTCTCCGCGCGAGAGCGCCCGTATTGTTCTCGAAGCCTGTGGGTAGAGGAGACCTCGCTTCCATCGGTTAGATCCTCGATCGAAGGTCGAGGTCGTTACCCCGCTCGGCTCTTATCGACGTTCCTCGATTTTGAATTTATCGTTCTCCTCCGGCATGCAATTACCGGCGGTCGACCCTTCTCGGCGCGATAGGGAGAGCGAGAGCGGCGCTTCTTATCCGCTCCTTCGATTCTCAACCGAAAATCTTTCCATGTCGTTCCCTTACACTCGTTCGAATTCGCGGCACGTATGACCGTTGAGAGATCGAATCGGGATATCCGCGCGGGAAAGAATTTTATGCGAGCGGTACACCAATTGCTGCAAATTGGTAACGCAGTCTACGTTTACTACACTGCAACAAATGTGTATTATTAATTTAATACAATTGTATATAAAGCTTTTATCTCCAGTACGTGATCATGAAAATTAATATAGTTCGTTATGAAATTTATAAGGGCAATTTCATAGGGAAATATATTAATTTTTACAATCACGGAGTATATTAGGTACTCTTCGTAATCACGTGTTGGACGAAAGCCTTATATAAAAGTATATTAAAAATACAAATTTATTTTAGTGCACGTGACAGACGCAAGGCAGTGTTAAATCTGCAGCAGAAATATGTTAATTTACAAAGCTTTACATAAAGGTATATTAAAAATACAAATTTTTGTACAGTTCATGTGACAGGCGCAGGTCAATGTTAAATTTACCAGGAAAATATAAAATTAACAGCAGAGTCGGATACAGTTTGCACATCGAGCGATTAATTATACACAGAGTTCAGTTTCACTTAAAAGAATATATGACAGCTTTGCCTTCTTTTAAATCCAACGTCAGCATTTCTCTCCTTACAAGGAAGTCAGATGCGAGAGACTCCCGGAAAAATTGCAATTCCCCGCTATTTCGACTTTCGAACGCAAACAAGTCAACGAGTGTCACCGTCGCGACGCCAGGCATCGAGAATCTCCGCGTAAACCTCTCATTAAGCGCGGTCATTTCGGTAACGACCGTCACCGCACCTTCCCCACCTTCTATTAGCATTGAAAATATTGCGCTGCGTCGTCGTCTTTGCATGCCGTCCGTTCCGCAACGACCGGCGATTCGAAACTCGTCGAGGCGGTGTATCGCAACGGAAGGTTCCTACCATGTAATACATTTCCAGTCGATCGCTACAGAACCAACAACGAGAACAAAACACGCCCATTTCGAGCGAATCGCCGAAAAGGTCGCACCAGCGCCAGGCCGCGACGCGGGGGACACCGCGGAAATACGCGCGCGACGCGATGCGGTCGACACGCCGTGCCGACGGGCGTTTAGCGAAATCCCGGGCTCCACTTTCGTTCCCTCCGACGCGATTGGCGCAACCGCGGCGCGCGCGCGAATAGATATCGCGTTTTACGAAAGCGCGTAGTCGCACGGGCTCCGCTAAAATTGCGAGTCCGGTTTCGCGCGCGTGAGAGGCCGAAAGTCGATCCGGTTTCTCGCGGGTAGGGCGATTCCGCGAACCTTTCTACGTCTTTCTCCGCGTATCCTTCTTTCTCTATCTCTCTCTCCCCTTTAAACGAAGTACCGTGATTCACCGTGCGGCACTTCGTCGGACACTTCTTCCCTCTTCAGAAAATTCCCAGTGAATAGAGGACGAATGACGCACTCGCGCGCGCGCGAAGAATCCACGAAGAGGCAACTTCGAGGAAGGCGCGTCGACGACGAAAAAACGATTTTGCCATTTCAATCTAATTATTTTTCTGTCTGTAGATTCGATCGACGGGACTTTAGAACCACGGTCCACGGTTTACATTCGTGCAGCCTCGTCGAAAGCTGTACAACGAGAATTAAGAGTGAAGGGGGAAGAGAAGCCTGCCGGGAACGGTTAGCTTCTGATAACGGCGCGCAGACCTTTCGAATTTGAACCGCAAGGAATCTCTGATAAGACGCGGGCTTGCCGCTAGTGGTCGACCCCGTGTATTATTCGGGCTGCGCGCTTGTACGCGCAGACGGGACACGCAGGTACGTCGGAACGGAACGCGAGGAATGGCGACCACGGCAAATAATTCCAACCACGAACCTGGCCGCGAGGCGAGGGTCGAGGGACCGAATTGTTGCTTCCCTTTTTTGTTTCGATAACGTCCCTCTTCTCCGGAAAAAGGGAATAGGTCGGCCTTTGAAATCCGACGTTATTCGACGCGCGGATACCTGGGACATAGGATGTGGCTCTTCGTCGAGGTTCTCCGATAAACGAGTACAATCAGTCTTTTGTGAAGCGGCGCGCGCGCGCGGTCGAGGTTAGTTCGTACGAGGCTCGATAGAATGAACGCGCGTGTATGTATGGCCGTTGCTCTATCTACACGTACTTTCCGTCCGCCGACCACAATCGCAACGATGCGTTCGTTATGCCGGATTCGCGCGACAAAAACCCGCCATAGCTGTTATAGGCGTCGAAAAAAATTTAGTCGACTCGATCGAGTTTGCCGGTAAAATGGCATCGAATAACGCCTGGACAACACGATTTAAAGAGTCATTCGTAGGCAGTTTAATGTCTCACTTTTTGCAAACTTTTCCGATTTGATGTTATCCAAAAGATGACTATCGGATAACTCGAAATCTGAGTTCTCAAAAAGTGAGAAATTAAACTTGCCCACGCGGGAAAAAATGATTTTGCAGCCTTAGCGAAACTAGGTTTTGCTCAGAGCTTTTTGCTACCGTAACGGAAATATTATGTAAGGCAGCAAAAGATATGTTCGATAACGGCAAATACAACTACACAATCACGGTGAATATTGTTTACTATTATCAGACATATTTCTTGCTGTCAGATAAAGTATCTTTGTCTTGATAGTAAAACAATCTCAGCAAAATTTAGATTTTTTAGAACTGCAAAATGACTTCCCCGTACACGGATAACTGAAAGACAGTTTTTGGCTCGCATTGTTTGGGTTAAATTTGATCCGATAAATATCACCGATTCGGTCGAACGTCATACGTTATCAAAGCTAAACAGCGTTCATTGGAATCAAACAGATGTTTACAGTATTCGAAAACGAGTTCATAGGAATCGATCGAATATCTTTCGTGGTGTTCTCTGATTGACTCGCGGATATACCTATTTTCTCGTCGGGGTGAAAGTATAGCCACGCATCGTGCGACGTGTGTAAACAAATTGTCCGCGTCGTTAGCGTCGTGCAGGATACGCGTCGTCGTTAAGAGACTTTGTAACGGTATAACAACGCTCGCCCGTTGCGATCTCGCTCCGTCGAGAGACAGAATCTCGATAAGAATTCTCAACGATAATTTCCCAACGCGCGTCGCGGGATTTCCCACTTGTATTATCGGAGAGGCGCCGTGGCAGGAACGCGGCTAAAATGGCGTGTAGTTTAGCCCCACAGCTTTTGGTCGGGTTCTGCTATCGTAGCAAAAGCAGATCGGGCACACGGACGCACTGCACACTCGCGCGGGAAAAACGCGGACTCCTCCTCGGCACTTTATTGGCGATTTTCAAAAGGCGAAAATCTTTTACTTATCGGGTAGAGAGAGAAAACGGAACGATACCTAAACGACACAATTTAAAAAGTCATCTTGAAGTCATCCGTAGGCAAGCTACACTGAGAAAAATAACTTGATCGATTATAAACCAAAATTCTGGAGACGATGACCAAACCGTTTCGTATAATGAAAACAAAATTGCTTCATTTTGAATCGTCGGTGAGGTTGAATACGGCGAAATTGTTTCAAGTAGATATTCACTTCTTTCAAATTGGTTGCTCTTCGACTCTGTTTATTTTCCCTTACACTGTCAAGGGATTGAAACAATTGCATCGTGAGTTTCACCGTATTTAATTTCACCGATGCACAGTCGAACGAAGCAAATTTTTGTTCAGTGTAAGACATGGATCCTCCATCTTTTTGGTTAAACTGATCACTTTTCGATTAGAACGACTAAATGTTTCGTTGGAATAACTAATTTGGTTGTAATAACTTGACATTTGGTTCAACAGATAAATATTTCGATTAGAATAACTAAGCGCGTCCAACTAGATGCGTTTTGTCATTTTAACCAAATTATTTTTCTCAGTGTAATGTCTTACTTTTTGTAAACTCTGATGTCATTTTATTCGGAAGATGACTGTTGGATAACTGGAAATCTGGTTATCAAAAAATGAGAAGTCAGACCGCCTGCGAATGACTAAAGACTTCTTGGCTTGTGTTGTCCGGATAGCCACTCCTCTTCGTGCGCGCCGATGCATCCTCTCCTCGGCCGTCGGTACCGCACGACGCGTCGTGCAGAGAAAGGAGTCTCGCGCGGAGTCGCTACGCGCGCGTGCGAATTTTTCGTTTAACGATTTTAGCTGCGCGCTCTTTCGCGGTATAAGGAAAAATAACCTCTCGGACTTACGTTCGGCGCGCCTTCACCGCCCAATCCATATCCGCGTACGTATCCAATAGATTCACAATTCTCAGACTTTCCTTTTCCGTTGTATTATTGCACTAACGCACACACCGCACACCGCTTCGCCACGATTACTCGGTCCGTACGTCGTCACACAGGCATGAGACAGGCTGCGTCGCGCGGCACATAAATGATAAAAGTAATGAAAAACCCCCGCGCCGATTTGAAAAAACGTTAACGAAGCAACGACGCTGCCTCGGCGACAGCCCAGCGGTGACTGAGAACCGCGATGCGGCGCGCGTCTACCGCGCATGGAGCGGGGGAAATATGGTGGGGCGTTGAGAACTCCGGGGTACGGGACTGTCGATTCCGCTCTTTCTCCTGCGTCGCGACGACGAAACGGCGGGTTGCTTGGACTGTACCGGGAGAAATGATACGAGGATAATGCAGGGGGGAGAACCCTCGTGCACTGGGGTTTCGCAGACCCCTCTCCCTTTCGTCCCCCCGCCAGCCGAACGTCGAGTTAATCCGGGGAAAACGTAATACGCGCACCGAGTAGGTATATTTCGGAATGTCCGTCGGTCGCGCGCGCGAGTATCGCTATAATCCTCGCGGACCTTTTCCGAGGTCTTTCGGCTGGTAAGTACTCGGGTCACGGGGATGACGGCCGTGTGCCGTACCCCATCGGGATGAAAATAGCGACGGTGTCTCGATGAGAATGAGATGCGATCTCTCATCTCGATGAAAGTCTCGTACACTGAGAGAAAAAAGGGTATATTCAATTAAGTCTGTATTTACAGGCGGTGGAATGTAGAATTAGTTGCTACGACTGATGAATAACTAAACATTTCATTAGAGTAATTAGATATTCGGTTCTACTGGCCAGTATTTTGATTAGAATAACTAAACACGTCAAACTAGATGCGTTTTGTCATTTTAACCTGATTACTTTTCTGAATGAAGTAACTAAATCTACATTCCCCCACCCGTAACCGCCGATTTACTTAAATTCACTACATTTTTCTCTCAGTGTAGTGTTAAAGAAAATACTTTTTGAACCAAGAATATGCATTCTTAAAAATGTTAAATTCTCGATTGAAGAACACCGTTGAGAGAGAATACATATTTCGAACCCATTTTTCTACACGAAAAAAAAAACCACGGCTTGATCCCGTTATCATATCATGTTTTATGATTGAGGAGAAAAATTTTGTAGTACTAACAACTATTTCCTTGAGTGTATAGGAACACCCCGTTTGGACGAGTGGCGATAAACCCATCGTTACGCAGTTGGAAAGTAAAAGCCTTATCGCTGCAGATTTATGCGACCTTTCCTTCGAATAATCGGAGGAGACCGTGACGTTTGGAATTTAGGGCGGCGCAGTTCGACTCGTTCGTAGCCGCGTCGTGTGTTCCGTACACATTTACGCGCGTTTAGTATTTACGTATCCTATAGCTCTCGAGCGATAAGAGGCTCTGGTCCGCCCAAACATTTTTTTATCTACCGCACACAGCGACTGAGACTGGGCAGGTACCCAAGTACGCGTGTTATGTTCGCAGTCACGATGTGGCGACTGACTCTTCGTACGATTTTCAGGGTTGCAGCGGCGAAAACAACGCGGGAAGCGGAAGTTCGCGCAATCCTGGATCACGTGCAGCGTCTCGCACGCGCAATGCGCTCGGGAACGCGCGTCTGCGTTGCGGGATATTTTTGGCGGGAAGCCCAAGGTCCCTCTCGCTCGCTTGTAGACGCGAGAGGCTCGGAAGGGCCCTTTCGGGCTCAGGGTCTCGGGCCCCAGGTAAAAGGAAGTCGAGCAAAGGTTCGGCGGCTAAATGGAATGACAAATGCGCGAGTGGTGAAGGGAAAGGTGAAAGGACCGGCGAACTACGCGGAGGAACGAAGGTCTTCGTGGCGGCGAGGAGAATTCGAGCGGACTGTGGCCTCCCTGTCGGATGGGACCGCGCGATCCACCAGCCCTGACTGGTTCCACGTATTCGTATAAAGCCGACCTCGCGCGTTCGACGAATGTTCACGACAATCGCGTGCGTCTCCTTCTTCTTCGATGCGTTTCCCGATTACTCCAACGTTACCATGTGCGGCTAATCGAACTCGAATCACTGTTATCTCATTATCGATGAATTTTTGGCCTATATCGATGCAAGACTTTATTGTAGATTGAAATGTAACCTTCAAAAAAGTATTACACGAATATCAGCCAAAAGTTCGCAGGTAATGAGATAACAGTGATTCGAGTTTCTTTCCTGGTGAGCAAGTTTAGCCTCACATGGTATAAGACCAAACAAATAATTTTCCCATCACCGTACAATATCGGACTTCGACTGTCCCACTGCACTCGATTCTCGCTCCGGTCCCTCGCAAGATCTCCTCGCGGTGGTTAACGCGAGTGAGAAACAGAGAGAGGAGCGGTATATATCTTCTACCTCAACGGCACGATTATCGCAGCAAATGGCGAACGTCGAGCCGTCGAAGAGAAGAGAAGGGCGAAGGTACGAGAGGAAAGAGGGAAGAGGGGACGAGAGAAAAAAAGGAGAACCGGGCTGGTTCCCCTCGGACAGCTCGACGGTCGACCGCCGTACAACGGACACGAACCGACTTCTTAGCTGCATTCCTGCCCCCTGCGCTTTGGACGCTGCAGCGCTCCACGATCGCCGCGGAGGCGCTAGCCGCCATGAAATATTTTCCACTCTTCTCGCCGTGGCGGTCTCTTTTTGCGCGGGCGTTGGCTCGCGATCCATCCGCGCTCGTAGACTCCCCGGCCTACGAATGATACTTCCGCGGGGGTAGCGATCCGTGAGGCTGCACTATGGTTGCGCGAGCGATCGATGATGCCTCGTCGGAGCGGGAGGAAGAAATTCGTGCGGTCCAACGTCTGCGTCGGATGCAAGAACGAGACGTATTCACTGAGGAAAAAATTTAGTTGTTCCAACCAGATTGTTTGGTGGAAGGTTAAATTTCGTAATAGTTATTTTCGTCACTCAGTGCGTAAAACTCGGTTTCACGGGCGTCCTCAACCCCGTCAACCTCGTATTTGACACTTAGTGACAAAAAATAGAATTCGTTATAAGGGCGTTTCGCGTCGTTTTAACTCGTGTGGTTGCCGCACTCGTTTCGCTCGTGCGGAAAACTTCACAACTCGTTAAAAACGGCGCTTCACGCCCTTATAATGAAAATATCTATATTGCGTGTTTGGTTAGACTGTATATAGTTGAAATAGATTTTTTGTTTCATTCGATAAAATTCGTTTTGTTGGCATACATCTAAACCAATTCGACTTTACCGCTTTGTTAAGTCAATTCCAATTGATTTTTCTCGACGAAATTTTTTCTCAGACAAACAGAGAAGATGTTGTGTTAACATTGAGAAAAAAAGTCACTTAATTCAATTAAATTTTGAAGTTAAAACCGGCCAAATAAATGTACGGTTATTCGAATAAATACTCAGTTGAAGCAACACCATATCAAATTACTCCAACTAAATTTTAGTCACTCAAACTACGTATTTTTTAAGATAAGTAACTATATATTTAGCCGACCATCCCAAGAGCTTATGGTTGGCAAAATTTTTTCCTCAGTGTCCGTATAAATTGGAATGATGGGACGAAAATCGTAATTACGTATAAATCTTCGATCGAATCCCATACATCTACGGAGACGAAATTTCGATCCACGGGAAAGTCGAGAGATCCCGCGAAGAATTCGAGGAACCTGCAGCCTCCGCGAGACCCGGCGGCGAGGAGGACAAAACGTCCAGCTCTACACGTTCGACCGCCGAAGCCGCGGGTCGGATCCTCGACAAAGAAGAGAGACCAACCACCCGGATCCCCGTCCCGCGATCCTCACGGGGCCGGTTCCGCGTAGGTATCTACCTGCCTCGCACGCCTCGCCGGTGTCCGTTGGAAATAATAAAGGCTGGGAATTTCGATACAGGCCCCCGCTCAAAGAGGGGTGCGCAGTCGCGAGGATCGCTACGGTCTACCCTTTACCGGATCTCTGGGCTTCGAAGCGAGCTCCGCAGGTAGATATCCACCGCGTGCCCGTACTCGCCGCTTCTTCCCATTATTCCGCGAGTGTGGCCCATACTGGGCGCGGCGTATTTTTGCGCCACGGGAACATCGAGAGCAAGGATGATTGCCCGTGAAATCGCTCGACGTCGCGGACGGGAAGGATCGACTCTTCGGCAACGAAGTATTCGCTCCGTGCATACGGATACTGTTACATCGTACTTTCACGGTGTCTAGGAAAATGTGAAAAAGAAATTCCCTGACTTTTCCAGGTTTTCCAATATGAAATAGCCAAATTTCCCTGACCGCTATAGTGATATAGATCTGATATAAAGTCTTACGCGTCAATTATTTTTCGTCGAATGGACAAATTAACTAATATTCATAGAACGGATTATGATAACTGAGAAAAACATTAAAATAATTCAAGTTTGTCAAATCACATTAATATTTAACGGGTTTTTAAAGAAAAAACTTAAATAGATACATATACACGTACGAAATACTTAGGTATTCAAATTTCTATATAAATTCTTGAAAATCTTAATGCACAAGAACTCAAGCCATTTGCGGGATTTGAGTATTTTCGAAAAATCTCAAAAAATACTTTATTTCCTCTGACTTTCTTCTGACCCTTCTAAATTCCCTGACAATTCCAGGTTTTCCAGAATTCCCTGACCGTTTTCAGGTTAAAATAACTAGACACGTAGTTCGAATAACTTGATACTTGGCTCAACTTACTGGTATTTTGATTACAATAACTTGACTCGTATATCCAGATGCGTTTTGTCACGTTTACCAAATTATACCATTTTTCTCAGAGTACAAATATTATCACAATACAGAATATAAATTTTGAAGTTACGGTTGACCGACTAAATATATAATTATCTCAACAAATATGTAATTAAGGTAACTAAAGCTCAGTTAAAGTAACTAAATCCTTAGCTGCTTCAGCTAAATATTTGTTCAAATAACTATATATTTAATTGACCGCCCGTAGCTTCACAATTTAGCCGAATGAAACGATTCCTCTTCTCAGTCTACTTTTCTCGGGGCACTTGCTCTGCGCGTATGCATACCGCCGCACATGCTCACTGAAGTATAACAGTGTTCGTACGCGCGGAACGAATGCGGACCGGGGAGCATAAACGACGAGAGAGGAGAGAAAGGAGGAGCGAGAGGAAGAAGAGCCGCGAGTGACGAGACGTCAAAGTCCCTCCGAGAGGAAAACCGTTCCTCGATCGCTCTCGAAGAAGCCAGAAGAAGAAACAGGGAATCGCGAACGGCGCATTGTGTGCAAATACGCGCGAGCAATTACGCACGAGCGACAGGCGCGCGCGGTAGACGTTTGATCGGACGGAACGACCGCCTAGAATTTCGTCGACCGCCGGCGAACGACGCTCTCAACGCCGTTTCCACGTTACGGACGACGCGTCGTTCTGCCTCCAGCCACACTACTGCGCTACGCGTACAGTCGCGGCGCAATGTCCCACACGGAGAGAGAAAAAAGAGAACTTCTAACCTAGAAGATGAGGAAAAAGTGTCATTTTTCTGACTAACTGTGCACCGAATTGACAAACGGTCGAATTTTTCCCCTTTTGGAATGAGATTTTTTCATCAAAATCGAAAAGTAATTTTTGATGAATAAACTAGTAAAATTTAACCCACGTAAATGTAAATTTTTCTTGCTAAAAACGACAAATCATAAATTTATTTATTTCTCAATAAAAAGAATATCAATAAGGATTCAAATTGGTCAGGGAGGCTATATTCTCGACGCGTGAGAAATGTTTTTCGTGGACGGAAAGTAATTCGTTAACAGATGTAGTTTCGTCTATCACTTTCGTTAACGATTCGAAAATCCCTTCCAAGATAGATCTCGTCGACGAAATGAATTTTCTCACACGAAAAATAATGTCCCATACTCCTCTCCCCGTGTTTACATCTCTTAGCAACGTCTTCTTTTTAGTATCTTGTTTAATCCCTTAGCGACACATCTTGTTTAAGATTCCGTTGTGATGGGGTTACGGGCAACGGTATACTTGATCCTGATTGGTCTATAAGACCCAATGTAACATTAGCACTTGACGGTGAAGATTTTCTCCAGTAAAAAGGGAAAAAATCCAGTGCAGAAGAATGTGTGTTCACCATAAAACAGTAGAGCTACTATTATACTGCTGCGTAGTTTTTATTTTATTTTGCTGGGAATTTGAAAATTCACCGATAATTCCCTTTTTTCAGAAGAATAATTTTCCAGCCCTTTGATAATTTCTTACCTATCTCACGGTAATTTCTGATTGATTATCACAATGGTGCAGCGTTACCCATAAAAAAGGGGAATTTTTCACTTTTTTTTTTCTCCGTGCACACGCCGTATCGCGTCCCGCTGCGCTCCGGCCACCTTCCACGGGGAGTTTCATTAATTGTACGTGGGATTTAATTAGCGGGAACTCCCTCGACTCGCCGTTCTGTCGCGCCGTTATTCGCGATATTGCGCGCCGTGGTAATCACCGGCGTCCCTCCGTCTCCTCCCGTCGGCGGGGAGCTATTCTTTTTAAGGCGCGCGAGAGAGGATTAAGTTCGCGGGATGATGTGCACAGGTCCGCGGCGGTGATTACGAATTCTCGTCCGTCCGGAACGACATTTCCGTCGAACGTTGCGATTTGTCTCCCGCGCGCGCGTTCTTCAGCGCGCACGGCGCGGTTCGTTCCCCTTCTTCGATAGTTGCGGGGGAGGGGGGCGGCTTTGAAAGTATCAACCGCGCGGGAGGACGACTAGACGTGTTTCGAACGTCCGATCGCGGAGCAACGGTGACAGCAGCGGCGCAACAGCAACGACCCGGACGTAGAGATGGACGGGTGTATAGATATATAAGTACGTACTTCTCGACCGCGGATTGGACGCGACAAAAATATGCCGTAAACACCTTATTTCGTCAGTCGGATAGACTTGTATGATCGCCGCGATGTTTACACAAACTAGAATAATTGATTGCTCCAAAGTCTACATTTATTTTGCTGCATGAGTTTGGCTATTTCATTTAATTGCATACAATAAATGCAGCGATAAATTTGAATCACATTATGATACAAAATTAACACTTTTTTGAAGAATAATTATTCTTCCAAACTCATGCGGCAAAATACATTTTTGAAGAATAATATGATATTGTAATAATGTTATTTTTATAGTGACCTGTTTGCGATAAATTGTGTATATATCGAATAAATGTTAAGTCTTTTATTTGTACAAGTGTGAAATCATTTAACGACATAAATATGCTCGCTTTGTGACGACTCATTGAGCGTACGATCCTTGATGCACCAGACGAGCTAATACTACTTAGAATTGCAGCACAATTTACGTACGTTTGTCTATCTGGAAATCTCACCGCGTCTTGATCGTTATTTTGGAAACGAGACCTATTCGATGAATGTCTTCCAATTTTCCGAGACGTTGAACGCAATGAGGAGAAGAGTCTCGCGACGACGACGTCTCCACCTACGCGTAGTCGAGGATTTCCTACTCCCACGTGAGAATTCGAGGAAGCGAGATATTTCTGTGAATTTTTCGAAATAACACGTGGGGGGATCATTCGCGAGTAATACCAGCAGCCCTGGGAGATATTTCGGTGCGAAGGACACGGTGAAGGAGGATCAAAATCGCTCGGAGGTAATCTTAAAGAAAATTCTCGAGTACGATTCGAGACCTGTCTATCGGATCGTCGTATAATTTTGTTAAAAACGAATCCTCGAATTATTTCCAACCGAGGTATAAAACTTCACCGATAATTCATACCAATTTTCCCATTTTTGATCCTGACCTCGCGAAGGATCAAGAGGCATACACTTCGTCCTCATCGATCGAATCGGAATTCCAGTCGAAATTTATCCTCCGCTAGACCAGCTTTTCACGGAGGACGGAAATCTTGCAAGAAATTCGCGAGTACGATTCGAGATCCGTCTACCGCATTGTCGTACAATTTTCTCGAAAACGATTCCTCGATATATTTCTGATCGAAGTCTAAAATTTCACCGATAATTCATACCTACCAATTTTCCCATTTTTGATCCTGACCCCGCGAAGGATCAAGAGGCATACGCCTCGTGCTCCTCGATCGAATCGGAATTTCAGTCGAAACCTATCTTCCGGTGGACCAATCGACCGGCTTTTCTCGGAGGACGGAAACTCATCCCTCGGATCCCTCCGCGAGCACAGCTCCATACCTATACATCTCCTCTCCCTTCCAGACACCGAATCCCGAAAAGCCCGGGTTCCTACGAACTACGGCCCCGCGCGTTCCTTCGAAGAGGGAAGAGGGCTTTGCGGGCCAGCGGCGTCGGGGAGGGAAGGGAGCGAGAAGGACAACCGTGGCGGAGAGTCGAGCGGAATGACGGGTCTTTGTGCTCGGCAGTCGGTCGGGTCCAGGAGAAGACGGAGGGCCGCCGAGAGAGGAGGAGCGACGCGGGGAGGACGGGAGCGAGAGGAACGGACGAACGCGGAGTGAATGTCAGCCCGAAGGTCGGCTTTTGTCAGGTCCGGAGAGTGCCTCTGGCTCGGCCCGCCGCACGGCCTGTGCGTGCGGTGGCATCCACCTATATCGCACATGCTGCAGCGACGGCACGACTCCGACCTTCGATTAAGATAGCGCGGAGGAGGGACAATGACCACGCCGCGCGCGGCCCGGCGAGAGGCGACTCTGACTCGCGCGCGGTTTTCGTCGCGGGAGGACTCGTCGAAATAATACGTCGTACGCGACGTGCTTTGAACCGAAATCGGCAGCGTGTGCACTGAGAATAACGATCCGGTGAATCGAACCGATACCCTGGAGACCGTAACCAAACCGTTTGATTCGACTGACTATTTTCCGGTTGGAATAACTAGACGTGCACTTGGAATAATTAAATATTTGGTTCAACTTATTAATATTTTGGTCAAAAATAGATAACTTAATTCGTTTAACTGGATGCGTTTTGTCGTTCTAACCAAATTTGTTTTCTCAGTATGCATTGCAGAAGACTCGAGAGATTAATTTACGAATTTCGTAATTGGGAAGATGTTTAAAAAATTTAAAGAAAAATAAATGCCGGATAATTATCTCATACGTGGTGATACACGTGGAAACGGCGCGGAACTACCGCGGCGACGTACAGGTACCTTCATAGTCCAGCGCAGGTATAAGATACAATGGATATAGGTAGATTACTCGCAGGGGCTGCATTGTCTGAAAAGCTATAGATAGGACGGTGGGTATATATACAGAGGTACCGTGAGCTGGAAAGCGAAGATCACTTACCAAGCGTTCGAGCCGTTTCACCAAAGGCGACGGAGCCTCTAATTTTAATAATTGGATACACCCGTCCTCCCGTACGGTTCGCGAGACTAGAGTCGCACCTGCTCTCCCTATCGTCGAGATTCTTCCACGGCAGGAAATAATATGCGCGCGTAAAAGGATGCACCCGCTCGGATGTTGTCTACACGCAAACAAATGTTTTTGCAGTCCTGGCAAAATTAGGTTTCGCTGAGAACTTTTTGCCGTCGTGATAAGAATATTATCCCGGCAAACACGCAATATTCTATGGGTGTCCCTAGAACGTTTTTCGGACACTAGACGTCTGACAATCTGACAACCGTATCCATTATTTCATTATTTAGATCTTTTGGCGTACATCGATATCAGATTTTCTTGTAGATAAAAATGCAATCTTCAACAGCAGGTATCATACAAAAATAAGCCAAAGACTAGCGATTAAAGTTTCCTTCCTGACGAGTAAACTTACACACTCAGGCCGTATATCGTGACGTAAATAAATGATCAGTCGCGCGAACGGGATATCGTATATCGCTCCGAAATCGAAGCTAATCACGCCCTCGTCACGCGACCGTCCTTCGCTCGAAACGAATACTCCCACCTCGACCTTCCGTAATAATAACCGATATTCCTTCGACGCCGCGGGAAATCCGTTCGGACTCGTCGAGTTCCCAGGGTCGAGGATGCGCGAGGTCAGGTTCGATCGCGGGTTCGTCGATCGCGTCCGGGAGAAAAGAATCGACCTTTCTCGCCTAGAGCCTGCATCCGACACGCCGTACGTAGGCATGCAGCGACGGAGCGAGAGGCGCGAGACTCGATTCGATTCTTCCAGTTCACCTTCGTTCCCGCCGTCGTTGCGTCGTCACCGCGGTCTCTCGACGCGCGCGGCGCGGTTCTAGTTCATTGTCCCACTGCTCCGGACAGTTCGAGTCAAGGCTAATGGAGTTCCAGAGTCATTTTACACCGCCGCCGCCGCTCCGTCGGACCATTCCTCACCGCGTTCAATTCGGTTTCACGGATTGTTGATCTCGCGCGATCGCCTCGTTCACGATCGATCTCTTTCGGATGTGAGAGCTCAGATAGGCAAATATACTCGTACGTAAATTAAGTGATTTCGAACGGATACGAATAAAATGCTAAAGATTTACTCGATATATCGTGAATTTTCTGTAAATATATTGCTACGATAAATGCAGCGATTAATTTGAATCACGTTATAATGGAAATTTAATAGTTTTTCGAAGAACAATTATTTCTCAAAGCTCACTCGGCAAAGTAAACGTAAGCTTTAGAGCAATCTATTATTGTAGTTTTGTATAAACGTCTCGTGATGATTATACGAGTCTATCTGGGAGGCGCTCCTAGACAACGCAATCCGAAAAGTCGTCTTGAAGTCATCGGTAGACAGTCTAATGTCTCACTTTTTGTTAACTCAGATTTCACGTTATCCACAGAAGACGACTGTTGGATAACTTGAAAATTCAGTTATCAAAAAGTGAGACTTTACACTGAGAAAAAAAAAAGATTAAAAATTATTCTGTCAGAAGGATAATCTGAGTACGAAAGGTAAAATAGATCAAAAATGATCCTAAGGAAGGTTAAATTTTATACCCTGGAAGGATAATTTTTGATCTGTTTTACCTTTCGTACTCAGATTATCCTTCTGACAGAATAATTTATAACCTTTTTTTTTCTCAGTGTAGACGGCCTACGTATTACCAGAAGACAGTTTTCCTGCTTGTATTATCTGGATAGCGACGACCTGTGTAAAGTTGATCCCCACATTTTTTGGAAAAGTAATTTTTCCCCGCCGCAATCATTCGCGAAGGTTTGTCAATTTTGTATTTTTGCTTGGGAAATTACTGTTTTCGAGATATAGCAAAATTAAAATTGTCGGAGGGGGTTAATACCTTCCACATTTTACCTCCCCTTTTCGAATTTCAAACTCAAATTAGGCTCGATCGTTTGAACGAACAACGCAGCGATGACTTCCCGTCGTGTATCCGTCGACACAAGACTACATGGAAAGGCTCAGACTGACCGCTGGCCATTGACTCTCACTCGTAACGGCCGCCGGTCAAACGATTTCTCGGGCATAGATACACCCGATAGTAATTGCCGCGGCGCGCCGGCGCGCGTCAGCCAGATACGAGAGCGCGATAACGCTCGACCGTTCCCCTGACTAATTATATGGCTTTATGGAAAATGACGGAAGCTCCGAATACACGATCGGTTCTACCCGATAGAAATCGCGGCTTCGCGCGCAATTCGTCGTCGTTTCGGCTTCCGGGTCCCCTCGCGTGAAACGATTACGGATGGGAATCGCGCGGGTCGGGGGAAAGGTACGCAAATCGTCGCATCAATGAGACGCGCGCGAATAGTTCTCTCCGTTGAGACGATCTCGTGGAAACCTTTGGCCTGGGCGGACCGACTAGGGGAGATTCCCCCGTAGGATTCGAGCGACCAGCCAGAAGTGAAGGATAATGGATGACGCGGGACAGCTGATGTCTGTCGAAACCCGGCGGCGCGCCACCCCGACCCAGGTGACTGACTTCCTCCTCGTCAGCTGGTAAAAGTGGGAACCTGTGCGCGGGGAGAAAAACGTCGCCGCTCTCGACGCGCGCGGCGAACCGATCGCGCGCGCACGGGAAAAGGAAATCGTGGAATTTACAAAGTTTGTGGTATAATGAATTTCGGGACGAGGCCGATTTATTATTAAAATTACTACAATTTTAATAAAAATTATATTATAGTAAAACTTGTGGAAGTTGTAAACATTGCTGTAATTTTTACTAAAATTGTATTATAGTTATCGTAACGATAAATTGGTCGTGTTCCGAAATGTACCACAAACTTTGCAAATGCCACGATTAATGTTTTTCCATGCGATGTTGGATTTACAAAGTCAAAGTTGTAAATATATTTTTGCAAATGCAACTAAACTCTGTGTACTCTGTGTGATTTATCAGTGCTCGCTTGCAATTTTAGTCGTCGAGCAATTTTATCTTTGAGACATTGGATTAAGCGTTTCGCGTTATTTACAAAATTTTTCCGGAAACTTAGTTTTATTAGAAAAGAGTACAATTTCTGAAGCCAACTTCTAAACACTTCAAGAATGATTAATTGAATATCTGCAAACAAAAATCGATTGACAACTGAAAATGGCGCTGAATACTGATGAGTTAATCAATGTCTAAATTCCATCCGATTTCCGCTCTTCATTTTATACTTTCCCGGTAAATGTTACATTTTTTCCTGCCGTAAATAAAAAATTTCCCTGCGTCTATCGCACGGCTTACCGTGCAGATACAACTGTTACAATTTGCAGCAGTTATTTGTACTGTTTACATCAATTTTTTTCCGTGCGCCTTATTCGAGTGCCAGAAGGAGACGAAAGAGGGAAAATTAACCAACGTGTAAATGGAAAAGCGGCAGTTTCGCTGTATGAATTTTCCTCGGAGATAAAACGTTTCGAATTACCTCAACGAAGGCGGCACTGCCCCGGCTCTCTCGCCTTATCCGCTACACGGGCCGTAGAGCGAGTCGCGATCGATACTTCAACGCTCGCTATCGCGCAACGATCGCGCGGTTCAAGGCGAGATAGAAAGTCTGCGGTTTGCTCCTTTTTTTTCCCTTGCGGCGATTCGAATGCTTCGATGACCGAGCGACAATGTCTCGCGCAGTGGAATCAGGTTTCGTGCGAGGAGATAAATCTTCGGTCGTTTCGTAGCGATCGTTGCGTCGCTAAAAACGTTCGAATTCGATTTAACGCGTAATTGCGTTTTTAAAATCCGTCGTAAAATCGTACACTGAGAAAAAAATGCAGTATATTTAAGCACATCGGCGATTACGGGTGGGAATGCAGATTTTATGGCGTTATTCTGCGTAAAACTGTAAGTTCTATAAGATATTACATTGTATAAAGTCACATAAGAAAGCTGTGTAACTTTGCAGTTTACAGAATTTACAGTTCCGTACAGAATAATGCCGTTAGTTATATTATATTACTTGGACTAATAATTGACTTGAATGGACTACAACTTATTTCCCTCAAATAGCCGTTAACCGCTATTAATAAATTTATTAGTTGTAACAAATAATTCTGCATCTCCCCACATGTAAACGCCGATTTACCAAAATCTACAATTTTTCTCGCTGTGAATTGCACTATTTCGAGGGCCATAGCATTATCCCGCGTTGCTTCAATTTTCGAGAAGAACGTATTATAAATTCGAGAAAATGAACGTAAAAAACGATCAACAAGCATTGTGTCTATTTTGACCCGAGTCGCTCGAACCCATACGCGGACGACGACCCGTCCGTGATACCTTAATACATAGGTAAGTGCGGTGCTCGGACGGCATCAGAGCATTCGAGGTTAATTTCGCGTTAATTACCGGCGAGAGAAAGGAGCGGGGCCGCAAGGATGAAAGGAGAGGACGAGCGAAGAACCGAAGAGCGGTCGTGGAGGACGAAGCTCTCTCGAAGAGCGCCTGTGACGCGCGATCGCTGCGATATTTTGCGGTCGACTCCCCGAACCGTGGCGCAATTTTCTGAAATCGTCTCTTCGGCGAGCGAAGCTTCGCTCGAAAAAGTTTTTCCCCGCCGATATATTCCATAGTTTCATCGACGGGTGCACCGGAAGTAGATACACGACGTCGCGACTGAGGAACGTTGCGTTCCAATTTGTACTGGCTGCCCCTTCGCGACGCGACCTACAAAAAAGAAAAGAGATCCTCCTCCCGCCGTCTAGGTATAGCTTCCTCTCCCCGACTAGACGTCGGACCTACATTCGCAGCTGCGAGAAGTTCCATGGGTTCTTTTACGTCGCGACACTCGAAGCTTCTTTATTCAGCGCCACGATTCGCTCTCGCGTGTCGCTCACCGAGAAACGTGACATTACACGACGATGAGAGGAGCAGAATAATTCCTGGCGAGCCTCTCTCTCTCTCTCTCTCTCTCTCTCTTTATTTCTGTAGCTCTCCTTTCGCGGAGAGCGCAGCGATATTACCGTCACGCGGAGAACGTGAAAGCGAAGGCGAATAGATTTCGTCACTCTCCTCCGCCGACTGCTTCGAATTCATCCCGAAGATGGTATTCCCGCTGTTCGCGCGGTATCGGAGATGCCGGGAGAGTCTAGCGCGAGAGGAGCCGTCAAAGATGACTCGTCGGCGGGAGGAAAGGCAGCTGGGCTCGGGGGACTGGCCGGCTGGCGATGGGAGACCCGGACAGGTCGACTGCATCTATCCTTCGTCGTGAGAAAAGGACGGGAGCAGGGCGACTGCCTGGAAATGGGAGGGACGAGGTGAGAGGTACCGTAGGTATCCTCCTTTTTTTTTCTCCCTCGGAAGGGAAGAGCTCATCCTGTCCCGTCCACATTTCTCAGGGTCTGAGTAACAAGTCTATCGGACCAAGAGGTATCGTGGAATTGATAGAAGTAATTGCTGGTGTGACAAAAATATTTTCTTCGATCGGAACCAGGGTCGAGGGATGATTTTCCTCGTGCGAGAAAATCGACGCTCGCGCAAATGAGAACATCGTATCTCAATAATATACGATATATAGATACGATGTTGTTATTTGCGAGTGTCGAAATATTTGATACGCTGAGAAAGATAAACTGGCCAATCAAACCAAAATGCTGGGGACCACAACCAAACTGTTTGGTGAAATATGGATTTCCAGGCTGTTTGGTTAAACTGACCATTTTCTGATTAGAGTAACTAAACATGAGGTTGGAATAATTAGATATTTGATTCAACTTACTAGTATTTTGGTTAGATTAACTAAATTTGTTCAATCAGATACGTTTTATCGTTTTAACTAAATTATTCTTCTCTGTGCATAGACTCGAGTAATGTAGTTTTTTTTTCGCGCAGGAAGAATTTCTCGTCCTATCGAAGATATCCTTGAATCAAGAATTGATATTCTTCGACTAGGAATCTGTATTGTTAAAAATTTTTAAAAATCATATGTTGTTGGTTAAAAAAATTCGTACTGGACACTAGCAATCATTTCTCCAAGAAGACCGTTAAGGGACAGGTGTACTCCGTAATTATTTCCACTAAATTCTCCCCCGAATGGATACACCATTTCCGGAATTTTAAATCAAATAAAAAAAATTTCATCGAAACATCGAACAAATATCCATTCCGGTGTACGAGCCTGGGAATTCGACGGAGGCGAGCAAGAAGACATTACCCACCCCGAGTGGATTGCATCCCCATCAACGGATCGATGCCCATTCGCGAGCAAAGAGAACGGAGCCGCGACTGTGAAGGAACGCGTTCGGAGGTTCTATTTCGAATTGATTACATTTACGATGCTACGAAGGAGAAGGAGCGTATGGATATCGAAAGGCGACGCGAAGGAAGCGCCAGGAGCGAGTTCGCCATTGAGAACGAGCTCGTTCCACGTATATACAGAATACATTTATGTGTTATCCGTGTACCGACTGCAGTCAGGTCCGTTTTCTCGTACATAAAGAAAAAAGAATTTATTGGATCTACTAGAAATCACTTGAGAGATCGCGAGTAATTATTTATTGAGATCATTCAGATCTTCTTGAGAATAAAATTTACTCAATCGAAATAAACGTGCTTTTGAATAGTCCTGAGAGCACATTATTTCATGAATTTTATTCTTGAATAAATACCAATTTGATCTAAATAATATTCGACTAAATCAATAATATTTACATACGCTTTCAGGACCATTGAAAAACACATTTCTTTCGATCGAGCAATTTTTTTTCTCAGTACCTACCTATATCGCTGGTTCTCCGGAATAATGACACAATTCAAAGAAGAGAAATTTTTAGATAAATCTAGAATTCGATGTAAAAATCAGTTTTTTAAAAATTTAAATAAAGAATATAATATAAACCTGTCATAAGATTAACTAATAGTGAAACTAGTAAAAAAATATTGGTTTATAATATTAACTTATATCTATTGTAAGAAAACTTTAATTCGCTCTCCTGAAAATTTACGATTTTTGAGTTGTGTCACTATTCCGGAGAACCAGCGATATGTACCACGTGATGTACAGCGGCGACGAGGGTCCTTCTCGTTACGGAAGATCGTGACATTCGTCACCCGAAACCTCTTCGACGAAGACTTCGTCCGTATCGCACCAGCATAGTCGCGTTTCGCCTACGAAGCCGCGGCGACGACGACGACGATACGCGAGGGAAGACGAGCCGCGGTCGGTGAGAACCGTTCGAACACCTGTTCGGCCCGCCGACAATATAACGCATCCCTCGCGATCTGTGCCGCATTGTGCGCGGTCTTCGCTCGGGGTTCGAATTTGGAAAAAGGTATGCACTCCCCTCTCTTCGAGGGTTTTCATATATATATACGTACGTACGTATATGTGTACGTTTTATAGGTTTTTCCGGGGTTCCCATTGTGCGTCGCCCGATTTATCGCCTCGATATCGGCCGGCTGGAATCGTGTATTCTACGCGTATTTTTCCGTTGGAGCTTTCCAATAAAGGAGAATAGGTGTGCGAATAGAACGAAGGAAACGTTCGTCGGGTGACGGCGCGAGAGACTGGTTAGTCGATGCAGAAGATTTCGCGCCGCGCAAGGAGACGAAAAGCAGAAGAGGCTCGACGCGGCTGCTTTGTAAATACTACACGAGACGCGCGAGTGCTTCTCCCCGTGACACCTGTCCGGTTATCACTCGCCAGCTTACACGCCGGCTCGAGAGCAAGCGCACAAATAATACTGACGACGAACCGCGACGCGAGGAGTGGCCCGCGAGAAAATATGGGTATAGTTTTTACGTGCCACGTATGGAAATTCACGCGCGAATTACCGTCGTCGAAATTATCTTGCGGATCGTCTGAGAACTACACTACAAAATTTGTATTAAACTTAAAGTAATTGAATATAGAGCTTTTATCCGATAAACTGATCATGAAAATTAATACACTCCGTTATATGTGAAGGTTATAAGGAGAATTTCATAAGGAAATACATTAATTTTCATAATGATACACGTATTGGAGAAAAGTTTTATATAAATGTTTGTTAAAAATACAATTTTTTTTTCATAATATGGGAATGCATCCCAGCGGTTATCTCGATCGTAGACAAAAAAATAATCAGGCTTGAATAACAAAACGCATCCGGTTAGACGCATTTAGTTATTCTAACTAAAATATCAGTCAGCTGAAACAAATCTTTAGTTATTCCAACTGAATGTCTAGTTATCTCAACCAAACGTCAAGTTATTCTAACCAAAAAGTGGTCAATTTAATCGAACAGATGGAGGATCTATACTTCACCGAACAGTTGGAACATCATATCGCCAGGATTTTGGTTAGATTGACGAAGTTTTCTTTCTCAGTGTAGATATAAATAGCAACCGCGCGTTCGCGATTACGAGACAAACGTTGCTACGCAGAGAAAAAGAGAAAATTAGTTCGAATCTATTTAAAATTACTTGCGAGGTCGAAAGTGATTATCTATTTATATCAGCGAAATCTTTTAACACATCAATTGCACATCTCTTCTTTACAGTCATATGAAATAATATGTGATTGCGGGAAGAAATATTTCACTAATATATGAAAAAAGATCTAATTGAAGATTGATTGATATAAATAGATAATTACCTGCGACCCAACTAATTCTTGTCCTCTATGCAGCCTTCCGAACTTGTCCATGAGTAATGATCGCGGGCACCTATACCTTCCCAAAAAAAAAACTATACCGTAAGTCGAAGTCCGAGCGATAAATTTAGCGTAACGGTCTCGCGCAGGCATACCGTCGGACTCTCGATTGACTGTTATGGAATCATTCGCGTGGAATGACAGTCAACACCGTATCCGTCATCCGTGCAATTTCTCTCGTCGTAGCTACTACGTATCGTTCGAGCGACACTTGTATCTCCCCATCCATCACACTGTGCGTCGCGAGGATGCCACGCACCGCGGTCACCCCGTCGCGCTACGTCCCGGGCGCGCGGGGACGGGAGCCCGCGAAACCCGAACGGGGACGCGACCCCGTCGGATCCGCGCGAGGCGACAAGTTTTTTTTTACCACGGGGGCGGAGGGGGGGGGGAGGAGGAGAGAACCCGCGTTCTTTAAAGAAAACTCCGACGACGAGACGGGAAGCGAACGCGTAACGGCTCTAACGAGCAAAAGATGAGACTGCGCAAGAGTGACGATAAATGGCATCGAATCCCCGGCAAGAATGGCGCTCCGGCCCGTCTTTGTTGCGCGCCCACGACCGCGCGCGCGCGTCCCCGACGATCCTTTCAGAGTGTATGTATCGCGCAACGCGAAGGGTGCAGATATTCGAAACAGCTGTCGGCTCGGACGGAAGGAGGACAAACGGCGAACGAGGCGGGAAGCGGGGAGGGGGAAAGAGGAATGCCGCTCGCCCACGCTTTCAACTTGCGAGGGTGACTAGACGGGCAGCATCCCGGAGGACCACGGGCGAGAGAGGCGAGCCTCCGCCGCAGCTGCCGCCCGCGTGCGTCGCTCGCACCTCGCGGGCGATTTCGTTATCCCTCCAGTCGGATCTGCCCCCCCCCCACCCCTCCCCCCCTAAAGAAGGTCCCATCGTCGATGGGAATTCTTTGTGCGGGCGTACGGACGATCAAAGTCGAAATTATTTGGTCGGTAGAGAAGCACCGCGCTCCCACGAGTTCGCTTGCTCTCCGCGAAATACAGACTGGGAAAAAAATCTTGGTCGATTTAATCAAAATCCTGGAGATGATGATCGAGGTTTAGTAAAATATGGATCCTTCATCTGTTTGGTTAAATTGGCCAATTTTTGATCAGAATAACTACACGTTTGATCGAAATAACTTGATCAGCTGACCTATATTTCGGATAAAATAACTAAACGCGTCAAGCCGGATACGTTTCGTCACTTTAACCTAATTATTTTTCTCTGTGTGTGATCGAGATAACCGCGGAGACGCGTTTCCACACGAAAAAAAAATTGTCGTAAATTTCGGTGCAATTTCAGTAAAAATTATAGTAAAACTTGTAGAAGTTGGAAGCGTCTGCTGTAATTTTTCTTACTAAAATTGTAGTTATCGTTGCAGTAAATTGGCCTTGTCCCGCATTTTACCACAAACTCTGTGAATGTTACGATTTATTATTTTTCGTGCATATTGCGAAAAAAAATTGTATTTTTAATATAGATAGGTACTTTATATAGAACTTTTTTCAAATACGTATGTAATTATGAAAATTAATGGCACCTTATGAAATTGTCCTTATAAATGCGACAAAGAAGTATATTAATTTTTATGGTCAATGTATCGAATGAAAGCTTTATGTATAATTAAATATACCTATTAAATTTAATACAAATTTTTTACAGCGTTGTTCAGACATCCCGCGAGAAAAGTCCGTCGACGGGGTAACCCATTATCACATCTGCATCCCAGCAACGCGTGCCACCGCTTAAATAGAATGTATCCAAAGCGTATATACGCGGAGCAAAACAAATCCTAGAGAGAGCACCCGAATTTAATTTCCCCGTCGATGAGCGGCGTTACACGGGACGAAGGACGCGTATACGCAACGATGACGTCAGCGTAGCGGCAGAATTTCTACCGACGAAGGCTATACCGGCGAATCCGGTGACGAAGCGACCGCTTCCGGAAGCCAAGCGCTCTGATCGGTTTCTCTCGTCCGTCGAATAGAAGCGGACGCGCTGCTCCCCGCGTGGCGAATTTCGAAGCGGTCCTCCATTCGCCGTCGACGACGTTTAAATATCCGCGCGGGTTATTCGCGACGAAGTGCGAAGGGAAAGAGACGAGGAGGGGAATCGCAGAGTCCAGAATCGATCAACGATACCGCCGTAATCGTATTCTTCGTCGTGGCCGTCCGGCGAACGGAACTCTCGGGCCGTTGGCGTGTTTCGCCGGCAGAAAATGATATTCGACGACGGCGAACCGCGCGAAATCGCGATTGGCGACGGTAGTGGCGAGCCGAGAGAGGGGGGAGAGAGGCGCGGTTCCGTCAGTTGGGTTTTTATCGTCGTCCCGCGTTTCCTCGTCGATCGACACGGATCCCGACCCAAAATCGCTGTTTCGAATGCCTTTTCGCGCGCGGAATCCTTTCTATCGGATGTCGAGCGTATCTCGCCGCGGGTATATCGACGGATCTCGTTACTCATGGGCTAGGTATCAGGTATACTCTCGAACGACATTGTGTACGGATGATTTTTATTCTTCGATAACGCATTTTCGCGGCGGTATAATCCCATCTCCGACGTAACGCGCCTGCAGCGACAGTCGATACCCGCCCTAAAAATTGATTATCGTGCTTTTTGCACTCCACGAAGCGGTATTTCGCTCTGAAGAAAAAATGATTAATCGCTGCGCAAGTCCGGAACACGCGCGGTGCGAGCGCTAATGCGTCGGCATCGCGTATACGGAAAGGAAAACCATAAGATTTATAAAGTTTGTGGTGAATTTCGATTCAAGGACGATTTATCGTTACGATAACTACAATTTTAGTAAAATTTACAGTAAAATTTTTTAAAGGTTGCGAGCGTTGCTGTAATTTTTACTAAGTGTGATTATGGTAACGATAAATGGGCCTCGTCTCGAAAATTACCACAAACTTTGTAAAATCTACGATTCCTTTTTTTCCCCCTATATACCTATCTCACGCACCGCGTCCCACGCGTGCGATTCGGGAAATGCGTACAGAGAAAAAGAATTAGTTGGGTCTATTGTACTCAAAATTACCTTCGGAGTCGCGAGAAATTATTTGTTTAGATCGATTTCATCTTGTTTTCATATTAATCTAATACTTCTTCCTTGCAATCGCATACTATTTCGCATGATTGTGAGAAAGAGACATCAAATAGATGTATTAAAAAATTTCATTAACCCTTACTTGCCACACTGGGGTTGATTTACACTTCAGCGAGAAGAATTGTTATAACAAATAAATTATTGCATATTTGTACTCTCAAATGTTATCAGCTCTTCTTAAGAGCGCACTTTAAAAGACCGTGTAACTTTTATATTTCATTTTTTTCGCATACTTAGTTTTAAGTTCTGGCGGTACAAGTCACACGATCTTTTAAAGTACGCTCTTAAGAAGAGCTGATAAAATTTTCAAGTGCAAATATGCAATAATTTGTTTGTTATAATAATTTTTCTCGCTGGGTTGTAAATCAACTTCAGTGTGGCAAGTACGTGATTCCATAGAAGTGTGGCGAGAGAGTAAGGGTTAAAATAAATAAATAATTACTTGCGACCCCCGCAAGTCATCTTCGGTAGATCCAACTAACTCTTTATCTCTGTGCGCGGTTCGGCTATCTCGCGCCCCGAGGCAAAGCCTTCGCCAGCGAATCGATTTCGTCGGAATTTGCTCGGATTGGGCGAAGAGCGAGAGAGAGAGAGAACATCCGCTCCGTGATTCACAGCTATAGCGCAGTTTCTATTCAGCAGAACCGGCGAGCTCGGTTCCTCCGTGTCGAGGAAACGTGCTCGCGAAAAATTTGCAAGTAGAGCGAGCCGATCGCGAGGCAGATTCCAATCGTCGAGAGAGGCTCGCCCGGCGTCTTCCCCGTTGAAAATAAGCGCGCGTGACCGCGCGACGCTGGAGGCGCGTGTAAACCGTCGCGTTCAAGGACGGGTCGAGCGAGGATATCGAGGAATTCGGATCGGATCGCGGCGTTCGCTCGATATTCGGCGGGGATCGGATCGCAACGCTGGTATTAGAGAGGAGAGGCGATCTGTAACGGCAATCGAAGCCTTTCATGATACAAACGCTCGAGTCCTGCCGGCGAATCGTTCCGTAAATCGAGTTCCCTTCGACGAGACTCTCGCGTCTCGTAGATAGATAAGTATGCGTAAATTGTACGGTAATTTTAAATAGTATCAGCTTACCAAATGCATTAGGATTATGCGCTTCACGAGTCATTGTTAAGTAAGTATGTTTGCACTGTAAAATGACAAAATGCATCTACTTGTTCTACTTAACCAAAATACTGGTCGATTGAATGAAATATTTCGTTGATTATATTATAAATTTTATGAATTGAAATATTATGAATTGACTAAATTATTCTTCCCGGTGTGTCGTTAAAAAATTGCAAACCAATGTACTTAAATATAAAGTTCTAAACATTTATTCACTATATGCACAATTTTTTTATAAATATATTTGCTGCAATAAATATAATAATCAAATTGAATCCGATCACGACGTAAATGAAACAATTTCTCGAAGAACGATTATTTTTCTAAACTCATGCGGCAAAATAAACGCAGACCTTAGAATAATCAATTATTCTCATTTGAACGAACGTCGTGACGATCACACAACAAGTCTAGCCAAGGTACCGTAATTTCCACTTGTGCACGTCTCTGACGCACGGTCAGAGTTCCCCGACCCGATCGAAGAAGAAAAGTCTCCTCTGGAAGAAATCCATGAGAGACGAACCCCGTTTGACCTTACGGAGGGATCGCCCGCGCGCGGTCGGTCTCACGTGGCGACGCCGTACGGGTCACAGGCCACGAGAACAAAGAGCTTTTTGTGGTGCCGCGCGCGGCTACGCGGCAGTCGCTTCGTCTCTCCGAGCGCCGAAATTCACTTGCAACGCGATGCGGGTATTAACGGGCGAGCGTCGTTGGCAAGGTACCTACCTCCGTTTTCATCGTGCACCGTTCGCACGAAGAAATTCGATTGCACGCTCCGCTCTCTTTGCCTCGGCGCAAAACCGTGAGCGGATAGTGCAACGCCGAGCGAAACCGTCCTGCGTCCAGGTTTTTTCGAAGCTCGTTAACGCCCCCGCCTGTGCCCCCCTCTCTCTCTCTCTCTCTCTCTCACTCGACGTCGCGTCGTCGATTTCCATATGTCCACGAAAGGCAGAATTTGAGAGACGCGCGAAATGGAATATCGATGAATTTTTTTGTCAGTCGGGCGAAAAAGGGACTCGCAGTCGTCGAAGCCGAGCGCTCGCTCTACTCGGAAAGATCGTCTCTCGCTCATCGACGTACAGTACAGAGGTCAGCCTTGGCGCTAGCCGCGGGGACAACAAAAAATAGCAGAACCGCGCTTTCACTTTCAAGAAGGTTCGAAAAATCGGGGAAACTGGAGCGAACGCGCATATAGTAGCGGATCAAGAATTGCAATCTCCTTGAAATCCACCTTGCTTTCATTGGACGCATTCCGATCGGATAAGCGCGCGCGCGCGCGCGCGAGTGCTCTGCGTTATTCCGCAGGCTCGGGAGTGATAACGCTATCTCCCCAGGCGAAAAAGTTCTATATAATTTGTATATAATTCATATGTGTGGTTTTGGCCTTATATGGATTATACAGATTTTTTAACGTTTGTATATAACCCATAAATAGTCCTTATATGGTTAATACAGAAATGATATATTATAATCCATGTATGACCAAAACCACATATGGATTGTATAGAAAATATATCGAATTTTTTTCCGCCTGGGTCGGCGACACTATGCGAGCGACATACCTGCGACCTGAGGGCCGAGCTTTGGTCCGTGGGGCGAGCGAAACGATTCAACGGGAAAAAATAAGACTCATAAAAGGTCTCAAACAGCCGACACCAAGGCGGGGAGACTAGCGGTCTTACCTGTCGCTCGTGTGAGAATGTCACTGCGCGACGTTTCGAGTTATTTACTCGGTCTCGTATCTAGGTAACCCGTGACGAGGCGTTTAAAGCACGAGGTCGGACAGCGTCGAGTGGGTACTCAGTATCGAGGGTGAGGAGATTTGTTGAAACGCTCTGACGACGAGACGAGTGTACGAATTATCGCGTAATTAACCAGTTGACATTTTGCTAAAAATTGAAATCCCTGGAATCGAGCGTTCGGTCACGCTATTCGATGTATTTTTTCGCGCTGATTGCGAAAAATATGGTAATTGGGTCGACATCTCAAAGAGAATGTAAGATATCGATGATTTTGCATCGAACAAAAATTACTTCTCTTTATAAAATCGACAATATCTCGGTGTTCTCCTGAGATTTCGACATTAAATCTATGATTTTCTAAATCAGTACGAAAAAAATACATCGGATAAAATAGTCGGCAGTTGAATTCCAGAGATTTTGATTTTTGTTAAAAATTGAAATCTCTGGAATCGATCGCTCGACCACTCCTCTATCCTGATACGTATTTTCTCACGCTGATACAGAAAAGCTCGATTATTATTAGATGGAAATCTCATAGGAAATATGAGATATCGACGATTCTATGTACCAAAGAAAATAATTGTTCTTATCGAGTTTCCGCCGTAGATAAGTACAGACTTTGAATTTCAAACGTGACTTAATTTTGCGACCTGACATTTTCTCGGAAGGGAACTTTTAATAACGGTATCACGGAGGGTTTTGACCTGTACATTTTCAGCACTTAACGAGACAATATAGACAGGTACTCCGCAATTGTCAACGGGGTAGAATAATTACAGGTAGGTAGTCGAAGTAGGTGAACTGAAATGTGTAACAGTTGTCTATTACCGTCGTATACCTTCGACTCGGCAATTACCAATTGACACGTATAATTTACACCGTAACCGTTATACAGCTACGGCCACTGCAATTAAACGTTGTCTACTAAAAATTTACCGCGCTAAAAGTGCCGTCTCAGCGTTTTATGCCTCGTTCGCGCGACTCAAAGATGACGCGGTGATAGTGGACAAGAATCAAGTGCAGTGAGACGCCGGAAGATAAAATTGGAGTGAAAAAATCGTCCAGGTATATTTCGAGCTTCCTCGGGATTCGAAAGAGTCAAGTTTTTTTTTCTTCGGTTTTGAAGCGTCGCGTCGAAGAGAACGTCTCGCCCGAATGTTATCAACCTGTCGTCGAGTGTCGCTCGACATCGCGACGTCGCTGACAGAGAGAGAGAGAGGGGCCGTATTCTTGAAGGTGTTATCCATGCCATGCGGTCGATTGGTGTCTACATTATACAGTTACGAATCGTCCATGGTGTCACGTGTTCGGTTTTGACGAAAACTGAGATATCGCTCGATAGATATGATGACATCCGATGATAGATATGACGATCGACTCAATGGATGGATTCAATCCGGATCCAGCTTCTTTAATTTCAATACAATTGTATATAAAGCTTTCATCCAATACGTGATTATGAAAATTAATGTGCTCCGTTGTGAAATTTATGGGAGCAATTTCACAAGGAAATATATTAATTTTCACAATTACAGAGAGTATATTAATTTTCATATCACGGCACTCTGAGAATAATAACTCGGTCGATCAAACCGAAATTCTGGAGATGATGACCAAACCGTTTAATGAAATATGGATCTTCCATCTGTTTGGTTATAAACTGACCAATTTTTGGTTAGAATATTATAAACTAAACGCGTTAAACTAGATGCGTTTTGTCACTTTAACCTAATTATTTTTCTCGGTGCATATTGGAAAAAGAACTTTATACAAAAGTACATTAAAAACTACAAATTTGTTTACAGTGTAGTCCTAACGCCGAGCAACACAGATCGACGATATCTTATCATTCTGAATGTCGAGTCGTCGCTAGAAATTCATATCGGTCGACGAAACTTTTCGCTCACTCGTAGGTCTGCAAATGTGCGAATAATCACGCGTCCTATACCAACTTCTATACATTATTCCTCGTGCAACACCCCGAGCGCACGTGGGACGGTTTCGATTGGCCGTCAATGCCATTAGAGAGCGAGTATGGCCGCTCGTTGTGAAAATCTTGAGTACATATTTATTCTTCGCACTCTCCGAGCACGTAGCGCGCGTCTGAGGAGCTCAATTCTCTCTTGCTCGCTCATCAAATGAAAAGAAAAAAGTGAAAACATGGACACACCCCGGGAAACCCCTCGAATATAAAATCAACGTGATCCAGAACGCCTGGAGAATATTCGAGCCGTCCATCCGAATCCGTCGAGCGTTCGATTCCAAGGATTTCGAAATTACTTACTTTCCGGAATTCTCCGATCGCTGAACACCGCGATGCACACGCTTTCGGCTCGCTCCCCGCGCGTTACTCCGGCGCTCCGCTTCGCACTCCGAACACGTTCCGCAACTATATTCGCGTACCTAGCCGGCTAATTAACAGTTGGCGCGCAAAGCGATCATTCAACAACGTACGGTGGAACGCCCCGAGAGTCGCCGAGCGCTCCGCCACTGTCGACCTTCGAGCGCGCTTTTCAGCGTTACTGTACTCGCCCGTATCCGCGCGTAAGTACCTACGTACTCGTAGCGCGCGGGGTTCGCACGCGGCGCGGTATGAAATATTAATAATGGAGCGAGGATATACGCAGACTGCGCACGATCTTACACGCGCGCGCGCGCGGCCGGCCATTCATGACTGCCGCGGTTCTTTATTTCTGCTCGGTACACGCCCACGCTTCGTGTGCCTGTGCTATAATAATACCGCACAGCAGCCCGCGATACGCGGAGTCGTCGCACGGCGAAGTTCGAGGAAAACGGAAACGCCGAACGCGAAGACGGCGCACGTGCGATTTGACGTCACGGCACGCTGAGCTGAGCAACGGTTCAGCGGCAGACGGCGATAACGCGCCGCGCCCCGCGGATACGCCGGGTGCGAATCGGTCGTACTTCGAATAACGATCAGAGACCATATGGTCGGGCATTCGTTTCGCCGCGGAATAATATCACGTGACGGATATATATCACATCCCGGCGCGATATCTCGATCCTCCTCCTGCCGCGCGGGATGGATACAAGTGTCAGCCGGAATTTTTATCGACCTCGACACGGTCGAATCCGCTGTTAAAAGTAACTAATCGCTCCGGGTGCCAGGGTTAAAGGCCCGGGTGTCGAAATGCAAGAATACGGGAAACGGGAGAAATATAATGCGTCGCCCGGGAGTGACGCGGGCTAATTCGGTCGATTGGTCATTGAATTTTTTAGCCTCGCGCGTCGACGCGTCGTCATCGACCGTCGGCGTGAAACAGGAACGTTGAGAAGAGAAAGGCGCTTCTCGTGTCGGTACTCACGGTCAACGGATCGCCTACGTCGTTCACGACGACACGCAAGCCATATCGCCGCACCGCTTACCTGAAATGCAGAAAAAAAAGGGGAATTGTACTCGCTGGAATCGCTCGCGCGAATGGATCGTTGCGAAATATAGACGGGGTGAATTTTAGGCCTTCTCATGAAAAAAATACTATTATTTTCAAATTCAACTTGTAATACAGGTATATATTTAGTATAACGCGAAAGAGAAAATGTCCGAAAAGATAATTATTCGCAAAGTTATGATCGTGCGAAATACAGACGACACGAATTCGGTCTTCTCGTGAAAAAATATGCATATTTTTAAATTCAACTTGTTATCTGTGCGCATATCAAATGTCACGCGAAAAAGAAAATATCCGAAAGGGTAATTATTCGCAAAGTTATAACGTCATGAAAACGCAAGACGCGATTATGTCAAGCAACGAGTGCGAGAGAAACAAATAGCAACTCAATGACGTAGTTGAATTTCAAAATATCATTTTCCAACTTAGAGATAAGGCCAAGAATGAAAGATAAAAAAATACGGGGTAAATGATTGTCCTAATTTTTCGAACCTGCTGTTGCATAATAATTATAAAAAAAAATGTGCGAGAAAACCGAATTGCAACAAGATCAATCGATATAGGTACGCGCGGCGATCGGTTCATCACGTGGAGAGCGCGCGAGATCATTCCCGATAACGTCCTTGCGCGGAACCGATCACGAGCTGGATCCACCGCCGCTGCTAATCCTCGCCCGCTGTATCGGTGCTCGCGAATTCCGCCGTTCCGCTAATTCCGGGCGTTAGCCGCGAGATCCGATACTTCCCCTCTCCCCTTATCGTATTTCTCGCCGTCTCGCGACCACCAGATCTCGTGGCCTTTAGCCGCGGAGTATTACCTACGCGATTGCAGCGGCGAGAGAGAGAGGGGGAGAGAGCCAAAAGCTTTGCAGCTGGTACAAGTTCAACGAACGCGGGACTAGTCTCTCTCTCTCTCTTCCTCTCTCGATGTGACACCAGTTATTCTCATCAGCATATTCGCTACTGCGCAACTTCGGCGGTACGGGTCCTAGGTACCACGGCCGGCACAGCGACTTGCACGTATCGTATAACTATGTCTAAACGTGCCGCCCCGGGTCGTATAGAGAGCCGTACTTCGTGCCCGTACTTGGACGTGGGATGTGTGGTATACGGATACGGTTGGTGTACAGCGCGATTCCGAGGACGACGGTCGCGCTGTGGAGCGTTTTGTAGACTGGGGTAAAAGTGGGATAAAAACGCCTCGATTGAAGAAAGAGTTCGAAATTGTTTATTTTGAAATTCGTCGTAGATATCGAGGAAAAAGTTTTAATACAAAATGTTCATCTATTTTCGTACTATGAAAAAAGGTAGTACACAGTTTTTATGTATCTTCACTGCGTTTCGAGATAATTGCGTTTAACCCTTACTTGCCGCACTTCTATAGAATCACGTACTTGTCACACTGGGGTTGATTTACACCCCAGCGAGAAAAATTGTTATAACAAACAGATTATTGCATATTTGCACTTGAAAATTTTATCAGCTCTTCTTAAGAGCGTACTTTAAAAGACCGTGTGACTTGTATAGCCAGAACTTAAAATTAAGTATGCGAAAAAAATTAAAAATAAAAGTTACACGGTCTTTTAAAGTACGCTCGTAAGAAGAGCTGATACAATTTTCAAGTACCTACAAATATACAATAATTTATTTGTTATAACAATTCTTTTCGCTGGGGTGTAAATCAACCCCAGTGTACCACAAGTACGAATTTTATCATGGGGTTGTTTCGAATCCCAGTGTGGCAAGTAAGGGTTAAAGTTTGACGGAATGACTTTGGCACAGCAGGCAGTGTCTGATCGCCTGTAGCCCGCACTGTAAAAAAAGTCTCTATTAAATTTAATATAATTGCATATAACGCCTTTATCCAATACGTGATTATGAAAATTAATATACTTTATTATTAAATTTATAAGGCCAATTTCATAATTGTGAAGTATATTAATTTTCATAATCACATATTGGAAAAAAGCTTTATACAAAAATATATTAAAAATACCAATTTTTTAGCCTATAAAAAGCTATATACAGCATATCGTCCTGTGACTAATCATTCTCGGAATCATTTATCCGTACATCGACGCGATGTGCAACGAGGAATCTCACTGAGATTTACAATTAGTCAGACAGGAGTACAACCGGCTGCTCGACAGACGTCCGCTCTTGCGATCTTACTCTCATCGGGAATTCTGCATCCATTCTTCGATCGATGAAACCGAATTGTCGTTTAACTCTTCGACGAATGCTTCGCGAAATTTCCAAGCATCTCCGGATTCGCACGCACGTCCTGCGACGAAAGGAGGACGCAAAAGGGTCATTCGTCGAAAGTATCGGTGGTTCTCTTCTTATACGCAGGAGGAGGGACATCGACGACGAGGAGGAGCCCGAGAAAGAGATATTCTTCGCGGAAAGAGAAAAGGTGTTCGTTCGACGTTGAACGGATGATCGAACGCAGTCACGTCGCGCGCACCTCTTCCGGGGCTCCGCTGCACTCTCGGCGCTGTTTGTCTCCTCGTATTCTCGAGTCTTTTTTACCTCTCACTCTTGCGAAATATTTGCATGTCAACGGAGACCCTCGCAGT